>OY744532.1:38239405-38466905 GCA_963556195.1 Sepiola atlantica | reverse complement strand
AAAAGAAAATAATTACTTTCACCTGAAACCTGAACTGTAGTTTCATAGTGTCCCAATGTACAATATTGCAAAACAAGATTTAACCATATTGGAACCAAACCCCTGGGAGAGGGAGGGCTTCTTATTTCTAGTCGACAACCTTCTTAGAGCTGAAGACACGGAAAAAATATCCGTTTTGCAAACATTTTCTGCAACTGCAGTAAACTAAAATTCACGTTTGCCATTATTGTTATAATTTATATTATTTTGAGTCAGTATTTGTTATATTTATTATTAAATATTTATTAAAACGTTTTGGAATTTCTAAATATTTTACAAAAATCGTTTGCCTTTTATAAAACTATTTTTCTACGTTATTTTTCTGATTCTCGTATCTTCTATTTGTAAATTCATTTTAAATCGTCCGTTATGTCAAGCAATAGACGGTTCCAAGTGAGAATTTCAAAAGTCAAATAACAAAATAGATATGCCTCAATTAAAAATATTGCAAAATGACGATTTTTAGAAAAATGAAGAGATATTTTGAAATTTCCAAATATGTATGAAACTCTCCTGGGATGGCATAATAAACTCTCCCTCTGTTTCTATAATAATATTCTCCCTCTGTTTTCCTCTTTCTTATTTTTTTCTTCTTTCTTTCTCGTTTTTTTTTCATCCTCTCATTAATACTTTATGTACCTTATTCTCCCTGTTAGATAATGTCCTGTGAGAGTTGGACGCATCTATTCGAGACGGGTTTGATTTACGCGATTTGTAGCGGAGTAATCCCGTGCATGTTCAGTTCGATGTGTTATCCCACGAACGCGGGGACGTAGATTGACCTTAAGTCAAGAGAAGGTCAGGGGTTCAGATTTCACCTGTGCAATCACGATGTTTGATGACGTCAGAGTCTCCACCGTGGGAGAATTACATCGAGATTGAATCAGTTACTGATTTGGGAGCGAGAAGTCAACAACACATCATTTAGCGGTTACGAGAAAGATTCCGAATGACGGAAAATATAAGAGTTTTAGTGAAATCTAGTAGAATCTTTCATATTCCTTCCTTTGTAAGTAATTAAGTGATTACAGACTAACGTAAGAATATTAACTAGTGAATTTAGTTAGCGTAACCTCTCTCTCTCTCGATCCAAACGAACTCGTCAAAGTCGGCTAATTAAAATAGTCAAATAAAAGCGGCTCTTTAAAATAGAAAAAGACTTTGTTGTACTGTTAAGAAATTGATTTCAGAGCGAAGACAACAGCCCGAAAGGAATTATGACAAGACAACTATAGCAGTCGCGAAAAATGGTTGCAGGCGAGGGGCAACGGTGGTGCGAGTAGTATCACACAATAGCTGCACGATGCGACAATGGCGGCGAGACGACAAGAAAGAAAAGAGAGAAGAAAAAAGGTTAGTGCAGAGCATTGCTAATTGTTCCCTGCAATCGACACACGGAGAAACGAAGTACAGCAAAAGTCAGTGGCGACGACAGCGACAGAGAACACGATTAGTGGTAAACGGCACATCGCCCCCTTTGAATCAACAGCGAGAGTTCTTCTAATTCTACGATTCCCCAATTCCAAGAAGGGGTCGAGAACGTGTAAATGTAACATCCCTTCCCTCCATCATCTAAGGCATTTATATACAGATAAAAAGTGTGCATACTGACAAGATAAAAAATAGCATCGGAAAAATTCCCACCCACTTTTACATTAATCTTTTCTTAACGTTTCATTTGATCTAATTTTATAATTTAGTCACGTGTATTTTTACTGTTTAGCCTTGGCGGAGCTATGATCTTTTCTGTGGTCCAATATTGTTTTTTGCTTCAATTTAATCATCATGTTTCGGCATTTTTAGGTGGCGATTGATAATTTGTATTATTTAGAATATTCGGTCTACTGTTCTCATCATTGATATTATTCTCACAACGTTTCTGCCGATGAATCCTCAAATCTCCTTCGGATGCGTCGCGTCGAACTCGAAAAACTGTATGTAAAAGTCGAGTATCTGCACCGAATTTCAAACAGAACCCTTTATTTAATACATTAACCCTGTAGCGTTGTCTTTGTCTGCTGGTAGTATCATGATATCATCATCAATTCGTTGTGACTTGATAGTCAATAGTTTGAAAGGTTAGGCTTTGGAGGATTCGACTTTTCAAACGCTTGTCTCACATCCGAGAACTGTCCGCAAGGACCCGCGGCGGAACGGATAGAAATACTGACTGATAATCAGTTCTAAGTGACAGTTTTCTGGAAGTTCAAGACCTAATCCTCAGTACGGGCAATACTAAGGATACAATTACGATTGCCTATAACTTCAACCCGGTCATGGCTGACGGAACAAGAGCAATCTACCCTTGCCGATAGAATAAAGAGTGTCCTTCGAAATTACCGAGTTCGACATACAGGTTCCCGAGTTCAACGAGTCAGATCTGAAAAAGGTCAGAGGTTACATCAGCCGAAACGTTTTGAGAATAAAATCCAAGATGAGAATAGTAGTCCGAATGATCCAAATAATACATCATAAGTAACACTAACTTATTACAGAAAAGTCGGAGATATGTTCTCGACAATCAGCCCGACAATGACTTTGTTGCTGTCGGGTTGAGGTGTAGTCCTGTTCATTTCATTATGACGGGGCTGCTAAGGCATCCTTTGTAGGCCAGAGTTCGCTTATCCTAGTGCACTGGTTTTTCAACTTAACACGTAACCATTGTGTCTAAGCTTCTCGGAAGGTAAATAAAATAAATAACACTGACTTGTGTAGAATTCAAAACTGTCCCCAAGATATGTTCGTCTGTTTCCAAAAAAATCTGTCCGAATTTATTTGTTTAATCTAACTGACTGAATGTGTTCATACGTAAGTCTGTCCTTCTATGTTAAACTCTTTCTGCTCGGGTAGAAGTTGGGGGTGTAGTTAAGTGAATCCAAACGTATGGAAATGCCGTGATATTCAAATAAAGCAGGTTACAATATTTTTTCTCTTTTCGCATCGTTGTAACTTCTTCTAAAAACCAACATTAATCCAGTCACCCTCAAGTGAAAATAAGGTAACAGAACCAAATGCATGTTTAATTAAATAGAAAATAAAAATAAAAATTCGGCGATAAACAAAAGAAAAAATCTTAAGGAAGATAGAGAGACTGAGGGAGACAGACAGACAGACAGACAGACAAACAGATAGAAAGAATGAGAATAAGAGAGAGTGGCCATGAGAGAGAGAGAGAGAAAGAGAGAATAAGATAGAAAATGAGAAAATGAGAATTTGTGAGAGACAGAATGAGAGAATGCGATAATGAGAATGAGAGAGAATAAAAATGCGAAATAGAAAGAGAAAGGGGATAATGAGCGTCAAATGCATGTTCAATGAACTAGAAAATAAAATGAAAATAAAAATCATCCAAAAACATAAGAACAAATCTTAAGAGAGAGAGATAAAAAGAGAGAGAGAGACAGACAGACAGACATACAGAGAAAGAGAGACAATGAGTGAGACCGAAGGATAATAAGAATAATAGACAGTGTGCATGAGAGAAAAGAAGATAGGGAAGGATAGAGAGTGAGACTGAGAGAGTGATAGAATGAGACAATGTAAGAATGGGAATGTGAAAGAGAGACAGAGAGAGCATACAAGATAATGAGATTGAGAATAAGAATGAGAGATGGAATAAGAGATGATGAGAATGAGAGAATGAGAATGAGAAAAAATGAATGAATTCAAGAATGCGAATGAGAGAGAGAGAATAAGAATGATTAAGAGAAAGAGCGGGGAATTCGAGAGAGAATGAAAGATAATGAGGGAGAAAAAGAATGATAATGAGGGAATGAGAAGTAGCATTAGAGAAATAATAAGACAGAAAGATAATAGGATAGAAATACAGAGATAGGAAGAAAGAAATAGAGAAAGAGATAAAGAGATAAAGGGAAAAAGAGAGGGGGAGAGAAAAAGAGGAAAAGATAAAGCGAGAGCGAGAGAGAATAAAAAACAGAGAATGGGTGTTACTCTCTCTCTCTCTTTCTTTTAACACGTTCAATTTTGATAGACATTAAAGCCAACGTGTATTCCCGAGGCGAGACACGATTAATTCAATAGACTAGATGTCACTTTTATGATTCAGTAGCACTACCCGCACCGCAAGCATCTTTTTATGAACATCAGAAATTTACAATTATTAAATGTGGGAACAATAACCGGCAACATTATTGCCTTATGGGAAGCAGCAGAAGCAGTGAATGTTATTTTAAAGTATTGATTTTTGATTCGACCAAAGCTCAAATAAGCAGTTTCTTACAATACACCCCCACTACAAGAATATTCACTTCCAATATTCCCGCCTAATATAAAAATCAAAACACAACTTTCTTGAGCAACGACACATGGTGTAATACAACAGATAAACCTGTTATGTAATAATCAGTACATAATACGGTCTTCTGGATGTAGAAGGTTCAATCCTCAGTACGGGCGATACTAATAATGCAATTAAAAATCACGTAAGAGTTCGACCGGGTCATGGATGACGGAACGAGGGCAACCTAACCTCGTGGATTAAATAAAATGATTCCGTTCGAAATTCCGTTCAGATTACCGATTTCGACATAAACATATTCGAGTTTGACACAACGCACCTGAAGAAGGTCGGATGTTACATCGGCTGAAACGTTCTGAGAATAACATCCAAGATGAGAACAGTAGTCCTAATAATCAAAATAATACAAACGGTTTTTCCTCACAAGCTCGAAACACGTGCGGACGTCAGAACTCTATTCTAGACTGTTGGGGCGAAGATCCTCGGCAGACGCAACGAAAAAATCAAGACCAACTGTATTCATAATAACAGCATACACGTTTCCCTCACTGACTAAGCCGAGGGCAAGCATCACGCACACATTACGAGACATTCGCAAACAACTGTACACATAGGAAATCCACGCGTCTCACTGAACGCACGTGCATAAAAGTTCACTAACACACCCACTCACTGACAAAACAGAGGAAAGCTTATATGCACACACATCTACAATGTCGACCCAGTTTATACACATTGTCATATGAAAATTCACAGGTGCCAGTAAAAGCTTACAGCAAAACAATTCTTTTTTAACCTACAACGTTGGTGAACTCTAATTATCTACTGCACTTTACTCGTAGTTGTTTTAACAAGTTGTCAATAAAATTGTTATATTTATGTATGGATATACTATAGCCAGTGTGCATTTTACGAAGAACTATATGGCTATCATTGTGAATGTCTTTAAGTATCCTTTTTAATTTCACACTGGAAAAAACCATGGTCATGTTTAAAAGTATGTCACAAAAGCCCCAGTCACAAAGAAAAGTGAAAATGTCAAGGGAGTTGACAACTACATCTACCTCGGGAAGATGGTGAGAAGTGACGCTGATATCGTGCCTGAAATCAAACGACGAATTACGCTTGGATGGACAGATTTTCCAAACTAGACAACATCATGAAGCGTAGAAATCCCATGATGTCTATGAAAATCAAACAGAAGGTGTGCAACGAAGACAGCATTCTTGTAATGACATATGGTAGCAAAATGTGGTCACTTCATAATGCAGCGATAGAGAAGCTAGGAGTGACACAATGGAACGCTTCATGCTCGATATCAGTTTATATTCATAATAAAAGAAACACATGGATCAGACAGCAAATTTGAGAAGATGATGTCATCACCATCCTACGAATGGAAAAACATAGATGGGCAGGTCACCTTTCCAGATGTACTGGCAACAGGTAGACATAAAGAGCGACAGAATGGACCACGAGGCAATGAAAAAGACCAAGAGGAGGTCAAAATATCGGTCAAGAGACGACCTTGACAACTATTTAGGTCCTACTTGGCCACGCCTAGCCAAGGTGGAGAGAAACCAGGGAGGGGTTTCTTCCTCTATGAGTGATACAAAACACTAATGATGATGATGATGATGATGATGATGATGATGATGATGATGATGATACATTTTTATAATTTCTTTTTATATCGTCTTATAAACCTCGTAAAGTACAAACTCAAATCATTTTTCGATTGATAATTGTTTGGTTTAGTAATAACACAAAACACTTTCAAGGCAATTCTTACGCAAAGCACACGAACTTAAATAACACTGATACCACCATCCGACTTCCTTTGCTTTTTGGCTACGAAAAAAGTGTAGTATATGTTCTGATACTACACTTTGTCTATACTGTATTCGTTGAGTGAAGGAGACATTCGTTTTTTTACTTCATTTTAAAAAATGTTGTTCCACTCCAGAATGCCTCTTTTTGGGGAACTGGATTTTCCAAACATCAAAAACTGACGTTGTGTCTAACTTTGCCCTGGTGGGTAGGCATATAAATAGGAACAATGTTACCTTCTTTACAGTTGGAAGGCAACCCTAAACAACTTCCGAACCATCCCAGAACTGCCATTTCGCTTGTCTATTCATTCACATCTTAGTCCACGTAACGTTGATATATCCGGGTGTCTTAATTAAACCTCGTATCTCGCATCATACTTAAATTGTGATGTTGTGTGTGCATTCCAGACTAAACGAGTTCGATTCCCTGACATGAGGTGCAAAGTGTAGTATCTCTGCTGATATTACACTTCATATTTTTTATTGTGTTCAGTCAAAGAGTCAGATTTTTGTCTCAAGCCAACGTGCCCCTTTTTTAGGAGCTGGATTTTCCCCGACCCTGTGCCTAACTGTGTATTTGTGGATGGATGTATGGCAAGTAAATAGAGAGACAAGCGATTTCATCGTACCTCTACATTAATAATACCGCTTCAATTAGGGAAGTCACTAATAACTTAAGAGGGGACGGTGGTTGTGCCAAGTCTGAATCAGGTTCGTTCCACGGAAACACTTTCACTTAGGATGATTTTGACAACCTTCGCGTAGTCCTTCCAGTCACGACCTGATGTATTTCTGGAAATAATTCTAACTAGAAAGATATCGAGGAAACCAATGGCAACAATAAAATCATCTGATTCATACGAAATAAATGACGAAATGAATGATAACTAATTATAGTGGACGTTTTTCCAGCTCTCCTCGACACAAACTCAGTTTAATAATATTATAGAAGCAGAAAATGTACCTTTGTCATTTTTGCCCGTATTCTTTTTTTTTGCATTATTTTTCTCTTTGTTCCTTCTTATGCTGTTTGTTGTTTCGGGACATTGATCTTTTTTTGTTTCTTTCCAACGCACGTTTAAGTTCCTCTCTTGCCATCACTATTATTAAACTGTGTTACAGTTCAGAAAAGCTCGAAGAAATGCTATATAAATTAGGCCATCTGTAACTATAATGGCCGGATTTTCAAAACGGCATGTAGAGCTCTGATCAGTCGTTTTTTTTTTAATTTATTTTTCTGCAAGAGTTAAACACATGGTCAGATGACGTTTTGAAAGCAAACTCAAAAAAGTGAAAAGCATTCTGCCCTACGGAAAATGTCTAAGCATTCCTTCTTAAAGGGTGAATGTAAAGCCTGGGTCAGTGGAATTACTGGGATTGAACAGAACTCTATCTCCACCCGACAGAAACAAGACCACTGCCGAACTGTTTATTTACTCCCTTCCCACCGCAGGAAGATGTGACACAAGGTCGAAATGTTGGGTTGAAAAGCCAGCGCCCAAGAAGCCGAGCACTCTGGCCAACAAAATGTTTGAGCAGCTCCGTCAGAATTCCCCGGTAGGGCGCTATAGGTGATTAGCAATAAACTAATCCCTTCTAAAAGAGAAAAGGTTAAGACTGGATCCTCTAGAGCTGAACAGATTCATACCTTAGAAAAAGAAACCCAATGTCGGACTGATTGTCGAAGACGTATCCTCGACTGATACATAATCAAGCTGTGTGGCTGGGTTCGATAAATCTACCAGTGTCGCTTACGCTAATGCCATCCTTACGCTTCATCAGTAATACTGTTGAAAATCAACTTGTTTCAATTCTAGTAATGTTCTTGTACAAAGATAGCAAAACATACACATGTTTTTCGTTATGTATGATGCGATGCTGAATACGCCACAGTGATATATATTTTTTTGGCAAATGAATAAATGAACATATATGTTGTTTACTTATAGTTAATTGATTTTACAATATATAGATTAATCGAATATTTCGTGTTTCTCGCATTGCCTTAATTGTAAAAGTTAACAAGTAATATTTAATTATATATCTTCATTCATTTGATACAAACGTGTGTGTTATCGTTTTATTTTGTAAATATCAATATATGAACATGTGACCACATCTATATCTGAATTAATTAACACATTGTGACAAATTTGAACTCATATATACAAAATGCTTCAAATAAACGACAACACTCTCATACACAAACACACACACGCCTACACACACACACACACACACACACACATATATATATATATATATATATGTATATATATATACAGATAATAAAGATGAAATATAATTTTTAATTAAATAGAGGGAAGAAAGATAACATGATATCTTTAAGTTAAGATAACATTTTATCTTTGAATTAAAAAAGTTTATCAATATATTCCTTGTTTAAACTACTTGATTATTCAATAAATATTGTTTTTCTCATCACTCATTTCATATATATAAATATATATATATATCTATATATATATATATATATTGATTTAAATAACATTAACCTGTTTTGATGGCAATATAAAAGTGACAAATTAAAAAACGTTCGCATTTATTCATTAAGATATATATATATATATATATATATATATATATATATATAAATGCGAAAGTTTTTTTCATTTGTCACTTTTATATAACCATCAAAACAGGTTAATGTTATTTAAATCAATAATACATCAAAATGTTTTGATATTCTCTATATATATCACAGATGAACGATTAAAAGATAACTATTCAGAGGCCTAATTTGCATAACTATTTTTAAAACAGTTAATACTTAATTAACGTTCCGTATAATTGATTTATTATTGCATGGGTTTATTGTTACTATCTATATACAATAGTTTCGTCGATATTAACAGTGATTAGTTAAAGTTATTTAATAAAGAAATAGGATAAATGACTAAAACACGTTAAGTTTATACTATCAGCGCTAACTACGAGCGACGTATAAGCGAATATAGAAATAGGAAGTACAGGGGGTGCCTTCCTTACTCGCTTCCTCTCCCCACCTCTCTCTCACCCTGTTTTTAGAGCTTTTCCTTTTTTATGAAAAATAAATAAATAACTTGTTTTTAAATAGCTAATTAAAGGCGTTAGTTTAAAGTTTAACAACAAACTTAACAATCGCTTAATGTTTACAAACAACTTTTCACTATTTTCATCGACGAATCTAAACAAATTGTTAGTAGCACTGATCCAACCAAATAACGAAAAAATATTACCCTCCGCTAAATCTCTCCACCTCCCACCAATTCAAAATTAGACTCTACATTACGTCTGAACACTCTTAAAAGCTTGATAGAAAGAAAAGAAAAGAAAAACGATTTATTTAGAATTTAAAGTAGGGGAAAATAATCGTATATAAATTCAATGTAAAATGATCCCCTATTTCCGAGCCACTTTTAGGTCAGTTAACTAAAAATATTTTTGCTATGGGAGCTTAATCAGCTGCGTATTTTTGTTTGTTTTTGGTGTGGGGACGGGGTTTACTTTTTAGTCGATTACGTGTGTTTTTTCTGAACTTGCAACTAGCACTTAGGGTTAGTGGTAATAAAATGTGCTTACCTTCCCCAAAATTGAATTGGGGAACATTTTACGTTAAAATATACGAAACTGATCCTCCTAATCTAATTTCTAAACTATTGTTTTCTTTCTTTTCGTTTTCCACGGTGTACACACGTAATCGCCCAAAACAGCAGAATCTATTTTTTTTTGTGGGGCTGGAGATCAACATTACCCATATTTTATTTTTTTAATCTTATACTTTTTTAACTATAATTTTTGTTAAAATAGTTTTGTTGTGTTTTACTTTCCGGGAAAAGTAAATAAATAACTTCAGAATTATCGAACAAATTAAATACCTCGAACTGAGGGTTAGTGTTAAAATATATTAATTAACTGCCCTAACAAGTTAGAAAGAGCCCAAAACGTAGAATCGACTTTTTTAAGAGGGGGGGGGCTGTAGTTTAGCTGAAAGTGTTAATTTACAAATTTACCAAAGTTTGTTGTTGAAATTTTGGAATTCTCTGAGTAAAAAACATTTTTTTTAACTACACGCCCTTCTTCCAATTAATTGCTGACCGGAGGGCGGGTAGGTTTCACTAGTATATATATATATATATATATATATATATATATATATATATATATATATATATATATATATATATATATATGACATTTATTTTGTTTGCGATACTTTTGAACGAATTCAATTATTTATACGGAAAAGAATTTGAACATAAAGGCTAGTTGGGAATAATTTTCCCTTCATCAATGTGATGCCCCAGATGGGGAGCGACATACATATATATATATATATATATATATATATATATATATATATATATATATATATATATATATAATATTTATAAATAAATATTAAATTATTTATACCTACAGACGCTAGCGTTTCAAGCTTATTGCTCTCATCAGTGCAGGGAAGTAACAATTTCAGACGGTCGAGAGGCGCGAACCCGGTACACAGAGTCAGCCATATCCACTCGGCCCACGGAAACTGCCACGTAATTTAGGGAAATTAAGATCTATATGTACCTAGAAGCGGACACAGATAGAAGACTAGTCGAGAGTGTTCGACGAACGTATTCGGAACTTTGTGTGTGTGTCTAGTTTTCTACGGGTACGTGTTTCGTCGTTATACGGCTGATCAGCGTGACTAAACCGAGCGAGATTTGAAACAAGTTCGAATGTTTTTTTTTATTTTCATTATCGTTGTGCATTTCTCTTTCATATTCCAAATTGACCAAACGGTACCGTATATATAAAATAAATTCTGAAAATCTTATTTGTTACAATATCATAAAATAATCAAATGAAAGAAATTTTCAAACAAGATTTTCCTCATTATTAATTAATAAACTATTACTCATTTATAAACCATTATTCATGTATTAACCATTATTCATTAATTAACTATTATTCATTAATTAACCAAGCCCAAACCCAGTATAAATAAATTAGGTGAATGAAATACGAATTATTTGAATGGAAGTAAACAGGAAAGTAAAAAAAAAAATCATTCATCCCACTCCGTCGTTAAATCGCGTATCAAAAATGGAGGAGGAGGGGTAGTAGACACCACAGAACAAATGACCGTGGAACCCCAACCTAAAGGGTTTAATAAACTTTAAACTTACAGTTTATACGTGAGTGTAAATGTTCAATTTAAATTTTTAGGGCCTACTTGGACTCGGACAAAGAATGGGCGCATGTTTTTAAATATTCATTGTTTAGGATGTCAAATGGTTTAGAATTAATCAGGGGTCGATATTTTCATCAATTTTTAATGTAAGTATATAGTAACTTGGAAGGAAATTGCCGAGCCATTCGTCAAGATTTTGAGAAAAACTAATTCCCTGGATTTTATTTAAGCTTCTTTAATTTCTCTTCGGACTATCATCGTTATAGACATAATTTCTCTTTAAATAATTGATAGGAAAGAATAAACTCTAAATTGCTCGATAGAAATAACTCCACTATGTTTTGTTATAGTGCTGCATGCTAGACAAAGAACTCGATGTTGCCATTGAGCAATAGAATATTGATACAGTATTACATTTAGTAAGTGGTATGTGTCTCAATTTCGTCATTTTTCATTTCTTCTTTTTAATTTTTTTCTTCTCTCTGTTTATGTCTCCCTCTTAAAAATATATCTACCGTTTCTTGTATTTCTTTACTCTCATAAATAACATAAACTTTGGGTGGAAACTATAATAACTTCATCGATATTAGCCAATGCAAACGCGTGTGAGATAATAAATAAAACCTTAGCCAGAACTGGTGAAAACGAAAATATGTCAGCTATTAAATAAAATTCGTAGATACTTTAGCCGTATTATTAGGAAATAAAACTTAGTGAGGGTAAAGTCCTCTTACCGTTTTTGAAATATTGCTAATCAAAATGAAAATATTGATCCGATATAGTATGCAATCGATGAAATCGAATTTAATTACATTTTTCACTGTGAAGAACATAGAACGATATTCGCCATGATTGATTTGCGATACAGAATTAATTATCTAACATGTATTAAAATTACTATTAACGTGAATGTTACGGGGATAATACTGACTCTACTTCATATAAAAGAAAAAAGAAGACGAAGAAGAAAAAGAAGATATATCGATATATTTTTGTCATTGGTCAATTTTGTTAATTTGAACAGCCGGATTGCAACACATTAAAATGTCAACTGCTTTTTAAATTATGATATATGTTTATTTTCGTTACAAATGTAATTCTAATAAAAAAAAGGTAAACTTTCTTTTTAATAAATTAAACTTCCTTGAAATACAAAGAAGAAACTATATTTTCACAAGTACACCTGGTTGTAACCGACTATATTGACGACTGAAGTAGAAATATGAATGGTAAAGGGATGTAAATAAGACTATGCCCAACTTCTAGCCTTCCCGTGGCGAAGATGTTTGGCATAAATAGAAGTTGTATGGACCGAGCTCTTAGCGCCTCAGAACAAGTTTCCTCGGGATAGGGAGAACTTTTTAGCTCTGATTGGTAATTTACCTAGGAGAGGGCTAACTCTGATTTTCAAAATGCCAAAGTCATGGAATTGCAGCGTGGTAGATGTTAGACGTAGGCGGATGAATCAGCAAAGACTAACGGTGTGCTATAACTGATGCTGGGTGGAAGAACTTCCTATAGCCAACGGCAAGATCAACGGTTCAATGAACACGGCATTTTGCTGGTAGGAGTCGAAACCACTTGCATGTCTTTCTATGGTATTTTCTATGTCGTTCCAATACTTAACGGCAAAAGTACTTCAACAGTTTACAGGGCCCTATAGCTGTTTAGCAACCTTATTATAGATCAAACGTTTAATGGTGTAATTCTAATTTTAATAAATAATAAAAGTAGATAGATAGATAGATAGATAGATAGATAGATAGATAGATAGATGTAAACATATAAATAAACAGATATATATAGAACGGTGTGATATGAGAAAGAGAAAGCGATGGAGAGAAACAAGAATAAAAACGAGAGGCACTAGAGAGGTGGGGAGGGTAAATAGGAAAAGGCATACGAAAAGAATGAAGGTAACTATAAAAAGTTTCTCCAAACGCTTAGTGGCCATTAGTGAACGCTACTGGACCATGATCAGCATCTTTGTGATATTCAGCAATGGCCACATCCGACATTAAGTTCGACCGTATATCATATCTAGCCTTCACATAGAGATAAGTACATGAATAAAATATAGAAAAGATGGGGTGAGAGATTTGAAGGGAAAGGGGAAATGAAGTATTGATATAGAGAAAGGGATGAAAAAAGGTACTGAGGTAAAATAGAGGATGAATTAGAAGGAAATATAGCAATATATGAAAAGAGGCAGGTAGTAAAGGAGAGAGGGGGAAGAAACGGAAGAGAGAGAGAGAGAGGATCGAAAAGAGAATCTTTAGAATAAATACAGAGAGGGACAACATAGAAAAGTAGAGCAACGGAAGAAACGGAGGAAGATAAGAGTGTACGTTAGAAAGAGAGAGACAGAGTGGGATAAGTGGGAAGATGTAAAAAGAAATAGACAAATAAATATAAATGGAGAAAGATAGAAATAAGAAGTAAGTCAGATAAAAGAGAGAGTATAAACTGCAGAGAAAGAGATAATGAAATAGCAAGGTACAGAGTGTAGATATAATAAAAGAGAGAAAAGAAGTCTAAGATGAACAGATTTTCATCTAGAGAACATATTAATATGGAAGTTACTGTTTGCCTTTGTTATCTATCTTGCCTCAAAGAAATTGTGAGAGGTGAGTTATGAACCTTGTACATTTCAGAAAGAGACAACATTGGATTAACACGTGTTATAGATATTTCTCCAAGTAAGACGTTTTGGACTAATAATTAATTGTTTTCATCACATGTAAATGGAGAATAAATGTGTATAGTTTATTTATATAATAGTTTTATTCAATTCCTTTTCAATATTCGCCCTATATCTCAGGAAGTCAACCACTATACTTCGAAGAGGTAGGGAGGAAAAAAATAAGGAAAGATAAAAATCAATATATGAAAAGAAACAGAAAGTAAAAAAGAGTGAGGGAATAAACGGAAAAGAGAAGGAGGACTGGAGAGAGGGGCATACGAAAAGAGATAGGAAAAACGGAAATAGAATAAACAGAAAAAAAGAAAGACTATGATCGAAAAGGTGCGCCCGATAAAGAGAGAGAAAAAGAGGGGAAATAAAAAATAAATATACAGAGAGAGAAAGAGGAAGTAATACATAAAAAGAGAAAGGAAACAAGACAGAGACAAGATTACAATAGAAAGGCGAAAGTAGAAAAAGAAAGAGGGGAGAAGGATGACTGTCTAAAATTATTACTTAACGATAATTGAATTCGGCAATGTGTTAGTCATATCGGTACTAAGACTTGTCGTATCAAGAGCAGTAATAGTAACGACAATGGTTATTTTACCACCAAACGATGGTGATAAGTTAGGTTATTAAGTGCATTGTCAAGATAACGGCAGTAATTAAAGGGCAATAAGTGTTATGGCTAGAATGGGGGACCTTTTATTGCTTGGGTGACACGTTTAAATATGCATGTAATGGATATAGTAGAAATCATATATCCTTAACAAATATAGGTGACCCCCTCCCCATAAAATGGTAATCGTTAAAAATGTCACAATCTGTTCTGCAACCTAACCGTATTTGGTACATATAAACTTTCGTTTAGACCTGACTTGACCACCAAGATTAACTCATGTACGTCCAACAGTCTTTATTTAATAATCGTTAAACGATATGCTCACAATGTTATCCTCTAATTTGCAAGCGCACCTCGATACGATGTGAAAAATGTTACACACTCTTCGTGTAACTGTTCTGAGTTGGTCTGTGACGATTCTCTTCGGTTCAGAAATAGTCTGGGATTGTCTTGATATGCATTATGTTTGAGATTTTTAAAATATATAGGCAGCTTAGATCCGGTGAGTGTGAAGCCAATTGAGAATCATTCCTACTAATGAAACGATCGCGAAAGTGTCCCCACATATTTTTGTAGCCTTAAAGGATCGAAAGGATATAAGAACACAAATAGGTACTTGACTAAAGTATGTATTTACAGAATGTATAAAAGAAATGAGTTGCGAGAGACTACTTCTAGATTGGTAATAGCAATGCACGTTGTTATCACTATTGCCACTATTCATAGTCTCAGGAAGAGGGCATGTAGTGACGCGATGGGATAGATCACTATAACAGTTATAATTGAATAACAATAAAACAAAGAGTGTTTAACATTCATGGCTGGAACTTGGTGGACAAGTCCAGTATAGACCGAAGTTTATCTGTACCAAATATGGTTAGGGTTGCAGAACAGATTGTGAAATTTGTTAACGATTCCATGGCTGGTCGGTATTCTTGAAATGTCACTCTGCACTTTGTCTGAGATAGACACATACAAGTTCACTTGATTAGTTGCGTATATCGCTTGGAAGTTAAATGTGTATAATCTTCAACTGCTGTGTGTTATACGGGATGATTGGCAAAGAGAGGTTATAAGGTCAGCTAGGGCCGCATTTCAGAAATGGATATTTGATTGGTTAGCTAAATTTGATGGCATACAGAAGTTCTTAAATTAAAGCTAGGTGCGCTATTTTCTACGGTATAATTGACGGGGGATTACTTTAAGATTAACTATAGCTGCATATTACAAATAAATAGTTGATTGTTTAGCCCATCATATGACCTTGTCTTTAGAATTATTATTTTTTTTAATAATAATAATAATAATAATAATAATAAGTTTTTTAAATATTTTTAAAATACAAAACAATAAAAATGTTAGCGGGAACATGGACTTACCTATAAGGTTTCTGCCAAACTCCCTAATTAAACTATTCTTAACAAGAATCATAGACAAATATAAAATACAAAAAGTTAGAGAGACAACAAATACTAATCCATATAGGATAACATGCGGAAATTGTGCACTTCTCACGAATTAAAAAAGGCACACAAAACAGAGACACGAAATTACACAAAAAGTAAACATCGTCACTGACGCAAATGATCTTAGTACAGTTGTGAATAACTCATTCAAACCAACACGTCACTTAAGCTAAATCGTGTCACCTGATTTAAAAATTAATAATAATAATAGTAATACACCTTTATATATAATATTTTTCAAATACACAAATATACGAATGTTAGTGGAAGCTGGCCTTACTTATACGGATCTGTCCGCCAAACTCCTTAATTTAATTACTCGTCATAATATTTAGAAAGAGCAAAGGAAAATACAAAAAAATACAAAATACACCAATTACGTAACAAACACTAATCAATATATTATAGCATGCGGAAATTGTGCACTCATCAGCAAATACAAAAATACACACTAAAAAGACACACGCATATACAAAACAACTTCATCACTCAACATCGTCACTGATGCAAAGGACCTTCGTACAGTTGTGGACAACTCGTTCATACAAACACGTACTGTATTGAGATGGCGAACAAAGAGATCTTTATTAAGCCTTACACCAGACGCTTTCTACCCTTATACCTGCGCTTGGTACGGCCCATTATTGACTATGCTATCCAGAGAACGGTTTCAAAGATTAAAGCTGTCCTCACTTGAGCATAGAAGTATGACTTGATTCTGGCATACAACATCATCAACGGGAATTTAAATCTGCATTTAGAGGAGCTTTTCAATCCAACGCTTAGTCGACATCTCTGCGGACACTCACAGAAGATGTACCATCGTCGCTTTCGTCTCAAGAGAAGAAAGGCATCATTCTCTGTTCCCTGGAACAGCCTGCCAGAGGAGGTCCTGATTATGGCAGCCATATCTAGCTTTAAAGCCACGTTGTTCAAACATTCAAACTGTATATACATGAAATATTTTGTGACTGACGTTTTACTACTCATTACTATATATATATATATATATATATATATATATATATATATATATATATATATATATATATATATATATAGTAATCTAGGTAAGGTAACATCCATAGGATAAAAATCCAAAGAATATCAACCGGGCTAAGAAATAGAGCTTTTATATATATGAGTATTTTTATTCATACAAACATGTACATAATTCGCGACACTGGCATGTCGATGTTATCGATCAACAGCTGTTAAAAGCTGAGATCTCATCAGGTAGAATAATAACCTGATCCTTCCCTTAGGTCATATTTTGAAAGAACCTTTCCTTCCAAATATGACCTAAGATAAAAAAAAATCAGATTATTATTTTGACTGATGAGATCTCAGCTTTTAACATCTGTTGATCGATAACATCGATATGTAAGTGTCGCAGATTATGTACATGAATGTATAAATAAAAATAATCATATATATATATATATGTATGTATATATATACATATATATATATATATATATATATATATATAGTTATAGATTTTATAGTGACACGGCTCCCTTTTCCCTGCTATATGTAAAAAGCTACACATGCATTTTCTAGTATATGTACGTATTTCAAATGTATGATCTAATTCTGTAGCAGTCATAAATGATGACTTACTCAGAAAAAGTTTCCTGTGAAGCAATTTGTTTACATACCGACCAATCAACTTGAAAGAACACATTAGCCCCTTTGGGAATCACCGTCGGTCAGCAGAGATAATCTTGAAAGCAACGCAGAAAGATGTTTTCCTTCTCTCTCTTGTCCTGGTCCACTAAACGCTCAAGCGCCGACTATCTTCGCCTGAAGACTTTTGCAGTTTAAAAAGCTTTCTATTTTTCCTTTCTTCACTTAGACCAGGGGCGGGCAATCTTTTCAGAGTGAGGGCCAGATGAGACTTTTGGAAGGAGATCGCGGGCAGGAGTGAAAAACGAAATCTCAGAATTACTATATTTTTTTACATGAATAAATTGTACAAAAATTACATTGAACACTCAACAAATCTGTGCTGTTTGTCATGTAAAAGTATTTCCATGTCCGGCTCTATGGTTGAGGTAGAAAACAGAAGAATGTCATTGAGGTGGCGGTCCGAGAGTCTATCGTGTGAATATAGTTAGTGTAAGGTTAGTTACTTATGGTTAGGCGTTTTATCTATTGAATGTTTTTTTCTTATCTGATATATGATCTACTGAGTTGTTTACATTCTAATATGTGATATAACTATTAACCCTAACCCTGACACTAACTCACAATAACTCTAACTCTAACACTAATGAACTCTAACCGTAACCCTTACTCTACCAACTCGGTAGATCACCTATTCGATTAAAACACATTCAGTAGATTTCCTATTGGAAGAACCCCGAAAGTTTATGTTGCTATATCTTCACGGTGATTACGATGACGGCTAAACAGCAACAGAAAAGAAGAGCCGACTACTTACAACGAGTCAACGGAAACTCAGCTGTTTTCTGTCAATGAGAAGACGATTACGGGCAATCGGTTTCGGACCGAAAGGATTACCAATCTAAACTTACAATTGGTTTATTAGTGCCACATAATATTATAATCATAGAAACCCGTAGGGCTCCCTTGCCTGAAGGTACCGTAACATAGTAGTGAATAAAGAACCATTAGTAGCCGTTCTTTTATTTAGATATGTAGTGAGTACCAGATATGCAAAATCTTTGTTTAATACGAAAATCAATGAGAAGTAAACAAAATGCGAAATCACAGATAAGACAAATTAACAAATTGTATCAGGGCATCTCCGAATATTTTCCCTGCAGCAATGCAACTTTTCCGCACATGTAACCAAAATGAAAACACGAAAACAAGTCACAACTGTCTAATTGATAAACATACATGCTGGATATCTTTAACATTGTACCACCAAATAAATATATATATGGCGTGTGTCTACTTCTTTTTTTAGGGCTTGTACACATTAAAGTCAGTATATATATAGTAAAAATAGAAAATAACATTCCAAATTAATAACATGAAACAGTAATTTATTATGAACTGTTTATAAATAGTTATGCGAATTAGACATTCAGAGAACTCTCTTTAAATCGTTCATCTGTACCATGTATAGAGTATTTCAAAATATTATGTTGTATTATTATTTAAATAACAGTAAGCTGTATAGGAGTGATAAATAGAAACACTTTGCATATATATATATATGTATATATATATCAGATTTTTTATGTGAGATGATATATATATATATATATATATATATATATATATATATATATAATTATTTCCACAATCAGACAACCCCGAAGCCCACACAAACCATAAAGCCAGAGCCGGGAAGTCTTAATCTCGAGTTGTGAGACATCCTACTTGTGAGACATCCTACTTTTGAGACATCGGCCTGGGTAATAACTAGTAGGATGACTACATGCCTTGTCGGGAAGAGTAGCTACATTCCACAGTCGGCCTTCGCCGCGGTTTCCTTGGTCTGTGTTGGCAATAGACTTTCTTGTATGTTGTATGGTGGTTCAGTGGCAGAGTACTCGCGTCGTATGTAAGTGACTCAAGTTCCGAATCCAGACGTTCGGATATGTTTAACTCCAGTCTAGGACATCCGGTATGTGGCTATTATGGTTTGTGTGGGCTGCAGCGTTGTCTGATATTTGAAATAATTATATATATAAATATAATAATGGTAATAATCCAGGTGAAAAATATCCACAGGGTGGTAATCCAGAGAATTTTAAACCGGGTTTATAAATAGTGCTCAATATCAAAATAGAGCTTTATATATGATAATTTTATTTACACAGACATGTACAAAATCTGCGACACTGGCATGTCGATGTTATCGATCAACAGTTACTATAAACTGAGATCTAATCAGGCAGAGTTAGAATCCGATCTTAACCTCAGATCATATTTGGAGAGAATGAAGTGGAGGGATAGAGAAAGAGAAGAAGAAGAAAAGAAATTTAACATTTCAAAAATTAAGGCCGTTAAAAAATTAAAAATTAAAAAATCTAAAAATCTAAAAACAAACAACAAAAAATCTAAAATCTAAAATCTGAAACAAACAGGGCAAATAAATAAATAAAAAAATAAATTAAAAAAATATAAGGTGGAAAAGGGACCAAATAATGAGGGGAGAGGTGGTGAGAAGGTAGACACATACAGGAATAGAAGGAGAAAAGGAGGGCGTCTGTTGATTCAGATCGAGAGGGAAGAAGGGGGTAGACATGCACGAATCAAGTGTAAAAAAAAAACAGTCGAGTTTATAAATGTATTTTTCAAGTGAACTGTATATATATATATATATATATATATATATATATATATATATATATATATATATATATATATATATATATATTAAGTAGTTTCACCCTTAATACAATGGATACATACATATATATATATTTTTTTTTTCAAATTTTTTTTCACCAAATACACATATATCTGTTTATCTACGCAATGTTACAATGTTATGTAATACCTGTATCAAGATAGTCTGGTGGAAACCCCGTATGATATAATATTTTTAATATTTCGGGAACTCTTCTATTCTTCAGAACCGTGCTCAACTCAAGCTCAAACGTGCATATATATATATATATATATATATATATATATATATATATATATATATATATAATACAATTTTGAAAAAAAACAAAGAAGGTTATTTTTTATATATATTTATTTAATGTATAAAATGATAACCACGCCAATACACCCATCTAAAATTTTCACTTTCTTCAAAATCGTCAACAAGATAAGACGAAAATTATCCTCTTGGAACCACGTGTGGGTTTACTTGCGATTTTAACACCAGCAAAAATTAATGCAAAAAGTAAATAACTCTTCGTCAAGGCCGTCATACGGCGAAAGTCTCAGAGACATATATTTATGAAAAATAATTTTATTCATTTCATAAATATAAATGAAAAAAAAACGTGTCTTATTTTTTTTCAAAATTCCATGATACATTTCAAAAAAACTTTTATTAAGGATGTATACACCTCTTCCAATATATATATATATATATATATATATATATATATAATTTATAGCCCCTTCCCTGTAAAATAATCACAAAAAAACTTGTCTAGCTACAACCACTGTTAATAAATGTCTTTTTTCCTCTGTATACATAGAACTAAGCAGAACTTTCATGAGCAAAATGTATTTCCTAGAACTGCTCGTCTGTGGAAAACATTACCACGCGTCTGCTTCCCGGCTGACTATAACATTGCCGTTTTAAAGTCAAATGTAAACAAAATTCCTGTAGACGTATCTTCAACTCTTAGTATTGTTATATTGGTTCAAATCTTCGTTCGTGACATTGTTCCATCTGGTTATTTATCACGTAGCCATTATCTTCATTGATGAAGATTAGCTTGTAACTCGCCAGATGCCACATGTTAAAATAAACTTAAAATCTCTACTTACCTGGTATCTCTCACCAGTTGACCGTCTATTCATTTTCTCTAACAGGTTCGAACACATTGAAGGCTCGAACATATTATTGCCTACTCTCACACCCATTTTTCTATATACAGCGCCCTTGAAAGGGCTGCACTATGTGTGTTTCTCTTAATAGAATGTTTATATACGGTATAATCACATTGACACACAGGTTCCCATTAGATTCCCGAAGTTAGACGATGTTAATCCTGGTCAATACTAAAATGGGTGACCGGTTGTGAATACCAGGGGCTGTATGTGCTCTCCGCTTATCCCGATATTGTTTCTAGTCATTTTGGACTTCTCCTTGCCCCTGGAGTCAACTAGTGCTGACTTGTGAGAGGTGCGGTGGCGATTTTGCAACCATTGCTTCAAAATTACATACGCAGACACCCTTACAGGGGGTATCTCTTGTCTCTCAAGACTGAACGGTGGCAATGAATTAAGCTTAATATTCGTCTTTTTCCGATCAGTTCACTGTACTTATCCAAATTTGTTGATATTTTTGCACGTTTCTTTCTGAACTAAAAAAACAAATAGTTATTTCCATGATCATATACTGACTTTCATGAATTAAAACTGTCAAAAAAATCCTGGGCAGAGATTCAGATGCATTCCAAATCTACATTACATGCGATAACCTATATTTGTATAACGCATTTTCGTAAAAAGACATCTATCGTCATCATATCATTACTATTTTTTTTAATTTAAAAAATTACTTTTTCACCTCAAACAATGCACATTACATTGAGCCGTAAGGGGCTATTGTGAATTAGGGGGCATATACATAAGGACACCTGAAGTGGGTAGTTGTGCAACGAGATGTTTGTTCACATTTCATTTAAATGTATGTATGTTGGTACAGTCAGAGAGACAAAGAGGAGGAAAGTCAAAGGCTAGCAGTACGAGGAAAGAACCTATTTAAGTAAAAGACCGGTGGGATCTCTACAGTGAAGGGTTTGGATTGAGCGTTTGTCGGGTTTGTTGGGTGTATTTACGTCGAGGGGGCACAAGAACAGCACCATCGTCGGAGCACATTCCATTGAAGTACCTGTAAAACAACCACAGGGATACAACATTGCGGTGATGGGACAGGGCTGGAGTTTTGTAGACAGTGTCGGATCTATGAGATTAAAGACTTTTATGGGCCCTGCCTAAGAAGGAGGTACTAGTGGTTGGTTCATCAGCTGTGACAACAATACTTCATGCATAGACGGATGGTGGGTTTGTAGAGATCAAGGATACTAGCAGGTATAGGAAGTGTTTTAGCACAATCGAGGGAGCCCATTTTCTTTGCAGTAGTCTTGTGCAGTAACTTCTATGTAGTTGTTCCAATTTATGTTACCTGTGAATGTTAGGCTGTTGAACTTGAATGTTGGACTCTTGGGCAGGGCACTTTTAGCCATGGCAATCGGTCGTTGGAAAGGATTCTTAACTCACATTGGTATTATTAATAGTAGTAATATAATCAGTATTATTACAACTCTCTCTACCTACCCTATATGTAATCTTGTTACACATTATTGGTACTTTCCAAATGTACCTGAAGTCACTTAACAAAATACAACAGCTTCTCTCACCATTGCAAATGCGGTCGAATGAACTAAGCTCCACTGCCATTTGCTTACCAAGTTAGCGCATACTTTTATTCGAATTAACTTTTCAAATAATCTTGCTAATCCTCTTTTTACTGTCATCTTGTATTTGTCTGATTAATTTTAAGCATTTTAATTCGGACTAAAATAAATGAATCGCTAATCTAACATACTTATTATAAATAAGGATGTTTTTAAGATTGTCATAGATCTTACGTCTTATGCGAAAACTTCAACTAGGAAATGCAATACTAGTAAGATATACTTGAGACATCAAGTGTCGTCAACGGTGAAAATGTTATTTTCTAACTTATCTTTAGCAGCATCTATGTACATTTGAATTTACCATCTCAGAAAAAACTCCTAATAAAAGACCATAGTGAAAGCTCCTGTCAAAAGCTCCTACTGAAATCTCACTCCGAATGCTCCTACCGAAAGCTCTAACCAAAATCTCCTACCCAAAGCTGCTATCAAAGCCCCAACCAAAAGCTCCTATCGAGACTTCTACCGAAAGTTCCTACCAAATATCCTATCAAAAGCTCCTATTTATACCCCTACCGAAAGCTCCTACTAAAAACTCCTACCAAAAGCACTTGTAAAATATACAGTACGTTATGGTTCACATACGTTGGAAGAAAAAGAGAAAAAGAAATCATATGAATGCGGCTTGAAATTCTCTTCGTCAACTACAGTCAGCGTCCATCAATTCTCTCGTTTTTATTGTATCTATCAACTTGCTTTCTCACGAGTGGAAGATTAGACACAAAGTCTGTTTTTAATGTAGAGTAAGTTCAGTTCTCCAATCGGAGGAGGGATCTGAATGGAAACAACATAATTAGTTAGTTTTAATTATTTAATACAAACTGAACTTGTCGAACTCTGGCAGTTAACAAACAATAACTTGTTTCGGCTTCTCTTTTAATGACCAAAGGCAATATTTTGCGGAAGAGTTAACACTAGTTGTAAGCTGCAAATAGCTTTAAATCAAATCGAACACACTTTCTCTTGAGAAGCGGTCAATTAATTCAACAAGTTTCAGGTCGAGAAGACGATAGGTTTATTGATCCACACGCCGCATCTTCTACATTATAGTTTGTTAATTGCAAGCTGTTAATTACATGCCGTGATCGTTTCATTGACAGAAAGAGGGTAATTATTACGCGTGAATGTGTTTGTAATACATTATTCATTAAGCCATATTAACACGTGCGTCTTCTCGCTCGATTCTGTCAAGAGTAAGAGATCGATAGCTGCAACGTCAACTGTTGACATTCAAGATACGTTGTGAGCATTTGTAATTGCAAAACGTTTCGGATTTTCGAAAATATTTTTTTTAAATGGGATTGCGTTACACGTTAGTTAGTTCAAACTAATACATGCATCAGGTTGCTCGCTTCTTCCGAGATTGAGTATTACTTTTTGACAAGGATTCTCTCGTTTTTCTATGACGTCACTTCCTCTTACCTATTCACATGCTTGTGATTCCAAGTCACTGTTCATCTTTAGAACTATTTCTCATATATTTCCTATCCTTGCGCCCAATATTTTACCCGCTAATAAATATAATAGCTGCACTATTTACTAGCTGACTCAGCCACTCGAATATTTAACATTTGTTTGTATATCTCATATATTTGTTGTCTTTACGTCCGATATTATACACGCTGATATTTGTACTTGCTACTAAATGAACTACTTACTTCAGCCACTCGAATATTTAACATTTGTTTGTATTTCTCATACATTTGTTGTCTTTACGTCTGATATTTTACCAGCTAATATATTTGCGTGCTACTATATGTACTACCTAACTCAGCACCTCGAATAATTTACATTTGTTTGTATTTCTCATATATTTGTTGTCTTTACGTCTGATATTTTACCCGCTGATATTTGTACTTGCTACTAAATGTACTATCTAACTCAGTAACTCGAATAGTTAACATTTGTTTGTATATCTCATATATTTGTTGTCTTCACGTCTAATATTTTACCAGCTAATATAGTTACGTGCTACTATATGTACTACCTGACTCAGCTACTCGAATAATTTACATTTGTTTGTATTTCTCATATATTTGTTGTCTTTACGTCTAATATTTTATCCGCTTATATTTGTACTTGCTACTATATGTACAATCTAATTCAGCCACTCGAATATTTAACAGTTGTTTGTATTTTTCATATATGTCTGGTTATTAAGTCTGATATTTTACCCGCTAATATTTGTACTTGCTACTAAATTTACTATCTACCTCACCCACTCGAATATTTAACATTTGTTTGTATATCTCATATATTTATTGTGTTTACGTCTAATATTTTACGCGCTAATATTTGTACTTGCTACTTAATGTACTACCTAACTCAGCTAATCGAATATTTAACATTTGTTTGTGTATCTCATATATGTGTTGTCTTTACGTCCAATATTTTACACGCTAATATTTGTACTTACTACTTAATGTACTAACTAACCCGGCTATTATAATATTTACTTTTTTTGTATTTCTTATATATTTGTTGTTTTTACGTCTAAACTTTTACCCGCTAATATTTTTACTTGCTACTATATATACTATCTAACTCCGCCACTCGAATATTTTATATTTGTTGGTATATCTCATATATTTTTGTCTTTACGTTTTATATTTTACCCGCTAATATTTTAACTTAAACTATATGTACTATCTAACTCAGCCACTCGAATATTTAACATTTGTTTGTATTTCTCATATATTTTTTGTCTTTACGTCTAAACTTTTACCCGCTAATATTTGGACTTGCTACTACATGTACTACCTAACCCAGCCACTCAAGTATTTTACAGTTGTTTGTATATATCATATATGTTTTGTCTTTACGTCTAATATTTTACCCGCTAATATGTGTACTTGCTACTAAATGTACTACCTAACTCACCCACTCGAATATTTAACATTTTTTTCATTTCTCACTGATAATCATCATAAAATATTCTATTAATAATAGAACGCATTTTTAAATTGAAGTGACAACATTATCACTTTGTCACGAATGGGGGTGTATTCCAGACAGTTTAATAAATCATAAAAACATATTAATAATGTTTTTTTTTTCTGATCTTTCATAGAAAAGATAACATTTAATGGCAATCATTTGTGAAAATAAGAATAACAAGCGGGGCCTTGTGGAAATTTGAGGGGTCATTCTACACCATTCTAGACAATTTACTGTTTATGATCATATTATTTACAAATAATAAATATTTGTCAAGATTTTAGGACATCTAACGAAAAACGGGTTTATCTCCCTTTAACCATTTCGGGAGTTAAAAGTTATCACCCTTGAAATTGGTGTTTGACCAAGAGAGAAAAAACACAGACCACGGCATGACGCACTTAATATGTCAATCGTGTCCAGCTGCAAATTAATTCATTAATTCATCATGTGTTCAGTTTTAATAAATTTGTTAAACGTTTCTCTTGATAGTTCATCCATTTATTGACAAGTTATTATTCATTATAACCTAAATTACGAGGTTATAAAAGTGGCGACGAGGACGAGATAAATTTACATTTTTCAAAAACAGAAAACAAAAAATTGAATGTACAATACAACAGTTGCTACAACAACAATTACGTTTGATGGAGTTATTTTCAGAGAGATTTTCCACGTTTACATTGTTGATGACAGAAAAACATCTTAGGACAGCTACAGATTCAGTTTCACAGAAAATAACGGATTTCGTTACGACCCAATGGCAAATTCGACGTTCGAGACATGATTTGTACGTTTCGAGGACATTTTTCGAGTGGATTTCAACAATCAAGCTGACGACTGGAAGGTAAGACTTCTGCTACGGAAGCTTGGGACGTCGGAACATGATCGGTATGCAAATTACATATTACCAAAGCATTCTCGTGACTACAGTTTCGGCAGTAGAGTTGAAACCCTCAGTCAGATTTTCGGTGAGCATATTTGATTATTCAATATGTGGTTCAATTGCTTTAGCATAACAACCTCTTCCTCGACCGATTTTTCAACGTAAACAAATAATGTGAACGTTTTAAAATCTCTTACATCACAGACGCTCAGTTCAAAGTTTGATTTCTGTGTGGGGTTTGAGATCGGCGGAGGAGACACACGGATTTTGTCAAAAATAGAACAAAATCCAGACATAACATTGCAACAAGTTGCCGTGGAATGCCAGCGTCTAGTGAATCTAAAACATGATTCAACTATGGTACATCAAGCATCAGCATCCATGGTAAACACAGTCCCAAAACAACGTCGGCCCACCTGACCGACTTCAAAATCTGTCCAGCCCCCAATAGCTTTTTAGAATTGTGGCAACTGGCATTTTGTGCGAAACTGCACCTTCAAGACACACCGCTGTCGCAGCTGCAATCGACTCGGACATAAAGAGGGGTGTTGCACCCCTCCAGGACGAAAACCAACCCATAATAGGCAAACCTCACATAACAGGCAACGACTGCAGCACAGAACAAAAAAAACAGTCTGATAGCAACTTTTCTCTCAAACCAAAAATCCAAACGGAAATATGTTGCAGTACAATTGAATGGCCATCTTATTCTACTGCAAATCGATACAGTATCAGATATAACTATTATATCACAAAAAAGTTGGGAAGCCATAGGCCAGCCCTCATTGACACAAAAAGGGCAGGTAGCAAAAAGTGCTTCTGGAGATTGTGTTCACATCACGGGTCAATTACCCGCTACCATCAAAATGAAAGAAAAAACGGTGTCAGGTACCGTATACATAGCAAACTCATGCCATAATTTGCTGGGACTTGATTTTATCGAGTTACTAGGTCTTCTCGACATTCCACTCAACCAGATATGTGAGGTGGAGTCCAGATCGTCACCTCAGAGTAGCATTATCTACCAGACCAAAGACACCATGAAATAATTTTATCTAGTCTTCACAAACAAATTGAGACGTTGCACTCAGGCAGAGGCCACACTGTTTTTTTAATTTAACCATTTTCTAAGCCTGTTTTTCGACCCAAACGCCCAGTGCCATACGCTGCATTGCCACTGGTGGACCAGGAACTAAAAGGACTTGAGGAAATGAAGGTCATCATACCAGTAACATATTCACGATGGGCAGTACCATCGTGGTTGTAAAGAAAGCCGATGGTTCAATTCGGTTGTGTGTTGATTTTTCAATGGGGCTCAGCACAGCATTAGAGGATCATCAATACCCATTGCCAATCCCCGATGATCTCTTTACAGTACTTAATGGTGGCACCTGCTTTGCCAAATTGGACCTCGCAGAGTCTTGTTTTCAAGTCGAAGTGGCAGAAACCTCCAGGGAGCTGCTTACTATAAACAAACACCGTGGATTATTCCAATTCACTCGTTTACCGTTTGGGGTAAAAAGAGCCCCTACCATATTTCAACAGATTATGGGCACAACGCTCACTGGCATTGATGGTACAGCTGCATACTTGGATGACATCATTGTTGTTGGGCAATCCAACCAGGAGTTCACAAAACGGATCAGCAAGGTCCTAACCCGCATCCAAGACTTTGGTCTCCATCTCCGACCTGTCAAGTGCCATTTTTATTTACCTTCCATAAAATACTTGGGATTTATGTTTGACTGTCTGGGTCGTCGTCCGGATCCTGCTAATGTGGCAGCCATTCAACACATGCCGACCCCATCAGACGTTAGCGGTCTACGCGCATTTCTAGTACTGGTGAGCTACTACGGCAGTTTTTTGCATTCACTTCATCAAATCAAATCACCGCTCAACAAACTGTTGATAAAAGACACAAAATGGTCCTGGCCCGAGGACTGTCAAAAATCATTTGACAAAATCAAAGCACTCATTAACTCGGACCTACTGCTCACACATTTTGATCCAAATAAGAAAATGGTGGTAGCAACAGATGCATCAAATCATGGCGTTGGAGCCGTAATCTCGCATACATTCACAGATGGAACTGAGAAAGCTATCATGCATGCAGCCAGATCCCTAACACCCGATGAACGCAATTACAATCAAGTGGAAAAAGAAGCACTGGCACTGATTTTTGCTGTGAAAAAATTCCATAAGATGTTGTTCGGGCGTCACTTTACACTTCTGACAGACCATAAGCCACTACTGTTAATATTTGGCTCAAAAAAGGGTATTCTAGTATATTCAGCCAGCCGATTACAACGGTGGGCAATCTTTCTACTGGGGAACGATTTCGCTATACAGTACCGCCGGACAACAGAATTTGGCCAAGCTGGTGCCTTGTCACGACTCATTAGTGCACAATCAGTTCCAGATTACGACACTGGCATCGCTGCCATCAACATCGATGATGATTTTCAACGCATGCTCACAGATTGTATCCGGACAATTCGAGTGACAAGGAATGATATAAAGCGAGAATCACAACAAGATCCAACGATACAAAAAGTGTGCAGATTTCTTCAACATACATGGCCTCCTAACCTCACAGGAGACCTCCAACAGTTCAAACGGCGCAGTGGCTCTCTTTCTGTTATTGATGGTAGTTTGATGTTTGCAGATCGTGTTGCTATTCCCACTAAACTCAGACAAGCAGTCCTTAAGCAACTACATTCGGGCCATCCAGGCATTAACCGAATTAAATCACTAGCCCGCAGCGTAGTCTATTGGCCTAACATAGACACAGACATTGAGCATACTTTTAAACGTTGTATCCAGTGTATGGAAGCACAGAAGAATTCACCTCAGGTTGTTGATTCTCGATGGACATACCCAGAGCGACCATAGTCCAGAATACACGTAGACTTTGCTGGCCCTATCAATAGCCTTAGTTTTCTGGTGGTTGTTGATGCCCATTCCAAATGGCCAGAAGTTTTTTCAATGCAACAGACTGACACTCAGTCTACAATAACAATACTTAGGCGGCTATTTAGTCAACACGGCTTACCCGAGACTTTAGTCTCAGACAACGGAACACAATTTACGACTGAGTCATTCCAACTATTCTGCAATACGTGTTGCATTACACACGATCGGTCGCCACCGTACAATCCCCAATCCAACGGATAGGCTGAAAGATTTGTAGACACATTCAAAAGAGCACTACTAAAAGCAAGAGGGTAGGGGACAACAGAGGAGATACTACATGATTTTCTCCTTTAATATAGAATAACACGAAATGGAGCTGTGAAGAATGGTCTATCACCAGCTGAGGCACTCATGGGACGAAAACTCCGTACTACACTGAACGTTTTACGTCCCCAGCCACAAAGACACAAACCAAGCCCTAACAAAACAAAAGCTTTTTCAGTTGGCACACCAGTGTTTGCTCGGAATTATAGGCCTGACCGACCAAACTGGGTACCAGGCATCATCCGCAAAATAAATGGACAATTTCTGTATGATGTTCAAGTCGGGAGTTGATTCTGGGCACGGCACAACAACCAGTGGCGTCTCAGATACTCTGTAGACAACTTAGTGGACAACAGAACAACCATTCCGCTTGATTTGTTAATGGACACATTTGAACTGCCATCTCCATCACCTCCCATGCAGATAAATACAAATGAGAATTATCAAAGACCTCACAGGAGTTGGCCAAAGCGCAGTCGCACTAGAGTAAAGTACCTCCAAGTTGACCTCAGGTGCGCTCGATACAGTTAAAGACTTAAACGGGGAGATGTTATGACATATAACAGAAACGGATTTACCTCCCTTTAACCATTTCGGGAGTTAAGAGTTACCGCCCTTGAAATTGTCGTGTGCCTAAGAGAGAAAGAAAATACAGACCACGGCATCAGACACTTAATATGTCAATCGTGTCCAGCGGCAAATTAATTCATTAATTCATTTTGTGTTCAGTTTCTATAAATCTGTTAAACGTTTCTCTTGATAGTTCATTTATTTATTTACAAGTTATTATTTATTATAACCTAAATTACGAGGTTATATAACAAGGTCAATCTTATAAAGAAAATATGACTTTCTTTTTTCGTAAAAATGGTCATTTTCAGGTAAGTTTTCTATAAATAAAACGAATATCTGTCTTCTGTATTTATTCAAAATTGTATTTAATTTTTTTTAAAACAATAAATATTATCTATCTTCATATCGTCAAAATTAATTGTCAGTTAAGTATTCTTAACATCAATGAAAAAGAATGGACCATAAAGGGAATAAAAACCCCACCCTGATCATACAGCGAAAGGAACGCTTTTCTTTCTTTACCAGTGTCTTCCAGTCGATCTTTTATAAAACTTTTAATAAACAAACAAAACATCGAGGTGTCCGAAATATATATAGATGTTTTTTCTTTGAAAACATATTAATATTTATGTTTGGGAGTATATATATTTTTTGGATGTGGAGTGCGTTTTTTCTTTTATTTACGAAACTTTTTGATAATAAATAAATGTACTGAAAACGAGTAATCTTAAACGAAAGATTGCAGAATACTCGTTCTAAAATGTTTTTGTGTCACTATTTACTTGCCTCCCCATGAGGGCGGAATGCATAATGAGATGAAATCTTATAGCGTCCGTGTTTATTTTTTACAATACGTTTTAATAAACCCAGACGATTCTATTTTCATGTGTATTTTAAGATATTTTTTTTAAAAATCGGCGGACTTAAGTAATCTTCCAATTTTGCCTGCACATGAGGGTGGAGTTGAACTTCAAAAATCTGTTTCCAAACTGAGACAATTTAAAGTGTTATCCTCATCCAAACTGCTCCATTTTGGGGGGAACTGGATTTTCTTTATATTAAAAATTGACCTTAGAAATGTATAATATATTTTTAATTTAAAAAAAATTACAGACGTTTGACCTCCTCACTAGGGCAGATAAGGCACATGGTCAGCTTTTTATGTACGGAAAGGCAAGCTATCAAAAAAGAGACACTCTAGATCGGGACGAAAATGAGAATGACCTCAGTCTAGAAGGAGTTCTCTATCACTGACCGCAGAGAAAGATGATAAGGTGTAGTAACAAAACACTTTGCTCTTAGCCTGGTGATGTAAGACAGAAGATTACTCATGCCGCCGACTTTTTAAAATTAATATTTTGATTTTAAATTAAAAATATACTATTTTATGAATTTCTAAGTTTAGTTTTAATGTAGGAAAAACCCAGTCCCCCCCCCCCAAAGAATTGAGCCGTTTGGATTGGGACAAAACTTTAAATTGCCTCAGTTTTAAAACTTATGTTTTCAGTCTAACTCCGTCCCCGTGGGGAGGCAAAACAGAAGATTACCTTAGTCCGCCGATGTTTAAAAAATATCAAACAAGTAAGAAAATAACTAATTCTAACACTCACCCTAAGTCCGAGTTGCAAGTCAGTCTTGTTATAATATTTTTAGTCTGAAGTCATCCAAAGCTAATAAATCGTTTTCGTGTTTTGACAAGTCTACTTAACGATAACAAATTCAGTGATAATAGAGATTATAATCAGTTTCTACGCATTGAAAACAGACGGGTCGGTAATGAATTACATTTTAATGCGTTAGGTGGAAGTTATTAGTTTATTTTTTTAATTTCTTTTATTGCTCAGCTTTTATCTATGCTGCAAGCTTGGCATTATCTTCATAGATTATTTACCGCATCTTAAATAATTGGCAGTTCTATCAATACTCCTACTTTATTGTGATGTCATGCAAAAAGGAATAGAAAGTTTCTGATACAGACTCCATAATGAATGAGCAAATATATTTTTTTTGACTTACCGATTGATGTATGTACCAGGTTTATTTTAAAAGAGAGACACTCACCGGAAACATCAGAACGACATGCCACTTGAGAAAGAATGAGAAAGACAGACATATAGATGGACGGATAACTCGTCTCTCTACACTGAGCCACACTGCATGCTGCCACCCTCTGTTGGGAACAGCACACAGATACGTCTTTCCTGCTTGAAGGCAAGTCAGCCAAAGAGACAGAAAGTCTTCCCCAGAAATAACGTGGTGCTGTGACTTCCGTTTGGGGTCACCTCTGAGCTTTAAGGTGTCGCTCAAACATTACCATCCACACACGAGCGTCGTTATGTAACAAATGGAGAATATTTCAGTTAAACCTGGCAATTCTTTGATTTTATCGACATCTTTAAAAGGTAGCGTTTTGCCCCGAAAGTCGCAAAACTGCGCATTGATTTTGGTTGTATGTTTTTTCAAAGCCTCGCGAGAAAGAAAACCTAACAAAGCCGAGAAGGAATCGCAGAGGAAAAAACATCGGTTGCTTGATTGTTTGTTATTGCCAACAACAAAAAAGACAGAAAATGTCATCTGCGGATAGCAAGAAAAGAGCCGCAAGGGATGCGGCGGATACGGAGTCATGGAGGCAGGGACGGTGTAGCAATGTCGAAGATTGATGATAACAAAACCTGTCATCTTTGTGTAAAAGAATTACACCGCAACAGAAAAGCAGAAGAATATTGCAGATCGTTATAGGAGAAATACATTGGGGTAGTCTTCTTACGAGATCGGGTTGTGTACCGACATATGTTAAAATACTGAAATGCTTGGGTGGGTAACATGATAACCCCCAGGGCCTGTGGACGAGTGGTTATAGCACTTGTCTTTAGGCACTCACGGCATGCGAATTTTAGGGTCTGAAAACTCCCTCTGTCCACCCAGCAGTAAATGGGTACCTGACTAAAACTCAGGGAAGGTTCAAGGCAGCGGAAGGAGATGGATGGGCTCCGCCTTCCATATGCTGTTGCCTAGACACGGTGATTCTTAACAAATCACCGCCGCTACGGCCATGGGCAGTGTGCGATGTCGGCAACGACACTCGTGCGCGTCCAGGCTATGCGACCTTTACCTTTACCTTTTACACCAGGGGTGACTGAAAAGTGCGGGATAGTGATAGAAATAAACGGTTAGTTATTTTGTTTTGCGGCATATCAAACCCCTTTTCGAGTTCCCTAATGCGGAATAAGGTCATTTTGGTAAAAGTGTTTATGCTTCAGGTTTTTTGTCTATCTTCAAATAGTTATTCATGGTTTAGATATTTTATCGAAAATTATTGGTGTTTTTGTTTTGGGCTTTGATTGAGTTTTGCAAAGGGAATTTAAAAAAAACAACAATAACATCAATGTTTGCTGCATTTTGGATCAAGAAGCCAGAAGTCAACCAGAACCGAAATGAGTATTATCACCTAGATATTAACGTTATGTACCTAAAAGGTTTCGGTAGGCGTTGTTTTTGAATGCGACTGTGATTGTTTTGATAATTTCAAGTTGGAGACAAACATTGAAATTTTAAACATTAGATTGTTTTTATTTTCATATATGCTGACTGAGGAATGTATGAAAAATCAATTGCAGACGTACGTCACCGATCGAGAAAAGATCCAGAAAGATCCAGAAAACCGACTCGACAGTTGAAGTGACAAGACGTTCCGCTTTTTTCTCCTCCCAGTTGGGGTTGGGTAGTTGGCTGCAAACTTAAAGCAGAGTTCAAAAATGAATGTCGACATTCGACATGCAATAAATTCTAAGCTATAGATATTATAAAACAGCTTTCTTGTTTTTATTTCTTAAGTTCTGTTACACCCCTTTCCGTTTTGGAGACCAGTAAACGTTTTTTTGGGGGAGAGTGCAAGTCTGTGTCGGCGCACGCACTAAATAGTAATGTTGACTTACCATGTTGTCGAGAATATATATTCGCAAATCCATAATAACCATTTCATTAGTTTAAGTTATTACGCCGCTGTAAACACACACACACACACAAATATATATATATATATATATATATATATAATAAAGAATAAGACTAATATTCCAACATGATGGAAAATAAAAAAAAAAGAAAACCAAAGATATTATTTATGTATTCATTAATGTTTTGTCTTTATTTCAAGACTTCCTCAGGATGATTGGTCTGAAAAAATGGCAAACATGTACAAATATTTGGAACAAGGTTCGAGACTGTTTAAAATATTAGTACTTGTGCGTCATTTCTTCAAACTAACAATCCTTAGGAAGTCTTTAAATAAAGACGAACCGTAAAAAGGAATTCATGAATATTTTTGGTTTTCTTTTTAATTTCCCATATATATATATATATATATATATATATACTTAAACCTCGAAACTAATTAACCCATCATTATGAATGTTTGAACTAGGTTGCTAGGCGAAAGAGTGGGTCATATATGCTGTATTTAGTCTAATTTTGTTTTATACTAAGCAAATAATAAGGCGCATTCAGAAAATTCAGATACCACCTATCTGTGTGAAATTTTACCAATAGGTATAAGACATTAATGGATAAATATTCCTCAAATTTACGTTTCTTTGCATTATTTTAAATGGCTTTGAGGCAACACAATATTGGCACAACTTTTCAGATTTGCATTTAATGCTATGCATATTCATTAGAAACGAATTACGCAAGATTCCCTGGATTTCAATTTCTTATTAAGACTTAAGCTTACAGCTTATATTTTAGACATGTTCTAGAATCAAAATAATTGTAATGGCTTTTCGAAAATTTGAATAAGGATTCTAGACATAAGGTTTAATATGATTAATCACCCGATTTATAAAATCGGGGGACTTATGTTTCGAGGCATGTCCGTCCGTCCGGATTTTTCTCCGCAACCATCCATTCAATTTCCGTGAAATTTTGCATGAAGTTGTAACTTTTGCCAGGTTAGAAAGTGACATTCTTCGATTTTTGAAAAAAAATCTGGTTAGCCCCCACAGTGGGTAAAAGGCCCCGAAATAGCAAAAAAATTACATCCATCCATTCAATTTCTCTGAAATTTGGCCAAAATGTGGTAGTAATTGTTCCTAATAGAAAATAAGTATCGCTAACCTTGAAGAAATCTGGTTCGCGCAATTCATTATCGAACCCACGTGCCCTTTTCTTAAATACGAAAGTGTCAGTTATTAAATTCAAAGACGCCCCTAATTTATTTTACTGTCGACCAGAAAATACTGTAAATTGCATATATAGATATATTCTATCACGAAATTCAAAATTAATATAAATTAGCGTATATTGAAAGTTGCCGAAGGAAAGTTATACACATTTTAACGTTATGAGTATGGGGTCATAAGCCATTCCACGACGAGTTTAATGTTTTCTTTTTCTAAAGTTCCAAAAGTAAGAATACAAGGAAGTTCTCTTATTCTTTTATTTAAAATATCCTGCGGGTAACTCATGATTCGAAAACATATTCTTAAATGTATTGTTGATGCAACGCATATATAATTTGATAATGTTGGATGTTTGCAGATAACGTCAGATTAGTGGCTCGTAGGGACTAGATTATCAATCTAATCTTAGTCTTGAATGTGCTATAGCATTGTCTATTGAATTAGACTCATACATCAATGTCGATAAACTGCAATGGGTTCTCCTTCCATCTCGGCTCCTACTTTCGACGGTGACACAGCTCTGATCAAGCTGAAAGAGACAATAGATCTTCGCCTTCTGGTTGACTCGTACTTTAAGCCATCTAAACATTGCATTAAGGCTGCAAACAAAGCAAGGAGCTCCCTATTTCTCAGTCAACACTCATTATGCAAAGTCACTTCTGGAATATTACTCCCACTTTATTTCCTCATCGCCAGACCACTGTAAGTTTATAGTATCATCGCCTATGTTCTTTTTTATAATACGCTATATCCAGCATTTGGAGATTGTTGAACGATCTGCCTCACAACTTCGTATTAATTCCTGCATCAGAAAGAGGTCTGCGTGAGCATTAGCAGAAACTATTTCACCACTGATTTCGAATGAACCAGAGGAGGGCCTCTTTTTAAATCAGGGTTCCTGGACTTGAGAATGGACTTCCAGAAGATGTATTAAATGCACCAACGATGCAGCAATTCAAGGTGAAATTTGGCAAATGCTTGGTTACTGCATACTCTTCTGTACAAAGAAGGACCCCCTTTTCTCTTCATGGCAACTAAATCATGCTTGTTTTATTTTTTACTAAATTTATTAAATTAGATTGAATTGAAATTATTTTCAAAGAAGTTATAGGGGCTTGATCCACTACTTTTCAGTCAGTTCTCAGAAATCAAAGGCTCCTTCTCGGGACTAACACTTTATGTCTATATAAGATACATAGATTTATGAGTGTTTATTTAAAGATCTTCTCTACTTTTCAAACCTTTAGTTAGCAAAACAGTCAATACATAAATGTTCGTTAATTGACCACTTATATAGGTCATAGTTTTTATTTATTGTGGTCTTTTCTTTGGTGTTGCCGGATTCCAGAACAAGAATTGAATTTTTTTATTAAATCTCATTTAATTATATTTTTTCCAAATATACCGACTATGAAATGTGTTGCTAAGTGTATGGAACGCATTTTTGTTAGAAACATTGTTGTACGCTTACGTTCTGTATTTAGAATGTGCTTATTTATAGAGGAGATATAGTTTTGTTTACCACAGATTCGGTTTGTGTTCTCGTTAATATATCATTGATAGATATTAAACATCACATTATATTCTACATCTACAGAATTAATAATCTCAGCGTTGGATACAATATTTATGCCTTCTATTTTGATTTATAAAAATGACATTAAAACGGTTACTGCTTTCACGTGATTGCTTAGTGCATGTTCGACTATCATCATTAAGCTATCGTCCCTGTAGATACCAATATGATCTATACGGAAGCTTCAGATAATATATACAATATGAACAATATCCAGTTAGACATTGTCGATGTTTCTATTCATTGATTCACTAGCTGTTCGATACAGCAATGTAAGGTGTTATCTATAGGTGAAATAAGTCGGGCCTGTAACAAATTATGTAGTTGTTTATAAGACGATTGCTTTTGTTATTATTAATGTGAGATTTTTTAAAAGTTTAATTTAATTTCAGTTCCAGTGTACCAGCTGTTGTGTAAAGTATTTTCAGAAAAAATATTTTTCTTTTCTGTGAAAAGCACGATTTTTTTAATAATGTTTGTATTTTTGTGAAAACATATTTTTTTGGAAAAAGTTTGTCTTCTTTGTGGAAAGTATTATTATTTTATTAAAATTTGTCTTCTCTGTGATAAGTATTTTTTACGGTTTGTCTTTTCTGTGAAAAGTATTTTTTGAAGTTTTTCTTTTCTTTGAAAAGTATTTTTTTTAAATTTGTTATCTTTTCTGTGAAAAGTAGTTTTTGGAAAAATGTTTATAATTTCTGGGAAAAGTAGTTTTTTTTTAAAAATGTGATTGTAAAATAAAATATTGCTCGTAGTTTTTATTTGTTTTTTAGTGCAGCTATCTTCCAGTTGAAAAGCTTTTTTTTATATCTTCAGTAAGAGAAAATGTTCAATTCATGCAAATATTGTTCAGTGAAAAAGATTTTCTTTCATTAATTTCTTCGACAAGACATCATGTTTTGTTTGTATAAATATTGTTTCAGTTAAACAGAATTTGTTTTTAATTTCTTCGCTAAGAGGCAATTTGTCAGTGAAAAGATTTTTTTATTTGTTTTGAAGTAGAAGAAAAAGGGTTTTATATCTTCTACAGTTGATCAAAATGCTTTTCTTACCTTTGTTTTCTTATAAATTCTTTTTGTTTTGTTTAAAAAGGATTTTGTGATTGGCTGAAGCTCATTTCCTAGTTTAGTCACATAAATTATTTGAAGTTAAACGGGTTGAAAGTAATCTTTCGTCTGTCGTTAGTTTCGTGTTTGGCTTTTTTCTTTGAATGTGGTGTGTGTTTTTTCTTTTGATCGCAGATCTGTGTTGTTTGACAAACCCTTTCGTTGCTGAAATAGATTTACGGAGGCTGGGGTTTTCTTCTTTAAACTCAGTTCCGTGCCGTTTTTCGGTCGGGGCCACCATTTATAAGAATAAAGGATTTGTCATCCCCTATCATAATTTAACGAAACAAAATGAATTAAAAAATCAGAAGAAACCTTGTTTACAAAAACAAACGAAAGTGGTTTATTCGTATATTTGAGGTTACCTATACCGTTTTGTATAGGTAGAATGAAACTTAGGAGAGTGTCCGAAATAATAAGAAGTTGAAATATCGTCAGTCTTTCGTAATACTAATGATATATTCATATTTTTTTCAAATCCAGTAATAGAGATCACTCAACTATAAAAGGCGTTTCGCGTTCTTGAATTTGCAAAACTGAATCATGGACACTTGTTCAACGTGCATTTCGCACGAAACTCCGAGAAGAAGCACCAGAAATGGAAGTCCATGGTAAAGTCATGCACGATGAGTGTTTGCGCCCAACTAAGTGAACAGGACGTTCCTCAACTTCAGATGATACGGTTTAACGAGGTTGAACTTTTTCGACGAAGCCACAGTAAATCGATCAGAAGCGCCAGTAGGAAACTTCCGATTCCAACAAGAACTGTTTGGCGTGTCTTCAAAGAACAAATGCACATGACACCTTACAAGCTACAGTTAGGCCAAGCGTTTCATGACACTGATCTCAATGACTTCGGGGCCACTCTGTATTTTAGCACCAAACCATAATACACCATGTCTGTCCGTCGATTTGTTTGTCACTCATGAGTCATTAATAGCATTTTAATCGATAAGAGAACAGACAGAATGGACGCATTTTGCCTCTTGTAATTAAATTCGTCGTGATTATTGTTTTTTAGATTTGTTGCAATGGAGTAATTAATTTTCTGAAGCTGACTGAAAAATAACAACAACATAGAAAATTGATAACTCTTTAATTTGTTTAAAATCTATTCATTTCAGTTTCTCGTTAATGGAGGTGTCCACATGAAGTACGACGCCTGTTTAAAAGAAGAACAGACATTATTAAGATGCGCCTGTGAAATGAGTGGCCTTAGCGAAAAAATCTATGTTGACTACGTAGGCGTAAGAAAAACAGCGGATTGACTGGGGGTGTAAAAGTCTGAACAGGATACTGCTCGGGTAATGATTTTCCACGATAATTGAAAAGTCCCGAAATATAACGGTAAAAAAAATCAAGGGGTGCACGTCAACAAGGGACACCGCTTCGAAAAAACTCTCTAGCAGCAAATGTCAAAATGTGGAACACGTTGTATTATGACTGGTATCTGGAGCAGCATTACTACAATGACAACGGCACCACTGGCGGCAACACTATTTTGGATCTATGCTTGATTTCTATGCTAGGCTCTGATTGACGCAAACATTTAACTTCGTTTTTGGTTTGCCCAATCAGAAACACTTTCCCATGCGAGGAGAGACTGTTCCCGGAAGTGATAAAAAGGAGCGCCCACTACTTTCTACCCCTTTTTATAGTCAGAATACGGCACTGCTGCCTACTCATCAACGTCGCTAGGATTAATAACAAACACTTCCTTCTTGGGACGCAAACAGAAACCGACCGACCCACGGGCTCTGGCGTTGACAATGCTCCTGAATCCAACATGACGACCAGACGGACGCACGTGGACTGATAATAGTACAACACACAGACACACGCATACTTACAAAGACACGTGAACTCGGCCTTCCTTTAACCGACAAACGTATGTACGGAGTTTCTACTGAGAACATTCACATTATCGGAACTCTTCTTTCTTAACAACTAACAGGACATTTATTCAACACATGGACTCTCTAATATTTTTCCTGGTCCAGAATTCCGGATATATTATCCTCTGCTACTAACCCCTTCCTTTCCCCTCTATTGTCCACTGGATTCCCGAGTTTCGGGGTTAGTTCATGCATAATAAAATCGGAAATATCTCCGCTATCTTCCCAGCCTTTTTCTTCTAACCCATTGAAAAGGGGTTTATGTATTGTTAATCGCCTGAGGCGCCCGCATTGGGGAATTCCGGCCAGGCAATTATTGTCTTGCCAGAGTTCTCTACCTCTAGAGTGCTGGTTTAAAATCCCACTTTTCCGACCTTATGCCACATCGTTTCGCCGTGGGAGAGAGATAAATAACTCATACGCACCGGCTATCTTCACTTGAAGATAAACTGTTCGTAGACTTTTTGCAGCCAACAAAGTTTCCTAATTCTTTTCTTTTACTTGTAAGCAAATATGGCCAATAAAGTTGTATTAAATATTGGAAATAGATCTTTTCTATATATCAATGTTATTAACACACGATGTTACCGTTAATTATTACTCAATACTTAAAAGAACGAACCAAATAAATATATTGAAATATCAATGTATTCAATATCCAATGTATTCAATATCCAATGTATTAAACATAAAGTTTAATTAAAATTGCATAGTTTAATAATCCGTGTATCAAAATTGTAATTAAGCATGTATCTTTAACTATGTGATAATTAATTAATTTGATATGTTACTTTTAATCTGAAATCTAAAAGTAACAATAACAGACATCAAAGTTTATATAAACATTTTTCGTTTAAAATTTAATTATTTTAGTTAACGAAAATAAAATTCAAGGATAATAAGAACGAAACTAAAAGAAGAACATTTAAATAAATTCTATGCAACGTGTTGTTCAGAGAGTCCGCGAGCGCAGTTTGTCTACAATTTACATATATGTTATTATAGTAACATAAAAGTTGTGTATATTGTGGAGTAAATTACTTCTCACTCTCTATTTATATACAGTTAGGTGTGTATATATGTGTATTTATTTGTATGTACAAGCGTCGCTCCTAAATTAATTAACCGATCATTATGAGTTTTGAAACGCAGCTTCTAAGCGTAAAGGATGGTAATGTGAGCTGTATATTGTTTTTTTAGTTCTATTAAAAGGGAATATAAAGAAAGCGGAAGTTATTCTTGAAACTTCAGATATCGCTGATTTTTTTTTTAATTTAAAGAATAGGTATTAGACCTCAATTTATATATATATCCTCCTTATTTCCCTTTATTTCTCTTTCTGTTAAATACTTTTAGGGGGGGGGGAGGTTATTGGCAGAAAAATCGAAATATTTCAGAATTGTATTGAATTTGATCATCTTAATCATAAACGAATAAAGCAAGATTACCTTAATTTCGATTTTTTCTTAAGACCTCTTAAGTTAAAGTCTTTAATTTAAGACATTTTCTAGAATCAAAATCATGTAATGGTTTTTGATTAACATTTTGATAAGGATTCTAGACGTAAGGTTTAGTCTCGTTTTATCTGGATTTTATTCTTCGTAAGGAGACATAACATTTCTGTCCGGATATTCATTTTACCCGTCCCAGGCCGAATTCTTCTAGTATATATATATATATATATATATATATATATATATATATATATATATATATATATATATATATATATATATATATATAATCTTTTCTTCTTCGGTTCAGCTCTGTGGTAAGTGATTTTGCTAATTACAATTAACAATAATTCAAGGCTCTTTGACAACACAAATTGAGCACTCTCAAATATTTATATAAGCATTAAGATGTCATTTGCTAACTGCGCTTGCCCGCCTGTCGAATGGTTAGAATCGTCGAGTTGTTGTAGGTTCGGTCCTGCCTTAAAGCAGTTTACTTTGAAGCAACACTTAATACAGCGAAACATTATGTGTGTGGAGGACTATATATAAATATATATATATATATATATATATATATATATATATATATATATGCTGTTCTTTAACTATGTTTTATTGTAGCAGTCATACTACAAACGACAAAAAAACGGTAGCAGCAACAGCCGCCATTAACGATGTTTTAAATATATGCTTGTTTTCTAAGCTGGGCGGTGATAAGAGCAAACGCGTAATTTCGATTCTGATACACCCAATCAGAAACAATCTCTCATGCGAGAAGAACACTCGTCCCGGAGCTTATAAAAGGGAGTGCTCGTCACTACCCTTACTGATATGTCGTACCTATCTACGTCGCTTGGGTCAATGACAAAACTTTTCGCTTGGCCCGCAAACCTTCAACCGTTAGCCACGGCTAACAGGATCGACAAGAAGACTTCAATATTCAATATAGCTGCCTGCCGCACGTTGACTTATACCATTGCAACACACAGATACTTACGAAACACATATTAACTTGGTGTTCCTTTTATTAATAAGTACTAGGAGCATTTTCTTGTTATGAACTTTTCTTCATTCCTTACAACCAGGGAATTTATCATACATATTATGATATCTCAAACCTTTTTTCATCGTACAAACTCTGTGACTTATATTATATTACTAGAATGTGGTTTATTATTTAAATGTTTAACGAAGAGGACCAATAAACTTAATACACACATCAGAATGAGGTTTTGTCTTTGTTTTCTATGTTACCTCTATCATATCAAACAACCATACCTTTCCATCTCTTTCCATTTATTACATTTTAATTGTGAACATCGTCTATATTTTATTCATGTCTGAACACACTCTGCAGCTCTATTCAAACTCTACCAGTATCAGTAATAGAACATTGTTTAACAATTCTCAAGAAAAACACACATGGGATAGTCTCACCTAATTGAACCTGACTTGGTAATAACGACGTGTATGCGAAAGATGGATTCATTTGGTTGAGAACACCTGTTCGAATCTCGACGAGCTTGTCAATATGTTGATAAAACCTTACAACAAAAATGAAAATGACTAACGCATGAAAAAAAAAACGATTCTTTTTTATTTCTTTTACATTATATTCATTTATCGAATTTTTTTTCACAAAGTTTATGTTTTTATATATGAAACTTTATCTCTCCACAAATGCATCCAAGGAAATTCAAAATACATCATACATTATTTACGAGATTTTGAGAGTAAGTAAGCACCATTTCGTTCTTAGTTACCAGAGAATCTGTCCTAAAACGTGTTTTCTGCCAGTCAATATCAGAATTATTTTACCGGATAGAAAGGTTTAGTACCACGTTCATGTCCTCCTACGAAGATTAAAATCTATATATTCTACTAGCAGGACCCGTGTCCCGGCGTTGCCCGGGGAAATATAACAGCCTGATTTTAATTTTTAAGTTAAATAAATAGATTCAGAAAATAAATCATTTCACTGGAAGTAATTTAAGTAATTAAAATAGGAGCCTACCCTTGAACATCCTACATAAAACTGCCCATGGCTAAAGCAAGGTGAAGTCCAGTTTAGACCAACCACTGCCAATGATTGTCCTTGGGACTTGTTAATTGTCATGGCAAAACACAATTTAACTGGGAACTGAAGCCTTTTAAATTCTATTGCAGAATCCGACGGAATAATGGGTATTCTGGGAAGGGGTGTCAGTTTGCTCCTTGTCACACCAGTTAGTATTACAGCTTCTATCACATGAGGTTTCATGCGTTTAACACACAGTCTCGTTCCATTACATAGCCTTGGCACATCAAGATTCCGGAGTAACATAATTGGGCATCCAGCTTTCAGCTTTAATTTGTGTGTTGGCATACCAAGCAATTCTAATGAATTTAAAAATTCTGTAGGGTATTGTACAGCCTGGTCGTCATCGAGAGAAGAATCCACAGAAGTGAAAGTTTGTTCATCACCTGGAATTTCATCAAGCAGTTGGTGATTGATGACATTACCATGTCATATTTAGTAGCTAGAATTGCTCTCCGTTAGCCATTCAGGATGCACATAGTTTTCGGCTATATTTGGATAAACTTTGCTACTAAGTTCTGTGAGTGATGAAACAATTGAGCCAATACCTGGAGTAATAACAATCGTGCCATTGTTGGTTGTTGCAAGCTTGCCATCACCTATTTTTAGGAGTAGGGAGACAAACTCACCAGCCATTGGGTCACTATTGAGATGTACACGCGTGTTTGTAAATAACGTTACAGTCTTAATGTACTTCCACAAATATGACAATTTAATGCAAGCATTAAGCTCGTCAGCGGGACTTCCACATGGAACAATAGGAAGCGTTTGTCGGAAGTCACCTGATAATAAAAGTGTTATGCCGCAATGTTTTATCTAGAGCCTCGAACGCTTGTTTATGTGGCTTAAATCAACGTATTTAGAAGTTATCAACCAATAAGTAACATTACTGGGGTATGGATATGTAATATATGCACAACGTATGTGTTGTTGTGATCTTTGATTGATACTCAAACAAAAAGTCGACAAGGTCTCAAAAACACCTACGAATCTTAGGTGTATGCACAACGTATGTGTTGTTGTGATCTTTGATTGATACTCAAACAAAAAGTCGACAAGGTCTCAAAAACACCTCCGAATCTTAGGTATATGCACAACGTATGTGTTGTTGTGATCTTTGATTGATACTCAAACAAAAAGTCGACAAGGTCTCAAGAACACCTACGAATCTTAGGCATCCACGTTGATATTATACAAATTGAAGAACATATTAATATAACCCGTATCAGAGAGGTCTTTCTAGCCAATCCAACAAGTAAGGATCTGGTTATGATTAGAAATTTGAAAACCAACGTTAGATTTAACAGAAGAGCAAGTGTTTCTGAATGTACACATCATCTGTTGCTTGGAAACATGCACATATGTGATAATATACAAAACGATATGAAATATATACCTTATCAAGAAGAACGAACATTTATCAAGTGGCTTGGATCATACTGATGATTCGGTATTTAACTGTAATACAGCAGAATATATTTGAAGCAAGATAAGCTAACTCGATAATATCGCCAAGGATATTGTCAAGATTAGGAGAAAAGATAAGCTTATTAGAAATATTAGATTATTACCCTGAAACTAAAATTGAAAATGAAAGTGTGCATATCAGAAATAATATCATGTCCATTCTCAGAAGTTTATGTAGTCGGTTAGGGAAGCAGGTTCGTGGTATCTTGTTTCACAGGCGAGATTTTCTAGGAAAGAAACTTTGTTCATGGAAGTTCTGTTTACGTTTTAATATGAGAGAGAGTAGGCAATAATTATAATAATTATAATAATAATAATAATAATAATTATTATTATTATTATTATTATTATTATTATTATTACCGAAAGAAACTGTTAATTGTATATTGTAACAAAATAGATGCCCTGAAACAGAAGCCTGTTTTAGTACTGCCTGAAACCAATGCACAGGGATTATTGAAAACTCTAATGAGTGCTATATCAAGTAAGTGAACCATAGAATAGCCGATCAGATACTTTGCTGCCATGAGTTTTGGAGAATAACAATGAAGCTCCTGAACAGATGCAGAGTCTCTATCCTAATTATCATGAATAGACATAAGGTGATATCCTCAGCAGCTGATGAAGCCAGAATTCTCGCAAAAGAAATTTGCAGCAAATTCCACTCTAAGCAATCTGGGCCACTTACCTCCAGACATGCCCCCAGGACTGAAAAAAGTCTAAGCGACATTTGAATACCGCCAGTGATGTCGTCAAACTTATTTAGAACCTCTATGCCAAGAAAGCAACTGGTAGCGACAACATTCCAGTCATAGTACTCAGGAAAATTCAACCTAAAATAGCTCCACCACTCACCAAGCTATTTAATCGTTTCTATGAGAAAAGTTATTTCCATGATCTTGAAAGACTTCATTAGTTGCGCCGGATTTTTTACATACTGGATTCTGGTCATTTTCATGCCAGTGCAGACCGATCAGTCTCTTGTACATCATGAATAAGCTGATCGAATCTGTAAAAAATCAACGAAAACAATCTTCTTAGTGGCAAGTAATTTGGATTTCGTCCTGCAAGATCTACAGCTGACGTACTGACTATGATATCGCACAGGATCAAGTAATCTATCGAGAGGGGAAATGTATCTTGGGCGATAAATATAAAATCCCTTCGATATGGTTTGACACAAACCTGTTAGCTATCTAATATCTGGAAATGTCCTCTCAATCATCAAATCCTTTCTATTCAATCGGTCTATAAAAGTAATCATTAACGGAAAAAAATCCAAAGTAGTTAGCATCAATGCCGGCGTGCCTCAGGGATCATTCTGGGCCTTACCTTCTACCAAATCATATTCTGTGATTATTCGTTTACATCTATGCAGAGGTCAAAACTATTAATGGAACAACTTCGAAGAGCATTCATGATCATGATCTTTCAGACTCTCTCTTTCTCTCTCTTTCTCTCTCTTTCTCTCTTCTCTCTCTCTCTCTCATCAGACTTGGAGCACGTTATGCAATGGGATAAAAGTGGCTTTTTACTTTTAACGCATCTAAAACCAAGCTTCTCTCTTTTCACCACCAACGCTCGGATCTTTATTTCTCTCAAGTCAAAATAAATGGTTCTCTCCGCGAGGAAGTTCCCTTCTTTGATAAACCTCTAGGATTGACTTTCTGAACTTCACCTGATATTGTAGACTAACATCAAATATGTTGCTAAGGTTGCTGTGAAAATGGTTGGATCATTCTACCGGTCTATAACGTACCTCACCCGACGCAACCCTCTACGTCTATAAGATCCAGATGGAGTGCCGCTGTCATATCTGGGGAACTGCCGCTCGGAGAATTCTTTCCTGTCTTCCTGTAGACCATCGACTCAGCAATCTAGGGGGATGACGTCTTATCGTTCCTACAGCCTTTTCCACACAGAAGAGATGTTGATAGTCTCGTCTAGCTCACGCGAAATCAAATATTATTATTATTATTATTAGAACTCTTTGAACTATAACAAAAAGCCACCATAAATGGCGTTGTTTGACGAGACAATTTCTTGTCCATTTCTGCAAAAGGCAGGCACAGCGAAAGTTTTTAGGTATAGCTTGAATGTCTAAGGTAAAGGGAATTGACTTGATGTTCAAAAAAAGTAAACTCCAACTAAAAACATCGAAACGTTTAGACTACTATGAAATTATACTGATGAAGATGATGCTGCTGCTGCTGCTGATGATGATGATAATGACGATGATGATGACGATGATGACGATGATGATGATGATGAAGAAGATGATAATAATAATAATAATAATAATAATAATAATAATAATAATAATAATAATAATAATAATAATAATAATAATAAAACATTCGTTTGTGTGGTTGTGTTCGTTAACGTTCACCAGTCTCAGTAGTCTCCGGTGGTACTCGTAATTGATGACGTAAGAACTGACATTTTCTTGAATACCAATTTCCAAAAAAGCCTCTTTCCTACAGAAGAGATGTTGTGTGTCTTTCTCTACTCTATCCTTATTTTCAGGGCAGCTACTCGACTGCTGCCTTGGCCTTTTGGCTAAGATCAAAGTGTAGTATCTGTTCCGATGGATACTGCACCCTATAGACTGGTATTGTCTTGGCCTTCGGGGCTTGATTTCCGCCTGTCTATGGGTCTGTCCTGTGCAGTTTTAGGAGGTCCACCCTCCCAGGCTTCGCCTCCCCTCTTTGGGGAGGAGTAAGTTTATTGCTTACTGCCTGAGGCGCCCCTACCGGGGAATGCCGACGGGGCTGCCCAGGCAATTTTTAAACCCCACTTTCCCGACCCGACTTTGGGTCACATCTTACTTGTGGGAGTAAGATAAAAACTGGCCTTGTGCCTAACTCCTGGAGAGGAGTAAATCAATACTCGACTGCTGCCTTGGCCTTTTGGCTAAGATCAAAGTGTAGTATCTGTTCCGATGGATACTGCACTTCATAGATCGGTATTGTCTTGGCCTTCGGGTCTTGATTTTCGCCGGTCTATGGGTCTGATCTGTCCTGTGCAGTTCTAGGAAGTCCACCCTCCCAGGCTTTACCTCCCCTCTTTGGGGAGGAGTAAGTTAATTGCTTATTGCCTGAGGCGCCCCTACCGGAGAATGCCGACGGGGCTGCCCAGGCAATTTTTAATGGCCAGAGCGCTCACCTTCTCGGGCGCTGTCTTTTCAAATCCCACTTTCCGACCTTGTGTCACATACTCCTATTGTGGGTAGGCGTTTAATACTGGCCTTTTGGCTAAGATTCAAAGTGTAGTATCTGTTCCGATGGATACTACACCCCATAGACTGGTATTGTCTTGGCCTTCGGGCCTTGATTTACGCCGGTCTATGGGTCTGTCGTGTGCGGTACTAGGAGGTCCACCCTCCCAGGCTTCGCCTCCCCTCTTTGGGGAGGAGTAAGTTTATTGATTACTGCCTGAGGAGCCCCTACCGGGGAATGCCAACGGGGCTGCCCAGGCAATTTTTTAAACCCCACTTTCCCGACCCGACCATGGGTCACATCTTACTTGTGGGAGTAAGATAAACACTGGCCTTGTGCCTTACTCCTGGAGAGGAGTAAATCAATACTCGTCTGCGATTCAAATTATGCCCCATCTATAAAAACATTTGAAACAAAAATCGTCTAGCTACAACCACTGTCAATAAATTTCCTTTCACCGTCTATGCACCTAGAACCAAGCAGAACTTCCATGAGCAAAATTTATTTCCTACAACTGCACATCTGTGGAACGCAGTACCATGGGGCTGCCTCCCAGCTTACTATAACATAGCCGTTTTTAAGTGTAATTAAAACAAATTCTTGTTGAGCGTTTTTTTGTAATAATTGATCTCTGACCAGTTACAACATCGTTACAAATCCCCTCGGTGTATCACCTCTGCCTGTCCAACTCAATAACCATTATCCTCGAGTGGCCTCTGGGTTTTAGTAAGCGGCGACAAAACAAATAAAACAGATGCATTTTTCCGTGAGTTGAACGGGACTCTAATACACAACAATTCATGCTTGTGATTGCTTCCTAATTTACAGTTTAAAGGCTTCAGAGTCACTTTTGAATTTCAGAAAGCTTACAAAAACTCACTGAGAGAAACAACATTTTGGAAGACAATAAGCGGCAATAATAACGTCATAGACTTCGATATTTGAAAATGGATTTGAAAACTTCATAGTCAATTCTGTCTCGAATGTAAGTTTATCGACTGAAATCGGGTATTATGATTCATTTGTGTTCCTCTACCGCACTATTATTCAGAAATATTACAGATGTTTCAATTTGGATCAATGGTTTATTTATATTATTGTTTTTATGAAGAAGTAAAGGAAGAAATGAAGAATAAATAAAATGGAAAAGGGGAAAGAGTGAAGCAAACAATGCAGAATAAAGAAAAGAAAAGTAAGTAAACCAAAAATAACAAAGAAGAGAATGAAAGGAAAGGAAAGAAAAATGAATAAAGAAAGACAATGAACAAAAAGAATGAATTTAAAAATGAAAGAGAAAGAAAGATCAAACGAAAATGGCAAAAGAGACAATAGATTCGAACAGAAAGGAAGGAAGAAAATGAAGAAAAAGAATAGCAGATAACGAGAGGAAGAAAAAAATGAATGAAATGAAAAAAAATGAATTCAAAAATGAAAGAGAAAGAAAGAAAAACCAAAAAAAAGAAAATAGAAACAAAGAAAAGAAGGAGGAAAAAGAACGAAGGAAAATAGAAAAAGTTGAAAAGATGAAATAAAGAAAGAAAACGTACAGAAAAAAATGAATGAAAAATCTTAAACGAGAGAAAGAAATGGAAAAAGAAGAGACTGAAATAGATAGAACAAAAGAAAGGAAGGACGAAATAAAATGGAAAAAGAGAAGCAATTCAAAAATGAATGAGAAAAATGAAAGGAAGCAAAACAAAAAATAAAATATAGAAAAGGAATTAAAAGTGAAAGAAAAAGGAAGTCAAAATTAAGATGAAAGGATGACAATGTAAAAGCCATCAGAAATAACACCAAAGTCAGCGAAACGGTAATCACCAGGAGAGGAAAAAGTAGAAAAAGAGAGAAGAAAATGGATGCAAAAAGAAATAGTGCAAAACGAGATATAAAGAATATGTGAATCAGATGAGATATAAACGAAAGAAATGGAAATAGTGAATTAAACGATGAGAAAGAAAGTAATAGAAAAACGACGAAAGAAAAACGAAAGAGAAAAAAAGAGGAAAAGAAGAAAGACGAGATTTGAGACAAAAGGAAAAATTACCATAAAAAGAAAGACAGTGAAACAGACGAAATGATGAAATCAGATGAATTTTTTTCTTTTCTTTCTTCCACTTCTTTTCTAGGTGATTTTTGTGGGTTTTTTTTAAAATAAAAATAGCTCCATACAAGGCATGAAACGACGAGACTAAGGTTAGGAGGAAAAAATCAGCAGAAAAAGAGTTCTACAAGACTGAGTTTCTTGAAATAGGAAGCTGTATTACAATAAGGTAATAAAACAGCGAATTGAAATAGACCACTAGACCAACGAGTCAAACAAGCTGGAACAAAAGAAGCGGACAATAGATCTCATAATCATGAAGAACACATGCCATAATATTATTCATAGAAAATACTGAGACTAGAAACATCACGTCTGTGGAGAGAGGGTGCAGGGAAGAAGAAAAGGTAAAAGGGAAATTACAGATAAGTTTCTGCACCTTATCAAGAACCCTCAAATTGGATAGGGATTCACCAGCCAAATATGACAACAGTACTCCATACATAGTCTGATTGTGGATTTGTAGAGATAGAGAACAACTTCGGGTGTAGGAAAGTGTTTGGAGCGATAGAAAGAACCGACTTTACGACAAACGGAATTAGCAATGGATCTAATGTATGAACTCCAAGAAAGAGTTTCCATGACTTTTGTGTTCCTTGGTTCATATTTTTAAAGTGTCGCTGTTCTTCTATAACTTTCTCTCTTTTACTTTCATACATTCAAAAAAGGGAGAAAAGTAATCAAACATTCGATAAAGAAGAAAAGAAAATGCATTAAAAAATCGTGAGTAAACGAATGAATAAATACATTTATTTAAAGCAAGGAGAAAATAAACAAATAAAATAGAAAAAGGAATGAACGATAAAATGAACGAAAAGGAAATGAGAAAATCAATAAATAAATGAAGAAAGTAAAAAGTAAATTGGTTCAGCAAAATAAAAACGTAAGAGAATATCAGAGAATAAATGAATAAATAAAAGAACTGAATATATAAATATAGAAAGAATGAGAAAATGAATGTATGTATAAATGAATGAAAAACGATGACAGTTAACAAATATATAATTAAATGTAGACATCAAATAAATAAACAGGTAAATGAGAACGCATATGAAAAATAGATTGTATTATACAAATAAATTAGAAAAAATAAATGAGCAAAAATACAGAAATAAATGAACAAAAAAATAAAGAACTGAATAAATTAAGACAGAAAAAATGAAATGTAGTAGATTCCGAAAACAAAAGAAAATATGCGAGAAATTAATTAATAACTTAAGAAAATGATAAATAAAGAAAATTAATGAATAAGTATATGAAGAAAAAAGAGAAAAGAATATAGGTCTTAAAAATAAGAAATAAACAGGAAATAAATTGTAAAATAAATAAATAAATAAATAAAACATTAATCACACATAGTAGAGTCAAGAATTTTACTTAGTACATCAGAATGAATAAATGCGAAAGTATTTTCATTTATCACACCTATATTACCATCAAAACAACTCCCAGTTACTTCAAGCAATAATACAACATATATTGAAATACACTACATACAATATATAACCACAACTCAAACATCCATTTGTATACCAACTTTGCATAACTATTTCTGAACTGTACATAAGAAATTAATGCAATGTTATTCATTTCTAATTTTATTGCTCTTGTTCCTATATATATGCAATGATTTCGTCGATATTGACAGTAATTAATTAAGGTGATTTAATAAAAAGTTGATAAATTATCACGACATTTCTTAAAATATTACATTAAATGAAGTAACAATGATAAGTAAATTGATTCAGAAAAACAGAAAGTAAGAAAATATCAGTGAGAAAATGATTAGAAAAATAAATGAAAATAGGAAAAGAATTAATAAATAATTTATAAAATATGTAAAAAATTAAATTGAACGCCAACAAATAAGAAAGAGAAATGAAAGACAAAATTCAGAAAATAAGACAACAAGAGAAAATTAGTGAAAAAATAATTAATAACTAAATGAAAATGAATGAAAGTTAATGAATAAGTAAATGAAAAAAGGAAGAAACATTAATATCGCTTTTTAAACGTATGAAAATCAAGTGAAAATAAATGAGACAATAAATAAGGAATTGGATGTAACAAATAATGAGGAAAGAGAAATAAACAATTGAATCTATAATTAAATGAAGTGAAAATAAATTAGACAATAAATAAGGAATTGGATGTAACAAATAATGAGGAAAGAGAAATAAACAATTGAATTAATAATTAAATGAAGTGAAAATAAATGAGACAATAAATAAGGAATTGGATGTAACAAATAATGAGGAAAGAGAAATAAACAATTGAATCTATAATTAAATGAAGTGAAAATAAATTAGACAATAAATAAGTAATTGGATGTAACGAATGATGAGGAAAGAGAAATAAACAATTGAATTAATAATTAAATGAAGTGAAAATAAATGAGACAATAAATAAGGAATTGAGTGTAACAAATAATGAGGAAAGAGAAATAAACAATTGAATGAATAATTAAATGAAGTGAAAATAAATGAGACAATAAATAAGGAATTGTATGTAACAAATAATGAGGAAAGAGAAATAAACAATTGAATGAATAATTAAATGAAGTGAAAATAAATTAGACAATAAATAAGGAATTGGATGTAACGAATGATGAGGAAAGAGAAATAAACAATTGAATGAATAATTAAATGAAGTGAAAATAAATGAGACAATAAATAAGGAATTGTATGTAACGAATGATGAGGAAAAAGAAATAAACAATTGAATCTATAATTAAATAAAGGGAAAATAAATCAGACAATAAATAAATTGGATGTAACAAATAATGAGGAAAGAGAAATAAACCATTGAATCTATAATTAAATGAAGTGAAAATAAATTAGACAATAAATAAGGAATTGCATGTAACAAATAATGAGGAAAGAGAAATAAACAATTGAATTAATAATTAAATGAAGTGAAAATAAATGAGACAATAAATAAGGAATTGGATGTAACAAATAATGAGGAAAGAGAAATAAACAATTGAATGAATAATTAAATGAAGTGAAAATAAATTAGACAATAAATAAGGAATTGGATGTAACAAATAATGAGGAAAGAGAAATAAACCATTGAATCTATAATTAAATGAAGTGAAAATAAATTAGACAATAAATAAAGAAATTGGATGTAACAAATAATGAGGAAAGAGAAATAAACAATTGAATTAATAATTAAATGAAGTGAAAATAAATGAGATAATAAATAAGGAATTGGATGTAACAAATAATGAGGAAAGAGAAATAAACAATTGAATTAATAATTAAATGAAGTGAAAATAAATGAGACAATAAATAAGGAATTGGATGTAACAAATAATGAGGAAAGAGAAATAAACAATTGAATGAATAATTAAATGAAGTGAAAATAAATGAGACAATAAATAAGGAATTGGATGTAACAAATAATGAGGAAAGAGAAATAAACAATTGAATGAATAATTAAATGAAGTGAAAATAAATTAGACAATAAATAAGTAATTGGATGTAACGAATGATGAGGAACAAGAAATAAACAATTGAATCTATAATTAAATAAAGTGAAAATAAATGAGACAATAAATAAGGAATTGGATGTAACAAATAATGAGGAAAGAGAAATAAACAATTGAATGAATAATTAAATGAAGTGAAAATAAATGAGAAAAGAAATAAGGAATTGGATGTTACAAATAATGAGGAAAGAGAAATAAACAATTGAATGAATAATTATATGAAGTGAAAATAAATGAGACAATAAATAAGGAATTGGATGTAACAAATAATGAGGAAAGAGAAATAAACCATTGAATCTATAATTAAATGAAGTGAAAATAAATGAGACAATAAATAAGGAATTGGATGTAACAAATAATGAGGAAAGAGAAATAAACAATTGAATGAATAATTATATGAAGTGAAAATCAATGAGACAATAAATAAGGAATTGGATGTAACAAATAATGAGGAAAGAGAAATAAACCATTGAATCTATAATTAAATGAAGTGAAAATAAATTAGACAATAAATAAGGAATTAGATGTAACAAATAATGAGGAAAGAGAAATAAACAATTGAATTAATAATTAAATGAAGTGAAAATAAATGAGACAATAAATAAGGAATTGGATGTAACGAATGATGAGGAAAGAGAAATAAACAATTGAATGAATAATTAAATGAAGTGAAAATAAATGAGACAATAAATAAGGAATTGGATGTAACAAATAATGAGGAAAGAGAAATAAACCATTGAATCTATAATTAAATGAAGTGAAAATAAATTAGACAATAAATAAGGAATTAGATGTAACAAATAATGAGGAAAGAGAAATAAACAATTGAATTAATAATTAAATGAAGTGAAAATAAATGAGACAATAAATAAGGAATTGGATGTAACAAATAATGAGGAAAGAGAAATAAACAATTGAATCTATAATTAAATAAAGGGAAAATAAATGAGACAATAAATAAGGAATTGGATGTAACAAATAATGAGGAAAGAGAAATAAACCATTGAATCTATAATTAAATGAAGTGAAAATAAATTAGACAATAAATAAGGAATTAGATGTAACAAATAATGAGGAAAGAGAAATAAACAATTGAATTAATAATTAAATGAAGTGAAAATAAATGAGACAATAAATAAGGAATTGGATGTAACAAATAATGAGGAAAGAGAAATAAACAATTGAATTAATAATTAAATGAAGTGAAAATAAATTAGACAATAAATAAGGAATTGGATGTAACGAATGATGAGGAAAAAGAAATAAACAATTGAATCTATAATTAAATAAAGGGAAAATAAATGAGACAATAAATAAGGAATTGGATGTTACAAATAATGAGGAAAGAGAAATAAACCATTGAATCTATAATTAAATGAAGTGAAAATAAATTAGACAATAAATAAGGAATTGGATGTAACAAATAATGAGGAAAGAGAAATAAACAATTGAATTAATAATTAAATGAAGTGAAAATAAATGAGACAATAAATAAGGAATTGGATGTAACAAATAATGAGGAAAGAGAAATAAACAATTGAATGAATAATTAAATGAAGTGAAAATAAATGAGACAATAAATAAGGAATTGGATGTAACAAATAATGAGGAAAGAGAAATAAACAATTGAATTAATAATCAAATGAAGTGAAAATAAATGAGACAATAAATAAGGAATTGGATGTAACAAATAATGAGGAAAGAGAAATAAACAATTGAATTAATAATTAAATGAAGTGAAAATAAATGAGACAATAAATAAGGAATTGGATGTAACAAATAATGAGGAAAGAGAAATAAACAATTGAATGAATAATTAAATGAAGTGAAAATAAATGAGACAATAAATAAGGAATTGGATGTAACAAATAATGAGGAAAGAGAAATAAACAATTGAATGAATAATTAAATGAAGTGAAAATAAATTAGACAATAAATAAGGAATTGGATGTAACAAATAATGAGGAAAGAGAAATAAACAATTGAATGAATAATTAAATGAAGTGAAAATAAATGAGACAATAAATAAGGAATTGGATGTAACAAATAATGAGGAAAGAGAAATAAACAATTGAATTAATAATTAAATGAAGTGAAAATAAATGAGACAATAAATAAGGAATTGGATGTAACAAATAATGAGGAAAGAGAAATAAACAATTGAATTAATAATCAAATGAAGTGAAAATAAATGAGACAATAAATAAGGAATTGGATGTAACAAATAATGAGGAAAGAGAAATAAACAATTGAATTAATAATTAAATGAAGTGAAAATAAATGAGACAATAAATAAGGAATTGGATGTAACAAATAATGAGGAAAGAGAAATAAACAATTGAATGAATAATTAAATGAAGAAAAATGAAACCAGTTCAGAAAATAAGAAAATAAGAGAAACTAGTAAAAAATTAATTAATACTATTTAGAAAGTCATTCTATACATAGGGGATGGTATTCATTAACTATTCTGTATTTTCACCTAAAAATTTAATAAACAAAAGATACCGTAAAAATTAGATTAAACTTGAGAATTCTATCTAAAAAATAGATCGATGTGTAAACTGCATAAGCACCACTAAAAAATATGAATGAAAAAATAAATGAAAAAATGAAATAAATGAAGAAATATAAGAAAATAAGATTAGATGCCAACAAAAAGAATAAAAGAGAAACGAATGAGTGAATAAATAAATAAATAAATAAATATATGATTTAAAAATGAAAAAAAAAGAAAATAGATTCCGAAAATAAAAAAGGAGAAAAGCAGTGAAAATTTAACTAATAACTAAATGGAATAAAAAGAAGATGAATTGAATAAGTAAATGAAAACAAGAAGGAAAAAATAAAAGAAAAAAATAAGAAAGAAAATGTATAAGTAAATGAATGGATGAATGAAAGAGAAAATATAGAAAAGAAATTGTATGTAGACAAATAATGAAATAAAATGAATGATAGAATGGATGAAAAATGAAGAAATGAAGACGAAAGAAAATAGACGAATAAAATATGAGAAGGAAAGAAAAAAACAGAGAAATAATAATTAAAAAGAATGAAAATATCATTGAATCATACGAACAAACAACCGCTTCTATACGTTTTTATATACCTTCGTACAGAGTTTGTACTTGAACAGACCACTTGTTGTACGCCAGGGGTAGCTTGTTTTCACCTAGCTTTCATTATTTATTCAGTTACCTTGAAATCTTGATTTTCTTCATGGGTACGGATAACAGGTTATATATGTATTATTTGCATTATTCGGACTACTATTCACATCTTCATTTCATATTAAAAACGTTTCAGCCGGCGTAATCTCCTACCTACGTCAAGTGTATATTTACGAACTTAGGAACCTAGTTGTCGAAATTTGGAATATTTGTGTCGACATAAACATTCCCAATTTTTAATATAAGAGTCCTACACGTAAAGAATGTCGGATGTTACATCGGCTGAAACGTTGTGACTATACCAACCAAGATGAAGAATAGTAGTTCGAATGATCCAAATAATACAATGTTCAATCGTTACTACAGTCGATAATAACTAAGAATAGCATAAGGGCACAGTTCTACTTAGTCATGGCTGACGGAATGAGAACAATCTACTATGATGGATTAGATTCGAAATAGCGTCTAGATTCCTGAGTTCAAACAGATACATCTGGTGCAGGTGGATAATTACCTCGGTCGAAACGTTGTGCATATAACATTCAAGATGAGAATAGTAGACCAAATAATCCAAATCATAACGCCACATCTAAAAAATCCCGAGCTATTTTTATTTTATTTTGTCATTCATTTGTATTTTATTTTTCATTCATTTTATTTATTTTGTATAGATTTTTATTCATTTTTTCATCCATTTTTATTTATTTTTATACATTTCTATTCATGTGTTCATCCATTTTTATTTATTTCGTCATTCGTTTTTAGTTATTTTTTCATTCATTTTTATGTATTCCATTTAATTATTTATTCATTTTATTTATTCATTTATTTGCTTTCTTCATTTATTAACTCACTTTATTTATTCATTTATTAACTCACTTTATTTATTCATTTATTCGTATATTTAATTTCTCATTTCAATTCACGTATTCACTCATTTTCATTCTTTATTTATTTATTAATTATGTTTTTCTAATTTGTTCATTTATCCATTACTTTTTCATTCATGTATTCATTCACTCAATTATTTATAAATTTATTCATTGTCTTTCTTCAGTTATTCATTCATTTTCTTTTTTCATTCATTCAATTTTGTTCTACATTCATCTATTTCCTTTCTTTCTTCATTTATTTATTCGTTCATTTTATTTATTTATTTATTCATTCATTTTATTTATTTATTTTCTGTATTTCTACATTTACTTTTTTATTCTTCTATTGATTTATTCATTTTCTTTTTCTTCCTCATTCGTTTTTTTCTGTATTTTTTATTTAATTATTTATCCATTTTCTTTTATTGTTGTATTCATTTGTTCGTCGATGTCATCACTATTTTCCTATTTCTTTTTGTAATGTTCGCATCCGTTTTCTTTTTTCTTTGTGTTTTATTTATTTGTTTGCATCTATTTTCTTTTTTTCGTCTTTTCTTCTTCTGATCCTTTCTTTATTCTTTTTTCTTTCAAACGTTTATTTAGATGCGACATTCCATTCTCTTTAGCTCAGTAGCTCTGTCACGTTTATTCTTTTTTCAGCATATCTTCATAACTAATTAAAAAAAAATAACAATCACACTCCATAAAATAAGTTGATCCATCGTGACAATTGCTCTGAACAGGCTACTAACATTTAGGAGATTGGCTAAACGTTTTTTAAAGTTATTTAACAAAATAATTTGAAATTGCTTTCTCATCGGCAAACGCCATAACTAAACCTGCGTATCTTATTTTCCTAATATGTTATTAAAAAATATCGGTCGCTCACGCTTATTTTTTAAATAGAATTTTCGTTGGGCTGTTAAGTTTGAAGTTACACGAAGTTATCTTTATATTAGTACTAGCAAATATATGCTATCTCTGGGTGCATATTTTTGCTACTCTAAGAGGACGATATAATTTTACTTTGTGTGTCTAACCATCCTGATGTGAATAACTTGGCTCTTTGGGTGAGATCAAAGTGTAGTATCTGGTCTCGGCATGATAGGGACATCATCCGTTTTACTATCGACGAACATATTACGTATCTATAAGAAAATATGACAATGCAAAACTACAATGCAATACTAAAGAATAGTAATTAATTAGAAGCTGTTTATAAAATAAATATGCAAATTAAGAAGACCTAAATGTGTTTGTGATGTACTATAGATACGGTATTATCAAATCTTATGTCGTTAGAATTAAGTAAACACAACCGGTTTTGATGTGTATATTATTAGGTTACGTGAAAAGAAAAACTTTCGCATGTATTAATTTAGATTTATTAATTTAGATTTATTAATTTAGATACTAAAAACTTATTTAATCAGTCTGACATCATCCTATATCTCTACAAAGCCACCATCCGTCCATGAATAGAGTATTGTTGCCACATCGGGGCTGGGGCATCATACACTAGTCTCTTCCTCTTAGACAAGGTCCAAAAAAGAGTCGCAAACTTAATAGGTCCCTCACTATCCACCAAGCTCCAACTCCTGTCTCATCATCGCACTGTTGCATCCTTGTGCCTGTTTTACAAGTACTTCAATGGATGGTGCTCCGATGAACTTGCTGCCCTGGTGCACCCTCGATATAAATACACTAGACAACCCCGACAATTAGCTAAGTCGCATCCATTCACTGTAGAGGTCCCAAGAAGCCAGGGAACCTTCTACTCCAATAGCTTCTTGCCTCGTGCTGCCGGCCTCTGGAACTCTCTCCCTGATCCCTGTTTTCCCGACTCTACTGACATGCAGAAATGTAAAACTAATGTAAACAGACATCTCGCTACACAGCTCACAACTTAGGATGACACCCCAAAATTCTCAGTTGCCCCTAACGTCTACAGTGGCGTCCTCTCTTGTTTGGGGTGAACTATGATAAAAAAAAAAATAATGTATGTTTCATTAAGACTTTTTCACCTTTTAACCACTCTAAATACATATTAAACAATTACTCAGTTTTGGGATTGAGTTATGCTTGAAAACACCTCAATTTGAATTGTTTTAATAAGCCATACTTTACAATTAAATAATCAAGTGACCCATCTCGTATTATATCTACCGCTTTCATCCTCTCACCGGTTGCCTGGGGCTAAAGCTGTCTCTTCCCGGTGGCCCCCTCATCCCGGTCGATTCCCCTCTCCCTCACCCTACTTTTTTCCCGCTCGCCCCCTCATCCCCACCCACTCACCCGTCCCTACCCTTCATCCCCTTCCAACATAACCAACAATTTTGCCGAATTTCAAGTTTAAAAGATAGTAAAAAAACATTTTTTTAAGGAGATTAGTGGAACCGTAAGCCTAAGTTTGAGTGTGGTGTCCAATCGGATCAGGGTAAGCGTTATTATTATTATTATTATTATTATTATTATTATTATAATTATTATTATTATTATTATTATTATTATTATTATTATTATTATTATTTGTACTCACTAGGAGTTCTCATCAGTAATTGCTCACCGACAAAAGCCGGTGGTATTCTCTGGAGTCTGTGTGACAACAAGTCTTCCCAGATTTCCAGTATTTTCCACGTCTTTTCGATGGCCACCGCAAATAACCTTGCAGTATCGCAGCAGCCGTTTACCATTAATTTCTCATTGGTAAGGACCATTGGTATTCTCTGCGATTTTGGGTGGGAGAAAGCCTCCTCTCTGCCCTTCCAGTGGAGGTCTAGTTTGTGCTGTCCCTCCTCGGTCTTCTCATCCTCCTTGACCCTCTGCAAATATTTTCTGTGTTGTCAGCGTAGGCCTGCACCATTTTTTTAATTTATTTATTTTATTTATTTGGTGGAAGGATAGCGGGGGAGGATAGCGGGGGGGGGGGGGGGCGGGGGAGGAGAGCTTATGCTGTTTCTTGCAATTTCTGTCCATTGGTTCATTTTTGTGTGGTGTTAGCTGAGGCCAGTATTATTATTATTATTATTATTATTATTATTATTATTATTATTATTATTATTATTATAACATTTTAAGCTTGAAATTCGCAACCAAGTCACGCCAAATTATCGGCTATCTTTAAAATCACGCTGGCTTGGCTAAGTAAAAGTGACGATAGCAGATGCATAGATAATATATCTTACAATTAGTACACGCACGTGAAAATTATACAGATAAGTGGAAAAGTAAATTTTCTTGCGTTTGGTAACACTGATTTGTTGTCTATTAGTTTTTTTTTCACCCTTTTTTCTTCTTAACTTCTATCTCTCTCGCATCTTCTCTCTCACTGTATGTTATTTGACTCCTCCCCGCCCACGATTCATTCCGTATCTATCATATAATGTTCGCGTGTGTTACTGATTGTAAGATTAATTATGTATGGATTTGTTATCGTCACTTTTACTTAGCCAAGCCAGCGTGCATTCCTCCATGACCAACAATTTTGCCGGTAGTCACCTTATTTTGTACCACTAAATAAATACCTTTGATGGATAAAATTGACTTTAAAATCAGGGAATTGCCCAATATTAATGACATTTTCAATATTTAATAAATGAATGTTGATATCAAGTTGCTTTCATTTAAAAAATAAAGATTTTCAGGTCATTTAAATTACTTTACATCCCCTTTATTTCGACGACGAAATGCGTCTTATTATACCCATAGTCGACATTTAGTGGGCATTTTTACTGAGTGTAAGATTAATTATACATGGATTTGTTATCGTCACTTTTACTTAGCCAAGCCAGCGTGCTTGACATTCTGAATTAAAAACAAAAATTAACAGCAACCACTATATAACGTTCTTCATTTTAATTCTTTCTCCATTTAAATTTGCGATTTTAGAATATCACTTTCTGTCTTTAATTATTTTTTTCATTCGCATCTTCAGGAAGTGTATCTGTTTGAAAAGATTGTCACTGAGTTTCAACTATGGGTATAAAAGGACGCATTTCGTCTGAAAATGAAAGAGGGTATAGGTAAAATAATTTAAGGTGCCTAAACTTGTAAAAAAACATTTTTTTAATAAAATAAAATAGTATTTATTAATTTGTACATACTGAAAAGGTAATTAACATTATCTGATTTTTGCGTTTTTTGGTTTATTATTTTAAATCAGGGGTAAAGTTCATTTTCTGGTTAAAAAGCAAAACACCTTCACTTTAAATGCAAACTCTGATCAGATGGTTCTATTTAATCCAACAGTACTTTGCACACACACACACACACACACACACACACACACACACACACACGCACACACACACACACGCACGCACATATATTATTAGTATTATACATTCGTATTATTGCTCGTTTCTATACCTCAACCGACCCACACAGGTAGGATGCGATGTAAGAGCAGGCTAATAGAGGGAACCCATCGCTTTCCGACAGTTGGGGGTCACTGTTTAAAATATTTCCTATCGCTACAGCACCACAACCCCTCGCCTCATTTTTGGATGCGCCGGAAGAGACAGGACCAGATCTAAGTACAGATATAACATCTCGTAGCGTTGGGTTCCGACCTAACTTCCGAAGACACACACACACATATACACATACACATACACGCGCACACGCACACACATGCGCAAGCGCGCACATGCACACACATTCCAAGTTGCACGTGGACTGAGGAAACGGAATTTCGAAAGTGATGGCAACTGACACATGTATGTACATATGTAGCCAATAATGTTTGTATAAATAAAAGAATTGATATTATAATACATCTCTACTTGTTATTGAGAACTATTGTATAAACACTAAAGTTTCATTGGGTTAACACCAAGGAAACATCAATAAAATCACTATAAATATATATAGTAATCCACAGAGACGCTGTTTCGCTGTATCATAGCTCTTCAAGGTGGCTAGCTTAGCATTCGCCTGACAACGGGATCGAATCTATGATCATCTAGCTGATAGGATTATAGCTGAAAATAAATGAAGATAATCACATCTATGTCTAAATAGTTACATATTTATTTTTATAACATTCAAACAAATATATGAGAGAAGAATATTTTTTTGAAAAATACGGGATTTAAAAATCATACATGGACTCACTTCTAAATTTTGTTGAATGTTATGAAAATATGAATAATAAATATGTAATTATATATATATATATATATATATATATATATATATATATATTATTTTCCCTATCTTTCAACCATAATAATGCTCTATTCCAAATATCAAACATATAGGTATGGTATTAAAAACTTTTAATCTTACTTTTGAAAATATATTTATAAAATACTCTTTTATATTATACCTGACTATATATATATATATATATATATATATATATATATGCACACATTAATATTATAGGTTCGATTCTTGCCCAGGCTACCCATGCCGATGACAGCTGATAGCTAAAAACACGTGCCTATGGAGTTATTTTTACATTTACGTAAAAATTAATATATATATATATATATATATATATATATATATATATATATATATATATATATATATATATATATATATATATATTGATGTTATATATATATATATATATATATATACATACTGATGTTATATATATATATATTGAGTTTATATATATATATATTGATGTTATATATATATATTGATGTTATATATATATATATATAGATGTTATATATATATTTATATATATATTGATGTTATATATATATATTGATGTTATATATATATATATATATATATATATAGATGTTATATATATATATTTATATAAATATTGATGTTATATATATATTGATGTTATATATATATATATATATATATATATATATATATATATACATATATATATATACTCAAGTAAGATATAAAACAAGTTTATTTTAATATGAGAGTCCCAGCGCCTTCGAGCAATTAGGGTATTTTACAAGAAAAAAGTCTTCGGTATCTGCATTCCACCTTTTGGAAGACGCAAGAGGAAACGGGACCAGATCTTTGCATAGCCGGTAACGACTCGAAACCTTGTGTTCGTACTGGCGTCTGTCCTTTTCTCGCACACACATAAAGATAGGGTGACACAATATATTTCCAAGTTTAGAACCCGGCGTCTGTCGACATTCAGGGTCTTTCACAAAAAAGAAATCTTCTGTATTTGCTTCGCTCATTTTGGAAGGCGCAAGAGACGGAAAAAAGATCTGGGCACAGATAATACACCTTGATGATAGTCGGTAACGCCGAAGAGATCTGCGTTCGTACTGACACCCCTCTACTTTACACACACACACACTAGTAAAATATGATATATGTAGTTTTTATGTTGACAATCCAGCGCCTTTCTACGGTCAGGGTAATTTAGAAAAGAATATTTTGCATATATATCCATCTCTCATTATTGGAGGCGCTAGAAAAGATATGTCCAGATCTTAGCACAGATCTTACACCTTGATCGTAGCGGGTAACGCATCGGAGCTTTGCGTTAATACTGACGTCTTTCTCTCCCCCCCATCCCCACCCGCATGCGCACAAAAGTCGAATGTGACACAATGTGTGTGTGTTTTTTTTTTTTCAATTTGAAGGATCCAGCGCCCCTTGATTGTCAGGGTCGGTCACAGAGAATATTCATGTCGTCATTGCTTACCAATTGGGAGGTACCGGAAAAAGGAGTGACTAGCAAACAACATCATTTCATATTTCTCTGTATCATACTTTATCATTATGCTATCATTATTACTTTTTTATTTAGCGTTATTTTCATGGAAGGTGCTCGACTGAGCTCCAATCTTTATTTCCTCCTTGTAAGACATTCACAGCTAGAACTCGTCTCATTGCCTCAACGGGAACTGACTTTTCTTTTTCCCTCCATGTGCCTAATGCGAGGCGAAATTTCCATGGAACACAATACCGCGGGACTGCTTCCTTGTTGATTAGAACGTGGTCGTCCTAAAATCCAATGTCGATAAATTCTTATCATAAATTGACCTATAAGTAATCAAACGCAGTTTATATGTGTGTTCAATGTAAGTACTCCCATAGCGTTCCTCATTTTTAAGCTGACAATCATTCTGTGTTATTAACGCTTACTCTTGAGTGGATCTTCGCCTTGATATGTGGTAACTTATAGAACAAAAAAAGAATTTAGTTTGTTTGTTTTCGTGCAATAAAGTTATCTCGACGGCGAGATTAGTATTGTGAGTTTCCTGGGGTTCTTTTTGCAGAGGGTCCTTCGATTTAAAGTAACCCTGATGAAAGAAAAAAAGGAATGATAAAAAAAAAGGTCTTACCTTTGCTCCGATGGTAGCATACTCCAGAAAACAAAAAATAAGGTTCCACATTGCCCTGCTATCCTGGCTCTATTCCTACGCTACCTTCTCGTTCATCGCCTCGTTCACCTCCGCCTCCTCTGCTCGAACTATTTACTGTCTCGCTTCGCCACGGATGTTCCTCTGGTTGCCAATCGAACGGCGCAACCGCCAAACCCCTCACACCGCTACAACCAAACCGACACTTTCCAGGCTAGTGCTGGTGCTGGTGCTGGTGCTGCTACTAATACCAGTACTACTGCCAGAATTTTTATGTTTTTGTTTTTGCGCGCGTGTTTCTCCTTTCTTTGGCTGCCTATTCATCCGTGTGTACCTTTCCAGCGTCTTTCTGGTGATCTACTTTGCGTTGCAGCAAAACTAATGCCACTGCTAATTGTAAATAGCGATATATCCCGATGCAAATGGTTGCCGACCAAACTCGCACTCACTGCTTCTCTAACCGACACCGAAAATTTACGAACGCACACATTCGGATCTTTCGTTCACTTTTCTTTCTTTCTTCCTTTTTTCCTTTCTTCCTTTCTTTCTTTCTTTCTTTCTTACACTTTCTTCTTCTATTCTTTTTTTCCTTTGCCTTCTTTCCTTCACCCTTTTCTTTCCTTATTTACTTGTTTTAATTTGTTTGTCTTGGCATTACTTTATTAACGTTATATTTTTCTCTTTGTTTTAGTATTTGCCTCTTTTCTTCCTTATTTTCGTGTATCTGTTTTTCTTTCTTTTTCTTTCTTTCTTTCTTTACTCTCTCTTTCTCTCTACTTCTTTTTAACTTCATTTCCCAGACTTACTTTCTTTCATTTTCTCTCTTTGCCTTTTTCTTTTTTGCTTCGCTTTCTTTTGTCTTCTTTGTTAGGTTTCGCTTTTCTCTCTGTGTTTGCTCCGTCCCCTTTTTCCTTTTGCTTAATTTCCTTTCTTTATCAGCTTTCCTTTCTTTGCTTTCCCTATTTGTCTTTTATTATCATTATTTCCTTCTGTCCCTCGTTCTTCCATTCTTTACTCTGCCTCTTTCTTTCCCAATTCCTTTCTCAGCCTTACTTTCTTTGCTTTGCTTTCTTTGTCTTCCCCCTTTCGTTCTCGCTTTCTTTCTTTCTTTTTTTCTTTCTTTGTCTTTTTCATGTATTATGCTCCTCCATGTTTCTCTCTTCTTTACTTCGTTCTGTTCTTTTCTTTGTTTAATTCTCTTTCTTTGCTTAATTATTTTTTCTAAGCAGTTTTCTTTGCTTTCTCTTCATTTTCTGTCTTTCCTTCTATCTTTCTTTCTTTTCATTTTCCTTCTCTCTTTTTTTCTTTCTTTATACTACCTCCTTTCTTACTTCCTTTCCCGGCTTTACTTTCTTTGCTTTTCTTTCTATGTCTTTCCACTTTCGTTCTGTCTCTTTTTGTTTTTTTGTTTCTTTCTTTCTTTTCATACCTGTATTATGCTTTCTTCTTTTCTTTGGTTAATTCTCTTTCTTTGCATAATTTTTTTTCACAGTTTTTTTTAGCCTTTCTTCGTATTCCATCCTTCTTTTCTTCTTTCTTCCATTTCTTTCATCTTTTCTTTGGTTAATTCTCTTTCTTTGCATAATTTTTTTTCACAGTTTTTTTTAGCCTTTCTTCGTATTCCATCCTTCTTTTCTTCTTTCTTCCATTTCTTTCATCTTTTCTTTGGTTAATTCTCTTTCTTTGCATAATTTTTTTTCACAGTTTTTTTTAGCCTTTCTTCCTATTCCATCCTTCTTTTCTTCTTTCTTCCATTTCTTTCTTCTATTCTTTGGTTAATTCTCTTTCTCTGCATAATTCTTTTTTCACATTTCTTTTTCAGCCTTTCTTCGTATTCAATCCTTATTTTCTTCTTTCTTCCATTTCTTTCTTCTATTCTTTGGTTAATTCTCTTTCTTTGCATAATTCTTTTTTCACAGTTTTTTTTAGCCTTTCTTCGTATTCCATCCTTCTTTTCTTCTTTCTTCCATTTCTTTCATCTTTTCTTTGGTTAATTCTCTTTCTTTGCATAATTCTTTTTTCACAGTTTTTTTAGCCTTTCTTCGTATTCCATCCTTCTTTTCTTCTTTCTTCCGTTTCTTATTTCTTTTCTGTGGTTTATTCTCTTTCTTTGCATAATTCTTTTTTCACATTTTTTTTAGCCTTTCTTCGTATTCGATCCTTCTTTTCTTCTTTCTTCCGTTTCTTATTTCTTTTCTGTGGTTAATTCTCTTTCTTTGCATAATTCTTTTTTCACAGTTTTTTTAGCCTTTCTTCGTATTCCATCCTTCTTTTCTTCTTTCTTCCATTTCTTTCTTCTTTTATTTTGTTAATTCTCTTTCTTTGCATAATTCTTTTTTCACATTTCTTTTTAGTCTTTCTTCGTATTCTATCCTTCTTTTCTTCTTTCTTCCATTTCTTTCTTCATTTCTTTGGTTCATTCTCTTTCTTTGCATAATTCTTTTTTCACATTTCTTTTTCAGCCTTTCTTCGTATTCTTTGTTTTTCTCCCTTTGCTATGTCTTCTTCTCTCATTTTCTCTGTTCCTTCCTTCTTTTTCTTTTCTTTCTTTTTTTCTCGGCTTTTATTTCCTTACTTATCTTTGTATTTCTTTAGATTTCCTCTATTTTTTCTGTTCCTATGGAGCTTGATTTGCTTACTCTATCTTTCTTTATTTCTTGATTTACGTTTTTCTGTTCTTTCTTTTGGTTTTTCTTTCTTTTCTTTCTTGCTATATTGCTCTTTCTACTGTTTACCATCTCTTTCTCCTTCTCTCTCACTTTCTCTCTTTCTCTCTCGTCCTCCATCTCTCTCTGCTTTCAGTATTGCTTTCTTTTGTAGCTGGATGTTCGTTCGTTGTTAATTTTCTGTCATTCATTCCGGCCTTCTGTATTTATTCCTTCTTTTTCTTCCTTTCTTATGGTTCTGTTTTCTCTTCTTAGCTTAACGTTCTTTTCTTTCTCAGCTTTCTATTCTTTGCCTTTCTTTGTATATTTTTATTGATTGGCTTTCCTTATTTTCTTCTTTCTTCTTAATACTCCCTATTTATTTATTACTTGCTTCGTTTCTCAGCCTTACTTCTCTTCTGATCGCCTATTTTCTCGGACTGCTTTTTTGGGATTCATTTCCTGCTCACTGTTTCCTGGCGGTATCATCAGGCAATAATTTATATGGAATGTAAATAAATTCTGCCTGACTCCCTACTCATGTTGCCCCTCCATATGAATCTGTATTTTATCACAGTAGCTCCTTACGCTTTCAGTGTCAATATTCCTTTTTTTGTGTGAAGAAAAGTAATAATAGTTTTTTGTTATCGACCGTCCTCACATAATCAAATTTTATTCATTCCGTTCATTATTGTAAATCCTCTCATAATATTCATTGTCGTTCACCTGTAAAAGTATCCATCATATTGACCCTTCTCCTCGAGTAGTTTTAGCCTTAATAAATGAGGAGTCATGAATAAAAACAAATGGTGTAATGAGTGCTTAGAACTGAGGCAACTCTCCTGAATGATAATCAGAAACGACACTTTTGTATATGTGTCCGGGCACTATCGAGCGGGCAACCAAGTTGTTCGAAAAACGGTTGAATCATTCTACCGCTCTAGAAGTACCTGACTCCTGATGCAATCCTCTACCTGTATAAGAGCCACATTCGTCCTAAGATGGAGTACTGTTGTCATAACTAGGGAGATGCTGCTTAGGTCACAATTTCATGTCTTGACAAAGTACAAAATCGACTTCGAAATCTAGTGGGAGATGATCTATTTCACACAGAAGAAATGTTGCTAGTCTCTCTCTCTACTCAATTGTTATGTTCATGCTAAGTGCTCTACTCAGCTTGAATCTCTTGTCCCTCCTACTAAAACATTCGTAACAAGAACTCCTCTGACTACAACCACAGCAAAAAACTTTTCTTAATTTCTCTCTCTGTAAGAAAATCATGCGAAACTACGATGAACAAAGTGCCTTCCTTAGAACACCCGATCAATGGAAAGAGATACCGCGATTCTGCTTCCCAACTGATTACAGCATGATAGTCTTTAAGTCTAATGTGAGCAAATACTAAAATCTAAAAATACGTGCGGAATGGCAATGCTGCTTATAACGTTTTTTGAGATTTGAAACACCCACTATTTGACAAAGAGGTCTTCCTCGAAATATATCATGGAACACAGTCGCACACATTACATCACAGTGTTGAAGTCTTGTCTAATCAAGTAAGATTTGCTATATAGGAAAAAAATTTAAAAAATATATTTTTTTTAAATATATGAATTAAAATCACTTGTTTTTGTCTTATTTCTCAATGCCGACATATTTCGATTTCTTGCATTATAATAGCCTTCTAATACTCTTCTATATACGTATTACACACAATGATTCAAGCAAACTAACCCCCGTATTATATATATATATATATATATATATATATATATATATATATATATATATATAGATATATAGATAGATAGATAGATAGATAGATAGATAGATAGATAGATAGATATATAGTAAGGTATGTTTATATATTTACATATTTATATTTATATGCCCAGAAGGACTTCCTAAATTCACGAACGGATCATTATGAATGCTGCAATAAATATTCTAGGAAAAATAAACTATTATTTATTTAAAATTCTAATTCTCGATTCATAAAACAATCTTCATCAAGATGCCAAAGATATTTTTTTTTTAAATTAAGCGACATGTTGTCACTTATTCTTGTGTTAGTATTGATATGTGTTGTGTAATATCCGATTAAATCAAAAATAAAATTATGTACCATCCTGATGAAGATTATTTTATGAACCTAAAATTCAATTTAAAAAAAAAGTTATTTAAAAAAAAAACCCTTGATTTAATTTGTCTCCTTACCGCTTTAAAAATTAATTTTTTTAAATGCATTCAAGCAGTGGAAATATTCTATTCATAACATACACGTGTGTACTAAGGCACACAATTTGTAATCGGATATTATAGAACGAACTTTAATAAGAACAAAAGAATTAAGGACAACATGTCGCTTAAAAAAGAAAGTAAAATATCATCTGTACCTTCTTGATGTAGATTCTTTAATGAATCGAATATTTGAATTTTAAATAAATAACATTTTATTAAAAAAAAATGCATTTATTGGTCACTTTACTGCTATAAAAATTACAAATTTAAAATGCAGTGGAAATATTTTATTCATATATATATATATATATATATATATATATATATATATATATATATATGCGTGTGTGTGCGCGTATTTTAGACGAGTCAAATCAGTTTTAAATTATGTTCCAAAAACATAGTATACACAAAGGTTGTGAAGTGTTTACAGCTGTTTCAATGCAATGTTTATTTGAAGTAAAAATATTTTTTCTTTAAAACATCGAATTTCATCAAAACAGAATTTCGTAATTACCCAGATAACAAACAATAAAAAATGTCGATAAAAGTTCAATTTCGACATAAAATAACAAAATAAATCCATTGTAAAATATCTCGCTAAGATGTTCAATTTATTCCACATCAAAGTGCATATTTTGAAACTCGGGAGAGAGATGACATATAAACGAGCATGCACCTTTTTAATAATACATGCACTTTATTTGCATCAATAAATGACGGGCAGCTGAAACAGATGAAATGCAACATCAGTAATATAAATATCAGAACGTTTAAACATACATTGTATAATGTCCCAAAATAATACATAATCATCTATCCCCTCCAACTCATTAGTTTATTTATTGGAGTATATAGTATAGATGTAATACTAGCGATAGATATGTACATGAAGAAAATGTTTTTAACACATTGCAATCCCGGACAGAAATTAACAATAAACGTCGATCGAAGCGATAACACGAACTGCAGGGAAAAGGGCAATCACTAGGCAGATTATTCTCATGGCCGACAATTATTATGTTCCAATCACATGTTCATAATAACTAACCCAGATGAGTTCTTTGTTGGCCAAAAAGAAACGCTTTAATGTGGGCACATGTCTGTTGGTACGAGATGGTGTGAGTCTGATTTTAGAAAGATGTGGTATGTTATTTGTTTTGGGTGGAGTTTGGGTGTTTGTTAGGTGATGATTTATTGGATGAATAAGGGAGTGTGGTGACCAAATTGAAGGTTGTTTTACGTCAGCCATGATAATGTTGGGTGATTTTCTCATTGGAACATACGTGGAGATTTGATGAGTCTTTAATCTGTTAATTGTGGTTGAGGATTTCAGGATAGATGGCTTTCGAGGCGAGAGAGACGTACTTGGTTATATTACTTGATACCGGTAGGGTAGACCACCCGCTACGTGATTTTCTTTCTAGGTTGATGAAAAAGAAGTGCACATTCTAAGGAATGTCCTGCTCCGAAGAGTCACTCTTCCTGCCCTATCCACACGTACATTTAGAACTGTGTTGCCCCACTCGACGATCGTCAACCCCAACGTTGTGTGTCCGTGGCATTCTTGTCTCCATCGTCTAACCGAGTCGTTTATCCACTGACGCATCGTCGAGGGCACAGCACTGGTCCACAAGTTAAATAAAAGAAGCACAACTCTCGAGAAAGAACACAACCACATATACGTTTTGTATAATTTAGTTTGAACTATAAGTGTGTGTGACACCGTCGCGGACTGTCGAGACCCCATTGTCGTTGCTCAAGTCGTCAGCTCATCTCATCGTTTTCCGGTCCGATCCGCTCTCTGTGGAGGTTCGATCCCTTCTGCTCGGCTTTTCTCCGAACCCCAAACTCGTTAACTTTTTGCCATAAACCTTACTGTCGTCAAACCGTCGTAAAACTAACTTATCTTACTGTCGTCAATTGTCGTAAAACGCTGTCTCTCCTAAATGTCGTGTCCGGTATTCTTTTCTGAGTCACCTCTCCTAAACAATGGAAACTGACCACTCCCGCATTTCTTTTGTCTCTGTCGATGAGTCACTTCCTATCCTCGCGGCCTTCATTGTATCACATACAACATACTGATCAAACTGACGAACCTCAATCATACGACCTGTTTTGTCCCATTCTAATGGTTGTTGGACTGTTTGATTTTGTATTCGGACAAGATCTCTTACGATGACGTGTATCAATTTCTTGATATGTTCAGAAATGCGTTCTGCAGTTTCCATGTGTCGGTTTTAAAAGGCTTTACTGAAATCCAGTGTCTCGCGCCAAGTTGCCTAGCGTTTGTAGTGACCTAAAAACTTGGAATAAAATCCACAATCAGCCTGCCAAAGACACTCATTGCGGGAGATAACTTAGTGTCCTGGTCTGCGTTATTTCTGTACTGTAGTATGGCACGTTGTAAGGTGTTCGCGTTCAATTTGCCATAGGGTCTGCGTTGTTTGTAATAATGCATTTCACGATTTTGACGCGAACATCTACCCGACAATTGTTTTAGGGGAAGACGACTTAGAAGAATTGATGGTAATAACTCCCGTTATTCAAGAAGTCTCTGATTACTGGGGATGTATACTCGGGGCCACCATCTTAAGGCAGCTCATCCAGACTACCAAAATTTACAAATGTATGCCAGAGGCAGTCAATTAGACTATTGGCACCTTCCAGAGATCTTTCTATGATTGGCCAATGTAAGTATCTGTCGACTATCAACAAATTGTTTACTTCCTTATAATGGAAATAATCAGCACATATACATTGAAAGGGATAGACATAGTGTACTGGTAGGATAAATAAGAGACATGGTTGAGACGGTGCCATTCAATTGCAGTTGACACATGCATATCCAAGCTCTTTGATTGCTGTTGTAATTTCAGGCTAGAAGACAGACGAATCGGTCCCTTACATCATAGAAGATTTACCCTCTTGGCGGGAGTCGGGTGCTGTGAACACGTCCTGCTGGAGAGATAATCTGGTCTTTGTAAAGAGCCACACCGTCCATTGAGTGTATGTTCTGTAATAATTGATGATATTCCCGAAAAGTCAGTATCAGTTCAAGGCGGTCCTGTGACATCACTGCTTCTATCATTTTGACTAATTTAATCATATCTATATAATCTTACTAGCTTCTCGAGCATTGTCTTAAGTGACTAACTGAAGTGAGTTGATGGACGACACAGCTGAAAAGAAGGTATATTCTTCAATTAAATCATCTAATTAGTCATAATATCTTACTGAGGCGAGTGGAAGTTTCTATAACGAGGTGTTTGATGTGGTGGTTTGTGCTAAATCTTCTGGAATAATCTTGTCTCCAGAGTTACAAGTGGTTCGAGATTCGGCATCACAGCTAGGTGTTTTGCTCCTGGAACGTGAATCCAATCGAAGCTGAAACGTGAAGTCTTTTCACTGAAGTTGCGACGACGTGTATTGGGAAACTTTTTCCAGGCATTGATCATAAAATACGTTTAATAATGGTTTATGGTCTACTTATTTTATAAGAGTATCACATTTAGGAACGAAATACATCGTTTTGTCTTGTTCCTTTTAGGCTGCGACCCCCTTTTTCAATTAGTGCGTAGCGTGACTACTGATCGGGTGAAACGGCTAACGCCATTGTAGCTGGTAGCGTCTTGGGCATGCTGGTGTGCCCTGTTCTCTGTCGGTCAGAGGCATTGTCATGTGAAATTCTAGGATGGATACCCTCCCAGGCTTTACTTTCTCGCCCTTTGAAAAGGTGTTTATTTATTCCTAATCGCCGGAGTCGTCCTTATCGGGCTGCTCAAGCATTTTTGTTCGGTCAGAGTGCTCTTCCGTTAGGGCGCTGTCTTTTCAAATTTCATATTCCCGAGCTTGAGTTACATTTTCCCGGCGTGGAAGGAAGACAGATAATGGCAATAGAATTTTCTATCCTTCATGACAATATAAGGGATGTGTGTTTAGGCGTGTACGGTGGTTCCAGAACAACCAGAACCCAATACCTTCTTTTGACTAATCAGTCGCAAAACACGTATGTTTTATATTGTCAAATATACGAACACCTTCTTGTATGTTCTTCATAATGGCACTCTTGGAGTTTTGTAGAGCTTGCGATACCATTGAAACAGTATTCCTGGGTTTAGTAACTTGTGGAATGGTTTCATCATGTCGACCATGCTGAAGTCGTAAGCCACTTAGTTGACGAGACCAAACCAAGAGCGGTGATGTTGCCTGATGTAGTGAAGTTAATGATAGCGTGTAGGTACTTCATGCACGGCCTAACGTAGTTGCAGGTAATCTCGAAGCCTGTAAATTCGACTGTATCTTTAGGAAAATCAAAATTATCTAGTTTAAAGGTTATTCAGTTTCTGCCTCACACATCTAGCCATTCACCGGTAAGGAGAAAGTTATCTTCCATGTTGTCAGATCACAGCATTGTACATTAGATGCATTTAGTTTTATTTTGTACGTAAGAAATTATCTCATCGAACCTCCTTGTGTATCCATCACCTGATGCTATGTTGCCTTGGGGCAGTTAAGAAAATATATCTTTTCTACCGTTCTATTAAGGTGGCCACCACATGTATGTCTTAATGGCGAATTAGGAATACTCTGGTAGCCGTTTCAAGCATGAAATATAGTCTTCTTTCTGCCTGGTGGAATGAAGATTGTGTCTTTCGTATTGAATGGACGTTGAGCGCTTGAAGGTCTACGATATATCAATTTGTAATAAAAGTAAGACATTTGGCAACCTCCATTCTATCTGAAATGCAACATTAATACTATTGATGCCAGAACGTTTAAACATACATTGCATAATGTCACTAAACGATATATGATTAAAAACACTATCAGAATATCGACTGAAAATCGGTAACATTCGGTATCTTTAGCCCACCCAGCTTAGTTTCCAGAGTTTCTGAGAAATCGATGTGAAGACAATTAATGTATTGTGTCACTTTAAACTTGAAAACATATGCATAAATATATATATATATATATATATATATATATATATATATATATATAGTGTGTGTAAAAGTGTATTAATAAGATATGAATAAAGTACCAGATCGTAAGTTTGGCGAGAGCTAATATAACTAATTTATTTAAAAATTAATTTCCAACCTGGAAAAGACCTGTCTGTACAAATAAAATCCTGATTCATCTACAAAAACTGTAATGCATAGTATTTTAATAAATAATTTATATATATATATATATATATATATATATATATCCAGAGACAGGGTGTTTCGCTGTATTGCAGCTCTTCAGTGTGACTAGACAGAAAAGTGATTAAAGATAACATCGAAACTTGGCTGTGTTTTTACAATCCGAGATTCCAACCGCTGCGCTATCTAGTCACGATGAAAAGTAATGTTTATAGTAATATAAACAATACCAGATGCTGCTTTACATCATGTCTTGCATTATTGATATATTAATATTTGCATTATTGTGAGCTGACGATTTCACTTACAACAGTGTACGACCTACGAAAGGGTGGGGACGTCAGTAGAAATCCAAACAATATCCGCTTTTGAATAGTTCTCTATCGTCGCCAATTTCACGTCACACAGTGTTATATCAACAAAGATGTGGGTTGCATATACACAGACAGGAAAGAAGAAAAGAGTTGCCTTATTATATTGTCATCACGTATAAAATGCAAATATTTTTTATCCAAATTTTTTTTTTTTAATTTTATCTTAAATTTTTCGCATCACATATTCTTTATCAAAGATAACACGTGTTTACTAAACAAATTAAAGGGATTATCCTTTTTTATAATCAGTAAGGTCCTATTTTCATATTGAATAAATGTTCGTCCGTAGTTATTGAGACGTTAAGATTAAGAAACACGTGCTTCTGTAAGCACGTGGCTGCTAGTAGTGTATTTAAAAAGGCTGTGGTTTCAAATGTTGAATAAACAAACTATAGCTGGACTGGACTCTAATGAATACAGCAATTCTCAAAACGTCATGTTTTTGTCGTCAAGTTGACTACTGGAACTTTCGACAATTTTAGTCATCTTTTAGATGACGTGTAACGGTATGTATATATTCCCAACGGATACGACATGAAACAATAGTTTGTAAATTTCAATGGTAACGTAAATTTTGTAATTATTAGAAAGAGATCGCGTGACTTAATTAAATTTCAATCACGCATCAACATGAATACGTAAGTAATAATCATAAAAAATGAGAAAAGATTAAATCAAGATGGCTTCCAATAGACATTCCGTCTGTTTCATTAGAGATATTCACCGAAATAATCATAAAATAGACATTATGATGTGCACGCAAGTAAAAATAATATCTAATATGGAAAGCTTAATATGATATTATTACTGACTATTATAAATACATGTTTCGGTCATAATTATTTTAGGATTAGATTGTTTACAAGCCAGTCTTGTAACCCCTTCCTTTCGTATTCAACTATTTAGAAGCCCACCTTTCGGCTAGCCTGTTTAGCTGTTTGGAGTCCAGTTGATTGAAAGCTAGTGCTGGTGTCCCTTCAGGCTTGATTTGTCTGATAACTGACAGATAATCAAGGTAGTTAAGTATTCTTGTAGAACTCGGGGGTATAGTGCGTTTCTGGTAATAGTAACGGATACCAAACTTAGGGGTAGCTCCTTGAGAGGCTACTCCATCAGCAGTTGCTTAATGTGGGAGTATCCTCAACTGCCTTCTTGCGCATTAATGTGTATCCCTTTAGATATTTCAGCGTGGATGACTGGGTTCGTCACTGCCATGTTAATGTTTCGGCTTTAGGTTCGATTTTTTTCCTATGAATTTATCACCGTCAGTTTAAAGACTTCCTCGCTTTGAAGCGATACTATTTGTCTGTTTTAACTTAGGTCACCCCAAACAAGACAAGTTGCCACTGTAAAGCTGTACAGCGAGATGTCTGTTTACATTAGTTTTAAATTTCTGCATGTAATTAGAGTCGGGAAAACCGGGAGCAGAGAGGGAGCTCCAGATGCCGACAGCTCAGGGAAACCAAGCTCAGAGTAAAAGGCTCTCCGGCACTTGGGGACCTCCACAGTGAATGGATAGGATTTAGCTGATTGTCGAGGGGGAACTAGAGCAGCAAGTTTATTCTATTGAAGTGCTTGTAAAATAAGCAACAGGATTCCAACATTGCGGCGATGGGACAGGGCCTGAGCTTGGTGGATAGTGAGGGACTTATTAGATGAGAGACTCTTTTTTTGACCTTGTCTAAGAGGAACAGATTAGCAGATGGTGCAGATTAGCAGATGTGACAACAATACTTCATGCATAGGTAGATGGTGGCTTTGTATAAACATAGGATACTGTCCGGTGTTCGACGTTTTCTATCACGGTAGAGGAACCCACCTTCTTTGCAGCAGTCTGGACAATGCCTTCTATGTATTTGCTCCAATTCATGGTACCTGTGAAATTTAGGCCGAGGAGTTTGAACGTTTGATACTCAAGTAGGGTGTTATTTGCTATGACAATCGGTGGTTGAAAAGGTTAGTCTTATCAGCATTAATTGTTAATATTCATTCATGATCCCATTCCACTAAAGACTGGAGTGCACTTCCTAAGGATTCAGCCATTGTCTCTGATATGTGTGTGTCCGTTTTACGCATATTAAGAGAGTAGATCGTGGTATCGTCAGCAAATATACTCATCTCAGACACAATATCACCATGGAGGTTTTTTATGAAAATCGGGAACAATAAAGGTTCAAGGATGCATCCCTGGAGTACACCTGGATGTATGTCATATTTTGACGAACGACTATCGAGGACAACCTGGATCTTTCTTTTGGATAGGAAGGATATATTTATATCAAATATTCGCCCAGTTTGTGTTATAAGACAAATAACAAAGTTCTCAATTTTTTGTACAAGAGTATGTATGTTTTGATTTCAATTGGCAGTGGCATGCACTATTTTCCTCTCTCTTTTTGTTATTATGCCACTTAATAATATTTCGTCTGTTTATATCCTTATATCAAGTGACGTTATGCCTTGTCTGGGACGACTTCCATTACAAAATATCTCATCAGCCCCATAACATGATTACATTGATATTAACGTTCCTATACGTTTTTTTTTCATTTATGATCTTTTTCTTTATATATTTAATGATTTTTATTATTTTGATTATTCAAACTACTGCTTTTATTTTGGATTTTATTCAAACGACGTTTAAACCGAGGTAACCTTCAACCTATTTCAGGTGAATCTCATCCAACTCAAGAATCCGTACGGAATTTTGAATAAGACCCTTCATTTAATGAACGGAGGTAGACTATTTTTTGTTATTAGAGTTAGAGCAGAGTGCTCAATTGTTTGTACAGGAGCATGTATCTTTTGATTTCAATTGACATGGTTTTACATTATCAATATATTGACTGAATATCGGTAAAATTCTAAGTTTATAGTGTTTCCATGAAACTGAATATCGATGGAAGGAAAATTGTTGTATAGTGTCAATCTTAATTCTACAACACACACATACATCCAATAAAGAGGCCAAGTTGATCTTAGAAGTAATGAAAGCAAGCCAGAAATGTCAGAGCCAGGGATAACGTCTGTAATGATCAAATGAAAGTTAGATCAATTTCAGAATCACAAAAAAAACATGCCATAGACAATATACCCAATTTCTGGCTGGATAAACTAACAGCACTTCATAGCTATTATAGTAGCTACTTTACCAGACTGTGTAGGGGTAGGGAGGTCAAACCAGCATGGCTAGTAAAAGGTTATGCAACCCTTATACAACAACGAGTGAGATACAAAACTCTACTAAATACAGACTCATCAGCTGCTTCACTACAACCTACACACTACTGGCCTGGCTGCTCCGTCAACAGTTGCATAATATCGTGGGTAACTGTATGCGCCATGTCGCGCATGGAAAGCGACCTTACAGTCATCCCTGGTGGGCTTTCTCGAGGTCACAACCCCCATGGACCAAGTCACGACTAATAGACTGGTTGTGTGAGCTTATTGGCGCCAAACAAGCACCTACTTTGCCTTCTCCACTCTAACTCAAAACAAACATGAATTTATGAAATAAAAAAAAACTAAACCAAACACCCAACAAAAAACAGCTTCGCCTCCGCCCTTGAGGCTCGCATTAACACATATCCGAGGAACCAACATTAACGACGTAAAAACCTTTCTCTTGACAAACTCCCCGGGTATCTTAGCTTTAAGTGAAACGAACCTTCAAGCCTCAATTTCCTCTCAACACTTTGACATTACTGATTACCTTCCACTCTACCGTAAATACTCTGTCAAACATATGCTCGGGCTAGGAGTTTATGTTCGGAACACCCTCCTTTTTACTAGAGAACACAGGTTAGAATCAGATTATCAAGCCTACAGGTGCTTTAGATTGACCCTACATAACATCGTAAGTTACTTATATTTCTTATGCCGTTCTTCTTCGACCCAGGACTGTACACTGCCTGACTCTGTCTCTAAAAGCTTAGATATAGCCCTCTCACTCGACTCGAATGACAAAATACATGTATTTGGGAATATTAATGCACATCACCGGGACTGGTTGGAATTTTCAAGCGTAAATGATGAAGCTGGGAACTCTACGTTTAATTACTCCTTAGCTCACGACCTCTCACATACTGTCACTTTTCCGACCTGCCTTCTTGATCGTGCGGACCAGCAATCCTCACTTCCGACCTGTTCTTGACCTCACTACCTGATGCTTGTGTGGCGGAAACTCTGATCACGTTGTGATACTGATAATTATCACTTTAATAACTCGTCCAAATGCTGAAGAGCCGATGCTCAAAACGATGAGAAACTATGAGCAGGCTGATTTTGAATCCCTCAGGGATCACATCAGCGACACACTATGGGGTGAAACCTTCTCACTCCCAGCTGATACGTGTGCAAATGAGTCATTTGAATAGGTCAAAGCAGGCATTGGGGCTTATGTCCCCACGCGGAAATTGCTCAGCAAACCCCACTCAATGGTTCATCTCCAAATGTGCAGTTGCTATTGCTGAGAGGCAGAAGGCATTCCGAAAATTCGACCGCCATAAGTCAACTGCGAACAGACAAGAATTTGTAGAGGCAAGAAATTATTGCAAAGTAGTGATAGATGAAGCAAAGAGAATGGTATACAGAGATAAACAAAAACGCATTCAGTCACAGAAGCTAGGTGCTAGTCATTTCTGGAAAATCTACAATAGTGTGATGAACAATGGACAATCGACAATTCCCCCGCTATCAAATCACAACGATGTAGTTTGCACGACAACTGATAAAACTGAACTACTGGCCAAGCGTTTCGTCTTAAACTCTACTTCGAACTCGGTAAACAACCCTCTTCCTAAATTCACATTGCGGACTGTAGTCACACTTGATTACCATCATCCCATCTCAGGTCAAAGTCATCATAAAAAATCTTGACACCTTCAAAGCCTGTTTGCCTGATCTTATACCAGTAATAGTTATAAAGAAATGTTTTGCTGAGCTGGCCCCTGTCCTCTCCAAACTATGCAACAAATGACTTGCTGAATCTTGTTTCCGAGATAGTTGGAAAATTGCCTCTGTGGTACCAGTCTTCAGGAATTCTGGAGATAGAACTGATCTTCTAAACTACCGTCCAACCAGTCTACTCCTTATCTTTGCTAAAATCTTTGAATCATTAATCAATCTTGCTATAGTCCGGCACCGAGCTAATGTTAAACTTTTTCTGATCATCAATACTGATTTAGACAAACACGATCTACCGTAGATATAATAACTGTATTCGCTGAACGCATATATCATACACTTGACAAGGCAGGTGAAGCTAGGTCGGTAGCGCTCGATATATACAAGGCCTTTGATAAGGTCTGGCATGAAGGACTACTCCTACAACTGCACTCATGGGCAAATATTTAATATAATAAAATCCTTCCTAACAGAAAGAAAGATTCAGGTTGTCCTCGATGGCCGTTCATCTAAGCAACATAACATAAATGCTGGTGTACCCCAAGGATCCATCCTAGGACATCTACTGTTCCTGATTTTCATAAATGACCTCCCTTATATAATTGAGACTGAGATCGGAATATTTGCTGACGACACTACGCTCTACTCTCGTCATGTGGGCAAAAAACGACCTGCACATATCCGAGGCTATGGCGTAATCCTTAGAAAATGTCCTTAATTATGTAGTGGATTGGGGTCATAAATGGTTGGTAACTTTTAATACCGCAAAGACAAAGCTACTTTCTTTCAATAACTCCAAGTAACCTCTTAAACCACAGATTGTCATGGCAAATAACACCCTACCTGAGATTTCATCATTCAAACTCTTCGGCCTAACTTTTACAGATAACATGAAGTGGAACAAATACATTGAAGACATTGCCAGGACTTCTGCAAAGAAGGTGGGCTCCCTCTACCGTGCTAGTAAACTACTCACACCTGACATTATCCTATATCTGTACAGAGCCACCATCCGCCTATGCATGGAGTATTTTTGCTACATCTGGGCTGGTGCAGCTTTCACTTGTCTCTCCCTCTTAGACAAGGTCCAAAAAAAAGCCGCCAACTTAATAGGCCCCTCACTATCCTCCAAGCTCTAGCCCCTATCCCACCACCGCAAAGTTGCTTCCTTGTGCTTGTTTTACAAGAACTTCAATGGATTGTTCTCTGATGAACTCAAATTCACTAGACCAAAACGACAATCTGCCAAATCCCTATTCATTGACTGTGGAGGTCCCCAGATGCCGAAGAGTTTTCTACTCTGAAAGTGTATTTCCTCGTGCTGCTTGACTCTGGAACTTCCTCCCTGCTCCCTGTTTTCCTGACCGTACTAACATGCAGAAATTTAAAACTAATGTAAACAGACACCTCGCTGCACAGCTCTCAGGTTAGGTTGTCCTCCCATGAAAAAAACTCACATTTTTTCTCAGTAGCCACTTACGTCTTGTTTGGGGTGAACTATGTTTTAAAAAAGACAGCATCTACGAACACCTCTCTTTGTAGCATATCTGAAAATAGAACAAGCGGGTTGCAGGAGGAAGTATTTAGGCACTATGGACCAGTTGTTGATCAATAAGACCATCGTTGAAGACTGTATAAAGAGGCAGATAAACCTAATCATGGCGTGGATCGATTACCAAAAGACATACGATAGTGTACCCCGAAAATGGCTTCTGCGCTGTCTTGAACCATATAAGATGCATCCGGTCATCAAGAAAACCATGGCAGTACATATAACTATGTGGAAAACAACCGTGGCATTAAGCTACACTATGTCAAGATCGGAAGAGGACTGTTTCAAGGAGATAGTTTATCTCTTTTACTCTTTTGTCTGGCGATTGATCTGCTAAGTGAATTACTAAACAAAAGACGGAGTGCCTACAACCGAGCTGGGAAAAAAATCAAAACGAAAAATATACAGCTCGATGAAGATACTGACATCAAAGACCTTAAAGAACAGAAACAATACCTTTGCATAGAAGAAAACGATATAATTTAAGATGCCAAGATGAGAGAAAAATTGGCAAAACACATCGTATTAAAAAAATTCCAAAACACAGCTTACAAACAAAAGCAAAGTAACTGCCATTAACCAATTATCTATGCCAATGATAACATACAGCTTTGGAATTATTGATTGTCCACAAAAGGGCATCACTAGACTAGAAACTATAACGAGAAAAATGTTGACACTGTACAGAGTAATGTACAGAAATCAGTGTCTACGAAAGCTGTATCTAAGAGGAGCATGAAGTATGGGTCTCTCAGAAATTGACCATTAACATTGAGCGACTATTGTGAGCACCGACCAATATCTGATAGACTCCCAGAACTCAAACCTCATGATGGTATGCCAACATCACGACACCAGAGCAAGCAGAACAACCTCTATCACCAAACTGGCCAAACATTTTGGACAGGACTGTCTTATAAATGAGGCAGAAACGTACATCCAGCCTGCCACGGAAATATCCCGGAAGAGCCACCAGAAATATACCAAGACCTTCCGATGCAGAAAAATGGAAATATGGGCCAACCAACAACCAGCTAAGTATTTCATAGATGAACTGTCCCAAAAATATATAGATAAGGAAGGCTCTGTAGACTGGCTGAAAAAAAAGGATCGCTCCACTAGTATTATGAGAGAATGATTACGGCTATCCAAGATGCAGAGTTGATGACCAATGCCTTTAAAATGTGAGTGGTCTTGGCAACAATAACATGTGCAGGTTTTGTCCCACAGAAGTAGAGAGGGTGAGACACCTGACATCCAGTTGGCCTATATGTAAAAAGTTAAATATCCAGTGTAGCAGCAAATCCTGGGAGCATATATCAGAAAGAACAGTTGTAAATAATTTATACACCATCCACTATGACTATGCAATCTCTACAGCTACATATCTAGAAAATGGAGCTGTTAAACCTGACATAGCGAAAAGGGGCAAAAAGGAGTAGCAACCCTGGTTAAAGTTAGTTTCCGTAATGATGCTGGCTTAAACAGAGAGGATGGGTAAAATATTACGAAATTCCATTGGTTTATGTAAGACATGAAAAGAAACTGGAATCTTAGTAGGTTCCTAATCATCTCAGTAATTATAGGAGCAACCTAACTATAAAGAAGAATTTCAAAAACTACCTGACGAATATAACCGGTGAACAAATGTAAGAGAGATACAACAAAATGCACTTAAAGGGACGGTTAAAATCTTAAAAAGATCCTTCGGCTGGAGTGTCTAAAATAGTGGGTGAATAGCTGGTATCCGGTAGAATGCCCCATCTCCAGCAAAAGCTAAAAATAAGAAAATTAATATGTATATATATATATATATATATATATTTTTTTTTTTTGATTTTATTCCATTAGTTGCGACAAAACAGGTTTTGTTTCATTGGTACGGGTTAGCTACCAATTCATCAGGCCGGTGGAAGGAATTCAAAAAACCTTTTTTTTGAATTCCTTCCACCGGCCTGATGAATTGGTAGCTAACCCGTACCAATGAAACAAAACCTGTTTTGTCGCAACTAATGGAATAAAATCAAAAAAAATATATATTTTGCTCTGAATTTTCATTGAGCACTCTTATAAACCCGGTTTCAACTTCCTTCGGATTCATACCCCCTGGATATTTGTAACAAGTTAATTATATATATATATATATATATATATATATATATATATATATATATATATATATATATATATTTATCCACAAATACACTGTTTCGTTATATCACAACGTGGTTACACAGGTAAGTGTAAGGGATATAAGGAGGAATCCACGAAGAAAATAAATGTTGAATACTTGTATAAACAATATGAGCTGTTAAAAGAGATATATTCATTAATAGCTTTGAATTATGCTAAATATAGTCGACGATATCACTTAACACTATGTTCAACCAACAAAGAGGTTGGTGGCATATACACAGACATGAAAGCGGAAAAGGGACACCCTTATAATCATTAATAATAATAATTTGAATGTCTACCAAAAATTTTATTCGAATGTCTAAGGTCTCTCTGTACAAGGGTTTGTCAGGAAAACCTGGCACGAGGATACTTAATCCTACCAGACTAAATATTCAAAATAACATATAAGATCACTTCAGTATGGAAACAACATACTGGCTTATACGAGGAATGGTGCACCTTCTACTAGTGATATTGCTTATGATAACAGCACGTAGTTAGATACTCCACCAAAATAGATGAATTATTCCCCTGGAATCCGGTAAGACCAAGTGACCACAAGAAATATATACTATAACATAGTTAATTAGTCAATTAGTGGGAGTAAACTTAATGTTCTTAACTTATTTACTAACTCACAGTTTAACAGGGAAAGGAGAACTTTAATTGAATATTCAAATATCTATGTATCTCATATAGAAATCTAGTGTTAGCCACGGGGGGGGGGGGCTTTGATTTCTTAAAATATCGACTGAAGTAAAATAAGACAATATATATATATATATATATATATATATATATATATATATATATATATATATGTTTGTGTGTTCTTGCAAAAACATATTTTTTAAGTATATACATTCTATAATATCCGAAATGTTCCAAATCAAAGCTCAATGAAGTTGTATTACAAGCTACAGAGCCTATATAAATTATAGGTGCCTTCGAATGACCAAAGAAAATAAATAAACCCATAACCATACCTTTCATTTGATTCTACAATTTTTGTATCCCATATTTCGTCGAACGATCACTACCAAAACGTTGCTTCTGTACTTTTAATCTATGCCATATATCATATAATACTTTTAATTACACTTTGTCTATCAAACAAACCTCTAATATATGTTTATTGTATTATTAAGTTTTTGGTGTGTTTATTTTTTCTCAAATTAAATAAATGGTACATTATCAACAGGGGGGAAACAAGTCGATTCAAAGAGACGGGAAAAAGGGGATAGTAAAAAGTTCACAGTGAGCCTTTGACAAAGCAAACAGTCAAAATACATAAAAATGTATGAATAAAAACTCACATGAGGTATCGCGATTAAATTCATTCAGCCCTTCCCCTACTAGAGAGAAAGACTTAGCTAAAAAAGTAGAGTTATTTTGTTTGTCGGATTGACAAAGTGGAATTAAAAGTATTCGCTGATATATGAAAGCGTAGAGATGAAGTTTTGGTTGTGATCATTCGACGACATATGAGGATGAAGAAATGGGCAAATCAGATGATGGAGTCATTGGAAGGTACCCATAATTTATATATATATATATATATATATATATATATATATATATATATATATATATATATATTAATTTTAAATAAATGAAATTAAATAACTAGCGTTTGAAGTTTCGCCAATGCAGAGACGATAATCTAAGAAAGTCGCACGGTTCGGACCTCTGCTACAAGGTCAACCTAAACTCCGTTAGCAAGCGCTGTAACCATTAGACCACCTGACATTACCACATTCAGGAATGAAATGTAAGTTCTATTTATGCGAAGGGCTGCATATCTAGAAAGATTGACTAAAGATTCTACAAACGTTGTTAGAATATGCCTAATAGCTACGTGTCAGTATATTTTTAACTCCCCCGAACAGGGTTCAACTTTAATCTTATTAAAAGGGCTTAACAATATTTATTTTAAATAAATAATATTAAATTATTTTCTACCTACATACACTAGTGTTTCAAGCTGACGCTCTCATCAGTGCAGGGATGATAATCTCAGATTGTCGCACGGTTCGAACCCCTGCCACGACTGGTTGTCTATGATTGATCTCTTGGTTCTGTTGAGGGACTGTTTTCCGTGGCAAAAGCATAAAAAAGGGTTCTGCGTTTTTCTTTATATAAAGATATTTGTTAACATTCATCGAGCTGTTATATTAAACAGTTTTGGTAAATTTATTTTAAGCATACACACACACACACACACACACACACATATATATATATATATATATATATATATATATATATATATATGAAAAATGAAGGATGAGAGTAATCCGACGTAATCGGAAATGAAAAAAAAAAAAAGAAGGTATTTTTTATACATTCATGAACGTGTCGTCTTTATTGTAAGACTTCCTAAGGATGATAATTTGAAGAAAAATGTCATGCAAGTACATCGAAATTTTAGGTTGACATGAGGTTCGTTCAATATTATCATCTTGAGGAAGTCTTACAATAAAAACGAAAGGTGGATGAATATATGAAAAATATCTCTTGTTTTTTTTTCTTTTTCATTTCCCATATATATATATATATATATATATATATATATATATATATATATATATATATATATATATATATATATATAAGAATAAGGTAAAATAAATACTTTGAAGCATTTAAAGATGCGATATCAATTTTTTTAAAAAATAAATCGAAACCGATTTTTTTTTTCTTTTTATAAACTTTCATTTTTTTTTAGTTTATAGTGACACAAATAATTTCGCCAATTGAAAACTTGGCCTTATCAGTGTGTCTATATATCTTATTGGATTTGGATTTTCCCGGCTTCTGTTAGTGTAAACGGGCTTGGGGGATGTTTTTGTTTTCCACTTTCAAATATGAGAACGTGAATGCACACGAGATAGATATAAAATTTAAAGTTCATATTTTTTTGTTAAGCATCTAATTGAAATTTAATAAGATCAGGATATATAGACACACTGAAGAGGGCAAGGTTTCAATTGGCGAAATCATTTGTATCTCTATAAACTATTAAAAAAAATGAAAGTTTATAAAAAGAAAAAAAATCGGTTTTGATTTATTTTTCTTATAAAATGGATATCGCATCTTTAAATGCTTCAAAGGTATTTATTTTACCTTATTCTTTATTAAATTTCAATTAGATGCTTAAAAAATATGAACTTTAAATGTTATATATGTATATATATATATATATATATATATATATATATATCGGTAAACAGTCGAAAGTGGCGTCCCGTGGATTTAGTCGATTTAACACTGATTAAGTTCGCCTTGAGATTTAACCAATATATGAGTTCTCGAAAACTGAAAACACTTTTTTGCCCGTTTCACACTTAAATTGTGATATATTATAGATATGTTGATATCTGAAACACTATAACATTAATTAGTGCAAAACTTGTACTGCTGCTTCGTACGGCTCCGAGTGCTGGACGTCGACGAAGGAAACAGAAACTTTAAACAAGTATGAATTATTTTTGTAGGAGAAATATTTACTTCCTTGATGTGTTTGTGTGCAGTCATCCACTGACAAACTGTTTCGCAGTATCATAGTTCTTCAGTGTGTATAGACAGAAAAGTGTTTACAAGCTGAGATCGAACTTTTAATGTGTCAGTCGGATTTTCTCACCGATACGCTCAGTACAAGACACAAGAAATTTACATCTTTATATCTCTATAAAAAAATAATCTGCTGACTCCTTCGCTGCATCACAGCTCCACAGTGTGGCTAGACAAGGCAGTGCCTCAAGCCGGGATTGAAACCTAATCGTGTAAACGACAGTCGGCGCTTCATCCGACACCTACTAAGAGTAAGCGAAACCTCAATGTAAAAATGCTCAATTACCTGAGAGCTCCACTTGTTTACAAAATGAGCAATGCATTATAAGCCAGTAACAGTTGGCAATTTTAGTTACCAGAAAGCTCAATCAAACATGGGAAGCATTGAAGCAGTCTCTTGTCTAGCCCCACTGAATAATTCTGATACAGCAAACCAGCCTGTACCTGGATGATTAAAGATGCTCCCTTCCTTCGTACTGGTAAGTGGAAACAAACTACAACTAGCATATAAACGAGATCCTCTTCGTGTAACTAAATGGAACTTCCGGTATTTGATAACGTTTATCATTGTGATTTGACCTATCTTAGCAGCCGCCAAATGACCTATGCGTTATTAGCGCCAACTGTTTTCTAGACGGTCGAGTTTCGATCCAGGTTGCTTGTCTAGTCGCACTGAAGACCTGCAATACAGCGAAACAGTCTGTTTGTAGATGACTATATATATATATATATATATATATATATATATGTGTGTGTGTGTGTGTGTGTGTGTGTGTGTGTGTGAGTGTTAGTGTACATATATATTTATATATATATAATTGTATATATATATGTATATATATACACACATTACATATATATATATATCTATATATATATATATATACTAATGATAATAGAATTAACGATAAGTGAAGTATCGTTAAGTGATCTATCGCGATAAAGTAAAGCTCAATACGTTGAGTAGAGCAATCAATTTTAAAGAAGGAAAGATAAAGATAAAATATTGCATAAAATTACATAAAATTAAATAAAATTAATACAAATTTCATTACATCGAAAGTTCAGATGAGAGGAGTTACATTAATCCTTAAACCATGGTTTTTCAAAGATAACACTCTTCTCGTCAGAGGATAACATTTGGTAATGTGGTATTTATAATAAACAGATATTACCTAGTTCCATTTAACTTTGAAAAATTGAAGAATAAAAAATAGAAAGGTTGGGGTTCAAAAAATAAATGCCAGGGAGGGAAAATGGTGACAGTATTGAGTAGCCATTTTCGAAGACAAAAGGGTGCAGATAGTAAAACAGCAAAAGTTTGTAAATTTGGGGAAAAAGTTTGTCGATTTGGAGAAAGTTTTTTAACAATATTTACAGGGTTTCAAATAAAAGGTAGAGGGTTCAAAATTATCTCACTTTGTCTGTAGGGATTCGTGTCTCAGTTTTGTGTACAGTTCCGTAGAGTTACAAGTAAAAACCCTGGACTGATATTTTAAATATACAATTCGGCAGATCCGGGGTGAAGATTGTCTGTTATAAGGCGCTATGTGGCACGGTTCATGTCTGCCCTCAAAACCTGGCTTCCCGGGCAGAAAGATGTTTCAAATGTTTTATATATTATCTTAAATATTAGGTTTTGGTAGGAAGCTCCGCCGACTAAAGAGAATAGAACTGGATCCACCGAAATCAGTTGAAATAATGCGTACAGCTAATGTTATAAGGGTGTGTGTGAAGGAGTGAGTTGGGTTGAGGGGTTGGTAAGTCTATAAATTCAAGTTTTACTTTGAATTGTCAGCTAAAGCCGTGTTGGGTGTGTCCGTAGGGTGGAGTAATTCAGTTGCTTATTTTTTTTAGGTGAAATAAAGGTTTTCTGGGTGCGGGGAGGCTAGCAGATTGAGAAAATATTGTGAATGAGATTTATAGATAGCACCAATTGATATTATTATTATTATTATTATTATTATTATTATTATTATTATTATTATTATTATTATTATTATTATTATTATTATTATTATCAAAAGGAGGAATTTACAGAAATGTGGGTTTATTTTCAGAGCAGATGAATTAAATAAATGTGAGTGTTTTATTCTGAAGTGACTTCAGAATAAAACACTCACATTTCCTTCTTTAAAATTGATTGCTCTACTCAACGTATTGAGCTTTAATTTATCGCGATAGATCACTTAACGATGCTTCACTTATCGTTAATTCTATTATCATTAGTATATATATATATATATATATATATATATGTAATGTGTGTATATATATACATATGTGGTGCAGGTTATAATTTTGCGTAGACTAATATATTAAATTATGTTACCTGATTCTAGTGGGATTAAAAGGTGTATGCACTTAGATTTATCCAATATTAACTTATACTTAATCATATTAAATTAGCTGACCGCCAGGGGGTATGACTAAGTTGTAAGCTTTTAGTATTAGGTTAATATTTTTCCGAGAGGGGTGGGTGGGGCAGTAGGGTCTATCTGTAGTGGAAGATCGATGCTAAGAAGTCGTATGGTTTGGTAATTAACTATATTATTTGCTATTGGGTAAAATTAACTCTAATAGGGGAGTGAGGACGATCTAGAAATCTAGGGACACTACGATGTCAGGTTATGTGTATTTATGTGGTCTGGGGTGGGGTGGGAGTGGGTGTATATTGGGGTTACATGCTGGGCGTATTTAAATCTCCTCTCATGTTGGCATGTGGAAATTATCTTATTTCTTGAATGTTTCTCTCTTGCAGCTGTGAGTATCATTAGTGCTTCAGATGTGCATAGGTGGCAATTCTGAACTTTCGATGTAAAAAAATGTGTATCAATTTTATGTAATTTTATGCACTTTTTTATCTTCATCTTACCTTCTTTATATATATATATATATATATATATATATATATATATATATATATCCATATCTTATATATAAAGTAGAGACGTTTTTTCCCCTGTACCTTCGCGTCGAATAGGAAAATAAACTCGATCTGAATAGGTTACTACAATCACTACACCATCAAGCTTATTCGCCCGAGCGTGTTCTTAGCAAACTCTAGACTCTTACATCCACCTCGGGCAAAGTATTACTTTCGTTCCTCAATCAGTCACTCTCTCCAAACGAGACACCATACAGGTAGTAGCAAGAACATTTCTCTCTAACATTTTACTCCTCCCACGCTACCAGTCTACACCGGGAACAACTACACAACAGATACTTTCACACAATTTACACCTTATTATCTACGTTAAATATGCCTTCACCTCACCACACGGTAGCATACGTTGCACAGAAAATATAACAGACGCTCCCTTCAATACATCTGACTACGTCACTTCCGCCAATTAAGATTAAGGCTTCTACTCTAAGCCTCAACCAGCAACTACAGATCACGAGACGCCTGCCAGATTCACTACCCTTAAACAATTATACCGATTCCCCTTACCGATCTAACTTTTCTTCGGGTAATACACCGTTCCTGTTTTGCTATTTCCGTTATACATTCATCTACTTCACTTCTTAAAACTGCTGCTACAATACTAGCGTAATATGTCCAGAAAAAAACCGGTTACAGATTAAGCGATTGACATTCCATTATTCTTCCCACGTAGCATTTTCACGTTAGCGAATAACAGATTACATTAAACTGAACACAATGACAATCGCAAACACGACGATTTATTCACCTTCATTGTACTAATAAATACATTAGTACAGTTCTGACAGAAAGTACAACATTTCTTCTATCTTCATAATTTGCACCGAACACTCCCCTTCATTATTCGATTTAATATGTAATACTTACTTTTTCATTAGTTTACTCTTCGCAAGCCTCAATCAGATCAGTTTACGTTAGTAACAAGTTGAGAAATACTGGTGGTGGCCCATTAACTACATTTTACTTTATTTTGCACAAAGAATACACATCAAACATATTATATTACATACTAAACAATATACCCAATAACTTTTATGTTTCTGCCGGGGGGAGGGAAGCCTCAGTTTACACGTATTTTTCACTTTTTTCCTTACTTCACGTATCGAACACTGATTACATAATACAAAAATTTTAAAAATTCAACTCTAAAATATAAAATAAAAAAATTTAAGTTTTCCTTATGTTACGAAATATACACCTCAAGAATACATATATACCAATAATTATACCTATCAGTTACTTTAAAAACAAACATGTGACTTCTACACTATTTGAACCGAACTGGGTTTTTTTTCAATTCGTTAATAAAATAACCAAATACTTTTTACAAATGGGATTTCAGTTAACGACTATGAGAAGAAGAAAATTCTAAAAGAACAGATCCTTGAATTTTATTGTAATAAATAAGTATACTTCTGTATTTCAAACATCACTTGGAAGACTTCCATTCATTCCACCGAGTGCCAGACCGATTGTTTAATTTTAAATTATAAATGTTCGTTTTAAACGACTACTATTTACTCTTCTGATAGAATTTTAATTCATACAATAAAAAAAAATCACTGTTGACTATTTTCAGAAACTTTTCAATCATACAATAAATAAATCAATGACTATTCATGAACATTATACATTTTCGTTTTAAAAATCACTGTTGCCTACTTTGCGAAAGTTTTACTTCATACAATAACAAAAAAACATTTTCATTATTTTTTATAAGTTACTAAATTAAAAAAAAAACATTGTCGAAATCGATTAACTTCTTTGGGAAGAATTCCCTCACCGTTAAATACTTTGAGACAAGAAACAAAACAAACACACCGATTAGATACATTTTTTAAGAAAGATAACCAACCACCGCGCTTACAGATTAGATTTCCCTTATTCTTCTTTCGTAACAATTCACAGTAATCGAATAACGGATTATATTAATCCGACCACTTTCACAATCGAAAACATGCTACGATACGAACACAACCAATGCCCAGTTATTCACCTTCATTGTAAACAAAATTAGAATAATTCTGATATTTCATATTATAATGATTTTTTTTAAAAATCCAACTCTAACAATTAATAAAAACATTTACGTTTTCCTTATTTTCATAAAGTTAAAACAACTTCATTCCACCGAGTCAACCTGAAATGCCAGACTGCATTTTTCATTTTTACATTATAAATTTTCGTTTTAAACGATCACTATTGACTATTCTGATATAATTTTAAACCCCCCGTGCTACCGTGTTGACAAATGTTTAACATTAAAAAAAAAATTCGTTTTACTAGAATGGGATCGAACGCCAAAAACTATTACGTCATAACCACTAACCCACCGATGGGGAATATAATATTAATATGAAAATTAATATAGTTTAACGAAGCCTGTTCGATATATACTGAAAGCAATTTACTTTGATTTCACCAGAATTTTTATTTTTATTTTTTTATAAACACCGGCTCTGTCTGTGCTAAGGGCCCTTGGAAAATTAAAAAGGCCTACATAGCCCCATTAAAATCCCCCCAATTACCTTTGCATATAAATTCCATTTTCTTTGGCTGAAAAGAAAAATGGAAAATGAGCACCACTGAAACACACAAATATAATTAATGTAGGCTGCAGAGCATTACAAATTGTATTCGGATGGGGGGGCACTAAAATTACGATTATATTCTTATTTTTAATAATGAAGACTATTCTCTAATTTTTTTTCATGACTGCGATTAAGTCACGTGAGCCAAATGCCGATGGCGACCGGGAAAAGTGCTGCCCGTTTTATGTTACGATTCACCTTCTGGCGAGCAAATGTACGATCCACCATGTGTAAGGGGGGGGGGCATAACAATAAGTAAAAATAAAATGTTCTTATAACATTAAATGTAGACAATCCTCTTTACTTTTAATTGCTTGCTATTGTTTAATTTGAGTCGGGTAAACCAAATCTTTTAGTGTGCTTGGTGGCAGTAACTGGCGGCGACAAAAACTGCTGCCCTTATATGTCATAGCATACATGTACACTGTTGAGTGGCAGAGAAGAGGATAAAAATTGAGATCCTCTGACATAGATTCAGTTATCAGTGCGGAAATTCCAGATCCGGTTTTACATGATTTCATTAGGCACCATATGATTCATGGACCATGTGGAAACATAAACAGATGTTCACTCTGTCTCTGCAGTAAGAGATATCCAAGACACTTCTTGAGTGAAACTCAATCGGATACAAATGGCTACCCACAATATCGACGACTATCTCCTTTAGCTGGAGGTTTTGAGACGACAGTTACCCTACCTGACAACATAACAGTTCCTGTAGATAACCGATGGGTTGTACCAAATAATAAACTGCTTTGTAAAGTTTTTGATGCACATATCAATGTTGAATATTGCAACAGCACTAAAATACATTTGTAAATATGAAAATAAGGGTAGTGATCAAGCTATCTTCACAATTGAAAGTAATCAGTTCATCTAGAAAATGGACAGCGTATATACTTTACTGAAAGTACTGCAGCAGATAGAGTTGCAAATCCACCTTCTACCATTCTAACAACTTTCTTCAAATTGTGTCAAACAGATTTTTTTGCACGTACACTTTTGTACTCAGAAGTTCCACTTTATTATACCTGGGACACTAAAACTAAGGTCTTCAAGCGACTGTTACAGGGTAAGCCAGTTCCAGGCTATCCGTGCGTTAAAAGAACAGAAGTTTTGGGCACGGTATACACCGTGAATCCAAATCAATTTGACTACTTTTGTTTGAGACTGCTTCTACACAATGTTAGAGGTTTACAGAGCTTTAATGGCCTAAAAACGATCAATGGTCAAGTTAGGACTACATTCAGGGATTCATGTAGTGCACATGGACTACTTGAGGATGATAACCACTGGGATGCTACATTACAGGAAGCATCTATATCTGAATCTGCAGACAATTTGAGACATTTGTTTGCCATCATGTTGACATCATGTGCAGTGTCTCATCCAAAACGACTTTGGGATGCACACAAAGAAGCTTTTAGTGAAAATTTCCTTGTTAGAAAACACAATCAACAGCCTGAAATTGATATAACATTTTTAGACAACATCTTCAATATGGCTTCACTTCATATCCAAGAACGAGACTGTGTGTTAAACGCATGCAACCTCATGTGATAGAAGCTGTAATACTAACTGGTGTAACAAGGGGCAAACTGACATTCCTTCCCAGAATATCCATTATTCCGTCGGATTCTGCAATAAAATTTAAAAGGCTTCAGTTCCCAGTTAAATTGTGTTTTGCCATGACAATTAACAAGTCCCAAGGACAATCATTGGCAGTGGTGGGTCTAAACTTGACTTCACCTTGCTTTAGCCATGGGCAGTTTTATGTAGGATGTTCAAGAGCTTTGGACGAATACCTTTTACCACTATAAAGGAGACATCTGTTGGAACAAACACAAGAACACTAAGGCACAGATCCGTGGTAAATCCTATTTTAATTACCTAAATTACTTCCAGTGAAATGATTTAATTTCTGAATCTATTTATTTAACTTAAAAATTAAAATCAGGCTGTTATATTTTCCCGGGCAACGCCGGGACACGGGTCCTGCTAGTATAAAATAAAATGCTCCCGTAAAGAAAACGTTTTGCCCCCAAAAGTCTGGTTTCCCATAGCTATGGCATGAACTTGTCTGCAAACACAAAGTTATTGAAACTATATGTATGGCAATTAAGCTTCACAGAGGCTTCCGCGTTTTACCCACGTAAGGAACTGTCAGACTAAATGTTCATCGTTTCTAGACAAGCATTTTAGCCTGACGATTCCCTGCGGGGATGAAACGCGGAAGCCTCTGTGTAGCTTAATATATATAAATATATCTTCATAACTTACTACTTAGCTCTACTTACGTATGGAGCTCTGTTGAAGTAAATACTGAAAATCGATACATAAAATATTATATCTCCTTATAATATTATATATAGATACATAGAAATTTTGTTTCATTCCAAAGGTCAAGATATTATTTATCTCACGAAACATTTTCCAAAAAGTCAATCTTTGGCGCATTTTTTTACAAATTTGTGTCCCTCTATAAGGGGACCAACCAATATTAGTATGTCAATATTGGAGCCGTCTTCTATTCAGAAAGGACAAAAGTTCTCAGTTTGAAAAAGTATACATTATCATGTGATATGAAAAGAAAAATGTACAAACTGGCAAAATAAACTAAATTAGATGTTTCTTTACCATCGAGGCAAGCAGCCATCCAATACGACATACTAACGAAACGAATTCGTAAAACTTGCACCAAAAATTGACTGTTTTGAAAATGTTTCGTGAGATATATAAAATCTTCGCCTTTGGAATGTAACAAAATATTTTTTACTTATATATGCTCTGTTGTTGCAAGTTAACAATCATCGAGCTTTACATTGGAAGAGGTAAGTATACATAAAGTATAAAAAGTATATGCTAATATATATGTATATATATATATGTGTGTATATATATATATATATATATATATATATATATATATATATATATAGAGAGAGAGAGAGAGAGAGAGAGAGAGAGAGAGACGCCCATTTTGGTAGATTCTCTGTACAGACGGAGTTTTCCTCTGGTGTTTATTATTTTTGACAAAGGGAAGTTCGTTTTCCCGAAATATCAAATAAATGATTTTTAATAATCACCCGGACAACCCACAAACAGCTAACACCACACTTGCTGTTATGTAAAATTTTAAGAAAAAATACATAGTAAGTCCCATTTCGAATTAGATTTATAATTTTTGTTCCTTCCAGCTTACATCCTACTCGGGACTTTGCATTGCCCACTGTCTTTTAAAAACATACTTCCACTATTCCCAGCGATGCTTCAAGCAAACTACCATTCTCTATTATATATTTATATATACTAGCGGGGCCCTGTGGAAATTCCACAGTGTTTTCTACATCAATCTGTATAATTTACTGTTAATAATATTATCCGGTGGCTAGAAATATGCACATATTTTACTCACCAAAATGTTGCGTGACGGGATGGAAGTATATACATTTATTGATATTACTCGGTTTCCGGGGCAAAAGCTGTCTCTTCAGCAGTCACCATCGGTCGCGACTCCCCTCTAACTTTCACCCTCCCTCCCCTCTCCCTACCCCGTTGCCAGGGTCAAATATTAAATAGGAGTGTCAGATCGTGACACACAAAATAAATAACACACGCTCTATCGTGTTAATATATAAATAATAATAAGAAGAAGAAAAAGAAGAAGAAATAGAAGAAATTTTAAATATTTAAAAAGAAAATTAATAAATAAATATCGTTAGTCTGAAACCGGCCCATTTGGTAAGCGTTTCCGCGTCTCCTCCGCCTTCTACAATCCCCTCCTCCTTCCACACTGAAGCAACAGTAGCGAGTGGGGGAAGTTAATGGTTTAATTAAGTTAATTTTGACACTTAACAACTCCATTTCTTTAGCTCAGTTGTAAAGTCGGCGCTTTCGAGCTAGATGTTACGGTTTCGATTCAAGTCTCTCCGTCCAAATGTATTTGTTGCTTATTTATTGAATTTCTTTAGGAGCATGACACACGTACGTACACCTTAGCGTATTAATATATATATATATATTAATATATATATATATATATATATATATATATATATATATATAAACATCCGTACTTATGTCAACTACTAAATCTGACACGTGAAAGCAGATAACCAGACTTTGCTTGAATTATAGTCACAAGTATATCTAACTTGTGACAGATTCATCATAATCAATTTACTCGCTGAAAGACACTGTCCTCTTGGGGTTCGTTGCTTATCGTAGCTTGACAAGACACCGTTTGAAATCCGATGTCATCATCATCAGCAGCAGCATCATCAGCAGCAGTTGCTTCAACATCCGCCGTATTTGTTGTCATTCATGTATATAACAATGAGATGCAAATGTGTTACGCGAGGAGGTGTTAAACAGAAACTGTTTTTCTTAGATTGTTATTCTCACCTCTGTTCACGTGCCCAACGCAATTTAGATGCTGGTCTTTACAGAAAGCTTCAATCTCCATCGTGTTGGTAATTCGATTGAGGCTTACATCCTAGAGTTTCAATTTTATTTTATTCCCAATTTATTTTCATATCACGATTGGTATCTATCTGTAAACACTCCACGATTGTGCATATTTGAATATATCTGTGAATTGTATTACAGACCAGCTGTATCTTCCCGGTGTTGCGTGGGTGTAAACAAAAGAAAAATGGCACACTTGTTTACGAAGAAACAGAAATTAATTTTGTTGACTTTAATTTTGTAATTAATATGGAAGCGAGTAACAATCACACACGCACATACACATACACACACACGAACAGGCTTGAAGTCGAACAATGTTGGAGAGTTTGGATAACCTACAGGAGAATTTGAATTACCTGCGGGAGACTTTGAATTACTTACTAGACACTATTTCCCAGAACTATCTGTACAAAGTGTTGTCAGAACAATGACATGAGTAAGTAAACACATGCTATGAGTAATAAGTAAGTAAACACTGACCAAATATTAAAAATAACAGAGTAGTCGAAGCCCGACACGACTATACACTCACTCATGCTAGAAATGGTGCACCTTCTCCTAGTGTAACAGAAATTAGCTGGATACTCCACCAGACCAGATTAATTCTTGTCATAGAATCCAGCAACATTAAGAAAATACAACTATAAAGATTTTAAAAAAGCCGCGCGGGAGTGGTCCCTCTCTGAATGTGAATCGATGTGGCGAGTGTAAAATGCAATAAATTTGGGCAATTTGGGGCATTTTTGACCCACCTTTGACAGCCTGGGGGCGCGAACCAGATTTTTTCTGAGGTCAAGGATGCTCATTTTATATCCAGAACAATTGCCTCTACATTTTGGCCAAGTTTCAGAAAAATTGAATGGATGGATCAAACGTTATGAAAGGAAAGGGTCATTTTTTGCCATTTTTGGGGCTTTTGACCACCTGGGGACGCGAACCAGATTTTTTTTCTAAGGTCAGCGATACTTATTTTCTATTAGGAACAATTGTCTCCACATTTGGGCCAAGTTTCAGATAAATTGAATGGATGGATGAAAAGTTATGGAGCAAAAAATGTCATTTTTTTGCCATTTCGGGGCGGTTTGACCCCCTGTGGGGTTAACCAGATTGTTTTTCAAAAATTTGAGAATGTCACTTTCTAACCTGACCAGAGTTACAACTTCCTGCAAAATTTCAGAGAAATTGAATGGATGGTTCCGGAGAAATATCCGGACGGACGGACGGACGGACATGCCCCAAAACATTAGTCCCCCGATTTTATAAATCGGGGGACCAATTACAACATAATTACGTGCCCAATTAGGGAGATGAAAATTAGTGTTTTTAACTGCAACATTTGAGAGCTAGACGAGATTCTTGTTTGATATCTCATATCGAAATAAAGTATTATCTCCAGAAAGAGACCGCTTTGATTTCTGAGAACATACTGAAGTAAAATGAAAACAAAAATATATATAATAAAGACGATTTTTAAAATTTTATAAGCGTTGTTTCATTTGAAAAATATGGAAGCATAGAAGCCGTAACAATGCATCTTTTTTTTACTTTTAATCTATTTTTTCGGAAGTAGAAATAAAACAAAAGATTTCTACAGAGAGATTCTACTCCCGAGAATTTAGATTAAAATTAAAATAAATTCATTGTAACGGCTTCGTAACTTCTATATTTTCTAATCTCAATAATGCATTAAAATTAACTTTTGATTTTCCAGCGTGCTGAATAACCTGTTCACAAACATGGATTTATTAAAACCAGCAACCGCACATCTCGCTGCCTGCACCAAGAACATAATAAAAAGACTGCAAAAGAAAACATCTCCTAATATTGGATTGTGCTCCCGAAAATTTAGATTCAAATTAAACAAAAATGCATTGCATCTGTTTCTTATACTTCCATAGTATATATATATATATATATATATTTGTGGTATATATTTACATATATATATATATATATATATATATATTTGTGGTATATATTTACCTATATATATATATATATATATATATATATATATTTGTGGTATATATTTACATATATATATATATATATATATATTTGTGGTATATATATATATATATATATATATATATATATAATTATTTCATGTATCCACATGAAATATAATATAAAGAGATATAATCTTTATGCATCAATTTTCAGTATTTACTTCAACAGTGCTTAATACGTTAGTAGAGCTGGGTAGTAGGTTATAAAGTAGTAGTACTATATATATATATGTATATATATATATATATATATATATATATATATATATATATATATATATATATATATATATATATATATATATATATATATATATACAGGGTGGGCAAAAATAAGGGTCCTATTTTTAAAAATTCATAACTTTTTTATTTATTGATTTTAAAATTTTTTTTTTTTAGAATAAGTAAAGGACCCCTTCCGAAGCAAGCATGAGCCGTATTAGCCCTAAGGAACGTACCCTCATTTAGAAAACATTATTTTTGCTTAAAAAACTCAAAACAGTGTAAAAAACAATACTTAAGTTTTTGTAAGTTTTAAGAAGTGTTTTTCGGCTAAAATTTGTTTTGTTTATTTCAAAAAATCTCGGAAGGGTCAGTCTACACACACATAAAGTTTGGTGTGTTTAACTTTTATTTTGTGGAAGTTATTCAAATTCAAGTGATTCAAATTTAAAGATAGGACCCTTATTTTGGCCCACCCTGTATATATATACATCCTACAAGTAAATCCGACAGTGAAGGACAGCATCCCTGTATCGCCTTTCCTCTGTTACTTTCGACTCTTCCATTGGCCGGAATTTGGTTGAAAATCTTTGTTATGCCGATAACTATGAAATATAGGGGTTTGAGATCTTGCATGAGGCGGATTCCAAGATTCAGTTTGCGAAAATTAGTGGATGATTACACCGTCTAAATTCTAGTCGATAATACGTTCTCGACAATCAGTCCGAGAGAGACTGACTATTTGGTTGTCTTTATCTGTCGAACTGAGGTATTATGTCTTAGGTAGTCTTAGAAGGTCCAGTATACCAGGTTTGCCTTCCTTCTCTGGGAAGAGGTTGGTTTATTGCAAATAGCCTTAAGCGTCCCTACCGGGTAATACCGACGATACTGTTCTGGCTATTTTAGAGGCCCGTCTGGCTCTTTCGCTGGAGCGCTGGTTTATTCTCTCACTTTCCGGCCTTCTGCCACATCTTCTTGTCGTGGGGTGACGTATATAAAGCAGATTGCAAAATGATTTAATCGGAAAATGTCGGCAAATGAGTGTATCGCCTAAATATTAGTCGAGAATACGTTCTTGATAATCAGTCTGACAGAGTGGCCATTTTAGTGAATATTATTGGTCTGAATGAATTATTATGTCTAGTGTAGTCCTAGGAGTGTCATTCTTCTAGGCGTTGCCTTGCCTCTTTGGGAAGAGGTTAGTTTATTGCAAATTGCCTGAAGCGCCCCTACCAGGGAATGCAGACGGGGCTGCCCAATATATTTTAGAGGCCAGTCTGGCTTTTCCGCTTGGGCGCTGACTTTGTACCTCATCTTCCGGCCTTGTGCCACATCTTCCTGTCGTTCGAACGAAATAAGTAACGCAAATTCCAAAAACTATGTGAGAAGTTTGGAACCTGTCTCTATTGCGATTCAGTAACCTTCCTTGTTCAGAAAAAAATTATAAAAATGTTGAATCTGTTTGAAGAACTTGGATTCCCTTCCTTTTTTCTGTCCTATGCTTTGCTCTTTTTAATGGTTTCTAAACGACTATTGGATTAAATTTATTTTAGTCGCTTATCGTTAATTCGCTGGCACTTTTAATTTCCCCTCTCGGCTATTGTTTTTCTCTAACATTGTTTCTTATTTATTCAACTATCGATTTCCCACTGACCAGATTATAATTAAAAGGGCTCTTGAGAGGTTTCCGTCAACTTTGTTTTGGAGTACAAACACACACACACATGCATACATACACACACATATATATATATATATATATATATATATATATATATATATATATATATATATATATATATATATATATATATATATACTTTAGCTTATTCCAAGATGTCACTTCTTCAGTCAAACAAGAAAAATATTACAATTTAATATTATTTAAGAATACATAGATCCAATTATAATAGGAAAAATGGAACTTCTCATTGTAAAATTCTATACCACTCTATGTATATAATTGTAATAATAATGGTATATAATATGTTGTTTTAAATATAAAATAAGTAAAATATAATAAATAATAAAATAAATAAAAATAAAAAATAGAAAATAAAAATGATAAAAATAAGAATAACTTTATATGAAATACTTTATACGATTTGTTGTTATTCTTATTGTTTTCATTATTTATTTTTTATTTTTTATTATATATATAATTATTTATAAATAAATATCATTGTCAAGACTAACGAGAACAGACGTAACTTGGGAAAGCTTTATTCAGCACACAATGTCGGTACAGTATTAGTGCTACTATTTATAGTGGTTAGTAGAAGCAGGAGAGTTCTCCAAAAGGGAGATAAGTCAGAGTAAGGAAAGTTACTCGTAATTATTCATTACAATCATTTTAAAAATAAACCCATATATTCATGTGTTTTATGCCAAACTAGCAATTATCAATATAAGAGGAGACGTTACCTGCCATGTTTTAACCAGTAGCCCAGGCGCGTACCAATGCTCTACCACGCATTGTCTATTAATGGGAAGTAAATTAACATCGAAATAGCAAATACGGCAACTTTCCAGCAAAAAGTCGAGATCACTAAATATATGGGGTCTAGAGTTATGCATTACGATAAATGACGGCTTGTTTTCAACTTTACTTAAAGTGCTCTATCTTGCGAGAGCTTTGAATTATTATTTTTAAATAAATATTATTTGCAAAATAAACCCATATGCACATGCGTCATGCTAAACCTGTAATCATCAGTATAGGAGGAGACAATCCCTGCCGGTCACACGGTTACAACGCCAACACGAAAGTCATTTCTGACCAAGTAGACGGGGCAAGTACTAATGCTCAACCACGAAACGGGAAGTAAATTAACATCTAAATAGCAAAAACGGCGGCTATCCAGCAAGCAGTCGAGAGCACCTAATAGACCTCTCCGAGAGTTATGCATTGAGCAGAATCCTTGGTTTGGTTTTGTTTGGTTTTGTTTGTTTTACGACATATCAACTTTCTGTGGGTTATTTAATGCCGATTAAAGTTGTAAAATATAATGCCATAGGTACGATAATAACTTATATTCCTTGAATACATTATTTTTGAAGACATTATTCCTCTTTGCAAACATCACTTATTTTTAATAAGAACATCCAAGCTGGAAATGACCTATGTTATTACATGAGTGGTTACCAGCTTGGGTGTTGTTATTCTCACAAGCAGAAGACGAATACCATTAGTGTTGTTGTGTTTGAAATATAGTTGTCAAATATAATTCCATAAGTATGGTAATTACTTATATCTTTAGAATGCATTGCTCTTAAGTAACTAGAATGCACTGCTCTTAGAATACATTGATTTAAGAATGCATTTTTATCAGAAAGAACTTTCACAGTGAAAGCGTAAAAATTACTCTCAGAAAGAGATCAGCATTGCCCCGAGAAAATATAATTCCCAGAAAAACATTACTTCTTTAAAAACACGTAGTACTTAGTACTGATACTCTTCTTTGTTCTCAACGTTATTGCCCCTGAGCCACTGCTTTCTAGTATCTATTTGGGTAAAACAATAAAATAAAAATGAGAAATATGGTTTTGATTTTTTGATGAATAAGATCGAATAATACGGTTTGGGATGAATTTATAGATACCAAGGCATGATATGACCAGCCGATTAATCAGATTGGTCTCCCGTCTAGCCAAAGTCAGATCCTACCTCCCGTCTAGCCAAAGTAAGTACACGAAGTGAACAAACCACGGAAAAATAAGTCACGAGGATTCCGTCTTAAGACCGCACAAGTCGCCATCCACGGCCTACAGGTGAACCCGTTTTGGGAGGTGGTCTTACCCCTCTGCATGGGGTTGTAATCGGCGAATTGTAAGTCCCGTCGACAGGGCAAGAATATTAAAGTGCGTTTGGCAACCACACTTCCCGACATAAGCAAGCTGTAAAAAAGTGTTCCGCAAGGAATTATCCTGCTAGTTACCCATTTCAGTATGAAAATAGATAACATTGGAAAACATTTAAATCTACTTAGTGACTGCTCCCGGGTTTGAAATTGGAAATGGACAAGCGGTGTTTATCAAAAAACAATCACTCATTATATTTTAAGTCGGATGTGAATAATTTGTTTGTGGTAATAAGAAATTTTGATATTTTACTTTACAAATAATCAAATCAAACATTTTTTTAATAATTGCAATGTGTTTTTTAATTACATATAATCAAATCACCATTTTGTTGGAAGAGAGAGTTCTACATTTCTTAGGCGATTACGTGTGGTTCTCCGACTCGTACTTAGAGTATGTGGTAAAGGAAAGTGGGTTAAATTTCTTTACGAAATGTTTACAAACTAGTGAAATTAAAAACCCCGCCCACATTTAAGTGGTATAAACACCGCTTGTCATCTTACGATTTCAAAACCAGAATAAATTGCTCACCGTACGCGAATAATATTCTAGTATGTTGGAGATGCACGTTTTACGTTGTTTAGCAAATCAAACTTCTTCGACTGTTTCAGGTGCATGAAGTCCTTCTCGTACGCAAGCTCTTACCCCCGACACCCAAAGTAGCAACATTCAACGGTTCCATATGAAGTTGGGGAAGGTCTGGCCCAGAACATATGAATTGAAACAAATACATAGAATACATTTCCAATGCTGCTGCAAGAAAGGCGGGATACCTCTACCGTGCTATAAAACGTCCTACACTTACTAGTATCCTATATATCTACGAAGCCACCATTCGTCTATGCGTGAAGTATTGATTTCAAATCTGAGCTGGTGCACAAACTTCTCGCCTCTCCCCTTAAGACAGCGTCTCAAAACGAGCCTTTAATCTAATCGGTCACACACTATCTACCAACCTCCAGCCGTTGTTCCATCGCAGCAATGTTACATCCGTATGATTGTTTTACAAATATCTTAATGGAATGTCCTCCAACGACCTTGCTGCATTGGTGCCACTCAACGTATATACCTCGACTGACCCGACAATCAGCAAAATCCCACCCCTTAAATGTAAAGATCAACACATGCCGGAAGGCTTTTTACTATGACAGCTTCTTTTGTCCAACCGCATGCCTTTGGAATTCCATCCCTACTCTATGTTTTCCCGACTGAACCAACATGCAGAAATGTAAATGTAATGTGCACAAAGATCTTGCTGCACAACTCCTTACTTAATATTACTGAGGGAACTTGACGTTGACACTTCCTGGATTTTAGCAAAGCCCTTTTAATTTCTTTGTTACTATTATGTGGTCGATTATCAAGGCCCAAAGGTCACTTGAGAATAAGGGTTAATGAGGTTTTCGGTTTGCGATGACCAACACCTTAGGACGATTCGAAATGATTGGTTACAATGATTATTTAAGTAGACTGTTCGATAGGAATTTGTTAACATTAGACTTGAAAACGACAATTTCATGGTCAGCTTGGAACGAAACAAATGAAAGTGTTTTCTTGAAGTTCTTGGAAATAATTATTTTTCGTAGGAGTTCTGTTTAGTTTTAGGTACAAAAAGGACGGAAATGAAATTATTTACGGTGGTTGTAGTCAAACGAGTTTTTGCTGTGAATGTTTTATAAAGAAAGAACCAGAGATTGAAACTCAGTCGAGCACCTACCCTGAAAATTATGATAGAGTAGAGCAAGACTAGCAACGTCTCTTTAGTGAGAAAGCAGCTGTATGGAAGAAAAGAAGTTACCCTCCACTAGATTTCAAAGTCGATTTTGTAGTCTGTTAAGGCAGGAAAGGGTGCTCTAAGCGGCACCTCGCAAGATGTGACAACAGTACTCCGTGTTAGGGCGTATTTGACTCTTAAACAGCTAGATGATTATTTTAATGGAAATCGCTACAGACAAGACACGGAGCTAAAAATACTACTTCAAGATAATAAACTAGACACAACAAGTGTAAAATAGATTTCGACCTAGAAAACAGCAATTCTTCCCCCTTTGTCAGAAACATCGTCATGGAATGTGAGGACTAAAGGACAAAATAAGGAAAGCGAAGGTTACCAGGCTTCCGAAAGTAAACCCAATGTAAACTTTCTACTTGCGGCAGTCGTGATATACTTTCTTGAGCGGTAAAATGATCCAAGTATTTCCCAGCATCCTTAGCAATATATTTTATGTAAAGCTCCCATTTCATGGCTGAAGTAAAGGTCAGTTCTAAAAGATTATTAAAGCAGTGCCTTCCCCAAGGATGAAGCCACTCATTTCGATTGGGGCAAACCGATGTTGACTAGCTTTGACACTACAACGTTGCCACCAGCCATACCGCACTGAATGGGACTTTGATTAGAAATGGGTATACTGCGGATCAACACAGATCGACCGAAGAGAGCGCAGATTACAATTGCATGTAAATATCATCATCAAATGGACAATAGAGTCGAATATTCCCATGTTAAATCATCGCTTACAAAGCGTGTATAAATTATTATACACTCGTGCCGTCGTTGAAGTTCTTGATTGTATTTGAATATCAAAACGACTCGGACGCAGATGTTGATTAATAAAGAAACAGTTTATTAAAAAAGAGACAATCACAGAAAATATCAGATAGACTGGTCACTTGTATGTGTAAGACAGAGAAAGGGCGAGAGAGAGACAGACAAGCAGACAGCCAGACAAACAGTTATACATACAAATAGCTCGTCTCGCTATATCTAGTTAAATTGTGCGTACCTGTAGGAGACAGCATCCTGGCCACGTCTCACCTTTTTAAAATCGCGCCAGCTAAGAAACCTTGCACCTGGAAATCCAATGGTTTCGCGACTTCTGTCTGGAATCACCTCTAACCCTTAAAGTGTCACCCAAATATTTCCATTCAAACACGACCTTCGCTAGTAATACCCAGACCAAGACGAAGTGTATACATTTTTGCAATATTCACAAAATATATAATTATCCGTGATTTAATTTGAATTGAATGAAATTACAAAAAAATAGTGTATATAAATTTCTCGGCATTCTTTTTGATAAGAATTTGTCTTCCATCCAGTTTATAAGTCATTTGAAAGGATAGCTATGAGAAGACACTCAATGTGATCTGTGTCGTGGCCTACGACGATTTAGAGCTTACACAAATCTAAATATACCAAACAACTGTGAAACCAAAACCTGACGATAGCACTTTCATCTGTGGTGCCGCTAATGTAGAAAAGAAGAAATATAATTTTAGCTCTAAAAACACAGAAAGCTATATGATCAACCGTTTTCCTAGAGTAGAACTGAAAGCATCGCTTAGCATAGACACACAATAGAAGATCAGTTGTTTTCAACGATGTACATCATGAGTTCGAGAATGAAGCTACTTCTCGTGCCTTAATGATGTTGTTTTGATATTGTTTTAAGGGATATTTTATTCGAGTTTCATTATTCCTGCCAGCAATGTTTTTCATCATGTTCCACATTAATTTTTGACTTTGTGTTCGTGTGAATTATTTACATGTAGTTGTTCAATATAGTTCCTCATAATTCATTGATAGTTCGGCGAGCCTTAACGATGCTATTTACTTGGATTTAAATACAATTTTCTAGCAACAGCATAATGTGTTCGGTTAGCATTTCTGCATTCATAGTCAAAACAGGATGTTATAAAGTTACTAGGAGTTGATTAGTCCAGTATGTACTCCTCGTGAATGTTTTGGTGAAGTATTTCAGTTGGTATTCCTTAAACTATTGTAAATTAACTATTCAGCTTAATTGTATCCATATATCGATACCTAAAAATAAGAAACAGAATTACCATCAGGGACCGTGAGTTTCACTGCGTGGTTTCAGAATATCACCAGTTGAGTGTCTATATTATAAAACGAATAAACCCCCTCTAACACTAAGAAGAGAAAAGCTCGCACTCCATTAGATTGTCAATAATAAGTAACAACAAAAGAGTTTTAAAACATAGCAAACAAATAACTGTTAAGGAACGCAGGGAAATTTACTTTTCTACTCATCAATAAATGTTTCACGTGTGTTTACTGATTTAAAGATTTATTTTATATGTACTTGTTAGTGTTACGTTTACTTAGTCAAATCGCTTTTTTTCCTACGTGCCCGCCAATTTTGTCGGGACATTATTCGGTATAGTTCAAAGTATTTTCAAGTAAGAATAATTTTAAAGGAGTCTCTGTAAGTGTAAAATATACACATCGGTCGAAAATAAAATATTTGATCGATGGGCAATAGTTATTTGTTGTATTGCTGTTTAATTTGCAATTTTTCAGTCGTTAAACATACGCAGCGAACCTTAAAATCAAGCTAAGAAACAACGTCATCTTGCATCCCTATTTTTACAAGCCTTCTTGTAATCGACCAAAAATATGAAAATACACACACACTTAAAACAGTTCCAAAAGTCTAAAACTACACAGGTCGATAATAAATGAAGTTTTCTTGCGTTTAGTGAAAGTTATTTCTTGTAAATGTGTTTGTTTGTTACCCCTTATTCTTGTTACCTGTACTGCACAATCGCGAACCCTTCGTATGGAAATACCTTCTCAAAGACAAAAATAAACGCCAGCATCTGGAGAGAGTTCAATGACAAATACTCAAATTGTGCAGGGTCTATGGAATCTTCCCTATGAAAACTGATTCAAGAAACATAATTTGTTCTCCATTGAGCGCCGACGATTATGCGGTAATCTCATTTCGGACTACTATCTCCTCAATGGTCATTACAGTATTCTTGAGGACCTATTATTCACTCCTGCACCAGAAAGAGGTCTACGAAGATACCACAAGACATTATTTCACTGCCGATTTTGATAAAACCGTAGGAAGGCCGCTTTCTAAATAAGGATCCCTGGCCTTAGGAATAGTCTTCCAAGAGAGATAATAAATTCACCAACAACGTAGCAATTCAAAGTAAATTTGGACAGGTGCTGGGCAACTGCATCCTCTTCTGTGTCAATTTCTACTACTCTTTCCCTACACTGCAACTGAAGTATGCTTGTTTTATTTTTTTTAATTAATTAAATTTAATTGAATTGAATTTATTCTCAACATTAAGTGTGCTAACTTGTGAAACTAAATGCACTCTACGGAAATCTACCTTATATCCAATCGGTTGCTAAATTTGCTAGAAACATTGTTGGGCCATTCCTCCGCTCCAGAGAGTGTTTGCTGATGCAATCATCTACCTATATATAATACTTAGATACGTTCTAAGGTATGTGACTGCGTCCGAGAAGGTTCCGTTCAGAACACTCTTTCCTGCGTTGACAGAGTTCAAGATCAACTTCACAATCTAGTGGGAATGAACACTTCAGTTCCATACAAGCCCTTTTATCACAGAAAATACATTCCTTTTTTTTCACTCTATCTTTATTTTTATGTAAGGTGCTCGACTGAGCTTCAATCTCATGCCCCCCCCCTTTGTAAAACTTCCACAACTGCAAGAGCTTCCCATCCATTCTCTGTGTAACTAACATCAAACATAATAGCCATGGGTTTATTTCTAAGAACCTTTTATCGGTGGAACACGTTGACACAATTTTAATTCCTTGAGTTTGAAAACATTGTCATCATCAAATCCAATGTAAATAAGTAGTTTATCTGAAAATATTGTTCTTTCTTTATTTGTCTAAGAAACAACGGTGTATGTTAATCTCCTTTAGCCGTAATAAGGTTAAAATGACGGTACAAATTTTAGAAGGAACTCCTGTTCATCTAACACCGTAGCAATACTTACAAACTTTTCAACACAACTCTATCTCACAGCTGTTAAAACTCTACCTCCTCGTCCTCTTGCAATCCATCCTTTATACGTCCCTTGGTCTTTATACATGCCAATTTATTTTGTTAACGCATCTAAATTATTTTCAATTATATAAATCTTCCATTATAAACATAAATACTTTTTTTCTCTGACAAACGACTGTTCGACACGTGAAACATCTAATACACCTTGACGTTGGTAGGATTGTGTGTTCGTCTCTATAGCTTCAATTTTCCTGGGTTTCAGAACATCAACTTTCAAGGAGCTGAGCAAGATATCCCCCTTTTATGAAGCTTTTATAACTTGACACCAGACCCGTGAACAGATAAGAGAAAAAACTCAGATGAGATCATCTAAAATGGTGACAAAAATAAATAATCTAGACCCGCCCCCCCCCCAAGAAAAAAAGTAAACAACGCATCTTAAATCTAAACGACTTTAGTGGTCTCTTATAACTCAATCCAAACTGAGCCAGCCTAACCAAATTCAATAGAAGAGCAAAACAATGCTTGTAATACAAATTCTTTGAGCTTGCAATTTAAAACATTTTCAAATATTACAAAGCGTATATACTTAAATATATTTTTATAAGAACTCTCTCTCTCACACACATATATATATACATATATATATATATATATATATATATATATTAATCAAGTTCAAATAAAATAAACTTAAAACCAATATCTTTCAAAAGGGCTCTATACTTTATCAAGCTTAATAAATATTTTTTATATGAATATTACGTTTGGCTTACGTCATTATAGTTGCGTTTCAGTAATTACGATTATGTTATCTCAAGGCCAAAAGTAATTATGAGAATATGAATTTGAATAATGTGTATATAATGAAAAAAGAAACAAATATCAGTGACAAAAACAAATACAAACAATAAAAAAACAACACATCAGATGACAAGTTATACCCTTAAATGAAAATGTGCGACCTTCGAATACAGTCTTGATTACTTCTAGACGAAAAGAAGCGCTCAATGATAATATAAGTTGTGGTTATATATATATATATATATATATATATATATATATATATATATATAAGTATCAAATTATGTTTTCCTACATACGACGTCATTTAAAGCTTATGCTCTCAGTAGTGTAAGGAAGTAATAAATTCAGACGGTCACCGGGCACTAATCCAGTTCACAGAGTAAAATGAGACTCTGCACGCTTTCGCTCTTTCCCTAAGGTCATCGGAAGTTGTGACGTTCTACAGGAGTAATTGAGTTATATGTATGCATAAATAAAGTGGTCAGTAAACACCAGATAATCTAAAGGGTTCAACGAACTTAATCAGTACCTTGCTTTATAGCTTAAGTGACAGCTTTAATATCTCCTAACTGTTGTCAACTTTAATATATATATATATATATATATATATATATATATATATATATATATATATATATATGTATATATATACATATATATATATATGTATATATATGTATATATATATACATATATATATATATATATATATATATATATATATATATACATGTATATGTATATATACATATATATTCACATTCACGAGGAGTACATGATGGACTAATCAACTCCTACTTACTTTATAACATCCTGTTTTGACTATGAATGCAGAAATGCTAACCGAACACATTATGATGTTGCTAGAAAATTGTATTTAAATCCAAGTAAATAGCATCGTTAAGGCTCGCCGAACTATCAATGAATTATGAGGAACTATATTGAAAAACTACATGTAAATAATTCACACGAAAATAAAGTCAAAAATTAATGTGGAACATACATATATATAAGCAAGTGTTGTTGAACGTCACGGAACTTTCGCGTTTGTATATCTTCTTCGTGAGGTTCTCAAACAATCGAGCTATCCTTCTGGTTTCAGGTGGCAATCTGTATAGTACTTCTCCGATAGTTCTTAATTCGGCCATTTTTTTCGAGTGCTTTCGACTTTCAACAACGCTTGCTTAGATTATTACTTGCTGCCTAAGTATACATATATATATATAGATATATATATGTATATCTATATATATATACATATCTCTACATATATATATATATATATATATATATATATATATATATATATATATATATATATATCGTCTTTGTTTCTGACACTTAGACCCGCGGTCCTTTATGTAAAAGGCCGATCTAAACGATTCATTAGACTACAAGTGACGGAAAGAGGAGGATTTGCAAAGCTATGATAACATCAATCAATCACTTGAGGGGTTTAAACAATAATAATAATTATAATAATAATAATAATAATTATTATTATTATTATTATTAGTATTATTATTATAAAAGAAAGAAGAAGAAAAAGAAGAAGCGGTAGGAAGAAGAGAATAAAGAGGAAGAAGAATTTAAGAATAAATACTGGTGCAGTTGTTATATTATGAGGGGCCCTGTATGCCTAAAAGCGTGTTTTTTTTCGTCTATGACTGTTGAAGTAAAAAAAAAAGAGTGAGAGAATGAGGATGAAAGAGGAGAAAGAGAGGAGAAGTGGAGCGAGGAAGGCAGCCATTGTTCTCCATTCGTGTGTCTGCGACTGAGGACTGCTGAAAAACCAGCCTGGACACTCAACGCTGCCAGGATTAGAGATTGACGGCATATCAACCCGTTATGGTGGCGGGCGCGTTTTTTCTTTGCTTTTCTTTGTTTAATTATGTTGTATTGTGATAAATTGAGTTTTCTTCGATTGTTAAAAGAAATTGCTTTGTTATATGATTGATGTAATGTTTTACTGTATAATTTGTATATGGAGTTGGGTTTTCCGTTCGTTCTGTCGGTTTCAATTTTGATTTTTTTGTTTTTGTTTTTGAATGAATATATTTTGAGAGGTTAGTCAGGTAAGCGAGAATGTTATAACAGTTACGTAAAAGATTTTTTAAAAAAAGCAAAAAAATAGATAATTTAATGGATATAAGTTTGGGTAAGCCGGGCGATTTGAGCTGATTAGGTTCGGGCAGTTGGCGACAGTGAGAGTTGATTTGGGTCAGATCGCGGAAACCCTTAGCAAGGGTTGTGTGTTTTTTTCTCGGGAAAGGATACTCTTGTACAGAGTATGCAAAGTCTGGATACGTTAAAATTGCAAACGAGGTGGAATGAAGGAGTTATGGTCTTTCTGTGGGACCATGAAAAAGGACGGTGGTCAGTTATGGACATTGTTATTTTGTGCCCAACTGCGCCGATAGATTGTGTGAAAGTTGTAAAGATGTTAAGCTTTGCAATTGTGGTCCCCTTTTTTGTGGATTTTAAATGTTTGCCGACATGTATTCTGAGAAAATCCCTCACCCCTTTACCGCATAGATAGGGCCACGGGAAGGGAACGCATGAAATTGGTGTCTGCTCAACACCAGTGGGAATTGGAGTCAAGCTGGGGTGTGGTGTAACTCGGTTGCGCGAGTCGGTGGCAGATGAAACCATGCAGGGGATCGCTTTTAAAAGGAAGTACCGGGTTTTGATTAAATTTGATTAAAAGATTGTAGGTTGGGCCTAGCTTTTGGTCATTCGGCGTGTTCCGGGAGCAGAGATGATTCGATGTGACATTTCACCTTCTTGTCGAACCGACAAGTTAGAACCATGGGATAGGGAACTTCACGGTTGATGAACAGGGCTGGGAATTAGAAGCACGGGTGATTGTCCTCGGAAATTCGCGCCGGGGGCACTGAGATATCCGAAATGTATGGTCAAGATTAGTAAATGTTGTAAGGACGGTACTTCAAGTAGATCTTCTAGGCTGACCATTTAAGTTTACAGGTTAATGAAAGGGGTTTCTGTGTTGTTCCTCTATATCCGAGAATGTGCGAAAGTTAGTTTTCAGTGGCAATCGGTCGTATACCAATGATGCAAAGAATATGTGTGAGAGTGAGATGGGTGCCCAAGTATAACATACGGCCAATTCGGGGCAAAGGTCGCCCGATTATCGATTTTGATGGGATGGCCGGAGAGCCGACTCAGATCGTAAGATGATTTGTCTTACATCCCACGATTAGAATCGTGTGATGCCGATGGATTTCCGGCTGGACTCGGAAGATCAGGGCCCAGTTATGTTTGGTTCTAGATTCTGACCAGTCCTAGGGATGGGCGTTTGGAGAAAATAATCTAAGGATTGTTTTTTTTTCTGATAAGAGAGGAAGGTATTTTATATTATGAGGGTCCCTGTATGCCTAAACGTGTGTAGGTCCACTAGTTTTGATTGTGAGAGGGGTGAACTTTTCCCGAGTTAAGTGCAGGTCGAAAGGACATCTATTTTGGGACAGATAGATTTGTCCTCAGAATGAGTAATCCCAAGAAGTCATAACAACCGGTGAAACCTGGTTAACTTCAAAAGTTTAGGTTCAATAAATGTAAGGCCAGTGCTGGTTATGATTTGTATGACAGGACAAAAGACTGTGACGTCACTCCTTTTTCATGACAAACTAAGTTTTTTGAAAAGAATTACGGGTTTGGATGCGAGCCGGACGGTCGACCTCTCTGTGGGTCCTCAAATGAAAGAGAAGGGCTCTGGAAGTGAGAGCGTCAGGTCGACAATGTAATCGTTCGTCGTAATGGTTGGATCTCCTCGAGATACAGCCGAAATCCCCGTGCATGCAGCGAGAAGGATGAATAAGATCTAGCGAAGGAATGAATAAAACCCTTCCGCAACGAAATCCAGAATAAAAGACTTGTCTCTCTCTCAGGAAAAATTGTCTCCGCGTATGTCTACTTCCTATCGATAAAATTCTTCCGCAGATCAAAGATCACCAACATCGATCACAGCCAGAGATACGCAATGGAAACCGACGGCACCAACGGCGATTACAACCAGACGACGAAAGGAAATGTAAGGTTTATTTTTGTGCATCACATTTTTGGGGTCCTTATCTGTAAGACCTCGAGAGACTTAAAACTGAAAAAACTAAAACAATAAGAAGCCGGGAACAATGCTTAATTTGATATGTTTAACGAAAAATGTGTAAATGTTGAAAGTGTGTAAATGAGATACAATATTTAATGAACTGTGTTTAATGAGAAAATAATTTAAAAAGAACTATGTTTAAACGAGAAAAAAATGTTAATGAAAAGAAGAAGTTTTAACACGAAAAGAATTTAAGAAAATGTGTTTAACGAGTAGTGTTGAAAATTGACCGACGTTTTTAAATGCCTCTTAAAATTGCCTTAACGAGAAGTGTTTGAAACGTTGAAAACGCTTCATAAACTTTCATATGATTTTCGTATTGCTTTCGTAATTATAGAAGCGCTTAATAGACTTTCGTGGCGATGATTTTCATCATTGATAACGTAACAAATGTATTCTTAGTAAGATATTCTGTAGTCTTCATAGGGTTGACAAACGAACAATTCGGACCAGAAAACTAGACGACTAAGTACTATACACAGTACACTAAACCCGCGGGACAATACTTACCGAATCTATGGTTAAAGCAGAGAGGAAGGAAAAGGCTGGTAAGTATAAAATACCCTGTGGATTACGCAAGAATGAAACTAGAAAAATACGTAACCCAAAACACTAAAAGGTTGAATCATCACTGTAAGAAGGACCGTCTTGAGAACAATACAGGGAACTGTGAAACTGGAAATAAAAAATAAAAAATCGAGAAAAAGTAAATTGGAAGAAAACCAGCTACATGGGCGATTTATGAGACTGTAAAGAGAGGAGATGCAGAAAAAGATACCTACGAAGAACACATCTGAACAGATAAATGGAATCCCTACAGTAAGCCATACAGAACAGCGAGATCATAATGGAATATATTTAAACCAAAAATAGTAAAAACTTAGGAGAGCAGTAAATGTAGGATATGTGTACAAAGAGGCGAAACGGTGAATCACATCATAAATAAATGCAGTAATCTAGCTCTAAAAGAGTACAAAAATAGACACGGGGGAAAATGCAGTACACTGGGAATTATGCAAACGACTGCACTATGAAAATGCAGACAAAGCGTGAAAACAAACCAGAGACAGCATCAAAAAATAAAAAAGCACAAAATCTTCTGTCACCAGTTAATGTAAGGAAAAATTCTACTTCAAGGTAAAAAAAAAGCAAACGATAAGTGTCAGATGAATAGATTCTGACCAAGAAAACAACAATTATTTCCCCTTTGTCAGAAACATAGCTTATGGTATGTGAGGACAAAATAAGAGTAGAGAGAGTTATGAAACTGTCGAAAGTAAACCCATTGTCCACTTACTACACTCCTAAACAAAAATCGACAGACAAATGTAAGCAAGGAGCCTTTCTTGATAATAATCAACAAGAATAGAAAAGTTGCCAAATCTTAGATTTCGCAGTCCCGGCAGTTCACCAGGTGAAAATCAAAGAAAGAGAAAAACGAAGAAAATACATGAAACTTACCAGAGTTCTTGAAGGAAATGCAGCACGAAGAAAACCACAATAATATCTATAATTGTATGAGGAAAAGGAAAAGTCTCGAATAATAATAGTAATAATAATACTTAACATAAATGATAATAATAGTAATTATAATTTATATTACTGATAATAATAAACTTTATTTAAAAAATTAATTAACATACAAAATAATAACAATTAATATAAATAATAATAATAATGATAAGCATTAATAATAATAACTATAATTTAAATTAAGAATAGTTATCATTAATAATAACAATAATAATAATGACAATAAAAACATTAATAATAATTAACATAAATAGTTAAAATAATGAACATTATTATTAATTTAAATTTAATAATAATGATATTTAACCTATTAATATTAATAATAAATAGCAGTATTAATCATAATAATTATAAACATTAATGAGAATAAGAAAGAAATCGACTTGATAACTGTTAAAAAGGAGAAGGTTGTGCAGTGCAAGCGAGACTTGAAAGACGGCGGTTTCAGAAACGCGAAAAGCCGGGGCGCTTGGTGATCGGAGTATCGAAGTACCGGAAGAATGGGAGTTTACCGATGTTCATAGCACCGATGAAGCTTTATTGGCTATGGTACCCAAGCCGGTCTTGCTGTTAGGATTTCGTGTTTGCTGACTAAAAATGCGACTGATAAGCAAGTTGGTAGTGAAGGAATCCCCTGACTTGTATTTCATCAAACAGACAATTGGAAGTGATTGTATAACAATTGCCTACGTTCACGCTCGGATATGCAATGCAGAGCAAATTGCTTTCCAATCGGATGTATATATGAACAAGTTTTTAGCGGAAACCAAGTCTATGACCTCAGAAAGAAAACAATTTCATGAGAGAAAATTATGTCAAAGATTTTTTTTTATATGTGTGTACGTAGCCGGCGTAAACCATTCGGTGATGGGAAATAAAGAAAACCAAAGTGTTTTCATATACGTTCTGTTCTTTGTCATTCTTTTTGGATCTTACCGGGTACCCCGAAATGAGTGGTAATGCGACACTAACATTAATAATAATAATAATAATAATAATAATAATAATAATAATAATAATAATAATAATAATTAATATCATTAATAATAATTTACATAAATTATTATAGGAACTGAAATTAATAATAATGATAGTAATTGACTTAATAATAATAATAAGATTTTTTATTAATATTAAAAATAATTTACATTAATGATAACAATAACAAATAACATAAAAAAATGATAATACAATAACATAAATGATAATAATTAACACAAATAATATTAATAAGAATAATAATTAACATTAATAATTATAGTACTCAAGATAATAATAATGATAATACTAATAATAAACATTAAGAATAACTAAGAATAATATGGGTATTGATTTACTCCTCTCCAGGAGTTAGGCACAAGGCCAGTTTTTATCTTACTCTCACAAGTAAGATGTGACCCAAGGTCGGGTCGGAAAGCGAGGTTTTAAAAACCTCCTAGATCTGCACAGGACAGACCCATAGATCGGCGTTAATCAAGCCCCGAAGGCCAAGACAATACCAGTCTATGGGGTGCAGTATCCATTGGAACAGATACTACACTTTGATCTTAGCCTAAAGGGTAAAACAAACCGCTTACTCTTAATTTGCGGGGTTTTTTCTCCATGGAATCAACATTTTTTAAATACGATTTTATTTCTCCTAAAAGTTCATATTCTGCCTTTCTACGTCTTTGTTCACGGATTCACAATAAATTGAAACATTTTGGAGTTAATATTTATTTAACAATGGCGATAGAATTAATTGATTTTGATCTAATTCTGAAACATCAATCAGTTCGCGACGATATCACTTAATCAACCGAGAAATCGAACCCGAGCTTATTTTCTTTAATCGTGTAGTAATTCAACTTCGGCCGGCTGTGAATGCAATAATCAATAGGATGCTTAAAATGAACATTAAAATTGATTTTAATCAAACAAAATCACCTTTTTTCTCAGAAAGTAGAAAAAGGCGCTATTGTTAGTTTCGTTCGCCCCAGACAATACATACTGTCATTGAAGAATAAGGGGCTACTGTGACAGAGATCAGATTTAAAGAGCGGCAATCTTAGTGGGGAGTTGGGCAATAAGGGGGATGTAAAGATCAATAAGGGAGAGCATTAACCAGGCCTTTACGGGAAGGGTGTGGGGAGTAGTAGGACTTTAGGGGAGCATTATTGTCATCAAAATCGCAGAGAAGACGAATGGTCGTTGCAAGCGAAAAATCAATGGGGAACTGATTTTGCAATAACGCAAAGTCCTTTGCATTGGTTATCGAAAGAGATGGTGAGTATTGCAAATTTTGGGACACTACCCGTCACTCAGACTCCAGGAAACAGCACCAGTTATTATTAGTGAGCAATCTCTGATGATGACCTGCGTGAGAATTTTTAAATAGTAAAAAATAATAATAATGATGATAATAATAATAACGAAAACAGCTGCAATATTAAGGAAAATCATCGAATGCAGTACAGTAACCAATCAGCATAAGCTATGAACAGTAAGCAATCACATGGAAGTTACAATAGGAAGAAAAAAAATCACAGGAAGAAGACCACGACATGAAACCAAGGAACAGAAATTGCAAAAAAATGTTATTACCTGTTTCTCCCCCCCCCACTCCGCTAAAAGTTATGACACCAGATTCGGTTGATACGGCACAAAAGACTCGTGACGGGGCAAGGAGGATGGGAAGACAAAGGAGGCAGAGCACTAACGAGACCTCTACTTAAAAGAGTGCGGAGGGTACTGGGACATCGAAGAGGGGTATTTCCACCCAAATCACAGAAGAGACCAATGGTTGTTACCAGCGAGAAATAAATAGTAAGTGGCTATTACGATACCGCAGAGTCATTTGCAATGGTTATCGAACAAACCGGAAAGCAGTCGGCGATCTATTATTTAGAAAATGTTGGCGGGTCTTACTAACAATTTTTTTTTGTTCTCTCTGTATTCCCCGCTTAATTCCAATAATCAATAAAAATTTCAAACTAATTGGTGATATTTTAAATAAGACGGCCTCTAGAGTAAATGTTGTATTGTGGTGACTAAGACGATTCTAGTTAACAGTAGCATAGACAATATTTTACGTTAGACAAATGATAACCAAAGACATCTTAATTTTACCACACTTTTGATGTCGCGCTTAATTTGTATGGAATGTAAAATGTTATATTTTCTGACAATAAATATTTCAAAGTGTAGTATCTGTTCTCAGCAAAGAATATCGCTTGTATAAAAGAAAATATGACAATGAAACATTACAACGCTACATTACAGAATATTCATTCATTGTTTTCTTTTTTCAAACATTTTTTCCACCTCAGCTTTTCATTTTCATGAATTGCTCTTTAAAAATCTATTGTTGACAAATTAGCTGACCCATCCCTGTTCATTTCTTACTAATCTTTAGGTGCTAACTTCCAGTGTATCAATTTAATTCCCACTCTTTTTGTTCACCATAGTTAGATTCTCTACCGCCTTTCCCCCCCCCCCTGTGCCTTAGAAGAATCACCTACTTATCATGTCCCAACATTTCTTAATGTCTTCTCATATGATCCAATCAGATCATTTTTCCCTCATCCCATGTGTGTGCCTTCAATATAAAATAAAATTATTTCTGTATTCTTCATTTTCTGAAGACGTTCTCTACGAACGAAATCAGTCAAAAGATCTCTTGTTTTTGTTTTTCTCCTGCACTTTGACCTGTTTTCCGTCTGTCATCTTTTCACACATTTTGTCCATCACGATACTTCATTTTCATGAAGTATCGTGTACCTTACCCCATTAGAAGCTGTTTATGAAATAAATATGAAAATTAAAACTGTTTGTGGGTATTTGTTGTTTACTATATATATACGGTATTACAACATATGTCGTATCATTTAATTAATTGAACACAACCTGTTTTGATGTTTATATAGTTAAAATAGATGTAAGAAACATTGGAATGTATATGGCGATTGCCACTTCTATACAGAAGAAGACCATCCATACAAGATTACAATGCCCGTTTGTGGGTACGCACTTAACTCAGCAGCGTATTTTTCATTAAACGCTTATATAATTAAAACAAATTTCACTAATTATATAATTTTATTTAAGAAAACCCACAAGTAATATCATTACTTGAATATATGACTTATAAATAAGATGTTATATTAAAAAATAAAAAAATAAAATATATAAATAAAATGATATTATTACAACAAACAGTTGATTACTGGTCATATAAAACCGAGTTACTTAATTTAATATCACACACTTATTTTTGAACACCATATCTATATGTAAGGTGCGATTTGATTTTTTTTTTAATTTATTGGTTTATTATATGCTGCAGCGTCTCTATATCTGCGGAACTGGCTTGTTTCCAGTTCTACTTTCTGGCATCCATTTTAATGTGTCTCGTTTTGACATGGGAAACTTTTTCCCGAAATATCAAATGATTTCTAATCATCATCCGGACATTATACACAGTACACATCATACTTGTAAGATTGAAAAGAAACTAGATAGTTGTAAGTCCTCTCCTTTGAGTGTTTCGTTTTGTTCTTTCCAGCTTCTCATCAATCCGACTCTCTGCATTGCATTCAACTTTCGTAATGCATTTATTACACACACACATACGCACACACATACGGACATATATATATATATATATATATATATATATCCTCTCATATTATTCCTAGTTATTATTAGCTTATTTAGACTCAAATTAACCGTTCACGTGAAAATTACTTGATTTAGAAGCAACTAAATACCTCCAATGTTTTCAGTGAAATCAATTACAAAAACATTGTCTGTTGCCAAAGGAGATTCATGTTAACATCTCCATCAAAGGTTTGCGATGGAAAACTGGATTGCTTCGTTACTATGATAATTATTATCCTGTGTGATAAATTAATTTTCGATCGTATTTTGTAAACTGTGACGATAAATATGAAGTATACTTAAGATCATTTAAGAAAAGATCAAAGTGTAGTATCTGTTCCGATGGATACTGCACTCCATAGACTGATATTGTCTTGGCCTTCGGGGCTTGATTTACGCCGGTCTATAGGTCTGTTCCTGTGCAGTTCTAGGAGGTCCACCCTCCCAGGCTTCGCCTCCCCTCTTTGGGGAGGAGTAAGTTTATTGCTTACTGTCTGAGGCGCCCCTACCGGGGAATGCCGACGGGGCTGCCCAGGCAATTTTTAAACCCCGCTTTCCGACCCGACCTTGGGTCACATCTTACTTGTGGGAGTAAGATAAAAACTGGCCTCGTGCCTAACTCCTGGAGAGGAGTAAATCAATACTCATCAACACAATATTTTAAGAACATACACATATATCTCTCTCTATCTCTCTCTCTCTCTCTCTCTCTCTCTCTGTCTGTCTGTCTGTCTGTCTCTCTCTCTCTCTCTGTATGTCTGTCTGTCTCTCTCTCTTCTCTTTCTCTCTCTCTCTCTATATATATAGACACACACAATGTATATATATATATATATATATATATATATATATTGCGTGTATTTAGGCGGAATATGTTCATTTAGGCAGACATTATTTGAAAAACAGGGAGTGCTAATGTTTGATAAGATTTATTTTTATTTTTCAATTTTTTCAATTTTCCGAATGGTCCATTTAGTGTTACGGTAAAATTCGTGTATATTTTCTTTTCTCTTTCTCGAGTACTTTCGATGTAACGAGTCAAATAAAAAGTACTCGCAAAACACAAATTTGACTAAAGCACAAAATGTACCATACGGAAAATATTTTTTAAAGTCTTATCACGCAAAACACTGTGTTTTTTAATAATATTTGCCTATATATATATATATATATATATATATATATATATAGTACTATTTTTATTTATATAGACATGTACAAAAAGCCGTTGCACTGGCATGTCGTTGTTATCGATGTTTACTTATTAGAACGTGCTTTTCTCGCAGGAAGGGTTCTTAGTTTCTCATAACAAATAATCTATAAGATTGGCATACTAGTGTAGAGGGTTTTTTTTACATGTCTGTATGAAAAAATATATCAATATAAATAGACTTATTTATAATTGAGCACTATTATATAAGCCCAGTTAAAATACTTTAGATTTCTATCCTGTGGATGTTTACTTTACTTGAATTACTAATATATATATATATATATATATATATATATATATATATATATATATATATATGTATATTTGTAAAATATTTATAAAAGCAATACATAGCGTCCATTAGCTGGTTATTTGCTCAGTTGTAGAGCGTCTGGCTTCCGTCTGTGGGGTCCGGGCTTATAATCTCGCTATGTTCAGTCTCGCTGATGATTCGTAAGACGAGTAAATACGTGTCCGTTATATTTGATTACCAGGTGAAATGCATTTCACAAGCATAGAAGTTTTTAATTATTATGTCGGCTTTCGAAAACTCAAATAAACCTATAATGATACTAAACCTTATGTCTAGAATACTTCAATTTTGCTGAACTTCTATTACATTGTCCTGGGTCTAGAAAATGTCTAAAATTTAAAGATTAAGATAAAGGGGTCTTAAAAACGAAATTGTAATTCGGGGAATCTTCCTTAATTAGGTCGAATGATTATCGGTACAAATTTAGCGAAAATCTCAGATCTTTGACATTTCAGATAGGAGGTTGTACCCATATTATGCCCCTTAAAACCGTTTAAAATACTAAAAAAAATGACATTGGGTAATATTATTTAATTGATATTGACTACTTAGTGATTATTTTTCACAAAAATTGAAGGTATATGAATTTTGACGAATAGTTCTTTTATTACAGCATTTATATTAAATTGAATTAAACTAAATATAACCCACATTACGACTCGTAACGTCTATCATCTTTGTTGCAATATATATATATATATATATATATATATATATATATATATATATATATATATATATATAAAACTCAAAAGTCATAATGATCGGGTTATAAAATAATAATAAAATAAATTGTATATGTATGCAGCATCGATATATTAAGATTCACATAAATCGAACATGCCAAAGTTACTCACCGTTTTGCCTATAATGTATGTTCTTAAATACATAATGCTCCATTTATTAGTTAAGGAGATTACCCTGAATGTATATCTATATACGTAGGTAAAATGTTAGAAACTAATTTAATATTATTATAAGCCTCTTCCAAGTAAAATTGAAAGTTGAGCACTGTCTGGAGGATCAAAAAATAAACCCTAACCGTGAAAGCATCAATGCAATGCTCCGACTCTGTCGTTGAGTGTTCTCGAATGTTTAGATGTCTATGCTCGCCGCTATTAGTGTAAACATCACTTAATTTCTCTGTTATAACGTGACAATCTCTCGTGGTTTACTGAAACTGGGTGAACGCATACAAATTAAAGATGTATCTGTGAACACAGTTCGCCCACTATGACCGTCTGAGATTGTTATTTCCCTGCGCTGATGAGAGCTATTAACTAAGACCGACGTCGTACGTAGGTGAAATATTAACATATATATATATATATATATATATATATATATATATATTCCATTTGGAAATTCCAGACGCTGTGTGTAGCTATGGGCAAATAGCGAGCGTTGCCAACCCGCAGTGCTTAGCGTGGCGACTATGACAACCCCCTGAATTACAGTTACCGATAAAGTATCGAAAATCCTGTTCCTCCTCCAGGAGTGATCAAAAACCCTGATGGTTATAATATATATATATATATATATATATATATAATAAAGATATGATATATACCTTTAACCAGGACTGTATTTTACTTCACTTTGAGTTTTCTTCTACAAGCTATTCTAGTACTTTCAACCGTGATCTTTTTGCCTATATTTTCTACATTTTCTTTCTACACTTTATATTATTTTTATTTTAATATCTTTTAAAATTTTGACATTTTGGTAATTTCTCTTTTACAAACTTCTATGTCTCTTCGCCTTTGACGATAAGATATTATTCTTTAAAAATACATGCTTTAAGAAAGGATAATAAAATCTATCTCATTTAAAACCCCTGGTATGGAATAACTGATGACTTAATAAATATTTTATTTTGCACAATGTTTATTCTCATTATTTACTTCTATCTCTCTCTCTTTCTCTCTCTGTCTATCTTTATATATATATATATATATATATATATATATATATATATATATATATATATATATATATATAAGATGAAAAATGAAACCAAAGTTATTTGTATATTTATTAACGTTTCATCGCTATTTCAAAACGACTGATTTTAAGAAATAACAAAAACGCCCAATGTTTGAAAATATGTGGTGCTTTTGTGTCGTGAAAAGCAGTGTTTATTTTCCAAACGAGACATGTCATTTTTGAACGAACCAAAGCCGTGAGAATTCAAAATGTGTATACCCGATTTTAATGAAAATTTAACCATATGTATAAGACACTAATTAAGAGAGTTTTCCAACATTTCAGTTTCTTCTGACTATATTAGATGGGGGGTATTTACCGAACAAGCGGATAAGATGCAACTTATGTCTTACTGAAAAAGTTGAACTATGGATATATTACGGGGAATATGTTCATTAAGAGAAATGAGATAATACGCGGTTGCTTACAGAAAACTAAATATTAATATCGAAAATATAAGTGTGGTAAAACGAACAACTTAATAGAGTATATGTAAAACAACAGCTATACCTGTATCGATGTTAGAATAAGCTTAAAATATAGCACACTATTAGTGGACTAAATGAAATATCTATAAATAAACAATAAATGAGTTATAACATAGCATGTATATATAATAATATAACAAATGTCATACTAAGAACAAACAAGATTGAAAGTGAAATAATATATATATATATATATATATATATATATATATATATATATATATATATATATATTGTGGAATATAAGAGGCATTCATGTCTAGATATCCTTCGGTAGATCTTTCCAATAGTCAGAATCAGAGTCTTAGTTTCGGAGGGGAATTTGATAATAGATTAGCCATAGTTTTGATTTGTCTCCCAAGTCTTTTCAGACCCATCCGGGTCCATCTTTAGGGAAATGAGGTTAATCAGGTACAGACCATGTGTTAGTATTATAAAACTAACATAGTTTTGATTTGTCTCCCAAGTACTTTTAGACCCATCCGGGTCCATCTTCAGGGTAATGATGTTAATCAGGTACAGACCATGTGTTAGTATTATAATACTAACATATGGTATGTACCTGATTAACTTCATTCCCCTGAAGATAGACCCGGATGTGTCTGAAAGTATATGGTAGACAAATCTAAACTATAGCAAATTCATCAGCCAATTCCCTTCCGAAACTAAGATCCTGATTCGGACTATGGATAGGATCTACAAGACGATATCTAGACATGAGTTGTCTCTTATATTCACCAATACTTGCCTTCAAGAGAAGATGCTGCCTATTTATATATATATGTATATATATATATATATATATATATATATATATATATATATATATATATGTATATATATACATATATATATATATATATATATATATATATATGTATATATATATATATATATATATATATATATATAAGTCACTTTAACCACAATTTTAAAACGTATGAGAATTTACATAAACTTATTGAATTAAATAAATTGATTGAATTTGTTTTAAGTTGTCTGCCCTAAGGAATATGCAATCGTCTTGAAGGCGACCGCAGCGACTATCGGAATAACAATAAGCTATGCATTGATTTTATAAAACATGTATACGTTAATATATTTTGTACAATAAAACAAAAGATATAGCCAAACATGTGGATAGAATATTATAATGTATGTTTTATAGTTACGAGCGCATTATTCTTAGGATATTGATTAGACTTGTTGGTTTACATCGGAGCTATTTAAATAAAACTCGAGGCTATTAAAGTGTCATTAAATAAAGAAAGGATCCAAAAAAGTAAAACTAGATATTAAAAAGTTATTACAGTATAAAAAAATAACTAATTATGAAAAATAATAACCATTGAATATGAAACTATGTTAATGATATTTTTAATAATGTTGATTTTTGTATCAGTGAAATAGTTACTTATAGAATCGTACGTTACGGTTAGTTCTATGTACTGCTCAGAAACCGGGCGTGTGTCTACTACGTGGCAATATAAATCCAAGACATATACAACATAAGAAAAACATATGACTAAAATTCATTAGAAAACAATAAGTTTGAGACAACTATAACGGTTAGTGAAACTATTATTTTTAATTAATGTACTTCGATGTTAATATAAAACGTGGATGAGGACAATTATATAAAATTCATAGCGGAACATAAACGAAAGCGGTACGAACTATAACGGCTATTACGAGGGGAGTTCAATAAGTAATGCCACTGGCCCACTTCCAGTTGTCTGATCTAGATGAGATTTTGCATTTGTAATGATTTATATCGGCATGGGTTATGTTGCAAACAAACAGCTTTGAACTAATTGTGGTTTCTCATTTACAAGTGGTTGAACTGAGTCAAGTGTGAAATGGAGCCAGTTGAGTGTCGCGCAGTGATCCGTGTTTTGTATTTGAAAGGACGCACACCAAAGTAGACTTTAGATGAACTAAAAGAAACTTATAGTGATGAGGCCCCATCATATTACCTTGTAGAACGATGACATCGTGAATTCAAACATGTCCGGAAGTGTGTGTAGACAGCTCCCAGACCTGGTCGGCCTTCTTCTGTCATTGATGAGGCATCTGTCGGTCAAGTTGAGGCTGACATTTTGGAAGATCGACGCATTACTATTCGCCAAAAGCCCAAGACGTCAAGATTAGTACAGGGTCTGTGGAAACTATCATTCATGACCATTTGCATATGCATAAGGTGTTTGCCAGATGGATTCGAGTGCCCGAGGATGAATTTGAAGATGTGCTAAGAAGATGAGTCAAAAGTTGTCAAAAGACTGATTATACAGGATGTAACTTGGGTCCATCACAATGATCCAGACACCAACACCCAGTCAATGCAGTGGAAACACTTGGACTCACCACCTCCAAAGAAGGAAAGGGTGCAGCCTTCCGCTGGCAAGGTCATGCTAATAGTCTTCTGTGACCAGGACGGAGTAATGATGGCAGATTTCCTGACAAAGGGTACCACAATTACAGAAGCCTATTACGCTTCACTTTTTATGAAATTTAGATAAAATGAAGAGGCGGGCAAGATCAACAAAGGTATCCTGCAACTGCAGGACAACGCTCCGGTCCACAACTAGCATGTCGCCAGATCACAAGCACGGGCGTGTTGCAATAAAATCCTCCTCCATCTCCTTACTCTCCTGACCTTGCACCCTCTGACTTTTATCTTTTCCCAGCTATAAAGTTGTTTTTTTTAAGGAAAGCGTTTCCCAGATGATGCAGCCTTAATTTCTGAAGTTACGACGTGGTTGGAGGACCAACCTGGGGTGTTCCACAAAAACGTCGTCTAGAGCTGCACCGAACGATGGGAGAAATGCATAACTCTGGGTGGTCCCTATGTAGAGAAATACTAATAACTGTGCCAAGTGTTATAAATCTACTGCTATGGAAAATGGATCAGGGGCATTCTTTATTGAACGCCTCTCGTACCATAGCTCTAGCATCGTACTATTGAGCTATAAAAAAATGTTATGTTATTAAAACTTTACATTGGAAATATCAAAAAATTTAAATGTTAAAAGAAATACTTGTATACACACACACACACACACACACATATATATATATATATATATATATATATATATATATATATATATATATATATATATATATAGTTCACCCCAAACAAGGCATGCCGCAACTGTAGTCGTAAGGGGCTACTGTGAAAAAGGGGTAAAGTTTGGGGCGGGGGTCAACCTAACTCGGGACCTGCGCAGCAAGATGTCTATTTATATTTGTTTTAAATTTCTACATGTCAGTACCGTCAAGAAAACAGAGAGCAGGGAGAGAGTTCCACAGTTCAGCAGTACGAGGAAAGAAGCTTTTGGGGTAGAAAGCTTTTCGGCATCTGGGGACCTCACAGTGGATGGATGGGATTTGGCAGATTGTCGCGTTCGTCTAGTGTATTTACGTCATGGGGGTAACAGATCAGCAAGCTCATCAGAGCACAATCCATTGACGTACTTATAAAACAGGCACAAGGAAGTAACATTGCGGCAATGGAACATGGCTGGAGCTTGGTGGATAGTGAGTAACCTATCAAGTTGGCGACTCTTTTTTGGACCTTGTCTAAGAAGGAGAGACTAGTTGATGCTTCTCCAGCCCAGATGTGGAAACAATACTCCATGCATGGGCGGATGGTGCGTTTGTAGAGATATAGGATAATGTAAGGTGTGAGAAATTTATTGGCACGGTAGTTGGAGCCTACCTTTTTGCAGCAGCCCTGGCACTGTCTTCAATGTATTTATTCCAATTCATGTTATCTGTGAAAGTTATGCCGAAGAGTTTGAATGATTAACTCTTAGGTAGGGTGTTATTTGCCATGACAATCTGTAGTTATTGAAGAAAAGTAGCTTTGTCTTTGCTGCATTAAAAGTTATCATCCATTTTTTTTACCCCAATTCCACTACAGACTGAAGGTCATTTTCTAAGAATTCAGCCATTGCCTCAGACATGTGCGCGTCGGTTTTGCGCAGATGACGAGAGTAGAGCGGGGTGTCGTCAGCAAGTATTCCTATCCCAGTCTCAATCACATCATGGAGGTCATTTATGAAAATCAGGAACAGTAGAGGTCCAAGGATGGATCCCTGGGGTACACCAGCATTTATGTCATGTTGCTTAAATTAACGGCCATCGAAAACAACCTTGATGGTTTTTTTGTTAAAAAGGATTTAATTATATCTAATAATTTTTCAGTAATAGCATATGGTACAGTTTTAGGAGAATCTCCACATGCCAGATTTGTCAAAGGCTTTTGATATATCGAGCGCTACCGCCCTAGCTTCACCTTCCATGTCCAGTTTATGGTATATGCGTTCAGAGATTACCGTTATGATATATGCAGTTAATTGTGCTTGTCTAAATCTGCATTGATGATCAGAAAGAAGTTTAGCATTAACTAGGTGCCGGACTATTGCTAGATTGATTAATGATTCAAAGATTTTAGCAAAGATCGGGGGTAGACTTATTGGGCGGTAGTTTAGAGGATCAGTTCTATCTCCAGAATTCTTGAAAAATGGTACCACAGAGGCAATTTCTCAACTATCAGGGAAACAAGATTTAGGGAGAGGGTGGTTTGCCGAGTTCGAAGTGGAGTTTACGGCAAAACTCCGGGCAAGTTGTTCAGCCTTATTAGTTGCCGTGCAAACAACATCGTTGTGATTTGATAGCGGGTAAAATTGTCGATTGTATGTTGTTCATCACACTATTGTAAATTTTCCAGAAATCACGCGTACCTAGTTTTTGTGACTGAATGCGTTTTAGGTTATCTGTGTATACCTTCTCTTCGTTCTCTTTGAATCATCTATCACTACTTTGCAATCATTACTTGCCTCTATAATTTTTTGTATATACGCAGTTTACTTATGGCGGCCGAATTTTCGGAATGCCTTCTGCCTCTCAGCAATAGCAGCTGCACATTTTGAGGTGAATCATTGAGGAGAGTGGGGTTTACTGAAGAATTTCCGCATGGGAACATAAGCGTCAATGTCTGCTTTGACCGATTTCGTTAGCTCATTTGCACACTGATCAGCAGGGAGTGAGAAAATTTCACCCGATGGAGTGTCGCTGATGTGATACCTGAGGGATTCAAAATCAGCCTGATCATGGTTTCTCGTCGTTTAGAGCAACGGCTCTTCAGGTTTTGGACGAGTTTTTAACGTGATAAGTATCATTACAATAATGTGATCAGATTTTCCAAGCGGGCTATGGGCATCTGCCACACAAGCATCGGGTAGTAAGGTCAAGAACAGGTCGAGATGTGAGAATTTCTGGTCCGCACGATTAGGAAGGCGGGTCGGAAAAGTGATAGTCTGTGAGAGGTCGGGAGCTGAGGAGAAATTAAAAGTAGAGTTCCCAGCTGCATCAGTAACGCTGGAGAATCCAAACCAGTCACGGTGGTGTGCATTAACATCCCCAAATACATGTATTTTGGACATTCGAGTTGAGTGAGAGTGCTATATCTAAGCTTCCAGAGACAGAGTCATGCAGGGTAGAGTCATGGGTCGACGGAGAACGGTATAAGAAATATAAGTAACTAAATCGTGATGTAAAGTCAATCAAAAGCACGTGTAGGCTTGGTCATCTTATTGTAACCTATGTTCTTTTGTCAAGGGCAGGGTGTTCTTAACATACACTCATAACCAGTGGATATGTTTGTCAGAGTCCTTACAGTAGAGTAGAAGGTAATCAGGCATGTCAAAGTGGTAAAACGAGTTTAAGAACTGGAAGTTCGTTTCAGTTAGTGCAAGGATATCCGGGGAGTTTGTCAAAAGAACATTTCTACGTCGTTAATGTTGGTTCAAAGTCTCCGGATATGTGTGCATGAAATCATGAAGGGCGGAGGCGAAAATGTTTTTTGTTCAGTGTCTGGTTTAGGATTTACATTTACTTTTGTAAATTCATGCTTGTTTTAAGATAGAGTGGGGTATGCAAAGTGGGTTCGTATTTGGCGCCAATAAGCTTATACAACGAGTCCACATGTGGTGGCCTTGGGAAAGACTACCGGAGATAACTGCAAGGTCCCTTTCCATGCGCGACATGGCACATACAGTTATCCACGATATTATGCAACTGTTGATGGAGCAGCCGTTCTTAGCGCTACCTAAGAGTTAGCACTCTTCACTACCAGTCGGAAACAGCACCCGGACAAGCTGTCTTACCTGTACCCTCAATTGTCGGAAAAATAGCGACCCAGACTAGTCATGTAGGACTTAATGATAAAAAACTTTCCCTAAGTTGCCCAGATAGAAAGAAAGAGAGACGGCGTTCATTGCCCTAGTCAGGAAACAAGGCCAGGCACTAGGCGTCTTTGGAGGCATCGGAGTGCTTGTACCTCTACGCCTGGCTAATAGGCAAAGAAGGATCGCTAAGGCCGGTCGATAGGCAGAGCCAATCTACTATGTAACCAATTAAAGGTTTGCAAACCGGATACTTTGTTCGAGATTCAAGCTTTAGAAAGGTTGTCGATCAAGACTAACGAGACCTCTTTCCCCGACGGTTTTCTGCCAAGACGTAACTAGTTAGTAGCAAGGTGTTTTTGTCAGAGTCTTCCTTCTCTTAGAGTGATGACCTGACAAAGTCTACGGGTTCAACACTCCAAGAGAGGATAGCCTGCGCTCGTGTATTAGTCGGGTATTTCCGAGTCCCCGCAGGTAAACAGAAACAAGAAAAACAACATGTGTTGCTGATCGACATATGCACATTACACACACACACACACATATATATATATATATATATATATATATATATATATATATATATATATATATATATATATATATTAGTACTTCATGTATCCACATAAAATATTATAAGGAGATATAATTTTTTGCGTGTCAGTTTTCACTATTTACTTCAACAGTGCTCGACACGTAAGTAGAGCTAGGTAGTAAGCAATGAAAATATATATGGCAATCAAGCTACACAGAGGCTCCCGTGTAAACTAGCAAGCCATGTATATAAAAACACCTGAAAAAAATAACTCCATGCATTTAGCCTGACGATTCTCCCCGGGGGTGAAACACGGGAGCCTCTGTGTAGCTTGATTGCCATATATCTTTTCATTGCTTACTATATATATATATATATATATATATATATATATATATATATATATATGTAGATAGAATAAGTTCACTGTACACGTATCAGAGGGAACAGAAACTGAAGATATGTTATCCTCTCACAAGTTAGTACAGATAAGAGATAGAGAGTCAGTAGGGTAACAGCTGAGAACAACTAGTTAACTCTTTATACAATGAAGGCTACAGAAAAAAATAGGTAAATTGAAACTCAAAATTAATTTTAAAAGCACAAGGTAAATACATATAAATTAAGTAACATGATTAGAATTACTAAAATTTAAGACAGAGACAGTTCAGAAATAAAAGAAGATTAAGAACTTTGTTTTTTTATTACACCTATAAGCTTCAGTTGACATTTTGATCTCCATTCGCGGTCAGATATAAATATGTCTTCTCTCGAGGTTATTAAACTACGTCAGGCTAGTGTGTTTGGTTGGGACTATACCTTCCTTTTTAAACTACATTTGGTAGTGACTCCCCCTCACCCTTTGTGTCGCTCTGTAATCCTCGAACACGTTGACCTTTTAAAGACCTAGCAGAATATTACTAAGAAAAAAGACAGACAAATAAAAAATTGTGGAACAGGCAAACGAAGCAAAACCTGGAAGAATTGCCTCCACCCCAAATAAAATATATAGAAAAATGAAAACACGAATGTTGGATTAATGTTATGTATGTATGGATGGTAAAAAGTGAAACAATGAGCTTGTGTTGTCCTTTAATTATTATTGGAAGGTTCGAAGAGAAACTGATATTACGTACTTCTATGGAATTGGTATCAACAATTGAATGTTGTCAAAATGAACACTGCACTTCGGTTTACGCTGTAAGTGTTTTTAAAAAAAGATGTTTAAACCTTGAAGGTGTTATATATTAAATTGTCTAAGTGTGTAGGTTTAAAAATGAAATTATACCCGAAGCCATCGAAGATTGCTAAAGGAAATGTCTAAAGTCAATTCGATGAAGAGAATTTAGCCGCCATTTTGAATCAATGTACAGTATAAGTGATTAACTTCGTTAAATGTATAACGAAAATTCCAGTATGAGATGAAGTCTATGATAGTTAGAAATAATGTAACTCGATATTCTCGCAAATAATAGAATATGAGGGAGTGTTTATTAAATGTGTGCGGAATGTATTGTATCAATAAATCTTTAACATTCCTTTTCATTTGAATACGAATTTCAATATTCCAATGAAATGAAACGATTGCAAATCCTGTGAAACTGCAGTGAAATGTTAAGTTAAGCCACATTTATTATTGATATATAGCTCTGAGAGGATATTAAGCTCTTTGTGTGTGTAAGGTTTGATATTTTGATTCGACTGTGTTCTTATTTTGAATTATTATTATTATTATTATTATTATTATTATTATTATTATTATTATTATTATTATTATTATTATTATTATCATCATCATCATCATCTAACACATCAAGTTATCTAGTGAGATTTTAAAAAGTGGACCTGAATAGCATTTAAGCTGGCAGATCGATATTTGTTTCTGACTGGCTAATATTTGCTGTTTTTTTATTTTATCGAGAAAAAGATATAATAATTCCACTTTCTTCAATTTATATACTTAAACCTAAACTAGAAATTCTATGAACATAGTTTCTTACCTATAACTACCCGTCTGCTGAACGCAATGCCGCGTGGTGCGTCCCAGCTGACTACAAAACAACAATGTTCAAGTCCAATGTAAACAGGTTCTTGTTGAACAGTCATCTTAAATAATAAAATGATGCCCAATTTCAGCTAACGTTACCAATCATGATGGTGTTATCTTATTTTCCACATGACAAACTCATTAACTATCATACTCGAGTGGCCTTTTGGCCTTGATAAGTCATGACTCTTTAATAATATATATATTATTATTATTATTATTATTATTAATATTAATATAATTGAAAATAAAAAAGTTTTGCAAGGCAAGATATTAGTTTATTCAATTAATCTTCAATGTTTCGGTATAAATATTTTTCTTCAGAGATTACCATAATTGTGTCATATAATGTTTCCTGATATCTTCATGCTGTCCAAAACATCTGCTACGTATGTTCTTTCTCCTAATACATGAGCTAATAGAACCAATCAGAGCCTCTGCTCACTTTAAGCTAACCTTCGCTATGTGAACAGTCGAAGAGAAAAACATTATTTAAAAACCTGAACATCTATAAATCATTGGCCCCGGAGAGCGATATTTTTCTATTATATCCCATAGACGGTGCTCGATCCTTTTCATAAAGTTAAAGATGTAACATTTTTAAGGTGTTTTTTTAGTTCATAAATTTTATGACAAACGTATAATTCAGCTTCAAGCGGTGTCTTTTTATCGCTTTTTCAAACTGGCGCCAATTTCCTTATCGGTAGAACATTTCTAATAAAAGTTTCGCTTGTTTTTGAATTAGGAGGAAGCAATTATGGTTTGGCGAACTTTAGTCTCACGTTGAATATCGATCAGAAATAATGACGCAAAAACTCCAAGATTGATTAACTCGGCATGAATTGACTTTCTTACGAGCTCAACCAACGAAGAGTCTAACAGAAGAATTAATCTAAAATTATATATATATATATATATGTATTTATAATTATTTTTATTCATACAGACATGTACAAAAGGCCGCTACACTGGCGTGTCGATGTTATCGATCAATAATTGTTACAAACAAAGATCTCATCAGGTGGAAAAAGTCTGATCTTTTCCTCAGTTGTTCATATTAAGAGGGAATGAAAAGAAGGGTGGAAAATAGCAAATTCAAAACAAGGGGGTCACATTTCCAAATTTAAAACCAGTGTAGCGATGTTTATACATGTCTGTATGAATAAAAGTAATTATATAAATAGCTCTGTTTACTATTGAGCACTTTTTCATAAGCCCAGTTGAAATTCTGGTGATTTTCATCCTGTAAACTTTATTACGACATAATCATTTACTTACGTTCCAAAGGTCTAACATAAACAACAGTGTGTGTACGTTTGTTTCTGAGACTACATTAGTTTTTATTGGTATCGAATATGTTTATCAGCACAGGGTGTAGACACCAACTTTCAAGCTGAAATTTAACATCAAGACTAAAGCATAGTTCGCTCCAAGTTATACAGCAAATTAGATACGAAGAGGGAGAGTGTGTGTATGGGGGAAAAACGCACTTCTGACAGTATAGAAACTAATTGAATCGGGCATACCAGGAGACAGAATACGAGAATAGAACGGTTGTCAGAGCACATGCATGGAAGAAAAACACACATTGACAGAAAAAGAAAATAAATGCATATAATTAGAAGAAAAATTATCTCGATCGGGAAGAATTATGCAAATGTATGAACATTTACGGTAAAAAAGTAGTTTATAGCTCAATTCCTTATCAATCAAAAGATGGAGAGACTCTCTAAATTAAACGTTTACAACGAGCATTATCAAAAACATATAAACAATTAAGAATTAGAAAATTAAAAATTAAAACATTAAAAGAATTTTATAATAATAAAAATGAAAACCCCAAAAGAAAATTTGCAAATTTAAAAACAACAGTAATATAAGTTGCAGTTCTACAAATACACTAAGTTGAAGCAAGTTTAATTACAATTATGAAGTCTTAAAGCTTAATAATAATGATAATAATAATAATAATAATAGTAATAATAAAAATAATAATAATATAACGATAATACTGATCATCATATTAATCATAATAATAATAATGCTGATGATAATAGTAATAGTTGTGATGATTTACATACAATAAGAATAATGATAATATATATATATATACATATATATATATGTATATATCTATATATATATATATATATATATATATATATATATATATATATATATATATATTAGATTTCTTGAATGTGAGATGATATATATAATTATTTCCACAATCAGACAACGCCGCAGCCCACAACCCATGAAAAGAAACAAACCGGAAGTCCTAGACTCGAGTTTCGCCCTCCTTTGGGCTCATCAGTAAGACACATCCGAACTCATCGCCGCGGTTCACTTAATCTGTGTAAATTAATAGACATTCTTGTATGTGGCGAGGTAGCTCAGTGGCAGAGTACTCGCTTACCATGCAAGTGACTCGGGTTTCGAATCCTGAGTTCGGATGTGTCTTACTGATGAGCCCAAAGGAGGGCGAAACTCGAGTCTAGGACTTCCGGTTTGTTTCTTTTCATGGCTTGTGGGCTGCGGCGTTGTCTGATTGTGGAAATAATTATATATATCATCTCACATTCAAGAAATCTAATATTTATTTGCTCGCTTGGTTAGCTTGTTGGATGACATCGTCCTAGCGAGTATAAAATCCTACTTGTGAGACATTGGCCTGGGTTCATAGTAGTTGGATGACTACACCCCTTGTTGAAAAGAGTAGGTATATTCCACAGTCGGTCATCGCCGCGGTTCACTTAATCTGTGTAAATTAATAGACATTCTTGTATGTGGCGAGGTAGCTCAGTGGCAGAGTACTCGCTTACCATGCAAGTGACTCGGGTTTCGAATCCTGAGTTCGGATGTGTCTTACTGATGAGCCCAAAGGAGGGCGAAACTCGAGTCTAGGACTTCCGGTTTGTTTCTTTTCATGAGTTGTGGGCTGCGGCGTTGTCTGATTGTGGAAATAATTATATATATATATATATATATATATATGTATACATATATGACACGGTTAGAAGAGTCTTACCCCAAACGGCCGATAGCTACGACCCTGTAAAAAGTTAATTTATTAAATTTTAATTTATTAATTTTCTTTCCTAGGCAATTTCGTTTATCTTATTACTTTCGAGAACAATTATAATGTTATTAGTCAGTTAATTCTGAGCATCGAAGCGATGTATTAACATTGACACGCTGGTAAACTCACGTAAACTGTCATAATGTTTATATATATATATATATATATATATATATATATATATATATATATATATATATATAAATTCTTTGTAGAATGGTAGGAAAAATCCCAGCAGAGTGCTCGATTAATTAAGAATCAAAGTTAAAAATTAAGAGCATAATATTTATTTATTCTGGTACAGAAAAATTAGTACAACATTCGTACCGTCGGTTTCAAGCACGGAAGGTCTTACCCATCCGGCTCTCTTCAGCTTCTGTTGTCATCTGTTTTGGAAATGTGAGGTCACATGACACTCTTGTTGGGACGCGTTATTTGCTCAGTGTGTTGTGTGTGTTTGTTTAAATTTGAATTTAGTGTCATAAGACCGTTGAGATTTAAAACACGGGAGAAGAAAGAGAATTCAAGATTAAAGGGAATAAAAAAGGGGAATAAAAAAGGGGGGTAAAAAATAAAAAAATATATATATGAAAAAATATATATATATATAAATAAATATAAAAAAACATATATATATATAAAAACATTTTAATACTAAGAATAAAGGAATAAAAAAATATATAAAAAAAATATATAAAAAAATAAAAAAAGAAGAAAAAGAGAAAAAGAGTATAAAAAGTGGGTTAAAAAATATATATATATAGAGAGAATAAATTGTAGAGAATAAAATAGAGCGAGAGAGAAAGAAAGAATAAAAATAGAAAGAATAAAAATATATAAATAAAATATATAAATAAAAATAATAATAATAAAAAATAAAAATTAAAAATTAAAAATTAAAGATTAAAAACAAAAATAATAAAAATAAAGAAAGGGTTTCTCTGAAATTCCCGTGAGCCAAATTATGAATTTGTATCATTAGCCGTTATATTTTTGAAGGTATGCGTTCTAAAAATCGTTGATGTGTAAGAATCTTTAGATTGGAGTGATTTTTAATGAAGGAATTCGGAGCTAAGGGAGGTAACTAAGATGGAAATATGAAATATTTGAGTTTGTTAAAATGGGTTTGTAAATTAATCTGGTGGTTGATAAAAGATAAAAAAATAAAAAAATAAAAAATTAAATATTTTTGCATTTTGGTGAAAGTCGAAGTTTTTGCTCTTGGAATTTATGTGGATATAATTTTTTGAGTAATCTAGTGATTGATAATTAAATTAAATATTTTTGTATTTTTGTGAAGGTCGGAGTTTTTGCTCTTGAAGTTTAAGTGGATATAGGTTGATGAGGTGTTTGTTCGTTTTTATTGTGTTTATATTAGTAGAGGGGGGTAGTTAGACATTATGTGAATCGGTCAGACCAGTTTATAAGCAATGCTTGCCTCTTGTGTACACATCCCTTGAATATTTCATCGCGGACATTTAAACAGGCTGTATTCGGATCGGTGATGGCTTTTGAAATGTGGTATTTTTCAGCGTCACATATAGGACATCTGTTTATGGCTGGAGAGAAGGATGGTTTTCTCTCAATTATTTTCCATTTGATGGTGAAGGGTGTGTTTTCTTCTTTAAGCTGCCATATTCGGGTCGCGAGTGCCGTATTAGCCTTGTTTTTGTATCTGAAGGAGTTTCTGTGTGCATATAGCCTTTGTTTGAAATTTCCCTTCGTCATCCCAATATATTTTTCTGCATTACTGGTATTCTGGTCTGTGACGGTTGCTTCATAAATGATTGAATTGATTTTGCAATTTCCCTCCAGGGGGCAGTTGTTTTTGTCTTGGCATGAGCAGCCTGCGTTTGTAATTGTTTTGGGTTCTGCAGAGATAATTTTTCTTATTGAAGGGGCAGTGGAATAGCTGATCTTAACAGAATTTCTGTTAAAAAGTTTGTGTAATTCATTTGTGGGTGGGAAGTGTTTGTCGAGCAACTTGAGGAAAAGTTGGCCTACCTTTGTTTTGGTATTGGTCGAATAGGGTGGGGAAAACCAGATCACCGATCTCCTTCTATTGCGGGTCCCCCGTGGTTGGTCTCGGTTGGGGGTGTATGAGATTTCTTCTCTGAACCCGCTGTCGCGGAGCGCTTTGTTGTAATATGGTGCTGCTTGGTTGAAAATTTCGGGACTGGATGAAAGGTTTGAGATTCTTTGGCTAATATTATTGATTAAATTTTTAAAGATGGTGGGGGGTGGCAGGATCCCTTGTGTATGTATTGGAGTGTTTCATTGGGTTTGTGGAAAGGTTTGTGTGTATTGTTTTTAAGGTTCAGTGTGGTATCTAGGAAGTTTACTTGGTCTAAATTTGTTTTAATGGTAATTTTGAAGCCGAGATTATGGAAGGTGTTTGTTAATTCTTTTCTAAATCTATCTAATGTGTTTCCGTTGTGGTTGCGTGACAGACAAAGTCCGTCATCTCTATAGAGACCAAAGAAATGGTCTGGAAATTTATTTTGGAGTGTATTTAATATAAGCAAGCCGACTAAGTCACAGATGTCTGCACTGTCGTAGGCCCCCATTGCAACATCAAATGGGTCCTCTGGGTTTGATTTTTTAACCCAAGCCCTTCCCTCGAAGAAGAGAAGGGTTTGTCTTGCTTGCAGTATTGTGTCTCTTTCTAGTTGACTGATGTTTGTGTGTGAAAGTGCAAATGTTAAGGCCTTATCTAGGGTGTCTTTTGTAATGGATGGGTAGAAGTCTACTATATCTAATTGTGTGAATTTGCATCTGTGTTTATCTTGTATGTTATGGAACCAATTTAGGACTGAGTTAGTATTGCCCCACAGACTTAGGTTTATTTTTTCCTTAATTTTATTAACTATATTTTTAACAATGGATTTGCTTGCTAGTCCTAGTTCGCTTTTAGCTGGGTTGATAAGTCTGCATGAGGGTTTATTTGTGAAGTTTTCTTTGTGGTCTTTTAAAGTAACAAAGGCCTTCCTCTTATCTAAATAATTAATTCTATATTCGACGCCTAGTCTAGTAGCTATTTCAGTAGTATCATTATTAATAGATTTATATGTATCTGCCTTGGCTAATTGATATTTATCGGTAATGGAGCTAATTGTTAGGTCTGTTTTTTCCTTTTTAGTCATTTTATAAATATTTAAAGTTAAAAAACTTAAAAGAGAAAATAATGCACTTGTATTCTCCGACAAAACTAAAAATATTTATAAAATGACTAAAAAGGAAAAAACAGACCTAACAATTAGCTCCATTACCGATAAATATCAATTAGCCAAGGCAGATACATATAAATCTATTAATAATGATACTACTGAAATAGCTACTAGACTAGGCGTCGAATATAGAATTAATTATTTAGATAAGAGGAAGGCCTTTGTTACTTTAAAAGACCACAAAGAAAACTTCACAAATAAACCCTCATGCAGACTTATCAACCCAGCTAAAAGCGAACTAGGACTAGCAAGCAAATCCATTGTTAAAAATATAGTTAATAAAATTAAGGAAAAAATAAACCTAAGTCTGTGGGGCAATACTAACTCAGTCCTAAATTGGTTCCATAACATACAAGATAAACACAGATGCAAATTCACACAATTAGATATAGTAGACTTCTACCCATCCATTACAAAAGACACCCTAGATAAGGCCTTAACATTTGCACTTTCACACACAAACATCAGTCAACTAGAAAGAGACACAATACTGCAAGCAAGACAAACCCTTCTCTTCTTCGAGGGAAGGGCTTGGGTTAAAAAATCAAACCCAGAGGACCCATTTGATGTTGCAATGGGGGCCTACGACAGTGCAGACATCTGTGACTTAGTCGGCTTGCTTATATTAAATACACTCCAAAATAAATTTCCAGACCATTTCTTTGGTCTCTATAGAGATGACGGACTTTGTCTGTCACGCAACCACAACGGAAACACATTAGATAGATTTAGAAAAGAATTAACAAACACCTTCCATAATCTCGGCTTCAAAATTACCATTAAAACAAATTTAGACCAAGTAAACTTCCTAGATACCACACTGAACCTTAAAAACAATACACACAAACCTTTCCACAAACCCAATGAAACACTCCAATACATACACAAGGGATCCTGCCACCCCCCCACCATCTTTAAAAATTTAATCAATAATATTAGCCAAAGAATCTCAAACCTTTCATCCAGTCCCGAAATTTTCAACCAAGCAGCACCATATTACAACAAAGCGCTCCGCGACAGCGGGTTCAGAGAAGAAATCTCATACACCCCCAACCGAGACCAACCACGGGGGACCCGCAATAGAAGGAGATCGGTGATCTGGTTTTCCCCACCCTATTCGACCAATACCAAAACAAAGGTAGGCCAACTTTTCCTCAAGTTGCTCGACAAACACTTCCCACCCACAAATGAATTACACAAACTTTTTAACAGAAATTCTGTTAAGATCAGCTATTCCACTGCCCCTTCAATAAGAAAAATTATCTCTGCAGAACCCAAAACAATTACAAACGCAGGCTGCTCATGCCAAGACAAAAACAACTGCCCCCTGGAGGGAAATTGCAAAATCAATTCAATCATTTATGAAGCAACCGTCACAGACCAGAATACCAGTAATGCAGAAAAATATATTGGGATGACGAAGGGAAATTTCAAACAAAGGCTATATGCACACAGAAACTCCTTCAGATACAAAAACAAGGCTAATACGGCACTCGCGACCCGAATATGGCAGCTTAAAGAAGAAAACACACCCTTCACCATCAAATGGAAAATAATTGAGAGAAAACCATCCTTCTCTCCAGCCATAAACAGATGTCCTCTATGTGACGCTGAAAAATACCACATTTCAAAAGCCATCACCGATCCGAATACAGCCTGTTTAAATGTCCGCGATGAAATATTCAAGGGATGTGTACACAAGAGGCAAGCATTGCTTATAAACTGGTCTGACCGATTCACATAATGTCTAACTACCCCCCTCTACTAATATAAACACAATAAAAACGAACAAACACCTCATCAACCTATATCCACTTAAACTTCAAGAGCAAAAACTCCGACCTTCACAAAAATACAAAAATATTTAATTTAATTATCAATCACTAGATTACTCAAAAAATTATATCCACATAAATTCCAAGAGCAAAAACTTCGACTTTCACCAAAATGCAAAAATATTTAATTTTTTATTTTTTTATTTTTTTATCTTTTATCAACCACCAGATTAATTTACAAACCCATTTTAACAAACTCAAATATTTCATATTTCCATCTTAGTTACCTCCCTTAGCTCCGAATTCCTTCATTAAAAATCACTCCAATCTAAAGATTCTTACACATCAACGATTTTTAGAACGCATACCTTCAAAAATATAACGGCTAATGATACAAATTCATAATTTGGCTCACGGGAATTTCAGAGAAACCCTTTCTTTATTTTTATTATTTTTGTTTTTAATCTTTAATTTTTAATTTTTAATTTTTATTTTTTATTATTATTATTTTTATTTATATATTTTATTTATATATTTTTATTCTTTCTATTTTTATTCTTTCTTTCTCTCTCGCTCTATTTTATTCTCTACAATTTATTCTCTATATATATATATTTTTTTTAACCCACTTTTTATACTCTTTTTCTCTTTTTCTTCTTTTTTTATTTTTTTATATATTTTTTTTATATATTTTTTATTCCTTTATTCTTAGTATTAAAATATTTTTATATATATATATGTTTTTTTATATTTATTTATATATATATATATTTTTTCATATATATATTTTTTTATTTTTTACCCCCCTTTTTTATTCCCCTTTTTTATTCCCTTTAATCTTGAATTCTCTTTCTTCTCCCGTGTTTTAAATCTCAACGGTCTTATGACACTAAATTCAAATTTAAACAAACACACACAACACACTGAGCAAATAACGCGTCCCAACAAGAGTGTCATGTGACCTCACATTTCCAAAACAGATGACAACAGAAGCTGAAGAGAGCCGGATGGGTAAGACCTTCCGTGCTTGAAACCGACGGTACGAATGTTGTACTAATTTTTCTGTACCAGAATAAATAAATATATATATATATATATATATATATATATATATATATATATATATTGTTGTATATAAGAGACTACACATGTCTAGATATCCTTTGGTATCACCTTTGAATAGTCCGAATTAGGATCTTAGTTTCGGAGGGGAATTGCTGATGAATTTGCCAAGAATTTCATTTGTATCCCAAGTACTTTCGGACAGAGGGGTTCGAAAGTACTTGGGAGACAAATGCAAATTATGGCATATTCATCAGCCAATTCCCCTCCGAAACTAAGATGCTAATTCGGACTATTGAAAGGAGCTACCAAAGGATATCTAGACATGTGTTGTCTCTTATATTCAACAATATATATATATATATATATATAAACTCGCAAACAGTGACCGGCTTTGCCCCCCATTGAGATCCAATTGTTTCCCAGAATAATGAAATAATCAGTTTGAAACATCAGTTAAATGAAACAAAAAATGAAAATACAAAATACAAAGTATCCTATTTCTACTCGATATTATCCTCCATCTCTCTCGCCTTTGCCTTCTCTATTTCCCTTTCCATTTATTCATTAATATTTGTTCCTTATAATGGTATATCGTAATCACTTTACTCTGTACTTATATTTGTATATCTTGATCACTTTACTCTCTACTTATAATGGTATATCCCAATCATTTGACTCTTTAGTCATGATGGTATATTCCAATAATTTGACTCTGTACTTATAATGGTATATCCTAATCAGTTTACCCTGTACTCATAATGGTATATCCTTATCTTTTTACTCTGTACTTATAATTGTATATCCCAATCATTTTACTCTGTACATATAATGGTATATACAAATCATGTTACTCTGTACTTATGATGGTATATCACAATCATCTTACTCTGTGCTTACTTGATCATTTTCGAATTTTAATGAACAGGAGAGAGACCGACGCGAGAGTGATAGATACCGTATGAACTATAAGTCGGGCGTCAAAAATCATACATGGATGTAGGGTAAAAATGATAGATAGAAAGTATGTAAGGAGTGGCATGGTAATAACACTTTTGAATGGAATCTTTGTAAACACCACTAAATAATAAAACTCAGGAATAGTTCAGCATGTATTTTGCGTGATTAAAACATATATAAAAATGACTTAGGGAAATAAAAGTTGATAAACTCAGCTTCAGTATATATATATATATATATATATATATATATATATATATATATTATTATACATATTTGTTTATCTACAGACGTACGCGTTTCACCCTTTCGGGAAGTATCAGTTTCGAGATAAATATTTATAGAGGTCGACGGATTACGAAACGCTGGAACACAATTCATGTTTTTTAAACTCAAATTCCGAAGTCTCAACCAACTTGGCCACTATGAACAACCTGATGAATCAACGAGAGTTTTAACCTATTATACGCGGATGTCGTCAACAGTGTTCAACTAATGAAGGAGCATGCATTAAATCTACGATGACGGATGTGTTAACACAACTAACTACAGTGCCCAGCCTGGATTGCGAGTGTAAAATAATTATAATTATGTGTTTATCTACACACGTATACGTTTCCGCCTTTCGAGAATCGTCAGTGTAGAGATAATTATTCATACCGGTCGCAAGATTCGAAACGCTGCAACACGATTCATGTTTTTTTCACAAAAATATCGAAGTCTTAACCCACTCGTCCGCTATGAACAGCTGCCGTCAACAGTGGTCAACCAATGAAAGTAACGTGTATTAAAGCTATTACGACGACTGTGTTTGGTGTAGTTTAGTATAAAAAATCTACACATAGGTGTAGCTAAACTAGTGTTCTCGGTTTTGTTGTGAGTGAGTTTGTCGGAAATAATTTCAGGGAGTTTGTAGAGTTAGAGATTTTGTTTCGGGGGATGAGAGCTTCAATGCGGATGTTATTATCGTGACTAAGTAGGTTTGTGAGTACCCGACTGCGATAGGGTGGTGAGGTCATCAAGGTGTTCCTTTTAGAAATGGGTATTGTTTCGTTGTGATTATACTTCAGGTGTGTAATCTACCCTGTTTATGATGGTAATGGTACCCTTTTTGTCTGCGGGTTTAGTGGTGATGTTGGGGTTGTTTTTGAGTGTTTGTATGGCCGCTCATTCGGCCTTTGTGAGGAAGTCTAACTTGTAGCGATGTAAGTTGTTTTCAAAAAGTCTATGTGGGTATTACATCGGTGTGTTGGGGTCCATTGCGTGGTGTCATGGAGTGTATAGCGTCTATGTGTCGGATCGTTTGGGGATCTCGGTTTTGTCGGATAGTTCACGGGTGTTATGTTGAAAGTACTCCTTAAGTTTTATCCTGCGTATTAATATTTCTATGTCGAAGCATAGGTCCGCAGGATTGACGATTTTTGGAAGAGCAAAATCACAGTATTTTGGAAAGTAAGAATATCTTCTCTTCCGATAGATTTTTTGTTGGACTAGTCGCGATTATGGTGTTTTGAGGAGGGTCTTTGGTGTTGTGTAATTGGCGGCGTCGGGGTGAATCGCAGCGCATAATGAGTGCATAATAATGAGTGCATACATATTGCGGAATTGTTGCAGAAAACAGTCTTGTGTTATTAAATTGTTGAGTGTGTCGTTTTTACGTGTCTACCAGTTGGCAAACAATGGTATATAGCGTCAAGTAATTTTAGCACTTGGGGTGATGTTCCGGTGGAGTTGATCACGCAGGTGAGAAATAGTAATGTTCAGGATATAGAAAGCCTGGTTGCCGATTTGATGGCAAGGTTGCGCAATAAGAAGAGGGTGAAATTATACATGTGTAAGGCCTTGTGCTGTATGAAAAATGCTATATTTGTTAAATCATCAATGTTCAAACAATGGCTTGTTTGAACAATTGATGATTTAATAAATATTGCATTTTCCAATGTTTATTCTCATTAATTATCTAATCATGTCGAGCATTGCCTATTCAAGATAAGATATAATTTAAAGATATAATTTGCATCTTTATTTTCTCACTTATTTTACATTTGTTTATCTTTATTTTCCCACTGTTTATATATATATATATATATATATATATATATATATATATATATAATGATAATGATAATAATAATAATAATAATAATAATAATAATAATAATAATAATAATAATAATAATAATAATAAAAATAATAATGTATATGTATATATGTATATATGAGTGTGTGTTTTTATGTATAAACAAAAACAAAAACTCATGCATACAAGAACTAACACACTTAGCAAAATGTACATGCACTCCACACATGCGAACGCGCACATGCACACGTGCACACACGCTCGCAGACACAAGGATGACAAAGTCTTTAATAAAATCTCAAGGGCAGCATTACACAGCGCGTACATGCGCAGAATCGCAAAAGTGTAAAAATTAAACCCATTTTTTAAAATGGAAAGAATATATGAAGAGAGACAATATGCTTGAAACGCGTTATAAAATTAAGAAATTATAACATCATAAAATAACCAACAATCTTTTTTAAAAAGTGTTTCTTAACTTTACAAATGTTGGTTGCCTCACTTTAACAAATATTTAATATATATATATATATATATATATATATATATATATATATATATATATATGTTTGTATGTGTGTGTGGAAATCTCGGTAAAGTAAACATCCACAGGATAAAATCCAAAGAATTTCAAAGGGGTTTATTTAATAGTGCTCAATAGTAAATAGAGCTATTTTTATTTACATAGTCATGTACAACTAGCCGAAAAAATCGGACTTTTTTACCTGAGAATATTTTAGTTGTAATAACTAAAGATCGATAATATCGACATGTCAGTGTAACGGCCTTTTGTACATGTCTTTATAAATAAATTATATATATATATATATATATATATATATATATATATATATAAAGCGGTGTACTAAAAGCGAACTTTTAGGAAAAGTAAAACCTATTGTGAAGAGTATACAGCTCAATATCCACATACTCATTTTCGAGTTCCAATTTTATCGACTTTTTCCCTCATTCTTTTATTATTTTCTTATCAGGCAACCCATAATTTTCTTTGCGAGCTTAAAACTAATACTAATTTTATTATCTCTTTTTCATTTTTTATTTTTATTTTCTTATTTTTATTTTTATCTTTAATTTTAATTCTATTCTTATTTTACTTTTTTACTTTTTTAATCTTTCAATTTTTAATTTTTATTCTTACTATTTCTCTAATTCTACCCTTCAATATATTTTACCTCATTGTTTATAAGTAAGGTCTCCTGATAAAACAACTAAACCCCGAACTCTATTCATAGACGCATTCTGGTATTTGAACTCTCCCTCCCAGCACTCGTTGACTTACTCCTACCCATTCCTTTCCCTTTTCTAGTTGAACCCAAATTCGCGCTAACATCCAATTCCTATTTTCATGCGACTCACCCCCCAGAATCTCACTCTTAGTTTTAACCGCATTCACTCTCCGCACCCCTTCTCTTTCTTCGCACCCGTTCCTCTCTCCCCCTACACACCCCTCACTCATTCCCTCCCTGCCTACTGGTCGCACAAGAGTTTATGCCTTTCCTCATTTTCAAGCCGGCTTTCGCTTCGGGCTAACTTAAAAATATTTTCGCTACATTTTTTCCCATTTTAAAGCATTTTCTCTGACATCTCTGCCAAAGAAGGATTGTTAATGGCGAATATTTTCCACCTCACTCTCTTCTGAGCCTGCCTGCCTGCATCCACGAGCGTACATTTTGGACATTTTACCCTTTGGATTTTCTATTTTCGCCGCACCTGAAGTTGTGGCTTCTTGGAATTTAACTTTGAATCCTCTCTCACAACCTTTCGGGCCTTTTAACGACCTACCTATCTACATCTCATTCTCTCCGCTGGACTTTTCGACACCGGACTTTTTAGCAATCGGACATTTGCTTGCATTCGGGCAGAATTTTGCCCTGTGTTTCTTCCCCTACAACTTTTATTTTATTTTTTCAAATTTTAAATCTTGGCCTTTGCCAACTTATCTATCCCAGCGACTTCCTCTGATGATAAGATTTTGATTTTTGAAAAGCCTGGCTTAAGGAAAATTTAACTTGAATAAATTGCCTTTTTTGCGGAATATACCTTGCTCTGAGCAATTGAATTGAATTATGATTTGGCTTTTGCTTCTCTAATTCCTTTCCATTCTTCTTCATATATAAATATATATATATATATATATATATATGGGGGTGTATGTGTGTGTATGTGTGTGTGTGTGCGTGCGTGCGCAATATAATAATGGATTGTTGACGGAATTCGTTGTTCGTGAGTTAACCAAATGCATGTGAATGAGATTGATAAATAGATCCATGGAAAATACTATGGGGGAATTGTTTACTTGGGAAGTGTTTCGGAAACATTATATTTTTTACCGCGTTTTCTCTCTCTCTCTCTCTCTCTCTCTCTCTACCTATCTATCTATCGCTCTCTCTCTCCATGTCTATATCACCTTATTTAATTGCAATGTCTCTAGAAACATTATTATATTTTTATCTTTCTCCATCGCCCCGTCTCATTTGTCTCTCTGCCTGTTGTCTCTTTCTTTCTCTTCGTCTCTCTCTCTCTCTCTCTTTGTCAATATCATGTTATTTACTCATCACTCAATTGGAAAACTTTATTCTTTCTTTCCCTTTTCTCTCTCTCGTTCTCTTATTCCTTCTCTCACTCTTGTTTTGGCCAAATCACTATATTTCATTGTAATGCGTTTTACAAAGATTATAATATCTCACACCGAGTTTATCTTTCAATATCTCTCTCACATCTTCCCCCTCTCTCTTTCTCTCTTACTGTCTCTCTTTCCCTCTCGGAGTATAACTACCTTACATATATCTCCTCGCCATTCCCTCATCTTTCGATCTTTCTTTCTCTCAAGCCTTCTTTCTATTCAGATCAGAAAGTTTCATGCTAACATCATTTCCAACATAATTAGTGGGTAATTGATCTAACTAGAACTGATTTCATTTTAACGCGTTATAGAAAGTGGCATAGTACACGATAGCATCCATTAGTCCAATCACGTGCCCACCACAATTTAATGGTAACAGAAGAGGTACGATGTTACAACTTCAACGTACGGCTATTCCTCTTTACATTCATATTCGCTTTATTCCATCTCAGCTCGATTTTTATTGTAGCACCGCCGTCGGTTATTCATTGTCGTCATGCTGTAACAAGCATTTCGACGGCACGTAGCACGCGTCTTGTGTTGTTGACACGTCGTGACGGCAGTAGTGTTAGTGGCTATAGTAGAGTTAATCTGCCTCGTCCGTTCTCTTGTGATGTTGATAAAAGCAGGCCGTCTTTCTCACTGTAAGTACAACAGTTGCATTCAGAGTTGTAGAATGACAACAAATTCGATTTAAACTTGAATATTCTTCTTCGTTTAATTTTATTTTTTTATTTCTCTGCTAGGAATTATATATATATTAATACGAAAACGTGTGTGTTCGTGTGTCACGCTTACATTAAAAGCTCTGCGCATGCGTGCCGCACGTAGATTTTGAAAAGCATTCAAATTATATTTTAAATATTTCACTTGGCGCAACGGTTAGCGACGTAAGATTTTGTCGCCGGTTTTTCACGTCGGCCCGACTGGTTTTAAGTTCGATCCCAACTACCTCTAATATTTGTTTTTACATCGAAGGGGGGGTAGGGAGGGTACGACCGGGGAGACACATATTAATACGATAGCGTGTGTGTTATTTAGTGTATCACACTTACATCAAAAGCAACGACTTTCGGAATCTTTGTATGCTACTCATGAATTGGAGTCAAATTTAATTTAATCTATTTTATTCAAACATGTATAGGTTGGGAACAAGATAATTAGTATTGAAAGCATCATTTCGTGTAATTTACACGGGACTCGCTAGTACATTATTAATAACACATCGCACCTTCTTCAAGCACGTCACTTCCTCGAACACGTTAACTTAAATTTCTAATCTTTATTCTAGTAGAATTTTTTTTATTAATAGCACACTATTTCCACAGTGTGGTGGTAGGGGGAGGTAAGAAGTTCTCCGAAAAACGTTCACTTGTTTTGCAGGTCCGACTAGCTTATGCTGTAACGTCGACTTCCCGTTGGTAATGTCACTTCCTACAACACGTCAACTTAAATTCCTAACCTTGATCCTAGTAGAAATGTCTTATTCGAACAGAATCATATGAATGATGGAAATTTTATCTTTTTACATAATTAAGTCATCACGCGCCCTTTTACTACGTTGGAACAGCGTACCCCATAGACATTCTCTGTTCGCAGATATCCTACTCTGCCGCGATTAGATCGGTAACCCAGATGTTCTGTATGTGATAGACGGCAAGGGTGACGCGTTAGATTGTCTCTCCTTCGACTGTATTGTTATTCCGGTTACTAAGATTGAGTGCTGGTGTCATATCTGGGGATGTGCCGCTCGGGGTACTCTTACATGTCTTCACAGAGTACAAAATCAACTCTGCAATCAAGCGAGGTGATCTCTTCTTGTCCCTATGTTAAATAATGATGCTGATGGTTATGATGTTCATGATGATAATGATATTAGCAGGAGCAGCGGGAGTCTCGTTGTCACTTCCGTTGTGACGATATCCGCCATCTTACTTTCCAGAATTTGGTGCGTGTAGACGCATGTTAGCAACCTCCGGGGGACGTTAGGCATGAATTAAAGAAGAAGTTAATGTACGTATTGCGGTGATTCTCTCTCACTCCCCCCCCCTCCGTGCCAACCAACTCAAGACTTGTGTTGTGTTAAATAAATATTGGGAAACTCAAAAACGACCTTTTGTTGTGTTATGCTTTAAGATGACTGCAGCGTGCGACCATTACGATGAACGGCGTGCGGCCAGCCAGGACGAAGCTGATACACCAGGTAAACGAGAACTGCCACGACCCATGACGGGACGGCTATGCAACACCTACAGCATCTTTAACATAGACTAGATGTTGCTAGCCTCTCTCTACTTTATCGTTATGTTCATTAGTAGATGCTTGACTGAGCTCCAACCCCTCGTCCCCCTCTATAAAACATTCCCAGCAAGAACTCGCCTAGCTACAACAGTAATAAATAACTTCCCTTACTCTCTGTGTACTAAAACCGAAACGGAGCTTCTATGAACAAAGTGTAATTCCTATAACATCCCAACTGTGGACCTTTCTTCTCGGCCGACTACAACATGATCGTCTTCAAGTCTAATGTAAACAAATACTTTTTTAATCATCTTCTTGGGTAATTAAGTCTATTTAAGTAATCTATTGCACGGTCTACCAACTTATTTCAATCCTTTCATGGAAACGACCATCATCCAAGTGACAATCATTTTAACCCTTATCTTCGAGTTGGCTCATCAAGGTAGATAATCGTAAGAAACAATAATTTACCATGTATCGTTGACTCTAATGTTTAACGTCTTATTTGTATTTGCTCACATTAGACTTGAACACAGCCATATTGTAGTTTGCAGGGTTTAACATGTAGGGAAATACTTGAAAAGGAACTCGGTTCATGGAAATCAGTTTGATGTAAGGGTTAGGGTTAGGGTTACGTTCCGTTTGATGTTAGGCGCACGGAGAAAGAAAAGAAAATGTATTTGCAGTTGTGATAAGGAGCTAGATTTATAGGAAGAATCCTTAGTGATAAAGTTTTGTAGCAAGATATTTGTTCACATTGCATTTAAATTTCTGCGTGTTGATACAGTCAAGGAAACAGGTAGCAGAAAGGGAATTCCAAAGGCAAGCGTTACGAGGAAAGAAGCTATTAGAGTATAAGGTTTTCCGATTTATAAGCTGTGACTCACCAGTAAACAAAAATCTATAGGAAGATTCATTTGTAGCAGAGAAAGATGTGTCCAATTTATAGCATCCGTTTATGTCTCTTTAAATGTTGTCATGATTCCGAATACAAATACGTGGATCATGTGAATAAATGTTTTACTGTTGTTTCCATTTTGTTGAGAATAACTTTTTCGTGTAAGAGGAAATGGCCTCTTCATACAAAGAACAATTGTACTAGCATATACAATCGAGAAAATGTCACCATTGCAATGGAGGTGTTTTTATTATTCTCCTTCCGTAGGTTAGAAAATGTGACACAAGGTCAGGAAAGTGTGATTTGAAAAGCCAGCGCCCCAGTAAAAGAGCATTCTGGCCTACAAAATTTCCTAGGTATACTCGTAGGCATTCACCAGTAGGGGCGCCTCAGACGATTAGTAATAAAATAAAGCCTTCTCAAAGGGTCAAAAGGTAAAGCCTGGGAGAGTGGACTTGCTAGAACTGCACAATGCCATACTTCAGACTGACAAAAAACAAGGCCACACAAGCACAGCTATACTTTGCCAATGTGATTTTGGTATAAAATAGTCACCCTAGTAGGCGGCTTGGTGCAATCGAAGTATTAATCCATGAATAATTGTCAATAGACGCCTGTCTTCTTGGCTGGTGTGTATTCAAATTTATCGCCTGGGCCTGATTATGACACAAGATACTGGGGTCGATGGAAATGTTACTTATATTTACGAACGCATCTCAATCGCTATTATTCAAGGTAACGCGTCGAATCTGCTCTCGGCCTGTCGATTCAGCTGGGCATCCGATAAAACTTCCTGGTGTTCCAAATATAGTTTTTTTTTTAATTCGACGGTTGTAAATAGATTATTTAGAATGTGGAAATACGATAGGTATCCCACATTTAAAAGACTTATACTTGGCATCCATTGTTCTCGTGGAAAAACAAGTAAAATCGACAACGTGCTATCGCAACAAAATGTCAGTACATCAGTCAGTGTAAAAGAGTGTGTCGTCAATCAGATTTGATCCTAGCTTAGTTTTACAGATGTTTATGTAATCGCGAGCTCGACCTCCACCGAAAAGTCAACAAAGCTGAATCCAATAGGACTATTAATTGCGGAAACCAGTGACTTCCCCCTGTCTTCCTTTCTTTTGATATGTATACTTGTTTTGTTTTTCTCTCTCTCTCTCTCTCTCTCTCTCTCTCTCTCTCTCTCTCTCTCTCTCTCTCTCTTACTCTCCCCCTCTCTCTCTCACTCTCTCTCTCGTTTTTGTTTTTATCACGGCGAGGTAGAATTTTACCGTTGGTGCTTGTTTTTATACGGGACGTCTACCTCGAGCCAGCACGCCAACTCGACTTCGATTTTTTAATTGTTTTTTTTCAGAAGCTGAAAAAAATAATTAAATATATTTTTCTATATATAAATAATGTATTGTTCGCTCCTGTTATACAGCGTCCAATTTCAGCACGCCAGTTTCCTCAGCCCAAATAATTAATTCTCTGGATATAATTAATGACGCCGCCTAAAACCAGTCAAATACACAACCAGGTATAATATCTTCATTGAAGGGGATGTGCCTATCGTATCTCTAGGATCTGGCGTATCGTGCCAAGACGTTAACAGCCCTTCCAAAGACGTCTTCACGGCGCGTACACACCAAAGTACACCCTCCGGCCAGCGATAGGTCTACAAATATAATACGGTCAGAAAGTAAATGTCTACATAAACCTTTTTAATAAAACCTAATAATAATATTTGGTACAATGTTTAATCAATGTATTTAATTTTTATTGTATTACAGAAATGTGTTTATTTTCAATTAAGAAGTGGGTTTTATTTTCATTATTATACCATTATTTAGAAAATGCAATCATGTAAGCAATGTCATTAAAAATACAGAAAAAATGTAAAAGACGAAATATTTTCATGAGACACAAAATAATTTCAGGCAAAATCATATAGTTAACCTTTTTGGGTAAAACCGAATTTTTGTGACAAATTGAAACATACATTTATAAGAAGCGACTACTCATTCTATTTATTTTCACTTATATTTAGTTCATAAGATGGGGTCACGCATCAGCATAAGATGACGTGTCCGTCGGTCTGTCTCACTTAAATTTGAAATAGCATTTTTATTGGTCTGGTAGGCTTATATTTGACATGGGATGTCCATTGGTCTGTCAGGCTTAAATTTAAAATAGTAGTTTCGTTGGTTTGTAACGCTTAAGTTTGAAATAGGATTTCGTTGGTCTGTAACGCTTAAGTTTGAAATAAGATTTCGTTGGTCTGTAACGCTTAATTTGAAAAAAGGGGTTTAGTTGGTCCGAAACGCTTAATTGTGAACCAGCTCTTTCGTTTGTCTGTCAGGCTTAAGTTTAAAAAAGCAGTTTCGTTTGTCTGTCAAGCCTAAATTGTAAATAGGATTTACGTTTGTCTGTCACGGTTAAGTTTGAAATAGCATTTTCGTCACAAAATGCGGAGATTCAAACTTTGAAATGGATTAAATAAAACAAAGTTTATGTATCGGATTTTTTAAATAAAATCCTCGGTGATTCTAAGAATCGAACTATAAATTACGTAAGATGTCTACCCGATCATGGCTGACGGAACTAGAACAAGCTACCCATGTTGATTAAAAAAAGAGTTCAGTTTCAAAATTCCGTACAGATTCCCGAGTTTGATAGACAGATTCCCGTGGTCGACAAGATGCACCTGAAAACGGTCGGAGGTAACATCGGTCCAACATTTCTGAGAATAGCATCCAAGATCAGAACAGTAATCCGAATAATCCAAATATTACAAAAAAAGTTTATGTGGTAAATTTGGTCGACTCTTTCTTTAAAAATACAGCAGCTTCACGAGGAAAGTATATCGACAACATTATCATTATTGAACTGCATGAAAGGCAGACAACACATGGACGCACTCTGTTGATGCACCACACTCGTTCTTACTTGCACGAATGCTAACGCAGGTGTTGCATATTTAATTCCATCTCTTTCTTTTGTAATTGTGCAAAATTAAATAACACGAAAATTGCTTGTAAGCTATTTAAACGATTTAATTTAAATGTTACAGCAGAGGAACACTTTATTAATTTCCAGGTGGAATATAGAATAATTTGCAATGAATTGATTTCTTGATGAGAACACTGATCTGTGTTATTCTTCTCAAATATAATCTAATGAATGCAGCAATGTGAGAATCTTGGTTTGTGCGACTTTTTGTCTTACTGGCGTAAGTGCAGACATAAAATACAACAATATTACAAGTTTCGGTATGCTTACGATTGGAATTTATAATTTGTATTATTTATGTTATTCGTTTTACTGGTTTTATCTTGGCATATTGCATGTTATTCTCACAACGTTTCGGTCGATGTAACTTCCATTATTGATCTTGTTAACAATGTGCGCGGCACTAGAAACGTCGTGTTGGCATATGACTTTTTCCAGAAATACCGTTTACGATACCGATCTCGGAGACAATGAGCTCGCCACTAGAACTTCATCATGTTGAATACGCATCTCCAACAGCATATGTTTCAATACCGATCTCCATCTCTCAATTATATTAACTCTTAAAGTGTTCTAATTCATTTGACAAGTGGGTTGTATCGAAATCGGGAATCTTCATGTCAAATTTGATATATATATATATATATATATATATATATATATATATATATATATATTGTTTGTTTCTTAGCCGTTTTGTTTAAATGTACTTCTTTCTCTAACCTTTTTCGTCGCTTGTTTTTTATACCTGAGGATGATTCTACGAAGAATCGAAAACGTTCGTAATACCTATGGACATTTATTAAGTTTTTTATTTTAATACAAAAAAAACTATTGGGAAAATTGAAAAAATAGAATAGTATAGCTAAAGAGAAGAATTCTGTTTGTTTTTTACAATATTTACATATATATATATATATATATATATATATATATATATATATATAGTAATAAGTAGTAGCACTAAAATCAGGTTAGGTTTAAGACTCCAAAAATTCATCGTAGAATTGTCAGCATAAACCCATGACGTAATGGATAAGTGTGCTAAGCAATAATTAGTTTTACGTGACAGTCTTCTAGTGGTTGAATGTTCAATCATCAGTAGAGGCGATACTAAGAATTTTATTAAGAATTACTTACAACTTCAAATCAGTTATAGCAGACGGGGCAGGAACAAGCAACCCTCTGTGGATTAAATACAGCAATATGTTCGGAATTCCGTACAGATTCACAGAGTTGATAAAAAGATTTCCGAGTTCGACAAAACGAGTCTAAAGAAAGTCGGGGCTTACATCGGCTGACACTTTGTGAGAATAACATCCTAGATGAGAACAGTTGTCCGAATAATACAAATGGTATTGCCATATTAATATATATTAATATATATCATATACTATCATATACTATCATATACTATCATGTACGTAAATAATATAATAATCAAAAAGTTCATGTGATTAAATGTGAGTTTATGCGTGAAAAATTAAGAGAACAAAAACTGGTGACTCGTGTTTCGTTTCAGATGCCAGACATATCGGACATCGAGTCTCGCGCTTTACCGTTTCGTTTTATTTCGAGCTGAAGGAAGAAAAAAGAAAAAATAGGAAGCAAAGATGGACTTTGTTGATGAAAATAACATCGTTTCCACTGGAGCTTTGTTACGTGGTGTACTTTTCACATGTGACCCCGTATTCAATAGAACAACGCGACTGCCACTATATATTTTCTCCAAAAAACACTGTTTTGATACTTAATTCGGAAATTCCTCGCCACTGGAATTTCATTATGTGGTATATTTTTCTCAATAAAAATTAGAAATGATACAAAGAAAACCACTTCAAATAATAAAAATATGAAAATATCGCAATTATAAAAGTAGGTTTTCAACTTTAGGTTTAGTTACTTTACTGAAAATGAGAATGAGGGGAGATTTAATTGAAATGAAATTAAAATAATTAATGGGATTTCTAAAGATGAAATTATTTTTGATTTATCATCCGTTCTATCCAAAGAATATTTATTGGCATAAAAGGATTTCAAAAGCTAAATTTACCAAACAAGTTTTCTTTTCTATTATAGTGTCAAACAAATTGCATATCAGGTTAGAATAGATGGCGTGTAGATCATTTTAAGAATGAACTGGATGAATTTAGAAATGATGGCTGAAATATTTATGATAAATGTATGTATAGACTAGACAACTCGTGACCGTTAGGTCAGTTTATGTTATATATATATATATATATATATATATATATATATATATATATATATATATTATTATTATTATTATTATTATTATTATTAAATATATCATTTCGAAACATTGATATTTGTTCATCATGTTAAGCTTTTGGAAACTTTTTAATAAGTAAAACCTATTTTGTGACTATTTATTTTTAAGTATATATATATATATATATATATATATATATATATATATATATATATATATATATATATATATATATATATCATATTTATTCAATTCAAAAGACCATGCAAAGAACAATCCAAAATGAAAATTTCCATTAGTTCCCTCAATTTTTTATTTCCGCACTTTGGTGGACATTTACCATTTCCATTTTCATCTTACATACAAAAAATACATCAATATTCTATATTAATTTATTTTTATCCTTACACGTGTTTCTTGGCAGATGGGACAACAATTATAGTTCGGTAGTCCGTCTGTCAATCTTCAGGGAATGACTGAAATATTCAGTGGTGTTTAAAAAACAACTAATGATACCCCCAAAAAGTAAGAAAACAAATCAGAAGAAGAAACACAGAAGAAAAGAAATCTTCTGTGTGTGTGTTTTTATGTGTTTTTTTTAGTTTCTGTGGAGTTCAATAATACTTGCAATTTTATATATATATATATATATATATATATATATATATATATATATATATATATATATATATATATATATATATATTCAGCATCCAAATATAACAGCTATCTTAAGACGTTTCTTCACTAAAAATTAATGAATTTTCCTTTTTTAATAAACAAGATTTTTCTCTCGCAATATAAAAAAATGTGTTCTACCATTAAGGACTCTATAAACTATGAGTTTAATATTTACTGAAAAATAAATATTTTTTAAAGAAAAATATCGCATAAGTTGTCTCCAATTATTTGTGTTATTCATCTTCTCTTTCACAGTTCTTTTTTACAACATTCTTTATATATATATATATATATATATATATATATATGTATATATATATATATATGTATATATATATATATATATATATATATATATATATATATATATATATATATATATATATATATATATATATAAATGTATTAAGCAGGCTGGACGCAATGCAGAGTACCGGATTGATGAATTATATATTCGCACTACTTCTCATTTGAAAATTCAAATGTGTCTTCTTTTCTTCTTTCTTGTGTGTCCGTTTCTGACAAAATTACCCTATAGCAAGGGAAGTAACTCTCACTATCTTAGAGCGAACAAGTTATTCCTCTGTATCACCATGTGTATGTATAAGTTGAATTAAATAAAAGCCATATGGCTAAAGATAAATAAATTTATTATTTAGAGATTTTTCTAAATGAATACAAAAATGGACATTCGAATTTATGATATCATCTTTTATTCATATTGTGTTTTTAAAATTACAAATCACTGCGTCTTTACGTGTAAACGTATTGTTCTTTTCTAGAGTATCGTTTTTAAAGTTGGTTATAATTTTTTTAAACAGTTTTATACAGTGCACGCATGATCAGAGTGTCGTCAAGCTAGAACAGATTTAACATTTTTTATAAAAAATACCCTTTCATTTTGAATTATCGACAAATCTATAAATCTAAGTAAGTTGGTTGGAGGATAATATTCTCAAAGCAGTATAAAACACAACAGGGAGTGTTTTCTTTATTGAGAAAAGTTACTTCAAAGGTGGTGATTGCTGTCAGGTTGGCAGTTTTGTTAGCTTCACGGGACAACGTTCTTATAAGTCTGTCTCGTTTTTTCTCCGTTTGCAATTTTTCTCATGCTGTACCCTTCTCACCGCTGCAGAACATCCCCCTCATTTATCGTATTTCTTGCCTCACGCAAGGACGCTCAACCTAACATGGCAAATCATTATTTCGGCCTGTTCTCGAATTTCTTGAAATAACAACCAAAATAGAAAATAAAAATCAGTGTAAATAGTTGAAGTATTCGACAATCAATATTTTACATGCCGTATTTTTTTTTTAAATTTCGTTTTATATAATAATGGTTCACCACTTTCCAAAGGAGGTGACGGTGGCTAAGTGGATATCGACACGGACTGGAGACCTGGGTGTTCCAAGTTCGAATCAAGTCGGTTCCACAGTACCACTCTTACTTAGGGATGTTGGTAACCTTTTCGTTGTGCTTCCTGTAAGTACCCGATGTCTTTCCAGAAAGATTTATAACTATAAAAACACCATGGAAACTAATGCCAACACCAGAATCATCTGATTCACACGGAAGAAGAATACCACTTTTCAAGACCAAATGCCACTATAGGCTAAGGGTAAGTGGGATTTCTCATTTTGATAGTGTAACACTACTATGAAAGGATTGAGAACTATGTTTAATTCATAGCACAACATGACAGCTATTTGTTGACACTTGATAACGACCATGTTGTAGTCTGTAGGTAAATGTTCCAGCGGCAACGTATTACAAGGGGGGGGGGAATTTGGAGAAGAAACTCTGTTCCTTGAAATTCTGTTTAATTTTAGGTGCACAGGGGGGGGGGGAAGAAAGTTATTTTCAGTATTGGTACCAAGACGAGCTCTTGCTAATAATGTCTTATGGATGGGGGAAGGGCTGCGCTTGAAGCTCAGTCGAGCAGCTATCATTAAAATAATGATGTAATACGTTAAGACTAGCAAAGTATCTTCTGTGAGAAATAAGGTGCAGGGAAGTGAAGAGATCATATCCCACCAGATTGTGAAGTCGAGTTGTACGTTCCCAAGGCAAGAAAGAGCGGTATCTTCTTAGTTGTGGCAACAGTAATTTGTTTGAAGCTAAATCTGACTCTTATACAGGTTAAGAATTGTATATTTTATGGATATATTTTATTGTATATCCTACAGATATGTTTTTGTGGTATATCCTATAGATATATTATAATGCATATTCTATAGATATGTTGTATTGTATATCCTATTGATATATTTCATTACTTTGACAAAATATAGTAATATGATTTATTTATGATAGTTTTCAGTATACGAAAGTCTATTCAATTCATTTATCTCCTGTATAAATGGTCCAATTAGTTTTTAGTATAATTTATTTCTATCTTTATAAAGTTACGTAGTTTGTCATTGTTTTTACTGGCTATAGAACCAGCGTTGGTGCGTAGTATATTCCACTCCCCAAGCTGTAAGAGGTATGCAGAATATAGTATCAAGTCGCCTTCAATAGGGCGTCGCATTTTTTTTATTTTATATATATATATATATTTATTAATTATTTGTTTACGTACATAACAGTCAAGTTAGGTAAGTTTATATGTTTATATATTTGTATGTGCAAAGTTCGATCCTAAACTGATTAACCGATCATAATGAATTTTGAAACACAATTGCTAAGCATAAGGGATTGTAATGTGGGCTATATTTAGTTTAACTTATTTTTACGAAAAGGAGGGAAAATAGGGTGGAAACCGGTCTTGAAATTTCAGATAACTCCTATTTCTGTGAAATTATAACAATGGGTATTAGACATCACTTAATTATTATTCCTCAAATGTCAGTTTCTTTGGATTATTTTAAAGGGTTTGAGGGAATTAATATTGGCACAACCTTTCGTTTGAAAATTCAAATATTTACGATATGCATTGAGTTTTGTCCATTAGACACCAATTAAGCAAGCATTTCTCAATTTAAATTTCTACTCGCGGTTCTTCAGCTAAACCCTTTAATCTTTGACATTTTCTAGAATCAAAATCAAGTAATGAATTTTTGATAAAAATTGGATTCTAGACATAGGGTTTACTATCATTATGTCTTTATTCTAATCTTATTATATTTATTTTCCCCGCTCTGGGACAGGTATGCTTCTTGTTTATTGCATATTTCATTCTCATTATACCAAGTTCAATTCCGTTCATTCATCTGCGCCATGAATGGCTCAAGTAGCCTATAGTAAAACGCAAAACATAAATTGTTAATGATTTTTATACCTTACTAATTTTCACTGAAGCGGGACCATTTCTCCCACGGTAGTAACTACGCCTCAAATTTGTTATTCACTTCAGTAAAAATGCCTCTGATTATTACCGCGGGATCTTTCGCTCGGTAAAAACGTGAGACATTTTATATTGGTTGAATTTGAACATGCTACGTTAACCAATTTCCTACACATTTTTAAACGGGGTGATTTCAGCTTTTTGAATTTCTCTGTTGTTCTTCCCCTTCTTAAATATCTTTTGAAACTTTTGAAAAGATTTATCTGACATTCGATGTTTTACACATGATTAACAACCTAAAATGTCGTCATGTTAATGCTTGACAAAATCAAACCTCGAGTTATTTTTGGGAGGTGGTAATACAGTTAAAAAGTGGAAGTTCTATGGATCCTGAAATAGAATGTGACTTTTAATATATTTTGAATTATTTTTCACTAATTCCCACATCTGCCAGTAGGTATCCACCCGGAAAACGTCGACCAAACATCTCTCTACACAACTCCGCACTTAGGGTGTTATGTAGGCATGGACCCTATTTTACAGTAGCCCCTTACGTTTCAGTGGCAATGTTTGGGTGCATTTGAGTTTTTAAAATGCTGCTCTTTATTAGGAAAGCGTAAAAAGGGGCCTAATATTGACGCTTGAGGGACTTCAAAAGAAATAAATCTCCTCTGTCTAACATCCACAGTAAACATGAACTGGAATAAACACATAAAAGACACTGCCAAACCTGCTTTAAAGAGGGTGGACCCCCTCTTGCGGGCTAGACAGCTTAACACCTGCCAGTAGCCTATATCTGTAGAAAACCACCATTCGTCCGTGCATGTATATTTGCCACATATGGGCTGGTGAACAAACCACTAGTCTCTTCCTCTTCTATCTTAAACTTGATAAGTCCCGCACTGTCTACCAGGCACCTGTCCCTGTCTCATCGCCGCAATATTGTATCCCTGCTCTTGTTTTAAATTTCTTCAACGGAATGTGTTCTGACGATCACTTTTCAGTTCTAGGTCTTCAACGTAAATTCACCTGATCCACCCGACTAGCAGAAAAATTCCACCCCTTCATTGCGAAGATCCTCAGATGCCGGACAACTTTCTATCCTTATAGCTTTTTTCCTAGAATCGCTTGTCTTTGTTATTCCTTCCCTGCTCCTTTTCCACCCACTGTACCACAAATCAGAAATTTAAATGCCATGTGAATAAACATCTTGCTGCCCATTTTCTTACTTAGTATGCACCCTTATAAATATGGTCCTCATCACAATAGCCCCTTTTTGTCTTAGTGGCAATATGCTTAGTTTGGGGTAAACAAAATTAAAAAATAATTAGGAAATATGATTTCTGTCATCAATGAATATTATTTGATTATTTTTAATCAATTTGTGTTCATTGCTTGATCATCAGCTTAAAAATCAATGATCTTATTTTTGTTTTGATATTTTTGACTCTTTATAGAAGAATTATCCTCAAGATGTAGTTTTTGACTACTCAAACGCCATTCAGTTAATCATAATCTTCTGATACAGATACTGTATCGATTAGGTTTTAGATCGAAGTTTTATTCCTAGCGTTTGAGGTATCTATCAGATCGATATAATATTCCTGTAAGAATCATTTTAAATCTGTACACTTACAAAGAAAAACACTTTTATTCACTCTAAACAAATCATATTTCTAGCAAGAGAGAATGGGCTACTGTTATTAGGGGCAAGATTTATAGTGGCTATCCTGAAGATGAGTTGTGCAAAAATATATTTTTTCACATTACATTTAAATGTATGCATGTTGGTACGGTTAGAAAAACAAGGAGCAGAGAAGGAATTCCATTATAAAGAAGTTATAAAAGTAAAAAGTTTTTCGGCATCTGGGGACCTCTACACTTAAGGGATGGGATACTTTCTGCTAGTTGGGAGGATTAAGGGTAATTACTTTGGGGCCTACAAGTGCAGTAAGTTTGTAGAATCACATTCCGTAGAAGTACTTGTGAAATATGCACAAGGATGCAACATTGCAGCGATAAGATAGGGGCTGGTGCTTGGGAGACAATGAAGGAGCTTTTAGATTAGAAACTCTTTGTTGAACCCTGTCTAAGAGGGGGGAAATAGTCGTTAAGGTAAACAATACTTCATGCACAGGCGAATAGTGGGTTTATAAAGACATAGGATTCTGGCAGGCGTGATAAGTTTTCTAGTCCGGTAGAATGAGTCTTCTTCCTTATTTGCAGGAGACCTGGCAGTATCTTCTATGTGTGTATTCCAATTCGTGTTACCTGTGAATGTTAAGCCAAAGTGAGTGAACGTTAGACTCTCATGAAGAGTATTACAATTCGTGCCAATCGGTGGTATGAATGGTTTCTTATAGTTTTTCAAGGAAAAGAGCATTGTCTTGCTAGCGCGTAGCGTTAGTCTCGGTTGGCCACAATTTATGAGAAAAAACACTGGAAGTCATTTTGTAGGTATTTAGGCAATTCATTTCATTCAAAATAATATTTTCAAAACATTTTGGGGAATATAAAAGTAGAGAAATCGGTGAAAACTTATACAATGGTAGTGATTTCCTATCTTTAGATAATTATTTTAGCAACACTAAAACAGTCAGGGAACATATACAGCGATCATCAGGGAGATAATTTAATAAGTTCTGGATTTACATATAAATAGCGCCAGTAATAAAAAAGAGTATAATGTGTGTATAGTACTGACCTTAAAATAACACGTGTTAAAATTTGAACACAATCGAATCGTTCTTTTAGACGGTACAGTTATTTAAGTGAAACTACAGACCTTAAAATAACACGTGTTAAAATTTGAACACAATCGAATCGTTCTTTTAGAAAGTACAGTTATTTAAGTGAAACTACTGACCTTAAAATAACACGTGTTAAAATTTGAACACAATCGAATCGTTCTTTTAGAAAGTACAGTTATTTAAGTGAAACTACTGACCTTAAAATAACACGTGTTAAAATTTGAACACAATCGAATCGTTCTTTTAGAAAGTACAGTTATTTAAGTGAAACTACTGACCTTAAAATAACACGTGTTAAAATTTGAACACAATCGAATCGTTCTTTTAGAAAGTACAGTTATTTAAGTGAAACTACTGACCTTAAAATAGCACGTGTTAAAATTTGAACACAATCGAATCGTTCTTTTAGAAAGTACAGTTATTTAAGTGAAACTACTGACCTTAAAATAACACGTGTTAAAATTTGAACACAATCGAATCGTTCTTTTAGAAAGTACAGTTATTTAAGTGAAACTACTGACCTTAAAATAACACGTGTTAAAATTTGAACACAATCGAATCGTTCTTTTAGACGGTACAGTTATTTAAGTGAAACTACAGACCTTAAAATAACACGTGTTAAAATTTGAACACAATCGAATCGTTCTTTTAGAAAGTACAGTTATTTAAGTGAAACTACTGACCTTAAAATAACACGTATTAAAATTTGAACACAATCGAATCGTTCTTTTAGAAAGTACAGTTATTTAAGTGAAACTACTGACCTTAAAATAACACGTGTTAAAATTTGAACACAATCGAATCGTTCTTTTAGAAAGTACAGTTATTTAAGTGAAACTACTGACCTTAAAATAACACGTGTTAAAATTTGAACACAATCGAATCGTTCTTTTAGAAAGTACAGTTATTTAAGTGAAACTACTGACCTTAAAATAACACGTGTTAAAATTTGAACACAATCGAATCGTTCTTTTAGAAAGTACAGTTATTTAAGTGAAACTACTGACCTTAAAATAACACGTGTTAAAATTTGAACACAATCGAATCGTTCTTTTAGAAAGTACAGTTATTTAAGTGAAACTACTGACCTTAAAATAACACGTGTTAAAATTTGAACACAATCGAATCGTTCTTTTAGAAAGTACAGTTATTTAAGTGAAACTACTGACCTTAAAATAACACGTGTTAAAATTTGAACACAATCGAATCGTTCTTTTAGACGGTACAGTTATTTAAGTGAAACTACAGACCTTAAAATAACACGTGTTAAAATTTGAACACAATCGAATCGTTCTTTTAGAAAGTACAGTTATTTAAGTGAAACTACTGACCTTAAAATAACACGTATTAAAATTTGAACACAATCGAATCGTTCTTTTAGAAAGTACAGTTATTTAAGTGAAACTACTGACCTTAAAATAACACGTGTTAAAATTTGAACACAATCGAATCGTTCTTTTAGAAAGTACAGTTATTTAAGTGAAACTACTGACCTTAAAATAACACGTGTTAAAATTTGAACACAATCGAATCGTTCTTTTAGAAAGTACAGTTATTTAAGTGAAACTACTGACCTTAAAATAACACGTGTTAAAATTTGAACACAATCGAATCGTTCTTTTAGAAAGTACAGTTATTTAAGTGAAACTACTGACCTTAAAATAACACGTGTTAAAATTTGAACACAATCGAATCGTTCTTTTAGAAAGTACAGTTATTTAAGTGAAACTACTGACCTTAAAATAACACGTGTTAAAATTTGAACACAATCGAATCGTTCTTTTAGAAAGTACAGTTATTTAAGTGAAACTACTGACCTTAAAATAACACGTGTTAAAATTTGAACACAATCGAATCGTTCTTTTAGAAAGTACAGTTATTTAAGTGAAACTACTGACCTTAAAATAACACGTATTAAAATTTGAACACAATCGAATCGTTCTTTTAGAAAGTACAGTTATTTAAGTGAAACTACTGACCTTAAAATAACACGTGTTAAAATTTGAACACAATCGAATCGTTCTTTTAGAAAGTACAGTTATTTAAGTGAAACTACTGACCTTAAAATAACACGTGTTAAAATTTGAACACAATCGAATCGTTCTTTTAGAAAGTACAGTTATTTAAGTGAAACTACTGACCTTAAAATAACACGTGTTAAAATTTGAACACAATCGAATCGTTCTTTTAGAAAGTACAGTTATTTAAGTGAAACTACTGACCTTAAAATAACACGTGTTAAAATTTGAACACAATCGAATCGTTCTTTTAGAAAGTAGTCATTTAAGTGAAACTACTATAGCAATTTTTTTAGAATCGGGATTTCGTGTGTAGATATAGTATTGCTGTCTGCTGGAAAAATGAATGTCAAGCAAAGCAATAGCGTGATATATTTATTCAGACTCTCCTCCATCGGAAACAACAGTTAAGAGGTGGTATATTCACTTTAAACGCGGTCGTACAGCCACAAATGCTGCTGAACCTTCAGGTTGCTCAAATGCTTCAGGTATCTCGAAATAACTAAATAAGTTCACAAAACCCGTTTAAACCGATCGTAAATTGATGTTGCGTGAGATAGTAGATGATTTGAAGATGTAAGAAGACAGTGGGGTCACCATTTTCATGAACATTTGTCAATGAGTAAACTGTGTTTAAAGTGAGTGCCGCGTTTGCTAACAGTCAATCAAAAACAACAATGCATCGACGATTTAGTGCATTGTTTGCAATTCGTTCAATGCAACAAACATGATTTTTGAATATATATATGTGACAATGGATGAAATATGGATCCACCACTTAATTATGGAGTCAAATTGGTAATCAGCGACAGAACACGCAAACATCATCAGGAATGGTTTCGACCTCCGTGTTTTAGGATGCGCAAGGAATTTTGTTCATTGATGACCTTTTAAAAAATAATAGTCAATAGCAGATACTGTATAGAATTATTGATGCGTCCGAAGAAGCAGTCGCTTCAAACCGACCACAAATGAAGAAAAAAACGTGTTATTCTACCAAAACAATGTATCGTGGCACAAGTCGATCGCATCGATAGCAAAACTACACGAATTGCTTCTGCACACGCTCTATTATCAAAATCTGGTCATCAGCACCTATAGGGGGTGTAGAGACACTAACAGAATGCCAGAGGGAAAGGGATTTGACTCTAACGAAGAAATGATATGGGAAACTTCCCTCGAAAATATGCGTTAATGAGATGGAATGATTGCCAGAACCATCCTGACCACTGCGTCCCACACGAAAACTGACGAAGCTTGACGATTTGAAGTTAACGATGTGATGATCTATAGCCACTCACTCTTCAAATGGTGAACTCTGTAGACACGAGACTCCCGGTTGGGTTTTAAGGTCAGCTTTAACAATCATCAGCTATGTGTTTTGTTGTCAACCTGTAGGGGAGTTGAGGTAATTACTTTGTAGATGAAATCTCCCGGGTGACAGAGAAGGGCATTATCCAGCGAGCGCAGACTTTTCGTGGGGATAACTTGCCAGAAGGAGTTCATTTTGCGGCTGAAACGTACTGAGTTGTTTAATACAAAGTATTGCTATCCGACACGGACAGTGCAATTCAGGCAGCAGTGATCGAAAGTTTCCAGGCGCTTCATGTCTTCTGCTATCATTGGCCAGGACTCGCTGATATAAAGACGGATCGTTCGCACCAGCGCTTATTAGATTCCAACTTTGGTGCTGCGCTTCATCTCAGATCTTGACCAGGTCCTAGTATTGAGTCGCCGTGCTACGTCAGTCTGTGTTTTCATATCAGATCCAGCTTGGCCCGTTACTGGTATATCAACGTGTGCAGTTCCATGTCACAAGCAAGACAGCTACTATTTAATCTGTAGATTGGTATCTGACACGAACTACTACTTCAAGAAAGTAATCACCTCGTACTGTGTTATAAATCTTGTTTAATAATTCAACAATTAAAACTATACACATTATAGAAACATTAATGTTCACACATTATTACATATAGATTGGTTGCTGGACGTTCTTCTTGTACGCACCCGCGTATTCCTTCCAGACTGAAGGCTAGCCGTTCTATAATTAAAACTTCTTACGTATACTTTCAAAAGGACTAACTCGATTCAAAACTAGTGGAAGACAACGGTTGTTTATTCAATCTACTCTTCGTTTAAAATCATTGACCAGTGGGAGAAAGACAGAGAATGAGATAACACAGAGAGAGGACAGAACGAGTACGATCGAAATCACTAATTAATTATTCTTGGCATTTTCACGTCCGAACACGCCGCGTGCTGCTCCGGTCTGTCTTCTCTATCACTCTATCTATTTTAGCCATGTGATGTTGTACAACCATATGTTGCTCTCCCTGAAAATCACCCAAATCACTGCTTTATAAGTATACAAAAATAAAATAATGCAAACTCACAAGAGAAAACACAAACTCTGATACATTATGTATAAATCAGTTGTGCCCTGTGTGTGTGGTACCGGGTGGAAAACGGACTCCCAAACGTTGTCTGTTGATAGCTGTCCGTCGGGTTATCATTGTAGTCCGGTTGAAGTGAATTCATCTCAGGTCTGCGCCAATCTACAATCTCCCTCGCCTCACTCGTGTCAGACCTATTCTGCCTGGAGGTAAAACCTTTCAGGGAACTTCTACGAGCTGCTAACGGCTGAAAACTGCCGAACACTCAATCTGTCGCAAACTGCTCTGACTCCTCAACATATTAAACTCGACCGGAAGTTCTAAAAACTTCTAACTTTGTCCCAGAGTTACCGATAAGAGAAAAAATGCCTCGCCGCCACAATTACTTCAAGCTGACTACCTACAAAGTGACTACTAACTGTGAGGCGACTTCCTGTCGCGAAAGTTCAAAAGATTTTGATGGCCCTCCATTGTCTTTTTACTTATCTCACTTCAGATAGCTTTACCTTTTTTCGTTAACTATTTCCTCCTATTGTCCGGGGTCTTGGCTCCTTCACATCCATAGTTTTAAACATCTCCCATGCCCTACTTTTCATTTATTACATAAATTACAAAACAAAAATAATGCACCCATATGATATAAATTATACACAATCTATACATTCACGTTGCATAAGTTTTTAAACAGCAGAGACATGATTTTCTACCCCCCCCCCAAAAAAAACAACAAAACAAAAACCGACCACGTGATCTCCGAACCGGGAACACAAGGGTGCATTTAACCCTCTCGCAAGCAAAAGCGTATTTTAGTACCCTTTAAAAGTATAACACTGCTAACTGGTACATACCAGAAGGAGGAAATAAACCTCGACCTCCATCTAAAGAACTTTAATACACATTCTACCAAGGTGACTTTCAAATCACCTTTCATATAACCAGGCATTCTGTCATTTTATTTCCTATCCTTTTAAAACAAACCAATGTAGTTTACTCCTACCAAGAGGTATTTCACGTCATCTCTTATAAAACAGACATTCCGCAATTTTGTTTTCTACCCTCCCCCTAAAACAGTCAGGAGGAATTTTATTCACCTCCTACAAAAAGGACTTGATCCACAGCTCCTAAAACAGTTGCAGCCCTCTCTAAAACTAAAACGCAGCGGATTTAACTTCCATAACAACATGAATTTAGTGAACTGCCCTAAAACCGGCCTGAATAATTGAATTCATATACGAAAACTTTCCCCCGCTTGAAATTCTCATGTAATTGTTTTCTTTTGTTTTCTCCTTTCCATCAACTTAAAAAAGGTAGAATATTTATGGGGGGTGCGGAGGATGTTCAGTTATAATCATACTAAAAATATAAATAAATAACAGTAACCTGTTTATATATATATATATATATATATATATATATATATATATATATATATATATATATATATGTGTGTGTATATATATATATATATATATATTCTTCTTTAGTGAGTCACTTTTTTCTACGGACATTCGTGACTGAAATATATGTTTACGAAGCGAAGTTAAATGAATAGTTCATCTTCTGTTCCCGTTCTTAAACTAATACAGTAATATGTAATTGCTGTAATCATTTGAAACTAATGTACTATCTTTCAATGCTCAATTCAGGAAGTAGTATAGTATATGTTTGTTTATCAGGATACAATTGTCACAGGTATAAAATCCTCCGTTTTTGGTGACGAAAAATCGTATTATTTGTTCTCTTGCCAAAAAAACATATTCAAATGCAGTACCAATTTCTTTTTCTTTTATTTGTTGTATCTCTTTAGTTGTCATGAGCCCATCCTAACAGTAATTACATGTTTTTAGGGCTTAGTGCAGTATATGTTAATCATAATACAATCTCGTAAGCGTTACCTCCTCCTGTTCTGTAGTCATTATACCCTCCTTCCAGATATTACATTCCTTTGATGGGGTATTGTAGTATATGTTCTGTTGGCATGAGACTAGCCTTCCGGGCATAGCACCCTTCTTTGCTGGGGGAGGGGTTGCAGTGCTTTATGAGGACGGCGACTATGTTTTCGATCAAGAAAACAGCCTTGCTTGACTCCGCTTCAGATACTGAAAACAGTTGAAAGAGATCCTACAGAACTGGACTGTCCCTTTCAAGATGGTGTGGAAGACCCCTGTTATGTTCTGAAGATTCAGTGAACAACCAATCCCCGAGAGCATCTTGAATAGACTGTCTTTTCTGACAAAATAAAACGCCTTGGTGAGATTAATTAAGGCGACGTATAGGGGCATCTGCCGTTCTCTGCACTTCTTTTGGGGTTGCTGAAAGGAGTTCATATATCCAATTGGTCTTTATGTTTGGAACTCACAGTGTGAGTCAGAGTAGACACGTTGTGTCAGCTTCTGCGGAAAGATCAGGATGACCTGAGTAAAGACTTTGCCGACAGTGCTAAGAAAGGGAGATGCCATTTGTAGTTCTTATAGTCGCTTCCTTCATCCTTATTCCCCTAGTGGGTAATGATATTGACATCCAAAATGTCCTGTGGAATTAATATCTCTTGTCAGCGCTGACAGAGAACTTTGTGTAGCGGATGCAGAACAATATTCGTTGCAGTCCTTGATCAGGGCTGCGAGATTCCCATCGCTACTTCATGCATTGCCTGAGACCCATCTATCAAAGGTCTTATTCAGATCCCCTACGGTTGGTTCTTCATCCAGCTCCTCCGTGGTTGGTAGACACTTAATGGTGTCAATAGCTCAGGGGGACATAGTATCCTGTCTGGAGCAGAGGAATGAGTTTTCTACCCATCTCTGCATCTGTTGAGCCCTGCTTGTTATCACTTCGTAGTGCAGGATTTGAGGGGAGCCGTATTGCTCTTGATTGGTCAAAGTGTATTCTTCATGCGATCGTACATCCATCTCAAGTTGCCTGTATTGGTGACTCTCTGGATGTATTCGGTGAACTCTGTCCAGTACTCGTTGGCGCAGCGCCTGGCAATCTGCTGGTCATTGTTCCTGGCAGCCCTGAAAATATGCAAGTGTCTCTCGCTAGGTGACCGCTTGTATTCAGTAAGAGCAGCGCGTTTGGCTTCTATGACTGGTGTCATCACGGTGTATTTGCCCACAAACTACTCGTGTGACTCCAGGGTGTATATTTTTAAGATAACCAGGGCAGTCTGGTACATGGTGTCCTGCAGCGTTTCCCATTTCTCTGTAGCAGAACCTTCAGGGTATGAGGAACGCAACCCACTCTAAAAGGTCTCTGAAAATTGTTTTACAAGTTCCGGTAGGGACATCTTGCTGACATCTTTGCTAAGCTACTTCTGTTTCGTGAAGCGGTAGAACCTGTCTGGTTATAACCTGATCTTACAGAAGACCAAGAAGTGATCTGTGTAACAGTTTGCGCTGTCGAAAGAGTGTGTATGATAACGTTTTTCATAACTGCATGTCTAATATAAATAAGGTATAAGTGATGCCAGTTCTTTGAGTGTGGGTGTCGCCAAGAGACCTTGTACTGATGCTTTGTCCTGAAGTAGCAGTTCGTAGTATTTGAAAAGTTTTAGCAGTTATTGACCATTCTCGTTCATTCTACGTTTAGTTTTCGTTTAGACTGCTAAATCTGCGCATCTGCCACAGCTTGTAACAGGGGGGTCTTTTACTAACTTTTTTCTCATTGTATATATTCTCATTTATTGTTTTTGTACATAGTGTTTTATCATATCCCCCCCCGTTGCATATTTGTTAATATGGGTTTTAAGTAGGTTATTCATGGAGTGATTTCTTTTGGTAATTGGAGAAGGATGTACAGTATAAATGTGGTATTTTGGTGAATGATGGTCCTGCATAGAACTAGCTAGGTTAGAAAGTTTGAATCGGACCGATCGCCTATCCCTCTCCTTTCTTTGGCTTTGTGCCGCATTTTGTATTATTTTTTTAATTTTACAAATAAATATTGAGAGCGAGAAAGGTTGATGTTGTGACTACGTCGAGTGCAAGAAAGAAGAAAAAGAAAAGAAAAAGGAATCAAATTCTGGACGAAAAGTTTGATTGTAAACGTCGCGTCGTTCTCGTGCGTGTTCGGACTGCTGGTAGTGAAAAGACAAAAAAAGACAATTTGGCGTCTCGTTTTAACTCAGTCTTTATTTTATTAACTCTCTGTTACAAGCTATCTCGGCGGTTGTGTGCTGTTTATTTGTGACATAATGGCGGATGCTAAGTTCGACCTTAAACTCATCCCTGAGTTTGACGGATCTACGTCTGTGGTGGACTGGGTTGAGAGAGTTGTTCTAACATGTCGTTTATGTGGGGTCAAGCAGGTCAAGTTGGTCATTCCCCTTCGACTAACGGGAGGCGCTTTACATGTTTACCAGCAGCTAAGCGAGAATGATAAGGCCAATGTCGAGCAGACGAAGGCTGCGCTCTACAAAGCTTTTGCGATAGACCCCTGCACAGCATACGAACGTTTTACTACCAGGAAACTATTGGCAGACGAAACAGTTGATGTCTTTTTTGCTGCATTGAAAAAGCTGGCCGTTCTTTTGGAGGATTGCCTGAACAGACATTCGTGTACGCATTTGTGGACGGACTCCCTGTTCGAGTGAAGCAACTCCTGAGGGCATCCGTAAGCATAGAAGCGACACCGATAGAATAGCTACTTGTGCGCGCCCGTGCTATCATCAGGGATGAAACGGAACTTGATGAGAATGTCGTAATGGGCACGCAGTCGGCCCAGAGAGTGCTTAAAAATTCGCAGAGGACGGACTCACGTGCCAATGTAAATTGTTTCCGTTGTGGGCGAAGAAGTCACATTGCAAGGAATTGCATGGATAGAAGACTTGGGCGCATACGGTACTTCCGGTGTGGCGGGATCGGACACATTGCCTCAAGCTGTTCGGGAAACGAGTCAGGGGACAAGATGTCAGCGCCGATCTGCTCCCCAGAGAAGATGTAAACGAGGTGCAACCAATTATCAGAGTACATGTCAACCAAACGCCTTGCTAAGCGCTTCTTGATGCAGCCTGCTCCCTCACTATAGTAAATGCAAGGTTATGCCACAACTGGAGCAAGAGGAGCATTAAAATAATCACGATAAATGGCGAGACACAGGCATGCTGTGGAGTAGCATTGGTTAGGATTAGCACAGACTCTGGTGTATCCGCTGAGGTAAATGTCCTAGTTACACAGAAATACATACTGGGCTTCGACCTACTGCTCGGATATGACGCTATCAAGGCACTGGGTGGTGTTCTCATTACACCAGCTGGGACTGTGAAATTCTCTAAGGCACCGGTGTGTGCCGCACTTTGTATTGATGGGCCATACTTCAAGGTGGAGTTTGATCAACGCCAAAAGATCTGGACTGCGTCGTGGAAATGGACGGACGATAAAGTACCAATCAAGCTACGGAATGGTGTCAGAGATTACCCCGTGGCCGCGAACGTAAGAGCCGCATATGAACAAGAGCTTGACGCCTGGATCAAAGATGGGTGGTTGATCCCGTACCACAACCAATCGCTTGGATCTCCAAAAGGTATTATCCCTTTAATGGCAGTGGTACAACATAACAAATCAAAGGTGCGACCAGCCATGGACTACTGTGAACTCAATCAATAAATTAAGGCTTACACGGCTGATGCCGATGTATGTGCAAGCAAGTTACGGGAATGGCGCCAGAAAAGAATCGAATGTATCATTGCTCGATCTGAGGAAGGCATATGTGCAGGTGAGGGTTGACAAAACTTCATGAGCATTCCCGACGGTGGTATTTCGCGGCAAGAGATACTGGCTAACCAGACTTGGTTTTGGGTTGAATGTGGCACCGCAGATCATGAAAACCATCGTTAGTGCTGTTATCCCAGGAAGAGACCGTTGAAAAGGCAACATCGACGACATTTACATCAATGAAGATGTCAAGTCGGCAATACACATCCGCACAAAATGATCAGAATTTGGTCTAACGTGCAAAAACCCAGAGTGGCTTAGAGACGTAGTACGCGTACTTGGCCTGGAAGTCAGAGGGGGAGGATGGCACCCATCGATGGAGACGAGGAAATGTGATTTCCGGCATCTCTGAAGTTCTCACAAGAAGGACACTTTTTCCATTGTGCGGAAAAGTTGTAGGAAACCTGCCAGTGTGTGGTTGGCTGCGTGTGGCAGTGGGTGTAGTAAAACGCAGGGCGAATGTGGTAACCAAAGGGTGGGATGATCAAACAAGTGATGTCCTCCTCACCCGAATGATTGCAGAAAGTATTGAGAGAGCGACGCACGAGGACCCGGCTCGAGGAGAGTGGTGTGTTAATGGAGATGAAATGAATGTATGTGTTGACGCTAATTCACTAGCATTGGGAGTCCTGTTGAAGAAGGATGGAGCCATGTTGGAGGATGCCTGGTGGTTGCGGCCTGCAAACACCGCCTAGCACTTCAATCTTGCTGAGTTAGATGGTGTGATGAAGGGCGTTAACCTAGCACTACAGTGGCAAGCAAAAAGGTTGCATTTGCAGACTGACTCACTTTGCGTCTATCACTTGGTGTTCGACACGCTGACTGGGAAAGCAAGAATACGCATTAAGGCAGCAAGTGAGATGGCCCCGTCATACTGCAACCTTGCTGATCAACTGACACGAGTGCCTTGAAAATGGTACGATGCAATAAAACTGGGTGCTGAGCCCGTTTGGAAAACATGCGCTGCTACAGTGAGTACGATGAGCAAGCAGCATATAGAAAACATCTACAGACAGAGAATACATCCAGGCGTCAAGAGGACTCTATATTTCGTGAGGCGCGTAAATCCAGCAGTGGCAAAATCAGAGGTCAAACAAGTCATCAAGTACTGTGAGATGTGTTAGTCAATTGACCCAGCACCAGTGCGGTGGCAAAAAGGACGACTGGAAGCAGGTGACGCATGGAAAAAGGGTGGGAATGGATATCCCCCATTATAATGGTAACCACTTTCTTACTCTCATCGACTGTGGACCAACCCGTTTTGCAGTTTGGCGACCAATTGCACGCCAAGATTCGGCAAGCGTGATTCGACAACTATTGTCCGTCTTTTACGAAACGGGTGCACCGCATTAGATTTTGGCCGATAACGACCCAACATTTTGCAGCCAGCGAGTAAGAGTGTTTTTATTTGAATGGGGAGTTCAATTGCGGTTGCAATGCGCTCACGTACCATCAGGACATATCATCGCGGAAAGAAGCCACCGCAGCATTAAGAAGATTGCTGCCAGGAAGAAGTGTTCTGTTGTAGAAGCAACATACTGGTACAATGTTACGGCGAAGGATGGCATGCTCCCGGCAACCGCACCCGCGAATACTCTCTACACGTACCGGACTCGGGTAAAACGTATCGACATTGTGCAGTCACTTGACAATGAGGAGATATAATATACGGGCTATATGATGTAGGAGATCATGTCTAGGTTAAACCGTCAGGCTGTCGATGTACCACCAGATTCAAACGTGGACGAGTGACTGGCATGGTCAGTCAGCAATCTGTCCTGGTTGATGGGATTCCACGTCACATACGCGATCTCCGCCCTGCTTTGGGGGAGGACCATTCAACCACTGGGGAAAGTAATAGGTCGTCTGGCGCTGAACTATTAATGGGCAGCGCCAGTGACCCTCACGAGAATGAAGCCGCAAGTTCAGAAATAGAAACTTTGTCAGTAGATTTAGAAGCGGAAACTACATCGGACGATTCAGAAGCAGACACTGGAATACATGTCCCACTCCGGAAAAGCTCACGAATCAAATAGCCACCACCACCCTGCATCATGTGTGATGAAGAGATCAGGGGGGGGGGAGTGTAGCAGCCATCATGTGGGTCCATGAGGAAAAAGAGTGAGGGTTACACCGTGCATTGTCCATCTGGGATTGAACCCAGAGTGTTCTAGTCACCAATAAGAAGCGTGTGCTTTTTGACACGCGACGAGACTTCACATATGCAAATAAGCCTTGTTTTGCATGGGCTAATTCTCGTCGTGATAAAAAGCTTAGACACTTTGCTCTGGGGCGAGAGCGAGTAAGGTTGATGTTGTGACTACGTCGAGTGCAAAGAGAACAAGAAAGAAGAAAAAGAAAAGAAAAAGGAATCAAATTCTGGATCAAAAGTTTGATTGTAAACGTCGTGTCGTTCTCGTGCGTGTTTGGACGGTTGGTAGAGAAAAGACCAAAAAAGACAATTCGGCGTCCCGTTTGAACTCTCTGTTACGGAAACTATATATTGCCACGACTGTTGATCTAATGGTCTCTAAAAGAGGCTGTCGTTTCTTGACGTTCATTTTGAAAATTAACAAAATGTTTTAAACATAATTTGCCAATGAGTATTGGAACACTGCTCAGTTGATGGAGAATACCGACGTTAACACAGCGGTCTTGTGGTCTCTCTATTTAAACCTCTCGTACAGCGAGTCTAAAGATCTTATGCGAATCAGATTGTTTTTTATAAATCGATTTAAGTCGATAATGAAAGATGATTCGTATTCTGTATGGTCGGGAATTTTTTCTGAACTTGATATAGGGAAGGGTAGAAGTAAGAGACGTAGACAAAAGAGAAATGAGAGTAAACGTCTATTGATTTGTGAATTATTTTTGACTGAGGCAACAAGTCAATTATTATTTTCATTTTATTCGATAAAATTAAGCTTTAACGGTCCGATTGAAGTCAGAGTGTAAACGCTTCACTGATTAAGTTCCAAATTCCTCTTTTCGAGGGAATCATATACATGATATATATAAACATATACACATACCGAACTGTTTAAAATAGAGTTATACACATTTTTAATTTTATATAAATATAGTTTATCTGTAATACGTATAACATGTTGTGAAACACCTTTTCTTGAACCAAACGTTAAATATTCACGGGCCACATTACTTTAAATAGTTGATCATTTGATCGCTCGGTTTCAATTTATTTGCTTCTCATCGTATCAAGATTGTTGCATTCTAAAACAGATTCATATGGCGTTCAAAGGTGTGTAATTGATAGAACAAATCTATTTCCCTGACAGCATTAGTTATGTGCTTTCCAAACAGTGCATTTCCAGTCGTAACTTTTCTACGAAACCGCTTCCAATAGAATCTCATTGGATAGAAACAGTATCAATAATAGAACACCTATTTCCGTCTGAGGATATTGTAAGAATCAAGCCAGGTGTAAACCGAGTGTGATTATTTTTTTCATATTTGGAACGTTATTTTTATGGTGCATATTTGTCTCGTTGATGCTGAAGACTTTTTTAATCTGAATCTGTTTATTCATATGAAAGGTTGAACATACGATATTTATGATTCACATGCTAACATATTAAATAAAGGCAGTTTCTTTCTCGAATTCTTGACATCGATAGATTTCTTCCTACAACATAACTATTTGATACTGGTTCGTCAGTTGTTTTGGTAGATCGTTGAACTATGGTTGTAATTACAATAAAATGTAATTATTTGTATTTCCTTACAGTTGATACTTTGACCCTATCGGAATTATTTACATATAGACGCCATCTCAAAAAGGACGTAACTCTCTATTTGATTTGGAAGTAAAAACATACGATTATCATGATTAATGTAATCTAATATATAAAGTAAAGCCTAAAAACTAAAGTCGGTCTCTTTTGTTTTGTCATCGATAACTTTATTTCGACAAAATCAATATTTCATTCTTGTTGTCAGTTGTTTTAGTCTATTCCTGCGGTATGTTTTTAATTACAATATAATGTAATTCGATATATTCCTTCCATAGTATATTTAAAACGGGTTGGAATAATTTACATACGTACGCCATCTTAGAAATAGTATTCAACTCTACATTCGCCAATAAAAAGATTTCTCTTTTTTGCAACCAAAAGATAATATCTTGCAAATGTAATAAGATGTATTAATTTCTAGAAGATACTATTATTTGGATCTTAGAACATGTGATATTTATTGTAATCAAATATTTAAAATAACACTTAATATAAAAAGTAAAGTTAGTCTTCTTGTTTTTGTTATTAATATCATTCTGCGGAAGTTCTTTTGGTTGATCGTTGCAGCATGTTGTTAAGGCACATTAAATTTAATTCGATTCAACCCCCCTCCCAGAAAATACTTTAAAAGGGTTGGAATTATTTTCATGTGTATGCCATCTAAAACGAGGGGATGAAACTCTTTATTCGTCAATAGAAACTTACGTATCTTTGTTTGCAACAAAACAATCATATTTTGGGAAAAACGACACAGTTTAAATTATGTCGTCTTAAATAGATACATAAAAAACGCTGGAATAATTTTCATACGTACTCCATCTTAAGAAACGGGCGCAACTTTGTATTTGTCGATAGAAAGTTACTTCCCTTTATTTGCCACAAGAAAATAATATTTGGAAAATAGAAAGCAGAGTTTCAACTATGCTGTTTGTTTTAAGCTAAGCAAATTGCAAGCAAACACACTACACAGTAACGCTGGTTAAGGATGAAATAATATTATCCATGAAGACTGTTCATATAATTAGAAGATATTTAAATTAGAAGAACATTGTTAACGATTGAGGGATGTTTTTTTAGAGAACTCGTGAATGTTCATACGCATGAGACTTTCTTAATTACTTTATAATTCCATTGTATTTGGCAATGTTTTACTATTACTGTGATATGCGCTCGTATCGATGGGTGATGTACGTGAGTTAATCGTCTTGTCCTCGTCCCCGCCACTATTAAAGTTATGAATCTCAGTTGCCTGTTTGTTTTTTGATACAGAACCAGGGGTGCTGCCCACTGAATTTATTCCACTTTCGATAAGATGCCGGTCGTATATAGTAGGTCTAATTCCTGATTTATTTTGTCTACCGATGCAAAAGACATATATATATATATATATATATATATATATATATATATATATATATATATATATATAACAGAATTAAATAACAAGCAGTACCACTAGCTTACTTGCGAGATCCAACGCGCTGTGTTATTGTTGATCACTATGGACTGCGTGTTGTAAATACTCGCCGACTTGGCATTTAAAATTAACTTTGAAGTTAGGAGGAATTTAACTTTGTAAATACCCGCCGACTTGGTATTTACAAAAGTTAATTCCTCCTAACTTCAAAGTTAATTGACGGTGGCCGACGGGTAAGACTCTTGAATACGAATCAGTTGCGATGTGTGATCGGAGTTCGCACCCGCCGACCGTCGGAAATGAACTCCTAACACTGCAGCTTGCGTAAGTATGAAACATCGATGTCTGTAGGTAATAAATAATTAATATTTATTCATAAATATATATATATATATATATATATATAATGCGCTGGGATATGATGAAATGAAATACATAAAGTGTACTATTTGCAAGCTAAAATACAAAGTGTTTATTGAACAAACTATATATTATATATTCCTGAGACGTGCCATGGATTCATTAAGACCGGTACACTTTATTTTTTAGAAAAGTCCCTCACAAGCCATTTCAAAACCTCAGCGAATCACTGTCGTAGACAGTTTGAACAATAAATAATTAGTGTATATATATATATATATATATATATATATATATATATATGTATATACATATATATATATATATATATGTATATACATATATACATATATATACATGTATATACATATATATATGTATATACATGTATATAAGTATATATGTATATATGTATGTATATAAACGTGTGTACATTTAAGAAGTGGTTTGAGATTTCAGGTGCATGTATTGGTCCTGTGAGTGTATGAATAATTGCTTTTCATACATTCAACATGTGTATATATGTGGTTGTCTGAGATCTCAAGTGCATGTATTGGTACTGCGCTTGTGTGTGTAAGCGGTTTTTGCTGTGCAAGTGTACGGAAGACGCTTAGGTCTTGTGTGTTTTGTGCATATGTATATATATATATATATATATATATATATATATATATGTATATGTATATGTATATGTATGTATGTATGTATGTATGCATGTGTTTGTTTTTTTATATGTACATTTGTGTGTGTATATGCGGCTTTGTTCACATGGTTGTTTACATGTGCTTTATCTACAATTCATGTCAGATTACGGTGGATGTTCAATGATGTAAGGAGCAGTAGTTTACTACCGCGAGCGGGTGGAGGCAGCATTGCAACTATAGACCTATCTAACCCCATCTTTAAATTCTATTATCTATTCTTTGTTTTTCACTATTTATTTTTTATTTTTTATTTATTATTCATTAGTCTAAGTTGTTTTGCATCTGCTTAACACCCCCATCCTTTCCCTATTTTTAACCACCTACATTGTCGATTTATTTATAGATTGACAATTGATTAAAAATCCCTTAGCACCACTTTTACCTCATAAAGAAATTTACTTAGACCATAAGAATTATAATAAGACAGAGAATTCCCATTTCTTGTTAAAACAATAAATGGGAATTCACCTTATTAGCGACACCAGTTCTTCTTCCTTCCTTTCCATTTTTCCCACCCCCATAAAAAACCATGTCCCTATATTCTTTCCCCATCCAAAATTATCTCAGCCGAATCTTCCTTAAAAAACAGTTTTTGTTTCTTATCTGTATTTAATCTACTTACATCCCCCACGGGAACATAATTTCACTGTGCTGACCAGACATTTTGTATTCGGCCACCTTGGAATTTATTTTTATTATTTTTTCTCTTTACTTTTATCTTCCGCTCCCTTTCTTCTGTCTAAATATCATTTTGATTGCAATCCCTTAACCCCACCCCCCACCTGTCGGATTGCACTCTTTTTTCACTCGCTTTTCTTTTTCTCTTTTTTTCTTTTTTTTCTCTTTTCTTCTTTTGTTTTTATCCTTTCTTCTGTCTCTATATTTTGTCTAGCGTCTTTTTTCTCCTCCCTTTCTTTTTTCCCTCTCCTTCTTTATGCTATCCCACGATTCCCAAGTAATGTTTATACATTGCAACAGTTCGCTTTGACTCCATTGAGATTTTGTCGTTGTTTTTGCCTTGAAATACGCTTAACTGAAAACAGGAAGAATATTGTTTTCCTTTACATGGCCAATCTTATTTGATCCCTTCTCCGAGGACAACAGACCTAGGTGGAATCGTCGTCATTGGATTTTTATACAGATTCCTCTGGATTTACCAATATTACTGAGCCCCACGCTTTTTTGGATTTCGTTATTGGTGATTCTCATACCCCTTTGAACTTTAAAATCTTTTTAAAAACTCTTTCAAATTAAGAACTTTGATTTTAAACTTTGAAAAACCTGCTTTAAGGAATGAAAGAGAAAGAAATAAATGTTTTTTATTAACTAAACTGCTCCTTGCTTTGAACAACTGAAGATATTGATTTGCTTCCATTTGCAGGTCTAATCAATTTTCATTGACTTACCATATATGTATACACATGTATATATATATATGTATATATATATTAGACCTCTTCAAAATTGACCTTTTTCTTCAAACATATGGAAACTGATATTATTCCCATTCTCCAAGGTCGAAATTAGCTAAATATACCAGTTATTGTGATCTTGGCCCTTGGATATGCCTGCCTCAAGAGCCATGTAATTTTATTGTTGACGTTTTTCAAACACGCTGCAAAATATGAGATATTATGTCCTTATGTTCATTGTAGCTTTCCAGAGGTTGATGCTATAGCATTGAAAGTGGTACCAAATGAAAGCTAATAAAATTGTCTTGCATATGGTAGTAAGCACAATAAAACACATGACCACCTGTGTAAATTTTAACTAATTGTAATGCACAAACAGCTGGGACACTACAAAAATCAGTTTGGTAGTATGATAGCACTGCACTGACACATATATTGCATAAGAAACTGTCAGATAGGATGTTACTAATACATGTATTATCACTTGTTCAATGTGGCTTTTTTGAAACTGTCAATTTTTTTCCTGTGGTACTCCACAACTTGTAGTAAGCAGCTTCTTTGCTCTGGGTCACTTGTGATCTGAGTTGGAAAGTCACTCATTAGTTTCACACCTCTCTCAGCCACATCATTGGTCACTTTCACTGACCTCACAAACTTCTGTGCATTCCTGTAGCTGTCATTGTCTTCCCAGGTGTCAGCAGGAGTAGTGAGCCAGTCACATTTCACTCGAAGAGCATCAAACAGAAAGTGAGACTCTGGCCCTACCAGGTCTGTGAGAACTGTAGCTGCATTGATGACAGGAAACACTGGCTTGCCTTTCCTGTAACTCTCAGGTTTCTCTGTTTCTGACAGCTTGACTGCGAGCTTCTCTTTTGCAGACTTGGTCATGCTGGCATGTGAACTGAACAAGGTGAATGGCACTAGTTCCTGGGTCAGATACCAGCGGTGGTTGTTCATTTTCTTGAGAACAGAGGTTGCCAGTTCATAGTCATACTGCTTGTATTGCAGCATGTTCTTCATAAGCTGGAGGTCATGGATAGGTGCATCAGCTGCAGATGTGGTGGTCACCCAGTGGCTGGTGTAGAATAAGGTCAGGAACTTGTTCATCCTCTCCAGCTTGAAGATAGTGTCCGTGTTGTATTTTAGTTCCTTGGAAAACATGTGCATCTTCATACAGTAAATGGTCCTGGCCATCCAGCGGGCTTGGTGAATGGCATCTGGCTTGGCCCAGTGGATACCTCGAGGAGGTTCCTCACCAAGCAGGATCAGGCACAGCTCTGCCACCTCTCTGTAATCTGCCCTCGGACTTGCTTCCTCAAGGAAATTGCTTAAGACTGCAATTGTGCTTGTCTTCTTCTGTTTCAAGTATTGTTCAACTAGGCCCAGAACTCTTGGGCAGTCCTTAACCAACTTTTCCCACTTCTCTTTCACATTGCTGAACATTGGGTTGTCAGGACTCTTGACATTGCTGAACACAGCCTCCCATACACTTCCAATTATTACCTCTGATATGTGATGGCGACAAGCGAAGTAGAATACCTTTTTGCTTAGTTTTTCTTCAATAAGCTTCGCTGCACCCTTGTTGATGCTACTGTTGCTTGCTGTGGTATCAAATACCAATCCTACAATGTTGTCTGTGAGACCCCATGCTTCTATCAGTTCCAATGTAGCATTACACTGTTGGATTCCTGTGGAACTTTCTATGAAGGGCACACCAAGCAGCTTCCCTTCTTCATACTGTGGAGTACCAGAGACGAGCACTGCAAGACTTTCCACTGGGTATCTTTCACCAAGAACATCCCGTAGAAGTTTTCCATTCCAGTGTAGTGTGCAGTAATCTGGCGGACTTTCCTTGAAGTTATTCATGTAACTTAGGCACAAGTTATGACGAGTGTTTATCCTATTTCGTCTTGTAGTAGAGGCTGATATAACAAAGTCATCAAGATCTGCGCCTCCTGCCTTCAACACTGCAGACACCATGGCTGTAGTCTGGTTGTCAGAGAGTGACAACCGATCTGCAGTGCTACAAATCTCTTCACTGGTCATAACTGAGTGTGGAAAGTGTAAGGTTATCGTACTTGGTTTTGATGAACAGCTTGGTGTTGTCTCAGTGTATTCTGAACCCTCACTAGTACCAGAGCCTTGACTGTTCTCTGGATCTTCATCACTTGAAAGTTTCCCAACTTCTGCTGCTGCAGCAGTCACTGATGATAACATTCTCTCTTCTCTTTCTTCTCGGAAGCGTTTCTCTCTAGACTTCTTCTCGAACACCTTATCATGACCTGACATGTGTGCCAGGCGAGTTGTCTGTTGGTCCAAGTAGAAATTGACATCCTCTTCCTTGGTCTCCTTTGTGAGCAGCCTGTTGCTTCTTATCTCCTCCACAACATCCTTTGCTCCAATATCAAATAACTTGTCTAAGTCCTTCAGAAAGTTAGCTCGTTTCTCTTCCTCTGGTTTGTTATTTCCTCCGTTGTTTTTGACAATTTTCCTGTACTTTTCATGGCGGATCATGAAACGGTTGACTGCATTTGGTCTAGTTAGTGTGTTAATCCTTGCCATATTCCAGAATGGCAAAACGACATCCACTGTATCATGGGCTAAAGACCTATTGCCACTGTTGGGATTATCATTCCTCAAATGCAGGAAATACTGGAACACCTGGCGATTAGTAGGAAGTTGAGAGCCCCTGGTGCTGGAGCTGGGTTGCCCAATGAGATACACATCACTGAATGACCTTGTGGCAGGAGTTGCCACCTTTCTTCTCTTTTCAGTTGGTTCATCCCGTTCACTTGTATCGCTGACCACTTTCCCACAGCATAGTTGTCTTCCAGATGCTATGTTGTCAGCAGTTCACAAATCTTAACAAATCAGCTTTAACTTACAATCTGAAATGAAGAGATAAAACATACTTAGTGATAATAAATTATATACATGCATTAAGAGTAACATTTTTGAGATAAAGTCATGTATTATATGATGGCATCATTTCCAAGCATAAAAAATATATATGTTTGTGCATTAAAATTAGTTAAAATTAACACAGGTGTTCATGTGTTTACTACCATGTGCAAGAAAATTGTATTAGCTTTCATTTGGTACCACTTTCAATGCTATAGGATCAACCTCTGGAAAGCTACAATGAAAATAAGGACATAATATCCCAAATTTTGCAGCGTTTTTGAAAAACGTCAACAATAAAATTACATGGCTCTTGAGGCAGGCATATCCAAGGTCGAAGATCACAATAACTGGTATATTTAGCTAATGTAGACCTTGGAGAATGGGAATAAAATCAGTTTCCATATGTTTGAAGAAATAGGTCAATTTTGAAGAGGTCTAATATATATATATATATATATATATATATATATATATATATATATATATATATATATATATATGTATGTATGTGTGTGTATGTGGGAATATGTGTGTATGTGAGTATATGTACAGGTGTGGTGAAAACAATAGCGGTGTGCGTTCAGTATTTTTATAATTATTCATCCGACCAGTTGTTACAAAAATAATACGCAATTTATGCCAGTGAATTCGAGCTCTCCATTTTGTATCATCATCTAGACTGCATCGGAGTTTGCAAGATGAGTATTCTAAATCACAAAACCATAATTATACATTGAGACAGCAATTTGAAAATAAATCAAAATATAATTGGTTATTTCAAAAGACATTAATCTAGTTGTAATTGGTAATTATGGCGCAATCGATTACTTCACATGTTATTGACGATGTTTAAAGTGTACGACTTTTTTCCTGAATACAACTCAATCAATCTAAGGAGCAATAATGTTGTAATAGTCACGTGTGAAAACGAAATCTGGCACATTTGTGTATTGTTTGTGTCTAGATGACAGTCATACTATGTAGGCTTTTAGATTGGTGGGGGAAAAGTGTATTGAATCCGACTTGTTTATCCATCCCCTATAGAGGTATTCCTCTAGTGAAAGACGTAATGATTTCCACCTTATATTTAGGTAATGATTTCACTAAAACATACTTGAGTACTTTCAATTATCAGTATCGTAAATATAAATAACAATTTATGTCACCATTTTCTCCCACTATTATTAGGGAAGTTCTTGATTCAATGATTAAGCGCACAAACATCAGTAACTGAGGTATCGGTTTTAGTTCGCGCTAGTCATTTACCACTAGTGAGTCGTAGAGATGATCAAACATCTGTGCCTATTATATTAGTTTATATATATATATAAATATATATATATAAACTAAAGTCGAGTATGTCCTCTATCTGTATTATCAATAGCGTTTGTAATAAAATATTGTGTCAGTCATATGAAGCTACTATTGGTTAATGCTATTAAAAATATCAATTGTATTACTGATCGATTTTAATATCTTATTCTGGTCATTATTTTATTTTTCATATAAAAAAATAACATCCAAAGTCGGAATATTTCTGTACGGGGCTTTTCTGTTCAAAAATCTAAAATATAGTGTGTTTATGATACGTGAAAAACATTAAAACAGTAATACTTTATGATATGCTACGATCGATCAGAGCTGTAAGAAGAAAAAATACTTGCCTGTTAAATGTGCGTTTATCGAAGTATTATTTTTTTGTAAATCATTTACGGTTTCAGCGTCTTAAATCTGAAATGAAATTGTGTGTGTTGGCGATAGATTTGATTCGTGCGTAAAATAGATTATGTAGTGAAGTGTGTATTGAATGCTATTAATGAAACGATTTATCTGTAAGCTTTTTTCCCGACACAACACCAAACCGTTATTATTGTTTGAAATGTAACGATATGATAAGCTGTGTCTGTAAATGACTGACTTCGGGCAATGCACGACGTGGTCGGGTTAAAATGTGTCTGATGCCTATGTAAGCTGATCGCTGATTGGCTGGTTTACAAATTCTAAAGCGGTGAAAGCGGAACGCATTTCGCCTTGAAATAATCGCTAAGCGGTGTTTGAGGAGTGTAAGAGTTAATAAGTTATAGAGATTAATTAGTGTGCTACCCTCGTTTTGGAACATGCAGTTAGTTGTGTGGCATAAATGATAGGAATTCATTTCATATGTGACAACTATGTGTACGTTGCTGGTAGTTGTGATTTCCAATGTGTTTGATGCATTAGTTGTATTGCCTACTCAAACTTGTATGGAAAAGAGAAAAATAAACTATATATATATATATATATATATATGTATATATATATATATATATATATATATATATATATATATATATATATGTATATATATATATATATATATATATATATTTCGGCAGCAAGTAATTTCTCATGCAAGCGTCATTAAAGACCACGGAGTTTTCCCTCTTCACGATCTTTTTTGTCAATTTCGCGACGAGGTGAGCAATTCTTCAGTGTTCGGGTGTTAACTGGTGGAGTATGGCACCTAACGTTGTGTCGTGGGGCATTCCTCTAGCGCTTTCGGTCTCTCGACCGTCTTCAGGCGGCCGTGTCTTATTGTTACTAAGAGCCATATTTATTGTGTTATTATTAATTATATATCTATTAATTTACATATGTATATATATATATATATATTATATATATATATATATATATATATATATATTATATATATATATATATATATATATATAGATATATATATATATATCTTTATTCGTCTATTTTTTACTTTTTATTTTTATCATTATCATGTATTAACTGTTAAAAACTGATAGGGCGTAGTACCAGTAGTGAATGCTATTTTATTAATTGTTGATTGTAATTTTTTATGTGTAAGGCGTCGAAGATTTTTAGTCTGTTGGTGCAGTTGTTTTTATGTATGATATTTGTTTTAGTTGTTAATATTTGTCTTAGTTCGGCAGATTTTATGCTTTTTCAGTGTATGGTAATGTATCGCTGGATTGCACTAGTATCATTTAAGTGATGCGAAGTATATATATATATATATATATATATATATATATATATATATATATATATATATATATATATATATACTTTGCAGTTGCATTCCGATGACCATAGGGAAAATTAATCCAAAAAACATAATTTTCATTCATACTTACAATTTCTTTATTTTTATATTTCGGTTTTGTATTGATTTTCTTATGTTTGTTGGAATGCAACTATAAATTAAATATACTCTGAAGCTTGAAATACAACTTCATTGAGCTTGGGATTTTAAGTTTTTTCGGATATTATAAGGAGTATATACTAAAGTATATATATATTTTTTTAGACCTCATATATATATATATATATATAGGGTGGGCCAAAATAAAGGGTCCTATCTTTAAATTTGAATAACTTGAATTTGAATAACGTCCACAAAATAAAAGTTAAACTCACCAAACTTTATGTGTGTGTAGACTGACCCTTCCGAGATTTTTTGAAATAAACAAAACAAATTTTAGCCGAAAAACACTTCTTAAAACTTACAAAAACTAAAGTATTGTTTTTTACACTGTTTTGAGTTTTTTAAGCAAAAATAATGTTTTCTAAATGAGGGTACGTTCCTTAGGGCTAATACGGCTCATGCTTGCTTCGGAAGGGGTCCTTTACTTATTCTAAAAAAATTTTTTTTTTAAATCAATAAATAAAAAAGTTATGAATTTTTAAAAATAGGACCCTTATTTTTGCCCACCCTGTATATATATATATATATATATATATATATATATATATGAGGATTGCGTATTCTGGATAAAAGTTTAATATTTCTTCAGTTAATTGATGTGCGTCCGTGCTCACATGGGTAGCTCTTTTACCCAGCTTCAGTTTTACATGGATGTTCCCATATGGGATACAACACCTTTCCTTATGGTAATGGTGCTCGCACGTTAATTTTTTCCTCTTACCAGAAGCAAAATGGGTAGGTCATTACTCTTGCGGAAGAAAAAGAAAACAACAACGAATACCTTATATCAATCGGCAAGTGAAAATATAATTCTATTTTGAAAAGAAAAAGATAAATATATAAAAGACGGATAATGTTTATCGAGAATATGTATATATCCTTATCCGCGAGATAGACATCAAAACAATAAAAAATACATTGCATCAATCAATAAATAAAACTGTTATTCTATTTGAAAACGTGTGTTTAAAAAGTAAATATATACGTTCTTACCCGCGTGGTACGCCGTATATGGCCCCACATCCGTGTTCCTTTCTTCCTAGAATATAGTCATAACGACAGGAAGAAAGAAAGTGAAGTTAAGAGCGCGTTAGTTCTGTATGTGAAGCTTTGAATATGGTTGATAGATATGAACATTTAAAAGTAATTCATTAAAAATTTATTTCAGCTAATGAAAGCGTTATATATAAATTTTGATCGTTTTAATATATGCTATTACTGAAAGAAAAAGTAGGTGACGCCATGTTTTGATTTAAATTGGTGTTTGTTTAGTATTCGTCAATCATATTCGATTATTTCAAAATAGGATTGTACCCAGTCAATTCAAACACCGTAAAAGTAGGCAGAGTAGACTCTCAAGTAAGCGACCCGTATTTAGTAAGTGAATGTATAATGGGCGAAAGGCAATAGAACGGAATTTAAAAATGAAAAAAATGACGGCCTTAGCTTTGAAAATTATTTTATCAAGAGTAAATCCCTGTGTTAGATCGTTATGGTGGTAGTAGATTTTTTCAGGTATGTAAAAGTTACTCTGATTTCTTGTATCTAAGACTATTTTCTGAAAGTCCAGTATGCCGGAATTAATGTAAGAAATTATGAAAGCAGATGGAAAGGGATGATAATTTTCGAAAACACGCATCGATTATTGGCATAAGCGTGACCATATTGGAATTCTATATAGCGCGTGTGTGTAAAGAGATGAAGTGTCTGAAAGAGGGAAAAATCAAGTTAACTTTATGATATAGAAGATTGCTGTCTGATATTGTGAACATTTCACATCAATCAGAAATATCTAAACTTTCGTGAAGGGATTTCACTCCTTTTTTACTCCCTTTTTACTCCCTTTATATCATTGAATGCGGAAACAAACCAATATAACCACCGAACACGAATCTACCACATACAATTTGAAATTAAAAAATAAACATATGGAAAGAACAGCAAATGTGCCCAAGGGAAGTGAAACTGCTAGAAAGGCATTAGACCAACTCCCTCCTTCTCTAAATAAATTCTGTCACACATATGCATTTAATGACATCAGCCTCAGCTAGTAGCAGACAAAACTATCGTGAAAGGTCAATGAGGGTGAAAATAATGAGGAGGGAGAGTTACGACCAAACAGACCTGTGTGAAACTTTTAGTGAGATAATAATAATAAAATAATAATAAAATAATAATAATAAAATAATAATAAAATAATAATAATAAAATAATAATTATAATAATAATAATTCAACTGAAAGAAATATAAAACCTAAAGAAAGCAAATATAATAACAATAATTGTAAGAGGACTAGGAACATTCCCGAAAAACTGGGAAAAAATGAGAAATTGGAATCAAAGTGAAGACTGATATTATATTACGGACGGAAATCATAAAAATATCTAAAATCTTAAGGGAAATTCTCGAATGCGGAAACACACTAACCTAAACTATTAACACTAACCAACCTCATAGGAATTGCTACAGAAATAAGACAAACATCTGGAAAGAATACCATGCGAACCCGAGGGAACTGAAACTGCAAGAAATCTCATAAACTGCCCTCATCTCCGATTGATACCATACAAAATAGTCATAAAAGTAAAGGAAGATGAAAAGACCAAGGAGGGAGAGAATAATATAGATGATTTTTGCCACCCAAACCCCAGTGAACACCAATGGTCGCTGCCAGCGAAGAAATCAATGGTAAGCGGCTGTTGCAATACCTCAAAATTATTGCTATGGTTATCAAAATAGGTGGCGAGTTCTATAAAAACTAGGGAGTCTTGCTGTCCCTCAGACTTCAGGGAACACCACCGGTTATTATCAGTGGTGATGACTTGTGTGAGAACACCTAGTGAGTACATAATAATGTCAGAGTTTCCATAATTTCCGCCCGCAAAATAAAGTTTGTGAAAATAAGGATGTTAATTGTTGTAAATGTGTGTGAGTTATTCCCTTTTTGCGGGTACCTTTTAAAAAAGGTAAATACATAGTCTTATACCGCATGTATTTTTGACTGCCATGCATGATTACAATCTACGTTAACATGCAAATTTGAGCCAAAGAGACATGAGAACACGTACAATTCTCTTTCTATTAATCTGCACCGTTCGTATTTGCGCATCTCAGACTTTAAAAGTTATGTTTAGTTTTAGTTTTCACGTCCCAGAAAATGGTGTGGTTATTGCGAAATAAACACACTTGTAGCATGACTAGAGACGGTATATAAATAAATTCAAAAACGGAATGTTCCACATAAAGTTAAAGAAAGGAAATGGAAATTGTCTATCAGAATTCAAGTTAAAGGTTACAGCTACATGCACAGAATGTTGCGTTATTGGATGAAGTAGATAGGCTCCGTCTATTTCCCGGCTAGAGTTCCTTCTAGGTACCATCACAGATACACTTCGAATACTCCAAGTTATCGACCTTATTTTCTGACGAGAGCAATGGACGCCGCCTCATCACTCGCGAGCTTTCGCTTTATCTTGGCAATATGGAATACTTGTTTCCCATTAAGTTCTGCTCTCTGTTTCCTCGACTATACCTACATGCAGAGATTAAAATGTTATGTGAACAAACATCTTGTTGCCAAGCTTCCCACCAAGGTTGCCCTCCTGAATCCTATAACAGTAGTCCCTTACGCTTCTGTAGCAATATGACTTTTTGAAATTTTAAAATTTTCCGTATCAGAGAAGGATAATCGGTTCTGCCTCTTAAGAGTGATCTGACGCGTTTTCAATGCAGCCAACACCCCTACAGGTTTTCGGTTGGGAGTTGCAGTTTGTCTAAATGTACTTGAAGCTCATCCTGATGTACCTGCTGTAAGTGGGTAGTTAGGAGAGTAAAAAGTGGATCCTAAGTTTACTTTTGGCAGCCTCGTAACTCTCTCTTCCCTTATTTTGAGCAATGTTTCTGACAAAGAGGGAAGAATTGCTATTTTCTGGGTAAGAATATATCTAACTAACACTCATCGTTGGCTAGTTGTTGACCTCGAAGTAGAATTTTAGCTCCTTACATCAAGTGGCTTCATGCCTTGTTTGGATCGATTTCCATATAAAAATACTTTTTTTTTTAATTAAATGTAAATTTAAAGCAATTAATGAAGTTATTTAATGTTCTTCGTAATTGCTTTTTTCCCGCCAAAAAGGAGAAAAGGAAACCAAGCACAACACCGTTACGACTGATACTCTCACCATTGCTGAGAGACATCATTATCTAATGGGTCAACTGATTACGTGTCAACTAGTAAACAGCTGTTTCTGCTGACAATGAGATTATGAGTCAGTTAGTGGGGAGCTAAGTAATCCTCACTTAGTGATACACAAATACTTTACGAGTCGAGAAACGTTCATCATATTTGCCAAGTTTTACTGTTATAATCATTTGCAGTTTTTTAGATAGGGATAAATAATTTAGATTATTTGGATTATTCGGACTACTATTCTCATCTTCTTTTTATTTTCACAACGTTTCGACCGATGCAACGTCTTACCTCTTTCGGTTGCATATTTTCAAACTAGTGAATTTTTATGTCGAACTCTGGAACATATAGAGAATATTGAACTGAACGATTTACTTAGTCCTCGAGGTTGATTTTTCTCGTTCCGTCAGCTATGTGTTGGTATGAGTCTGTGAAAAACTTCCTAAAAGTCACTATGGTATCGCTAATATTTATAATTATTGATTTTTTAATTCTCATCTTCAACACAGTAAGGTCCAATGATCTCACGTTTTAAGATTGCAACCCACGTTGTGTACTTGATGGAGAGCAGTAGCTTTTGCAAACAATCAAATGATGGGTTGGAAACTCCTCAGACTCACAATGACTCATTGGAATTATTTGTAGCATTGCGGCATGATCACGTTGATACACCGGTTCTCGCTAGATCACTGCAGTTAAGCAACGTTGAGCCTGATCAGTACTACAATGGCTGGCCATTTTGGAATACAAGGTGATGTATGTGCTCTCCGCTTATCTCGGCATTGTTTTCAGTCGTTGTGGATTTTTTCTTGACACTTAAATCAATACCGATTCAGGCGAAGTAGTTGGGATTGCGCAACCCTTTCTTCACAATTACACGCACAATTAATCTTACAGGGGGTATCTATTATTTTTCAAGACGGAACAGAGGTCATGGCCGTTAGAATTGTAGTCTCTATTCCCTATAGAGGTCCCTGTCGTTTTGATGATCGATATTCTTAGCGGACGCGTTTCAAAGACCACTGATTTGTATGACGAACGCCGTTGGTGGTATGAATAAAATATAACAATTTCGAGTGCTCACGTATAAGCGTATTGTTTCCACAGTTTTCTCCTCCACTGCGAGTTCTTCTCTGTGTCGCCAGCCTCTGTCAGTGCGTGTATCTATTAACTGCAACTTGTATAAATGCTAATTTGCTTTAACAAACAGACAGGCCTTTTTTCCAGCCTAACAAAAGGTTTCCCTCTCAGAGTACTCCTTCCTGCAATTATCGTCTACCAGCACGATGATACGACGTAGACTGGTGAATCAGGTAATTTCTAATATTCAGTGTAGTAAAGTCTGCTGCAGTATTCGAAGTTAATGATATCATACAGACTAATGCAGGTGACGCAGAGTCTTATATTAATCTTTTCGCAACAATCCTCTTCGAGCTATGTGTACGTTTAACACAGTTTGAATTAGTTATTGCAGTAGAATGGAGTTAATAAGGTACAATTGTTACATGAATGACGTGTTCAATTTATATTGGGGCTATTGCTTACTATTTATCCATATAGTTTAGGTAGTAGGGTAGACTACACTATTAAGCATTGGTGTGGAAACAGATCTAGGAGAAGGAAAACGCCGATACGATACTAGTTGTTGCCCTACCATCTATATCAGGCTCTGTTAAACACGATCTCATGCGCAGCTTGAGTAGCTAAGGACACTATTTCTCGGCAAAGCATGACAAACCTTCCTGTTCCAGTCTAGAAGGAGTTATCCTTCACTGACCGAGGGCAGAAAAGATTATGTATAGTATCATAGTATGAACTATAGTAACAGCTAGAAGCAAAGTGTAGTACTAGTTTTGATACTATACTTAATCCTTTCTGCACTCAGTCAGTGACTGTATTTTTTCAAACATGAAAAGAGACCTCGTGTCTAACTCTGTACTTGTGGGGAGGCAAATATATAGGTGAATTTCCAACTTTCTATTGTGGTTTACGGTAATTAATTTGAAAGAAGATTGTATTAATGGCTTTAAGGAAGTGAAACAAGCAAAAAAGATTTTGAAAATTAATTTATTTCACGGTACTGGTACAGGTTTGAACCAGATAAAACCGACTTTTGCCGACGCAGAAAGACATAAACAGTCAGAAAAACCCAAATAAAAACAAACCGACGTCAAAATCAAATCGAGACGTCTTTCAAACAAGCAAATAATGAAAACAAAAGGCACTCACCGTATGTTTACTTTTATGACAATTTATTTATTTTTTGACGAAGAAAATCAATGAAATTTTATTTCCACAGGAAAGTAAAAAGTTAACCTATTTTTGTTCTCGATAAATTGTGTGTTTTTATGAATAAACTACAGATTGTCAAGAACACAATCGATGAAACAACGATTTTTACAGATTTTTTCTCGTTTTTTTCATACTGCTAGATCCTTGTAACCGAAGAAAAAGGTACTAAGTTAGGGTTAGTTTAGTGTTAGTCTGGTTTTAGTCTGGTGTTAGTTTAGTGTTAGTTTTGTGTTAGCGTTCAAAAACAATTCGATTTTTGTCTGGTTCAAAAGCTGTACAAGCTTTATTCAGCGAATTTCTTTTACTATAAGCAAAGTTGTGGTCTGCATCTCGAGCCTTCTGATTGGCTAAACGGTTCGGCATATTCCGGCTGTTTACATAAACGACCGAAAGATGCCAGACAAAATGTATGGTTCAAAAGCTGTATCAGTAACTATTTCACGACACAGAATCGTAATATAGTTGGAAGAAACTCAGATTTTAAAAAACTTACTAAATAACGTCTTATACATCTTGTATGAATTAGATTAAAATTCGATATACGTATTTGAAGTTTCAAGAGGGTTCTTCCATAGAGATAGCAGATAGAGTTTCGGCTTATTGAGGAGCACGTAGAGATTAAGGAACATTTCCATTCTCTTCTCCAAAGATTTGTATATCTCTAGAAGAGTCTTCGTTGTAACATGAGGCCTCTCAGCCCGTCGGTTTCGAAGTTCATCGTGTCGAGTTACATTTCCAGGCAGCACTAAAAGTCGGCGTTGGACAGCTGCAGATATGCGTGGTGAGTAAGCAGACGATACGATGTGGCCCGTATAGATGTTAGAAGGTTAATCATTATCATCATCATCATCAGCAGCAGCAGCAGCAGCAGCATCATCATCATCATCATCATCATCATAATGATCTTTTTTTTATTTTACTCCTGGTGGATCCATTCTGTCGCTTAATATGTCCACCTGTTGTATTTACATATGTTTTGCATTTTGTATGATAGTGGTGATGTCATTTACTCCAGTTTGCTGTCTGATCCAGGTGTTTCTTTTTCTCTCATGTTAACTGATGCCGAGCATAATGCGTTCCATGTTGTATCATGCCGCACTTAGCTTTTCTCTTGCTGCATTATTATATGCCCATGATTCGCTACCATATTCAATAAAAGGCATGATGTATTCCTTTGACACGTTTTGCTTAATGTTCATCATTGACTTTCTACTCTTCATGATGTTGTCTACTTTGGAAAAGACTGTCCATCCAAGCGCAATTCGCCGTTTGATTTCAGGCATATCAGCGTCACTTCTTACAATCTTCCCAAAGTAGATGTAGTTGTCAACTTCCTCAACATTTAACAAAGAAGTTACATATATCTGTATAAATTATTCAAGTGTTTTATTAAGTTAGAGAAACATTTCAAAGTTTATACTATAATTTATACAAGTCTTTCACTTCAACTTTTAGAATAATTACATCAGCAGTCAGCAGTCTTCCGCGAAGATCAATTCATTTGTTTAGTGTCTCAGGTTCACCATTCTTTATTTGCCTCGCATTTCTATTGAAATGCATTTCTGATGAAATAGCACGTATGATACGTGGGATATCGCAATTATCTGACCGTCTGACCGTCGATTATTTTTCTCGTCGCTTAGGAATAACGGTTTATATTTGGTGTCTATATTTCTAACTCGTAACTTGATCCTCAGGAAATTATAAAACATAAGAAACAGACATAGATGAGTCATATGCACGTGGTCGTTTTCAGCAGGTCAACCCTGATTGTCAAACTGACCATCAAAAAGTCCTATGAAACTACCTCGTGCGAATATATATTGATATGAACTTTGATTTGTTGCCATACAATGAATTTATTAAATCAATATTTGTTAATAACATTTTAGGGTAAGCGATTAAATTTCAAAACAGAACATAATTTTCCGCTCGCATTGTTATTCGGGATTCGGACATTTAGTAATAATGATATTAATTATCCTGTGTGATATTAAATATCTCAGCCTTTTTATTCTCACACGTTTCGTACATAGGTATTTATGAGAGAGTAAATAAAAATAAAATCAGACAAAATAGAAAATGTGTTTATGAAAACGTGGATAAGCGAGGCCAATTACGAGTAGAAATAAGGACACAAATACATCAGTAAATCTGAACTAACAAAGTTCGATTGATTCTTTCGACTAGACTCATTTGGTAAAATGAAATTTATAAAATCGAACTCCTGCGAGCAAACTTTAGCATAACTCCTTCGTTGAGGAGCGTTTTACAGTCACGGACGATATTCGTGACAGGGTCCATTTCTTCCATAAAATCGACATCGATCAGAATCAGTATTTACGTTCCTCCCTACACAAGGTTGGTTTTTATGTGGGGAAAGTACAGCTCCCCAAAAAGGACACTCTGGGTGGGGGCAAACATAAAAAATCCCTTTAGTCTAGAAGTATTTCTACTTTAATGATCGAGGACAGATAAAGATGAGTCAATTTGATGATAAATTTCTGTTTTCGATTTAGTATGTATTCGTAGCGTTATTTTAAACTGTTTTATTTTATGCTTAATGTCATTTATGTTCTCGACTGTGTGTGTTTCAATATGTTTTTTTTTTCATTCTCGATGTTTAGCTTAACTAGATTATATCCCTCCCATGCAATCAAGAAATAGAATTTAACTTCTGGTCAGATGCATGTCTAACCACCTGCGTTCACTGTCAACACCCTTCCTATGCTGAAGGTATTATGTACGACATGAACAGAAACTGTTAAACCTGACATAGTGATATTAAACAGGAAGGAAAGTGGATCAACTGTAGTTGAAGTTAGTGCCTCTTATGATGCTATCTTAAACAAAGCTAAGTGGGAGAAGAACACTAAATACACAAATCTTATGTACGTAGTTTTCGTACAATACATAATATAACCAAGATAAACTAGTCTAGGAGAAAGAAAATTTCGAAATATAACAAGTATGTTTCTTTGTCTATCTCAGCATTAGTTTAAATTATCCTAGAATTCTCCTTGCTATTTGACACAAAATGTATCGGTTCAGTTATGGATCATAAACCCTTGGTTCACTATAGATTCCGGGCGTCATTGTTTCTCGATACTGAAAAGAAGTGTTTAATAATATGCGTACGCCCACTCTTGTGTGTATAATGCAAACTCATACACGTATTCGTTGATAAAATATATAACCTCCTCTTGTCGTACATTTTCTTACTTGAATAATCTAGTCCTGGGTATGACTTTAAATGGCATTTATTTGAGTCCCTAATTTCAGAACCTTGGTAAGTGTAAGGTCACACATTGATTTAAATTACTCCTATGCCCACTCTGACATTGCGTGGAAGTAATTATCAGTGATCCCATATTTTGGTTAAATAGAATTTGCTCCAGAGACGACAATTAACTTCATCGGACACCCTTGGGCAAAGTGTTTGCTTTTACCTCGCCTCAGCACCCTGACATTATATCTTTAGAAGCTATCATTCGCATGTTTATGCCTACTACAATTTTAAACTTTCTGAATGCGTAAAAACCTGTTCCCTTCACTGGAAAAGGTTGTAAATAGTCACAAATCACGTCTCCTTTTCAAATTCCTCCATCAGGAATATTTCCTCGAAGAAAATAAAAACGATTGTTAAAATTGCTGTACAAATTCAATTTTTAAGGCTTAGAAAGTTTGAGTACTTTTTGTTTAATCACTTTATTCAATTGATAAACATTCTGTTGAAGCTGTTTCTAACGTTAGCAATTACTAGCTGAACCCGTTTCAAGTTTAATGAAATAAAATAGCATTGATTTTTATGTATTTATTTCTAAAAATCAAATTATACAGAAATAATTACAGATTGAAGGGGAGCATTTTCCTTTCATTTCGATGCACCCCACACAAGGCACATGGCCACTCAGACATAAGGGCTGCTGTGAATTACTACTGAAAATCACTCAAACAGTGGTGAGTGCTGGGTAACCCCTTAGTAATCAGTACTCATCGGTTAATTCTGACCCGAATGTTAATATCAGTCAGAACCCCTTCTGCCAGTTAAATATAAACTACCGTTTATACAAGATTTGTTTACAAAATAAATTGATCTCCACACCAATCATATATAAAACTTATGTACGGAGTCACCTTAAAATGACCCAACCATAAATGACATACCACGAAACGCAACAACCAATTAATCACCAACGTGATAAGCTAAAATGTTAAGCATGGTCTCACATGGAACAAAGGATATTGATAACGATGTGCTCGGTAATAAAATATCTAACAAATCCGTGGCTAATAGCACCCAACCCGAGAGTCAAACATTCAAACTCATCGGCCTAACATTCACAGGTTACATTTATTTATAACACATACCTAGAAGATATGCCCTAAGATTCTGCTAAGAAGGTAGGCCCCCACTACCGAGCTAGAAAACTTCTCACACCTGTCAGTTATCCTATATGTCTACAAAACTACAATTAGCCCGTGCATGGGGTATTGTTTTCACATCTTGACTGGTCCCGCAGCCACTAGTCTCTCCCTCTTATACAGGGTTAAAAGAAGGTACAACACTGTCTGCAAAGCTCCAGCCCCTGTCCCATCGTCGCAGTGTAGCATGCATGTGCCTTTTTTACAAGTATTTCGATGTTATGTACTCTGATTAACTTGCTGCTATGGTGCCCGCACGACGTAAATACCGTCGATCAACCCGGCAATAAACTAAATCACAATGATTAACTCTTGACGTTCCCAGATACCGGAAGACTTTCTACTTTAATAGATTAGTTTCTTGAATTGCTAGCTTTCGAAATTACCTCCCTGTTTTCTGTTTCACATACTGTAGCAACATGTAGAAGTTTAAATGTAATGTGAACAAACATCCCGCTGCACAACTCCACACGAAAGATCCCCATATATATATATATATATATATATATATATATATATATATATATATATATATATAAATATATATATATATATATATATATATATATTTATATATATAAGTAAAGAACTAAAAGCAAACTTTTAGGAAAGGTAAAACCTATTGTGAAAAGTATACAGCTCAATATACCGGATAGAGCAGATAAATAGAAGGGTGAAAAGGAATTAGTAAAGCGACGGAGGCAGATCTTTTTTTCAATTCAGTTGCTCAATGCAAGGTATATTCCGCAAAAAAGCCGCACCTGAAGACGGTGGTTTCTGGAGTTTAACTTTGAAAACCTCTCAATTTATTTCTCGTACCTTCTAACGGCCTACCTACAAACCACTTTCTCCGCTGGACATTTTGACACGGGATTTTTTTACAATCGGACACTTGCCTGCATTCGGGCAGCTTCTTGCCTTGTTTTTCCCCCCACAATCTTTGTTTTTCTTTTTCAAACTTTAAATCTTGGCTTTTCGTCAACTTATCTATCCCAGGAATTTCCTCTGATGATAAGATTGTAATATTTGAAAAGCCTGGCTTAAGAAAAAATTAATTAAATAAATTGCTTTTTTGCGGAATATACCTTGCATTGAGCAACTGAATTGAAAAAAAATCTCCCTCCGTCGCTTTTCTAATTCCTTTTCATCTATCTATCTATCTATCTATCTATCTATCTATCTATCTATCTATATATATATATATATATATATATATATATATATGTATATATATATATTGCTTCGAATTTATGTTAGTCTTTCACGTCTCAGTGGAAATGTTCTTTGTTTTGTTGAATCAAAGTAAGAAAATGTATGGCCTGAATTAACTTCAGCAAAGTATATGATATAGTATCACACACTTGGCTAATGAAGTGTCTAAGAAGATCTGACATCGCCGCGAGTGTTATAATGTCATAGAATTGATCATACCATGCTAGACATGTAACCTTTAAGCAAATAGGCAACATTTGGAATTTGTTTACGTAAGGCGGATTTTTTCAAAAGTGATTCATTTTCTCCTATTTACAGTGTGTGTTAGATTTGATTCCGTAATCCATGGTCGGTTTGATAAGAATCGACTCGAAGTGAGCCACAGTCTGTATCGTAGTGACCTAAGGCTGTTTGCAAAAAAAAGACGAAGCTAATTCATTCAATTGTAAAAACTGTCCGTCCTTGTTGCAAATATCATAGACTTGAGTTCAAAACAAAACAAGGACGAAGAGTCTTAAGTGAAAGAATAAAAACAAAGAAAACACACACACAAAAAAGATGGTTTCTGTTGATGGCTACAACGTGCCGCCACTGGCATTTTGTTACGTTGTATACTTTTCTCAGGGGATATAACGTGTTTTCCAATAAATCTTTATCACGTAGTAGAATTTTCTCTAATAACACCGTTTTCAATACCGATCTGTGGAACAGTGTGCTGGCAACCGGTACAATGTTATGTGGTATACTTTTCCCGAACCACACAAATTTCAATACCGATCTTGGGAGCAGTGTGCTGGCAACCGGTACTATGTTATGTTGTATACTTTTCCCGAACAACACAAGTTTTAATACCGATCCTGGGAACAGTGTGCTGGCAACCAGTACTATGTTATGTGGTATACTTTTCCCGAACAACACAAGTTTCAATACCGACCTTGGAAACAGTGTGCTGGCAACCGGTACTATGTTATGTGGTATACTTCTCCCGAACAACGCAAGTTTCAATACCGATCTTGTGTTTGCAACTGGTATTTTATTACATGGTATATATTTTCCAACAAAAGCGATGCCAGTATCAATGTTAGAAACAGTGTGATCGCAACCGGTACTTCATTACGTAGTATACTTTTCTCCAACAACACCGTTTTCAATACTAATCTCGATCGCTAAATGATGTTTGCTTTTCGAATGCTAAAACCCTTGTGACAACTATTAGGCTCCTCCTTTATGGATGACAGAGCACGCTAGTCACACGTGGTAGATACGTATAAATACGCTTGTTCCGGCGTGCACTTGTTCTTCCTCGCATTCAGGTTATTTACGCGAGGCAGAAACGAGACCTTTTTTCATGGCGGCGATGAGTTAATTCAAGTCAATTTTCACTACTCGATTCAGGTGTTAGCTCTTCATTTCCGCTATATTAAGATAGTCAATTATAATCTTATCTACATTTCTGCCCCCGACGCTGTAGGCTGCACACTGAACACAGCCGTAAATATAAATGTTACAAAGTACACATCATATTAAAAAAGAAGTATCTACTTTTAAAACTATCCAGTGAACGAAATATGTGGGAATATTTTCATCAATACTGTTAAAGCTTTAGATAGGATCTTATACGTGAACAGATTTGAATGATCAATTACTTCAACGGAGATTATTATAGTTCCTTGACTATGTATCGGGTTCACCTCTGGCTCACGTGTTCTAACAGAAAGTTCTGGACATTAGAACAGTCAATTTACATGTCTATCCGATGTATATACGTATATATTCTTATATATTAATTCGCGTATAGTTTTCAGACCAAGGTTAGTATACACACACACACTTGTAGGCTAATGGTTGGAGTTAATGACTATAAACTCATGGTCGTAGTTTCGATCCCGGATTAGGACGGGTGCTAATTTAGCCGCTACGAAGAGATTTGATACATCGAAACAGTATGCATGTGGATGACTACACAAGCCCCTCTTCCTCGTGTTGGACACTGTGAAGAGTGATATCACTAACAACTATTAGCAACAATGCAGAGCTCTTTGTAAATAAACAAATAGAGCACTCGCTCGAAGTTGAGAATTTTTTTATAAAAAACCTGAAGATATAACATGCCAACAGTGCTCGCCTCCCAGATTAGGGGTTTGTGTCACCGACTATTAACTAGATGCTCGTAAATGCGATATCAGCTTTGGGCCGGTGCTTGTCTAGTCGAACTGAAAGACTGTAATACAGTGGAACAGTCTCTCTTCGAATAGCCACTATATATATATATATATATATATATATATATATATATATAGAGAGAGAGAGAGAGAGAGAGAGAGAGAGAGAGAGAGAGAGAAATGGATAGATATATATAGGCGCCCCTACTGGGAAATGCCGACGGGGCTGCCTAGGCAAGTTTTAATAGCCAGAGTGCTCACCTTCTCGGGCGCTGGCTTTTCAAGTCCCACTTTCCCGACCCGAGCTTGGGTCACATCTTACCTTGTGGGAGTAAGATAAACCTGGCCTTGTGCCTAACCTCCTGGGGAGGTAAATAAAGAGTATTTTTTTGGCCTTGGGCTAGGGATCAAAGTGTAGTATCTGTTCCGATGGATACTGCACCCCATAGACGGGTAGCGTCTTAGCATTCGGGCCTTGATACCGCCGGTCTGTTGGTTAGTCCTGTGCAGTTCCACGATGTCCCCCCTCCCAGGCTTTGCCTCCCCTGAAGAGTAAGTTTATCGCTTACTACCTAAGGCGCCCCTACCGGGTAATGCCGATGGCTACCCGGGCATTTTATGTAGGCCAGAGTGCTCACCTTCTCGGGCGCTGGCTTTTCAAATCCCACTTTCCCGACTTTGTCTCACATCTTACCGCTGTGGGGGAAGATAAATAGAAACGGGTAATGAATAGTGTTTCTGTGTACTACTCATAGGTTTTAGATATGGAGATTTTGGACGACTAGAAAGCACCAGAATATTTAAACAGAGTGATGTCCATTATTATGATTCGCGCTGAATTCAAAATTTCGTTTACCTGAGCTGCAGCTCTGTGCTCCTTGAATAAATTGAAGGATGTGAGATGTGAGCAAGAGAATTGTGACGGAGATGTGAAATCAGTGGCTAGCAGAAAAAAGATCATAGTAGGCGGTCTGACTTGGTCCGCACAAAACCATTTGTCGAGAATATGTAAAACGGTGCGGCAAGATCCAGCAATGCAATAGGCAAGAGTTGCATAGAATGATGGGTGTCGGGGTGATGCAAATGATTAAACCACTCTTCACTAATACCCACAAAAGTTGTAAGGGTCAACTACTCCATGCCAATGTCTAAGAAAACCGCCTCATTATTATGTTCTTATGACGTGGTCATTCACTGAAATAAGAAATAATACGAGCAAGGATGACAGAGGTCAAAAAGGACACAAACAACGATGTTACTGGATCGGTCGCCCGGTGCATAAAAACGATTACGCGTAAGGCTTCTTTTTATATACATCAGAAATAACAAGGAAGATCATTACAGATTACAATGATTACAGTGCAAGGGAAATAACTGTTGTCATTTCCAAAATATACGATTAAATATTACACTCATAAAAGCCAACAAACTCTTTAAGACGGTCAAATACCCAGTTGATTCGGGGATGCTAAGGTTCTTATCACGGCTTATTGCAGAATGTACTGAACAAGAAGTGGCTTGCTTAGAGTCCGCATGAAGTCTCACGCCTCATGAAGACGAAGTTTGCTAAAACTGTGATAAGCTTTGAGTGTGTTTCCAGCGAAGGGCACGTCATTCCGGCCCACATCTTTGAAAAGGGACTGAGATTCGATTCATATGGCTATATTGAATGGTTGTTTACTGCTTGCAAGCGATACGTTGAGAAGAGTGACTGCAGGGGGTCAAGACATGTGGCAGGCGAACTCAAATCCGTGTCACATCCCGAGAATACATGAATGTGTCTGTCTTATAATTTCTACGATTTCATCAGTTTCAACATCTGGTCTCCACAACTCGCATACTTGCAACCACTTATACTATAATGTATGCTGTACAATTTAAAAAGACACCCGCATCATCGCCTGCAACACCGAAAACGAGTTAGTTTCCAGGATCAAACTGGTTTTCCGTCGTTTGTGTAAGGACTCCGTAAAGGCTGCGGGCTCCAAGTTCACGTCCTGTCTGAAGTAAGTGTGAAGAAGGTCAATAAGCCTTTTTCGAGTGTACTGTATTTGGAAAATGATTATCTAAGAGACGTACTTTAAATGATTTAGAACAAGTAAATTATAGGCCAATATATGACGGTTTACATTTCCTTTCCGCAAAGTGTTTAATCTGTCTTAGAACAACCTGTGTTTACTCTTTTCAAACTTGATATTTTATAACTAGATTTTAATGGCATAATAATGATTTTAGCTTTCAATTCTCACTTTGTGTTTGCCTTTCTATCATATTTAACATATTTAAAAGAATTTTATTACATTTTTCGCCCCATAATACATCGGATTAACATATTTAAGTATGTTTGAAGGCTGAATTGAAGCAACTTACGAGTAACATAAGTATTGCGGAATGGCCATTTTAAAATTCAAGATGGCTGCTTTATATGTATCATGCATATGCCAACATTGATTTACGGATTAGCTATACTTTGAGGATTTAGAAAGATGTACAGCTTTGCAAATCTCCAAATGGTTTACGCGAAACCATATTTTTTCAACATTTTGATATCATTTTTTCAGAAACAAATCTATACCATAATTGATAAGGTTTTATCTGGTTGTCTGTGTGTTTGGACACTTATAGGATCAAAACCTATTGAGCAGAATTGCCTTAAGTTTTGCATGAATCATCATAAAAATGTAGAATGTTTTTAAGACGGTAATAATTAAATTTGACAGAAAACACCGTTGGATACGAGACAAACTAAATAGATCGAATAACAATATTAAAGAATTCAATACATTTTAATTAAATATTTATTTACGAACGTAATGTGTCGAACCAGAATAGTATAGATTATTTAATATTCATCAGATTTTCGAAGTAAAACTATTTTTAGACAGAAATTACCATTAAAACGGAGTATGTTCGCATTAAAGTCGGGAAATTATGGGATGTCAGTTGCGATAGTCTCGCAGATATTAATTATTTAACATTGAGTTATTGTTGAAATGTTAATTTGATATTTAGTGTTTGCCTATTATTAAACTATTTTTACAGTAATAATTACATTATTATTACGTTCTATTATTTAAATATATATATATATATATATATATATATATATATATATATATATATATATATATATATATATTGTTTCTTTCTTATTATTACCTATGTGCGTTTTATTTAATTAAAACTCATACATATAAATTGTAATGCTGGATAAAAGATAAAGAGAGTTAGCTCTCCAGATAGAGTTAATTCGAGTTTTTAATTTGTGTTTATGGTTTTTGTATATTATATATATATATATATATATATATATATATATATATATATATATATATATATATATATATATATATACATATATATATATATATATATATATATATAGAGAGAGAGAGAGAGATTTAGATTTTTCACTTATAAAGTAGATCATTCAGTGAAGACCGGGGTTGTTCCAATAAAAAACAAGCTCGATGATACTCGATTACAGAGTACAGAGCATTTATATGTGATTTTATGAAGGCTTACCAAAGCATTCCTTTCAAGACACCAATGATCACCATTAAAGATATTTTTTCTTACAAATACTATTTATTCAAATTAAATGTTTTTTCCTACACGTGTTTCACTACCAAGCAGTTACTTGCTTGGCAAATCATCAGGGAAATTAAATGTCTGGAATACTGGTTTCAACTGCCGACAAAACACAATGTGGCGTTGTAATAGTTGAGATCACTTAAGAAGAGAAGAGGAAAAAAATAATAAAAATAAAAATAAAAGTCAAACTTAAAAAGCAAGGAAGAACAACGATAAGAAAAGAAAGTCCTAGAAAAGTCTTAGAAAAGTAGCTTGTGCATTATTTCTTCCACCAAGCCACCAAGCAAGTAATCGGTCCCAAATACATTCAATAAAACCACAAAACCGGAACAATGTGCGATAATACACTTTCACGTTAGCCGGTACAATGATGAATAAATCCCCCCCCCCCACAAGAAAACAAAAGAACTAAATCATTCAAGATACCGCTCACAAGTTACCATTCCAATCCAATGATAGTATGGGCATTCTAAATCCAACTTCTCACAAAGAAAAGTCAACACAAATGTTCGTCCGAGTTCAAAGAGTCTTATTTCAATTGTTGATTTATTACCCTTCGAAATAAACACACGACGAGTTGAATGTCAATCCCGCAGAAAACTCCCTTCCATCAAGAAAAAATCTCAATATAGAAACTATTTATTCAAAATACTGTTTCTAAAAATATTTATTATTAAACCTATTCCCTATAGAAATTAATCATCTAGTGTCTGGGACGTCATTTTACATTTTGGGAAAATATCCTTCATTTAATTAACTGCCGAATTATTATCGTTTTGTTGTTTAACGAAGCGAAAAAAAGCCTATCCCGCAGAATTTGTTTTTAAAAAAATTATTCATATATCAAAAATAAACTGTAATTATAAAAAGGCCTTCTACAAAAATCTAGTTATTATTTTAAATCATTTAAAATATTTCCTTAACGGCTGTGTCTGTTTGTAACTCTCTGTGGAGAATATTATTCTATATTCCATAAATAAATGTTACAACGGAATATCTTTATCAGAAATCTATTTTCTATTTTGAAAAAAACAAACTTTTTTTTTTTTTTTTAATGGACCGGTTTATTTTTTTGTCAACTTTACGGGAAAATATCACTCTTACTCGTTAAATGACAGGAGACTTTATTATTACTAATTTAAAATCCCGTACAAAATACTTTTTTTATAAAATTCAATTGTTTCTATTTTTAGAAATTAAGTCCGTGTCGGCATGCATGTTTTTAAAATTATTTTTTCCTTAATTACTTTTCCCCATTCCTGCCAACAAATTGTTTTATTTATTTTAATCTAATTAAAAACTAATTTAATTTAACCTAATTTAATTAAATAGTGATAGCATCCAGGTTGCTATTTCTTATTTTTCACTTAAAATTACTTGAAATCCCCAATGCATTTCGTATAATATATCTATTTCTGAGAATAAATTGTGATTTATTATTTATTATTCCACTATCTTTTTATATGTAACACAATTTCCCCCCTCTATTCCGCTGAATAAGTATTTACTATAGTTGACTATCACTGGGCCTTATTCCGATAGAATATTCCTACCTTATCACCCCCAACCTAAGTCTCGAGTATCCGCTAATAATTGAATTAAGACATATCTTAGCATAAGTACGTGTTACTAATTCTCATCCTCCCTATTATACACTAATTATTGCCCCAGATTGCCTCAGGAAGTGTCCATCCTGCCTATCTCTGCTGTAAGTTTATACTTCCCCCAATTCCCCTCCTATCCAGGTTTTAGGCTTGATAACAGGTAACGGTTTCTATGCAGACAGCATTGTAGTATTTCCTGCCTAGCGTTCAGTAAATTATCTCTAGATGTCATGATGTGGTACGACTCCAATGCACATAGGTTGCATCTCTTCTTTTTGTTCGGTTTATATTTGTTAGCCCTCCCCAAAATTGACCATTTCAGTTCGAAAGGGTCTTGCCTAGCAATGAGGTTTCTCACAAAACGGCCAACAGAAGTGTTAGGCCTATCTATGTCTTCCCTTTGGCCTCCCCTAAAGGAACTCATGTGGTTTCTGAATCTATCTTTGAACTCACCCCCGGTTGAACCGATATATGATTTCCTACTACTCTCTGTTATCACATCGCATTTGTAGACAATGCTTGAAACTCTACAGTTCCCCCCCAGTGGACAGATGTTAGAAGCTCTGCAGTTACAGTTGTGTGCTGGGCCGTTGCTGGATGTTCTACTACTATGGTTATTTATAATGGAGGTTCTCACTGAACTGGTGTTACTGGGATCAACACCAGAAGAGAACATGGCTTCCCTTGTTTTAGTTATCTTAGAATTATTATATCCTATGATGGATGTGGCTATATTTCTACAGGTTGAATAAGACAGTTTTACAGTATTTTTGTTAATGATTCCCCCCAATCTGCTATCCCTTGGAAAGTTTTTTTCCACTATGCTATAAAAAATCTTTGGGATATTAGTCTTAATATGCTGGCTATAATTACCTTGTGCCTCCTTCGGTTGGGAATGGGGGACTAAACGGGAGACCGATTGCCTCTCGATCAATGGTTTCATATAATAGGGCAATGGGCAAGGCTAGATATAGGATACCTGGTGTATCCCACGGTAATGTAAACCAGGTAGGGTGGGAACCGGTTGATGATAATATTCGTGAAGTTGGAAGTAACGAATTGAACTCACATGCTACCCAAACCGGGGGGGGAGGTAGGAAGAAAAATAGGAGAAGGACCACTACATGGTTCAACCCCCCCTATAGCCAGCATATTAAGACTAATATCCCAAAGATTTTTTATAGCATAGTGGAAAAAAACTTTCCAAGGGATAGCAGATTGGGGGGAATCATTAACAAAAATACTGTAAAACTGTCTTATTCAACCTGTAGAAATATAGCCACATCTATCATAGGATATTATAATTCTAAGATAACTAAAACAAGGGAAGCCATGTTCTCTTCTGGTGTTGATCCCAGTAACACCAGTTCAGTGAGAACCTCCATTATAAATAACCATAGTAGTAGAACATCCAGCAACGGCCCAGCACACAACTGTAACTGCAGAGCTTCTAACATCTGTCCACTGGGGGGGAACTGTAGAGTTTCAAGCATTGTCTACAAATGCGATGTGATAACAGAGAGTAGTAGGAAATCATATATCGGTTCAACCGGGGGTGAGTTCAAAGATAGATTCAGAAACCACATGAGTTCCTTTAGGGGAGGCCAAAGGGAAGACATAGATAGGCCTAACACTTCTGTTGGCCGTTTTGTGAGAAACCTCATTGCTAGGCAAGACCCTTTCGAACTGAAATGGTCAATTTTGGGGAGGGCTAACAAATATAAACCGAACAAAAAGAAGAGATGCAACCTATGTGCATTGGAGTCGTACCACATCATGACATCGTGAGATAATTTACTGAACGCTAGGCAGGAAATACTACAATGTTGTCTGCATAGAAACCGTTACCTGTTATCAAGCCTAAAACCTGGATAGGAGGGGAATTGGGGGAAGTATAAACTTACAGCAGAGATAGGCAGGATGGACACTTCCTGAGGCAATCTGGGGCAATAATTAGTGTATAATAGGGAGGATGAGAATTAGTAACACGTACTTATGCTAAGATATGTCTTAATTCAATTATTAGCGGATACTCGAGACTTAGGTTGGGGGTGATAAGGTAGGAATATTCTATCGGAATAAGGCCCAGTGATAGTCAACTATAGTAAATACTTATTCAGCGGAATAGAGGGGGGAAATTGTGTTACATATAAAAAGATAGTGGAATAATAAATAATAAATCACAATTTATTCTCAGAAATAGATATATTATACGAAATGCATTGGGGATTTCAAGTAATTTTAAGTGAAAAATAAGAAATAGCAACCTGGATGCTATCACTATTTAATTAAATTAGGTTAAATTAAATTAGTTTTTAATTAGATTAAAATAAATAAAACAATTTGGTGGCAGGAATGGGGAAAAGTAATTAAGGAAAAAATAATTTTAAAAACATGCATGCCGACACGGACTTAATTTCTAAAAATAGAAACAATTGAATTTTATAAAAAAAGTATTTTGTACGGGATTTTAAATTAGTAATAATAAAGTCTCCTGTCATTTAACGAGTAAGAGTGATATTTTCCCGTAAAGTTGACAAAAAAATAAACCGGTCCATTAAAAAAACAAAAAAAAGTTTGTTTTTTTCAAAATAGAAAATAGATTTCTGATAAAGATATTCCGTTGTAACATTTATTTATGGAATATAGAATAATATTTACCACAGAGAGTTACAAACAGACACAGCCGTTAAGGAAATATTTTAAATGATTTAAAATAATAACTAGATTTTTGTAGAAGGCCTTTTTATAATAACAGTTTATTTTTGATATATGAATAATTTTTTTAAAAACAAATTCTGCGGGATAGGCTTTTTTTCGCTTCGTTAAACAACAAAACGATAATAATTCGGCAGTTAATTAAATGAAGGATATTTTCCCAAAATGTAAAATGACGTCCCAGATACTAGATGATTAATTTCTATAGGGAATAGGTTTAATAATAAATATTTTTAGAAACAGTATTTTGAATAAATAGTTTCTATATTGAGATTTTTTCTTGATGGAAGGGAGTTTTCTGCGGGATTGACATTCAACTCGTCGTGTGTTTATTTCGAAGGGTAATAAATCAACAATTGAAATAAGACTCTTTGAACTCGGACGAACATTTGTGTTGACTTTTCTTTGTGAGAAGTTGGATTTAGAATTCCCATACTATCATTGGATTGGAATGGTAACTTGTGAGCGGTATCTTGAATGATTTAGTTCTTTTGTTTTCTTGTGGGGGGGGATTTATTCATCATTGTACCGGCTAACGTGAAAGTGTATTATCGCACATTGTTCCGGTTTTGTGGTTTTATTGAATGTATTTGGGACCGATTACTTGCTTGGTGGCTTGGTGGAAGAAATAATGCACAAGCTACTTTTCTAAGACTTTTCTAGGACTTTCTTTTCTTATCGTTGTTCTTCCTTGCTTTTTAAGTTTGACTTTTATTTTTATTTTTATTATTTTTTTCCTCTTCTCTTCTTAAGTGATCTCAACTATTACAACGCCACATTGTGTTTTGTCGGCAGTTGAAACCAGTATTCCAGACATTTAATTTCCCTGATGATCTGCCAAGCAAGTAACTGCTTGGTAGTGAAACACGTGTAGGAAAAAACATTTAATTTGAATAAATAGTATTTGTAAGAAAAAATATCTTTAATGGTGATCATTGGTGTCTTGAAAGGAATGCTTTGGTAAGCCTTCATAAAATCATATATATATATATATATATATATATTCTTACACACTACGCACAACATTACAAGTAAACTACAACATCATTTATACTTAAGATATATTATTTTTCATACATTGGTAAAAGCGCGCATATGACTACTGCTAATACTACTACAACTACTACTACTACTACTACTACGACTACTACTACTACTACTACTCAACACTCTTGACATGCCGAATGTTGTCTGGGGTCGAAATACTATTACCGCTACTGTGAACTTGCGTCTGTGTGCTTTCACTGCATTAGTAGTGATCGTTTGCTTGATTTCGACACTGGACGTAGTTTTAATCATAATGTGGCTTCTATCAGTGCTGTAACAAAGGGATTTACCTTCTAAATAACATATAAAACAAGTAAACATCTTTTATTTTCTGAAAGTTACAATGATACTTGGTTTCTCCACCGAACGACAGACTTGCAATCAGATCGACAATTGAACACGGAAAGTCTCTTCGCTTAAAGAACCAATACCATCTCTGTCTCTCAGACCAACACAGATCGAACCAACTCTGCCTGTATTGCTGCATATATATATATATATATATATATATATATATATATATATATATATATATATATGTGTGTGTGTGTGTGTGTATGTGTATGTGTGTGCGTGTGTGTGAGTAAAATATTTCCACAGTTTTAATGCATTTTAATTTGTAGATTTGTTTATTTGAAATAAAATAGTATTTATTTAAAATTCAAATTTTCGATTCATAAAAGAATCTTCATCGGGAGGATACATGCAATATTTTTTTTCTTTTATCTTAAGCGGCATGTGATAACTTAGTATTGCACATTTGTTCTTTATTCAAGTCTTGTATGTAATGTCTAATATAAGTGGTGTTCCCTGTTACGCGCGTATAAATTGTGACTAACATATTTCCACTGTTTGAAGGCATTCAAATTTGTCATTTTTAAAACGGCAAAGAGACCAATCCAATGCAGACCTTTTTTAAAAAATAAAATATTATTTATTTAAAATTCAAATTTTCGATTCATAAAAGAATCTTCATCTAATGATACAGACAATATTTTTCTTTGTCTCTTTTTTAAGCAACATGCTGCCACTTATTCTTGGAAGATTGTTTTAGGAATCGAAAATTTGAATTTTAAATAAATAATATTTGATTTTGAAAAAATCTGCATTGGTTTGGTTTCTTTACCGTTTTTAAAATATATATATATATATTCCATGAAAAATGCCAGTATACTGAAATCATATGCCCTTAATAGGGGTAAGATGAAAATTCATATACACTAAATGTACAAAAGCAAGGAAATTCCCAAATTTTTACACTTTTATTGTCATTAATTTAGGGGATGACTAACCAAACTATTTCATTATCAAATCACTACAGTATAAATCTCTATGCATGAGTGGATGAAGTGTGTGAGGTGCGCTGAAGAAAAATTCCTACCAGTAAAATACATAGCCCTGTTGTGCTCGCATACCCTTAATGACAATAAAAGTGTTAAAATTTGGGAATTTCCTTGCTTTTGTACATTTAGTGTATATGAATTTTCATCTTAACCCTATTAAGGGCATATGATTTAAGTATACTGGCATTTATCATGGAATGTCACTATATTTGTAAAAGCTATGCCTCAATACAGTGGTCATTTTAAAGGTTTTTTGGTATTTTCTGGGAAACTAAGGTATATGGTAAACTGAAATTAAAATGCCATCAACTAGACCCTAGAACATCTATCTCTGCCAAAAATCAGCTTAATCTATCAAATAGTTGATGGGATACAGGGTGGTACATACGTACGTACGTACACACGGATAACACAACATCATGATTGACCTTTCTAGGTCTCTTGGTTGCCTTGACTAATGATGCTGAAATTCTACACACTTATAGAACCTATCAAATTAAAATGTTAACTAATTTGGTTTATTGTGTTTTGAGTATAATTGATCAAAGAAATTAGATTTCTAGCATAGGCCGTTTTTTAAATCTATTAAGGGATAGAGCACTCTCGCGCCTCCCTTGATATAGATATCCACAAACAGATTGTTTCACTGTATCATATCTCTTCAGTTGGAGTATTACACAGTAGTAGCAGGCGATGTCATTAACAACATTATATATATATATATATATATATATATATATATATATATATATATATATATATATATATATGGAAAAGGAAAAACCAAAGAGGGTGTTATTTTTTTTAATATATTCATTTACGTTTCATCTTTATTATTAAGACTTCTTCAGGATGATAATATTAAGAAAAATGTCATGCAAGTAGATGAAAATTTTGGGTTTACATGATGGGATGTTACTGACTTCACCAAGCCCGGATCCCTGTTCTACTGCTCCCAGCAGTGGCTACTACTTCTTCCCATCAACCCATCATGTAAACCCAATATTTTCATGTACTTGAATGACATTTTTCATCCTGAAGAAGTCTTAAAAATAAAGACGAAACGTTGATTAATATATATAAAAAAGGCATCCTTTTTGGTTTTTCCTTTTTCATTTCCCAAGAAGTGGGTTTTGGGTTTACTTTCGGCAGCTTCGTAACTCTCGCTTCCCTCATTTTGTCCTATAGTCTTTACATTCTATCAGCGATATTTCTGACAAAATTGCTGAATAATTGCTGTTTTCTTGGTCGAAATATATTCATCTAACACATTATAGTTGGCTAGCTTTTGACTTTGAAGTATTACTTTTTAGCTCTTTACACCAAGTGGCTTCATCTGTTGTCTAAAGCAATTTCCATAATGTATATATATATATATATATATATATATATATATATATATATATATATATATATATATATATATATATATATATATATATATATAAGCGACAGAGAGAGGGAGAGACCCCGCTATTCGAGGTGGGTCACAGAGCCACATAACTTGAGAATTATCGTTTGTTTAATCCATAGACAGAAAAATCTACTGACCAGGGTGTTTATTATCTTAGGTGGCAATTAATTGTGTAGAATTTCAAACGGTTCGAAATCTCAACATAGACCCTCGCCTTATAGATGCAATTGTTTTTTCCACGTAGAGAAATAAAATTTTGAATGGTAAAACTCCGAGCTAGATATTTTTCCCGGCACAGACTTAACTTTTTGCATGATTTGCAACCCATTGCGTTAATGTTTTATATTTACTGTATTAATACTGTTACTACTACTATTATTATTATTGCTACTACAGTAATAGTAATAGTAATAATACACTTTTGATTGTTATTATGAATCTATTCAAATAAAACAAGAATAGATATTATAGATCCGTCCCTTTTATATGTCTATTTAGCGATTAAACTTCAAATGTAAGCTTGACAAACAAACGAGAGTGTGAGCGTTCGTCTGTGTGCGTAAACTGCACAAGCCGTGATCGTCTACTTGTTGTCTACGTCTGAATTCGCTACTCGATTTCGAAGTATCTATCATGGGCTCTCTTTCACTACCGCAACACAAGTATTGTCCCTCTAAAAAACACAACTACGGTTTAAAACAAGTTACGATGTCTTACGTTACAATGATATTTGTATTATTTGTTTTCTTCTATTGAACAACAGGCTAAAGTTAAGACAAACACAAAGTATTTTAATACTTTTTGTCGATTATTAATACATAATATTTCAATGATTTTTTTGTCTGTCGGTTTATTTAAATTTCCACAATGCCCAGGGCACCCTAACCGTTATACGGACCAAAGAAGAGGGCGAAAGTATATGGAAAATGTTTGAAGAAGACACCTCGCCCCTTCTCACCATTTTCAAAGACCTACACTTCCGCTTACTCAAGAAATCATGTGATGTTAGGGTCCGTGCCATAATACACCCTACCCTCTATAACTTTCAACCTGAATGTCGGTTATTTGACCCTCTATGGTCTCATCGATATTAAGATCAGTAAATATTCTATATGACGAGCCATCATTATGAAATCGAACCCTAGTATAACACAATGGATTCTAATCTAGCTAGTGTGAATTTCCGGGAGCTCAGGGCCAGTTCTCACAAAATTCGAGTTCGATGGGATCTTCAGAAGCTTGGAATTGATATATACTGCATTCAGGAGACACACTTAATTCCAGGTGATTATTTGGGTGCGCCGACTAGGGACTCTCGTATCTATTCAGCTGATTTCGATTCTCACTTGAGGGGGGGTTCCTGGCTATTAAAGCGCACTTTAAATGTGTCGTGAGATTCTGGGTTCATGGATTAGAAATTAAGGCTTTACGTTCTGGGTGTTACTATAAAGGACAAGACATTTCAATTTATTGTGGTTTATGCGCTTTATGATCATGCTGAGCCCGTTCCATTCTTTCGATAAATTGGTCAGGCAGTTATCTTAGCTGGAGATTGGAACACGCTCCTGCACCCGATTTAGATCGCAGGGTTAACCATTCTAGGGGTACTAACCGAGATCAGGACGCTAGAGTATTGCGCCATACGTTTGATTGTCTCGATAGATACCGAAATCAAAAGCCCCGTGATATAATATGGACTTGAACAGCTAGACGCCGCTTCGGTTTAGTATAACTTTCAAGTTATTTTTACTGGTTCTTAATTAGAAGAGTCAACACAGGATTATTAGAGTGCCCAAGTTTTCATAATATAGTTGACTTCTATCACGAACGAATGGCTAGATACTGGAAACTCAACACATCGTTGTGCGATTTGAAGCGTTACCGTGAACCAGCTAATACTAACCATATTATGGTGAACAACGGGTGCTGTGATTGGGAATTAGAAGTTGCTTAAACTTCAAAATGTCATTAGGTCCTTTTCTGCCGACTTTAGCTGACGACTCAACCTAGAACCTACAGCAGCAAAAGCGACACAAGAGTCTACATTAGATCGGAGGATTGTACTAATGCCATGGTAATTAAAGCAAAGTTGGTCTCTTTGACTACCAAAGAAAACCAGGTTTCAGTAGTGAAGGCTATGTTAAAAAGAATGCTACGGGAAGCAATACATATGGCTGCTTAATTGCATACATAGAACGCCGACGTGCTACGCATCGATATATCGGACGTGTCACAAAACCACATGGACGTCGCTTTACCACAAACGAAGGAATTTTGAGGCGTTTCGTTCTCACTTTCAAAATTTCTTCACCAGTGGAACCCGGTCTCTCGTTAGCCAATTTCGACCCCTAATTAGCCTACTTTTCTCGCATTGGGGCGGCCGAAGCGTCTGGTGCGAAAGAGGAAGAAGTCCTGGAAGTCGTGAAGCAGGTCGCCTGAATAGATTTATGGATTGCCCTACGAGGCATATTTGAGGCTGTTGCACATTTTTGTTCCCTTGCTGACAGCTGTATTTAACTTTTGGTTCATGAACGGGGTTATTCCTCAGTACTTCACCAGGGGGATCGTGAAGCTGTTATCTAAGAGCAAATATAGTGGAGGTTGAATAAGTAATGTTCGGCCTTATACGATATTAAATACAGAGTTTAAAATTATCGCCAAGATTTTAGCCAATCAACTATTGTTTTGCCTGGTCTGATTAGCCCCGAAAACCGTGTGCAGTGAAGGATAGGACTATTCACGATAACTTTCACGCGATACGTTTGAGCATTGAGAAAGTCGACTTATAACCTGCGCTGATCAATTTAGATCAGTACAAATTGTTCGATAGGGCTGACCATCGTTACTTGGAGACTATTTTGATCTTCGGCCGTTTTGGTCCGCATTTTCGCTTCTTGATTCGTCTCGCGTATGCGCTGGTAGCAGTGAATTGTTTGAGATTTATGCCTTACGGTTTATTCAGATCTATTCGTCTGGGATGTCTGCTTTCACGGATGCTCTATGCGCTTGTGTTGGAACCCTTCTTTCACAGGCTAAATGTGAATCTGGTCCTATGTGGAATTACTTTGACAGGTGCTTGCGCCACGTAAAAGTGTTCCGCCTATGCCTAAGATGTAACAGTGCTTGTAACAAGCAGTGTCGAGATTAGTATCGACTACAGATAAATAAGAATGTATTAAAAGGTAACACAGGCCACAATTCACTGCGAGAAGTCCGTGGACTTGTGCATTTGTGCCTGGAAGGTTGTAATCCTACAAGTGGATCTTTAGTTGAACTGACGGGCCTGGCAAACTCTTACGCGTTTTATTTGGTCCTGATATTCAGCTGTAGAATAATTGGTCGGAAGTACTGAAAGCGGTTCGGGTTGCAGCGTCTTCGTGGACCCTTATCTGTAAAGGAAGAGCGCAAGTGTGTCTTTCACACACTCTATGTCGTCTATCGGTGCTGTCCGACTACCCCAGCTGTCACGAAGCAAAAATAACGGACAGTGTTCCACATGTAAAAGTACATTGTAATAATTACTTGCCTCAACACGAGGGGATAGATAGACAAGATTAATACAAGGGGAACATTTGCTTTATTATCACATCAAAAGAAGCGTCGTTATGTTTTGCCATTTTTTGTTCAATGTTTAACGGCATTTTGGAGAACGTCGGTCTCATGTGTGCTGCTTTGTTTGGATCATACAAGTTAAACCTTTGCTTTAATATCACATAAAAAGCGTCGTTTTGTTTTGCCAACTTTTAAATATTTAACGGCAGTTTGTGCTTGCATCCGGGTGTATACAGACGTGTGAGATCGTAAGATAGAAATACACTTCTGAAGATCAGATTTAATGTAAAGCCTCAGAGGGGGGTTTACTATTGGTTCCTTTTGAGTATTTATTATTGTTATATATATGCGAGTAGATTATAAGCTTTACTAAAAAAAGAGAGAGTCACTCTAGTTCAACATACATGTGGGTTTATAAATACCTCATGTGCTGACCCCCTGTCTTGTCTTGCAAAGTTCCTGGTCACTCTTGATGCCGAGACTTAAAATGTCAGGATAATGTCTTATCTTTTGCGTGTTGGATAACTTCCCTGTGAGGCCGGCCGCATTTTGAAGTAGGCGTATGTGGGGATATCGTTTGGTTTGGCTTGCGCGATTTAGTGCGGGTGAACTCGTACAACCGAGTGCAAAATAGCGCTGTTCTCACAGTCAGAGCTCACAGACGTTGACAGGGCCACCACATGGACGAGACCTTAGATCAAGGGTCAAGGTGCACTTATGCATTAGGGCTCTGTGGCGTCACGGGCTTTTGTGTGGGAAACTGAGTTTTGCCAGTCTGGGTTTTGGAAGCAAGCCGAACAGACGTGTTTCTCTATGTAGTCCGAAATGAGAAATGCGAATGTATTTCCCAAAGTGATTACAGGCATTAGATTCCTCCTTCCCCCTCCTCGAATGGCTACGGACTTAATCTATGAATTAACTACGATAGAGTAGTAATTTGGTCTCTCCTTTAACGTTGGTGAAACATCTCCAGCGGCGACAGTAACTGATACCTGAATAAAACAAAATGAAAGTAATAGATTGTTGCCTCGTGAATTTTGTTATGAAGGTTTTGTTGTAGACGGCGATGTTCACGGCAGTACAGAAACGAAGAAAGAACTCAACCACTAGACGACACCCCAGCACGCGACGAGGAAGAGGAGAAGGTAGGAGAATTAAAGGTATGCAACATGGGAATAAGGCCATCTTTAGCCTTAGTTTGAACGTGATAGTGTCACGATAAAAAACACTGGTTTCTGGTAAGTCACGTAACTAGTTTAGGGGTAGTCACCCCTTTCCCTCCCTATTGAGCTCTTGTAAGACGTCTTTTTTCTTTTTTAGCTAGCCTGTTTTGAATCGAGAGGATTGAATGCTGGTTGTTGGGTGTTTATCAGGCTAAGTTTATCTTGAAGTGATCCTACCTTTCTGTCTCTTTTTATTAGTATGCGAAGACACACAACAAACACCTTACTATTCTCTATGGTAACATCGGAGGTGTCAGGTAAACTTTTCCTAGTGTTCAGTCTTTTCCCTTAGGCAAATCTCCCCACATCCTTGCTCTTTGACAGAATAATCTGGATGCTTCTACTGATAGCAACGATCTACATGTTGATTATTATTTGCCTCTTGTCCGCTTAGACTTTTCCACGCATTTTGCATGGTTTTGCTTTTTGTTCGCAAGGATCTCCCCAGCGTTGAATTTCATGGGTGTATTTTTATCTGTCTGAGGTTGTCTTTGCTGCACTCCACTTCTTATTTCTTCTTTTTGTACTGTTTCCCTTCTGACAATGACTGCTTTGTTGTTAATGCTATATCCAGCAATATTGATGATGCATTGCAAATTCATTCGTCAAGCTCTATCTTTGTTTTTGGTGACTTCAATGCTCATCATTCTGACTTGATCCCTCACTTTAACCGCACAGATCTAGCTGGTTAAATATGTCTTAACGTTTCTCTGTCTCATGACTTGTCCCAAATTTTCACCTTACCCACACGTTTTCCTGATAATGATGCTCATCAACCATCCTTACTTGATCTTTTTCTCACTTCTGTTCCTGACTCACATTATATTTCTACTTCTCGTCCATTGGGGTCTTCTGATCATGCGGTTGTTGATGTTGAGCTCAATTTTTTGCTGAAGTCTTCTATTGATCGCCCCTTCTATAGAAATACGTTCAACTACGGGAATGCTTATTTAGATGGGATTCGCAGCTTCCTATGTGACGTACCATGGCGTTCTATCTTTGATATGTCTCCGAATGATTCTGCTAGGGAGGTAACTGACAGGTTTGGGTAAAATCTGAAAAATAGGGTGGATGCGTAAGCAATTCAGAATGCACTTTATGTAGTTTTGCTATCACTGTGATCGACTGCCGAATTTGTGCGACCTGAACGTTCAGCATGATTAGTGTCCGTACGACCTCGATTAAAGTCGTTGCTTCCGCCAAAGCAGAGACCGAATAGCCATTATTAAGCTATTGCTTTGCTCGAACAGTATTTATCATATATGAAAGCAATGCGTAATAGCACACAAATGCAGATAGATCAATTATTTATAAAGTAGCTCCATATAAATGACTGTTATTTGTAAACAAATGATCCGATTAGGCTCAAATGTTGACACGTATTATTTTAAGGTCAGTAATTAAAAAAAATCATACGTATCTTAACTAAGTAGCAACTTTCTATATGCCAGGCTCGGACTATTTGATTGTGTCATATATAAATAAATGTATATATTTTCATCTAAAACTGTATATTGATATATCTACACACACACACACACACATATATATATATATATATATATATATATATATAGATAGATAGATAGATAGATAGATAGATACACCAGCATGGCTAATAAAAGATGATACAACACTCATACCCAAAACGATTAGGATGCAAACTCCTACGAAATACAGACCGATCTGCTGTCTCACTACAACCTATAAACTCTTCACTTGCTTGGTTGCAGACAGCAGCTACGAAAATCTCTCTTCTGATGCGTACCTGAAAAAAACAAAACAAGCAGGGTGTAGGAGAAAGTGTTTAGGCACTAAGGACCAGTTGTTGATAATAAACCCAGCCTTGGTGCCTGTAGTAAGAGGCAGGGCAACCTAAGCATGGCTGTGATCGATTTCCAAAAGGCATTTGATAGTGTGCCCCACACATGCCTTCTGTGATACCTTGATTTATATAAAATCGATCCAGTCATCAAGAAAGTAAGGCTGTTCATATAAAAGTGTAGCAAACAACCCTGACATTAAGCCACACTAATGAAACAATAACAATCCCTGATGTCAAGATCAGAAGAGGAATCTCCTCCTCTACTATATTGCTTGGCGGTAGATCCGCTAAGTAAATTACTGAACAAAAGCCGGAGTGCCTACAACCGTAGCCAAAGCCGCCAACAAGACCCCCAAGAAAGAGGCAACTACCTTCTCTGCATAGATGACTCCAAACTGTATGTCTGCTCAGACACTTACTGTTACACCGGCCGTTCTTACACAGGAGAAACTGCACCGGTTGTCACTATAAATAGTGCGAGTCACCAGAGACACAGAGAAGACAAAGCACAGTCTTGTAACTGTCTAGCCAAGTGCTAGTCACTTTTTTACTTTGTTAATACACTTGTTAAACCAACCCTTGACTTGACTTCCTTTATTTATTATTTACTGTTGGACAACTCTACAACACTTACTTAAGCCAATTCTTGTAGGTTGTCAATACCTTCTTCACAGATATTAAAATAACGTTTTGCCTAGATAAATGTGACAAGTTCTCTCCCAGAGCCGGGAAAAAGATTCAAAAGGAAAGCATACAGCTTGATAAAGATACTGAGATCAAATACCTTGAAGAGTAGGAACAATACAAAGACCTTGGCATAGAAGTAGAGATGTCAATATTAGAGAAAAATGGCGGAGAATATGTACGCCGTGTTAGACAAATTGGCAAAAAGAAGCTCATACACAAAAACAAAGTAACTGCCATAAAGCAAGTGATAAAATACAGCTTTGGCATAATTAGTTCGCCACAAAAGGAACTTAACAGACTAGATACGAAAACGAGGAACATGTTGACACTGTACAGAGTAATGTACAAAACAGGTGTCTACCAAAGCTGTGTCTACCAAACAGAGCAGGAGATATGGGACTCTCAGAAATTGGGCATAAACATTGAGCCACTATAATGAACACCGCCAATATATGATGAACTCCCAGAACCCAAACCTTATGATGGTAAACCAACACCAAGAAACGAAAGCTAATAGAACAACCTCAATAAGAAAACTGGCCAAATATTTTGGACAAGACTGTCTTACAAATAGGGAAGAAACGAGAAACAAGCCGTCTATTGAAATAGCCCGGAAGAGCCGCTATAAATACACCAAGACTATTCCATAGCCGAAAACTGGTAGAATGGGCCAACCAAAAACGTACCGAATATTTTCTTGGATGAACTAGCTTATGAATATATAGAAAAGGAAGTCTCTGTAGACTGGCTGAAAAGAGGATCGCTCTACTATGGTCAGGGGATAATATTAATGGCGGCATAAGTTCAAGGCTTTATGACCAATTCTTTTATAAAAATGACAACATGTGCAGGTTCTTCCACACAGAAGTGTGAGTCACTTGACAATTTGTAAACAGTTGAATATCCAGTGTAGTAGCAAGTGTAGCAGCAATGGTAGGAGAAAGAACAGAAATAATAATACTAACAAATAGAAATACCAGAAAGAACAGTTATAATAAGTGATACACCATCCCCTATGACTATGCAATCCTGCAGCTACATATTTTTTTAAACAAAGCTGTTAAATAATGCATAGTAATATGGGACAAAGGCAGAAAGTATCAACCCTAATTGAAGTCAGTGTCCCTTATGATGCTGCCTTAAACAGAGCTGAATAGGAAAAGATAACGAAATACGAAGGTCTTATATACAACATGAAAAGTAACTAGAATCTCAGGAGTATCTCCATAATTCTGGTAATTATAAGAGTAACCGGACAAATAACACAGAATTTTAAAAACAACATGGAAAATATACACGGTGAAGCAAGTATTAACCCATTTCTTTAGCTCAATAAGCTTAGGGAACGTTCATCTTGCATTCTGACAGGAAGAACTGTGTATGCTAATTCAAAACTGTTTTATTTTCTATTCAATACATAATAATAAATTGATTTTACGCCAATACGTTCAGCAAGGTCATAATCTTTAATAAATACAGTTTAGCTACTGCATGCCGTTTTTCTGATAAAATTAAATGGATTGAGAAACTAAATGATTACCCATGTATGTCATTTGTAGATATATGTTTAAAACTATTTATGTTTAAAGGAAATACATATACGACAGAGTGTGTGAACATGGATAGGGTAAAACGTAATCCTCATAATAAAAACAAACTGTAAGAAATAATTTCAGTTATGTAACTTTGTCAAAGATATCATTTATTGAACATAGTCAAATCAAATATTATAAAAGCTGGGAATATTTATTAAAGGCAAGGTAGGTAAAGTAGAAAAATTGAGATTTGTAGTTAGTATAATGTTTGATGTGTAAATAAAACAATGGTGGAAGAAATTAGATGATGAGTGAGTATGTAGAGAAATATAGTATATGGACTATGAGGTGGTATTCGTGAGTGGGTAAAAAGTGGAAGTAAGGAGGAATGTTATATGGGTATTGAGGTAGTTTGTGGAATTCGAGATAGTGATATGATATTTGAAGTTAATGAGAAGAAGGAAAAAGAGAAAAAAGTAAAATGTGAATAAAATAAGTAAAATATAATTTATATATATATAATTTCGTTCCTGGTTGATAATCTATATCAAATATGTAGCGTTTCTTATAAAAACTATTATTTTAATAAAACGCAAATTACATATACTCTAACATCGTTCATATATTCGGTAATCTTTGTTTTAATATATGACAGACAATTGTCAGATTCAAAAGGGAAATAGTGTCAACACAATCGCAGTCATTATTGCCGGTAAAATGATACGAGTATAACAAATAATTACATTATTCATTGTCGATTTATCGTTCAAGTGTTATGATATGAAATTAATCTTCGGTTTAAAAAATCCTCTTCAAGACTTACAAAAATTATTTTAATTCGAGAAAGTAAGATTGCTCAGTTTCAAAAATATGAAATACATTGCTAAGATAAAAAAAACTTCATTCAAGAAATAAAAAAACTGTCTGCATTCAAGAATAAAATAACTTGTTTCTTGAGAAGGGAAAATTGCTTGGATTCAAGAATAAAATAAATTGTTTCTTGAGAAGGGAAAATTGCTTGGATTCAAGAATAAAATAACTTGTTTCTTGAGAAGGGAAAATTGATTGGATTCAAGAATAAAATAAATTGCCCGGAACCATGCTGAAACCTCGTTCAATAGTTTTGTCGGTCGAGCTATGAAAAATGATAAATCCGGTGTCTAAATTCTTCAGGTGAAGTGGAATTTAAATATTTATGATTACTTGGTTCAAAAATAAAAGTAATTGCTATGTGTTAAGAGGCAAACAATGCTTGGATTCAAGAATTAAAAAATTTCGCGGATTGAGAAAGGATAATACTTGGATTTTAAAACAAACAAATGGCTCGGATTTCAGAAGGGAAAATTTGCTTGAATTTAAACAAAGAAATTGCTTGGATTTTAGAAAGGAAAATGTCCTTGCTCAGATTTCAGAAGAAAAAACGAATGCTCAGGTTCAAGAAACAAAAAGTATGATGCCCGTCTAACACTTTAGGCCTAAACGCTTTCATACAAATTCCCACATACTGCATAAAACTTACTAATTAATTAATAAGACACAAATAAAATAATAAAATAAATAGTAAGAAATTGATACACCCATTTTTGAATATTTAAACTAACAAATATGATACGCCATCCTCTCTCTATGCCAACACTTTTATTTTGAATCATATGCTGTTTAAAATCAGGCAAAGATTATCCACATCTCTATTCTCTTATTATTTTTTTCGTCCCATCCTCTTCCCTTTTATCTTGTTTCTTTTTCTTTTCTTTTTCCTCTTTTTCCCTCCCCAGTTTAGAATAAACGACAGACTCATACTTCCACATACTCCCATTACCTACTGCAGCCATGCTTGGCTATAACATATTTTGACCTCGAAAATATTCCTAGCTAAAATAGCTATAAACTATACGTCAGATTATTTTATCCCACCTTTCTCCATATATATATATATATATATGTATATATATATATATATATATATATATATATATATATATATATATATATATATATATATCATAAGTAAATGAAAATAATTAGACCTGCAAAGGGAAGCAAATCATAATCTTCGGTTGTTCAAAACAAGGACGTTTAGTGAATAACAATATTTATTGTTCTTCTCTTTCATTCCTTAAGCCAGGCTTTTCAAAAATAAAAATCTTATCATCAGAGGAAGTTAATGATGGATAAGTTGACAGATGAAGACAGTCAATATTCGAAATTTGAAAAAAATGTAAAGTTTAAACGGGTATTTTCCAGTGTATAGAAGTCTCACAAAAACGGAAATTCAAGAAGTATGGGGGTCAGATGTATTGGTAAATCTAAAAGAATCCGTGTAAAGATCCAGCGACGATGATTCCATCCAAATTTGTTGTCTATGGAGGGAAGATCAGATAAAATTGGCCATGTTGAGAAAACGTAATTCTTCCTGTTTTCTATGAAGGCAAACGCAACAACAAGTGTTCAATAAACCTCAGGACGAACTGTTGTATTGGATAATGATTATTGGGAATTGTTGGATAGGAGAAAAAAAGAAAGAAAAAGCAGGGAAGAGAATGGAAAGACAGAAGAGAGGGGTAGGATCCAAATAAGAAAAGAAGAGAGAGAGAAAAGGGAAGAGGAGAAGACAGGTGTGGGGGGGCTAATAGAGGTCAGTTCAAAATGATATTTAGGAAGAAAAGGGGAAAAGAAAAAGGAAATCCGGAAGGGCCGAATCATAAAATATTTAGTTAGAGTCCTAAATTTCTGGTCAGCAAGGTAAAAGTCATATTCTAGTGGATTCCCGTAGGGTTTAAAAGTTTAGATTGATTATAGATAGGGATCTGGGGCTATTTCTCAAGGTAAAACTGGCTAAGATAATTAGATTATTGGGAGGAAAGCAGACATACATGCCGGTATGGAGACGGAAATGATATGATAGATAATAAGCTGGGAAGAAACTGGGGACAAAACTTGGGTGGGTAAAAGGAGACGGGAGGGTTATTGGGGTGTAAGAAGTGAAGGAAAATAGCTCGTGTCGCTAGTTAAGTTAATCAAACAAGTAAGGGGATGTGTATGTGCTATTATGATGACTTTGAACACTTTTAGGTCTCAATAAATGTCTTTGCACACGGAAAAGTGGTGCCAAGAAAAGGATTTTCAACTAAATGACAGTCTATAAATACATTGACAATGTGAGTAGTCAAAATAAAAAAAAAGTGGGAAGAGTGTTTAAGCAAATACAGAGCAAATTAACAAAAAATAAATAAAAAATAAAAAATAAAAATTAAAAAATGAGAATAAATAAGTATATAGTGGCATTGCTGCCTCCACCAGCCCGCTGTAGTAACCTACTGCTCCTTACATCATTGGGCATCCCCTACAATCGGACATATAGTATAAATAAAGTACCTGCATGCAACCACCTGAACATAGTCACATATACATACAAATACACATACAGAATCCACACATATACATATATATACATATACATATATATATATATATATATATATATATATATATATATATATACAGGTATATACGCATACATACACACATAAGCACCTAAGTGTCTCCCGCACATTTGCACAAACGACATACATATACACACACATCCGCAGCACTAATACATACATTCGAAATCTTAGGCAACTACATACATATACGCATGTACACATGTATAAAAAGTTATTCTTCGGTGTTAAAACGGTATGATTGCTTAGACATGATGATTAAACAGACGAATTCTGTTATTTTTAACAATGTTTGCACAAATATATATATATATATATATATATATATTTATGTGTGTGTGTGTGTGTGTGGCGATTATCTATGCCATTTCGAATATGACAATATTTGGCGTATCGATATAGTATTAGAGAAAAAGCTATCAGTGAGAGGCACGGATATTGCTCTCTAGGCCTGCCAGACATTTACACACCATATCATAAAAATGCCAGTTGTTGTAATGATATGAGGTTAAGCTATAATTGAGCTACCTTTTACATACCATATCATAGAAGTGTCAGTTGTTGTAATGATCTGAGGGTATGCTATAATGAAGCTACCTTTTGTCCGTACTTTATTTTGCAGTACATGTACTCGTTAGTAATTTAACAAACCTGCATGTGACATAGTTACTAAGTTACAAGCTTGGAATCTTAGGCGTTCTATATTTTCATCCATGTGCTCGAGGTATCACGTTCCGTCTCCTCCTCGCTGCTCTCTTCAGCCAGTGATGGTCTATCCTATTCTTTTCAAAAAGCTTATTGCTTTAAAAAAATCGCTATCCTCTCCTGGACAAATCTACAGCAACCCACTCTATTCCTCCAATATAAATTCCAATGCACTTCAAATTGTCTTTGAGACAATCTTTGAATCTCTTACGCGGTTTGCGTTGTAGGCGAGAATTCCAAATGTGTTTCCCAATAATCACCTGCTTGGGCAATCTGTTATCAGTAAGACAAACAAGATGTCAGCGCAACGAAGTCTGCGTTTACTTATACGAGACTCAATGCTGGAACGGCAGCTCGTACCAACACTTCAGTATCAACGGATGTTAAGCAAGTGCCTAAGACAATTTTGCTGGAAACGCTCTAGCAGGCGAATATGAGCTCTATACGTGGCCCATGTCTCACAAGCATATAACAAAGTTGATACAACACAGGCCTCATACAAAGATATGTTAGTTTATAGCATGATATCACGTAGTGCCCACACCCGCTTTTCTAAATGACCAAAAGGAACACCAGCCT
>OY744532.1:38126905-38234405 GCA_963556195.1 Sepiola atlantica | reverse complement strand
AATGGTGAGGAACCTATTTAATTAGCGACTTTTTGTTAAACTTGTCTAAGAGGGGGAGAGTAGTAGATGGGGAACCAGCCCAGATGTTGCAACAATACTCGATGCATGGGCGAATAGTGGCTTTGTAAATATATAATAGACGGGCCAATATACTGCAAGCGTGCCCATACCTCAAATACATTGCAACATTTTGTTTTTTTTGGTGATTTTATGTTAGGATGGGTCTAGTCTACAACATACTAAAATTTAGACAAGGTCAGACTATGAGAATGTTAAAAATTGCAAATATGACTTGTTTTGGTTTACAAGTCATTTTTCATTTACATTTTAAGCACTATCTCGATCAGTTTTCATGATAAATCAATACATCTTAGACTTTTACTTGTTTTCAGGGTCAATCTTTTACATGAAAAGTGTAACCAGTGATGCCAAATAAACCCTTATATCATATCTAGGGGTACCCGATCCATAAAATCCCTCATTACATCCACATTGGTACCCTAACCCATAACCCCCTTATTGCACTCACCCAGGTTTACAAACAGGCATATGGGTGATTATTTTGATATGGGTACAAGTGGTGAATTATTACTTTCTTCAATTAATCGGGCCTCTTACCTCCGTTTTTAAATGAAATTGTTTTATGGGGTATAGGCTTCCTGAGAAAACAACTGAAAGAATCAGAGAGACAAAGAGTTACCCCATCAAAAACTGCGCTTACAAGTAATTCACTAGCTTTATACTAATCACCATATACTAATACACATAATATTTTCGTATTTTTTTAGGTTCAAACATGAGATTAGCCGCCAGTAGAGAAACTTGTTTTTTTTATGCAAACGGGGTTTGGACTGTGATGAGACCGTTGTACTTCGAGAAAATGGTTGCTGCAGGTATAAACTCTGCAAGTATCGAAAGAGGTCTCAAAATTATTGCTTAAGCTGGAACTAGTGTTCACATAAACAGAAAATACGTTGCTTTAGCCTTAAAAAGGATGATTCTGCTCGGCCAGTAAAAAGGGGCGCTCGTGTTTCCCTGAGACGATATGATAGTAAAACGCATTGCTTTTTCTGTTGATCTAATACTACGAAAAAAAAACTATAAATGAAAAAGTCAGGGAAGGATTTGCTATGTGAAGACTTATGCATTTGCTCAAACTTTCCTGGTTCATTGCAAAACAATTATTTTGGTGGTGATCTTCATGCTGCAGACTGTGTGTACCACCAGTCATGTAACGTAATCTTTCATACAATTCAGAGAATTCCAAATCGAATTGAATCTTGGGAACTGCGTCTGAGTGCCGCCCTTGCTTGTCTGCCAATATTCGCAGCCACTGGTCATTCAAATTATCTGAAGTTGAACCGTCTATATCTCCAGAAGATGTATGCATTAAAAGATCACAACCCTACAGTACATCAAAGGTTCCAGTTTGGGTTTCACGTAATCAGACGCAGTAGCCAATACTGGACTAGTCTTGGCTCTGATCTTGTCATCGGGCAAACACTAATGCGCTACTCAAAAGCCATGGCAGGCTGGCGTGGGGTAGTGAGATATCCGAGCACCAGAGAACAGTGTGGACTATGTCGTCTACTATGTCATCCGCTTACAACCTTGCCATGCAATAAATTACAGCACGAAGTTACCTAACAAGCGAACAACATAAGGAGTTGTCTGCCTTTCCGGTGAGAAGAGAAGAGACAGACCTTGGAAAAGTAGCAGAGCAACTAGACAGCTTCAAGCCATTTTCAAGCGATGAATTATTACGCAATATTATTACAAGAATTACTGCTTACGAGGATGTCAATGTTCAGGACCTTTTCCAAATCGGGCAAGACATTGTACAGAAGATGGATAGACAATCAGTTATTTCTAGTCTCACAAATAGAGTTTGAAGGCAAATACTCTAGAACTGAGTAAGAATGTCAAGTTTTCTGCAGATCGTAGAATTAACTCAGTACTTTTATTCCAGAGGTTTCTCGTGGTCTCACAGATGGGTGATCTAAGGCTGGATGATCCCATATCCAATGAACTCTGTCTCTATCCGATGTCTTTGTTTGAAGAGAAGGGCATGTTATGTTAAGTGGACAAACCGCAGCTGGCAGCAGCTATCAGAAATTATGTTGAAACTAAATTAGACAGTGCTGTGACATAAACCGTTCCAATCACAGAGCACAATGTACTAGACGAAGGATCTCTTCTTCACCGTCTGAAATGGAAGGCAGAGTGCTAACAGCTCGATTGCAAATGATTATGCCTCATTTACTGTTGAACACTATAGGAGAGCAACTGTCGTGTTTGGTGGTTATGAAGTTGGACCAAGTATAAAAGACTGTATTTATCAGCAGCGAAGTAAAAAGCTGAATGCAAGAAAGGTGAACATTAATGAGGAAACAATTGTTGGGAAAAAGGAGAAATTCTTGTCAAATATGGCAAACAAGTAAGCGCTGATCAAGACGATCATGGACCGAATACGGCAGAAGGTGGTGACGTTATTCAAGTGGAAGGAGATGCCAATGTTGAGATTGTAAAAGCAGCCACCACTATGTCTGCTTTAATATCAACCACCCTTATTGGAGAAGACACGAACCTTCTCTTGCTGTTCCGTGCATATGTACTGCTTTTTATTTTTGCCCTGACAAGGCGAAATCCTACATCTACAATATCAAAGTTCTTAAGCAGGTGCTTGGCGAAGCAGTTTGTAATGATCAGTTGTTCTTGAATGTCTTTACGGTATTCGATTCGCTGTCCACGGTATTCAGAATAGGAAAAACGTTGCGTTATCAACAAATCGCCAAGAGAGAAAATACAAAGACAAACTGTTCAAAAAAATGTTCTCTACCAAAGCAAAGCCAGGGTGTTGTGGAAACCAATGGTCGTAAGGCAAATATATCTTTGTCCAATGTGGATAGAGAAAAACTCCTTCGCATCTATCAGATACTATATGCTCTGAAAAAATTTGCGAGAGTTAAGACGTTCGTCACGTGAGAACGACTCCCACCAATGCCCTCTGCCTATAAATTTCATTCTTTGCGTACTTACTACCAGATTATGGAATGGATGAGATGTAATTATGAAATGGTGCAATCTGAGTTTGGGTGGAAGGTAGAACGGAGCAAATTGTTGCAGTGATGAGGGGTAAAAGCCCTGCTCCAGATGCACTGATTCAGATAATTCATTTCAACTTTTAAGAAGTATGCAATAACCTAAGGTGTACCTGAATGATGCATGAACTAGAATGTACAGGTGCATGTGGGCATTGCCAAGACGGAAATTATGACAATTTATTCGAGGAAAGGAGTTTTGTCTTTGCAACATTACATGTTACCATCCCTTTATAACCCCATTCCACTACAGAGTGGAAATCACTTTCTAAAGACCCAGCCATTGCCTTGGACATGTGCGCGTCCGTTTTGCCCACGTGATCAGAGTATTGCTTGGTGTCGTCAGAACATATTACCATCTCAGATACAGTGTCATCGGGGAGGTAATTTATGAAAATCAGGAACAATAAAAGTCTAAGGATCGTTCTCTGGAGTACACCAGGATTTATGTCATGTTGTTTGGATGAACTGCCATCGAGGACGACCTGGATCTTTCTTTTGGCTAGGAAGTACTTAATTATATTGAATATTCGTCCAGTAATACCATATTAATTCGTTTTTATGAGAAGTCCTTTATGCCAGACATGGTCAAAGGCGTTGAATATATCAAGCGCTACCGCTTTGTCCAGTGTATAGTATATGCATTTAAGGATTACCATTGGGATATCCGCAGTAGATCGTGATTGCCTAAATCTGTATATATGCTTTAAGGGGCAGGGTTAAGCATTGTACAGTCCTGGGTCGAAGATAAACGGTATAAGAAATATAGCTAACTTATGCTGTGTTGTAAGGTTAATCAAAAGCACATATAAACTGTTTTATCTGATTCAAGCCTATATTCTCTAGTGAAGGTGAGGATGTTCTGAACATAAACTTCTTGCCCGTGCAGATGTTTGTCAGAGTCTTTACGGTAGAGTGGGAGGTAGTCACACGTCAAAATGGTGTAAGGAGATTGAGGATGATAGGTTTGTTTCACTTAGTGCGAGATTATCCACGTTGTTTACTAGTAGGGTGGTTTTCACGTCGTTGGTGTTGGTTCTAAGCCTCCAGATATTTGTGAATGCTAGCCTTAAGGTGGAAGCAAATATGTTTTTCGGTAGGTCTCTAGTTTAGGTTTGTTTCGTTTTCTTTATATTGTAATTTTGGTTTTAAGATAGACTGGGGTTGCAAATGAAGTCACACAGCCAGACTATTGGCTTCACAAAAGCTGATCGGGGATAACTGTACCGTCCCTTTCCATGCTAGACATGGCACATACAGTTACCTACTATATTATACTACTGCTTATGCAGCAGCCGTTCTTAGCGCTACCTGAGAGTTTGGGATCCTATACTAATAGTTGAAAACAGCAGCCAGACCAGCTATATACCTGTACCCTCAACATGTCGGAGCAAAAGCGACCCGAACAAGCCATGTGAAACTTAGTTACAAAAAAGGTCCCCAAGTTGTCTAGATAGAGAGAAAGAGACGACATTCATTATCCTAGTCAGGTCAAGCACTGAGTGTCTTTGAGGTGTCCCTGTGCTACCTCTGCGCCTGGCTAATTGACAAAGAAAGAGTGCGAAGGCCAAGCGATGGGCAGAACCGATATACTCCTTAAGCAATCTTAGGTATTGCGATCCGGATATTTTGTTCAAGACTCCAGCTCGAAGAAGGTTGTCGATCAGAACTAAGGAGATATCTACTCCAAATATATATACATATATATATATATTGTTTTTTTCTTTTATTAATATTACCAGATTTAGACTGTTTCTTTGTATTTTTCTTGAAAGGTTATTTAAAATGAATATTAATGCGAACACTGGCGACGAATTAGTTTTTTCAGTCAAAGGGTGTACACGAGTTTAAGAATAAAACATAAACAATAATATAATAAGTGTGTTAGAATTAATGTATATGGTATGATTTCTTTTCCTGGTATCATTTTTCTCTCTGTAAAATATTGTTGGTGAAAACGCAATAACTTTGAAACTTCTTTTCTTTTTTTACTATTTTGATTTTAACGAGAGGTTAATCTTTTCTGTAAGCAAGAGAAATGAGTATCTTCTTCTGTCTAGCGTGCGAATTTACATGAATATATATTTTTTATCCAGGTGTTGAAATTCCAATAGCTTAAATTATAATTGTCAAACCGGAAGCGATGATATGTATCTAAAATACTAAATAGTTAGCCGGATTCTTAAAGAATCAGATTGCATGTGACAAATCGATATTTGATTTTTCATAACCTTTTCTGTTTCAAGATGTTGTTTATCGCCAATTGAAAATTACATCAACATGTACCGTAGAGTGTCATTTGGGTGTTGATAAGCGGTGACATATTAAAAATGAAGGAGCATAATTTATTAAAGATACGTCATATATATTCGATTATAGAAAACGCCAGTTTCACAATAATTTTAGCAAATATAACACATTCATACTAGTAGTCCGGTTATTACTTCTTTTATCAAATATATAAAATTATCTTGTCAGATTTCAAAAGTTTTTCAACGATAACTTTCGTTCAACAATTTACATATTTGATTTTAAATCGCCGATATCTTTCTTTGACCATGTTCTTTTGCACTAAACAAAAAATTTCACTACAGTTTTTTCCAAACAATACCTAATTGGGCCTGGAGCATTCTTAAACTGGTGTCATGTTTTACTAATCACCTTAACAGTATCGGCTCTTGACGAAGTTAATAAAGGAAAAAAATCTACATTTCTATACCGTAGCGCTTAGAGATAACAAAAAATGTTTTATTTAATTATTTTAACATGAACACTCGTCTCTAATTTTGATTTAGTTATAGAACCGACTTTTCAATTCATTAACATCTTAACTCTTTAAACATTTTAAAAAATATTATTAATACCACGATGTCTTTTATAGGTGGGGAGAGCTTAAAAATACCACCGAATTCTCACAGTTAATCTGCCCAAGAGCAAGATCGCTTTTTCTTCTGTGCCACGTCAGATTTTGGACTTCCTACTTTGTGTGATATTCGTCTTGGACGGACATAGCCGGAGTCTACCGAATGAGGGAGTTTTTATGGAATATCAAATTTACATGCGGTTCGCAAACGCATATATATGACGGTCAGGTAAGATGACGTATAGCGTCTAGTATTCCAAAATAGTCGGCTAGCTAGTACTGACCAAACAAAACGTTGCTTAACTTCGGTTATGTAACGAGAACTGGTCCGTAAACGTGATTTTGCAAGAAAATCTTACCCGGAAGTCGCATATTGACACGTGGCTCTAAATTTTATTTTTAATTTGAAACGAAATTTTCCATTCCTCTGTTTAATATAACCTCATGTAGAAAATACCGTTTTTAAATTTTGGTTTAGTCATCCGCATCAATTAAAATGATAGAAAAGTGAATAAACCACAAGATATTAAAAAAAAATCACATATAAGCTATAAAGTTGACTAATATTTCGTTTCTTTTTATATACAGAAAGTTTTTCACATGAAACAGTGATGCTATATTTGGTATATTTATACAAAGGCGAATGTGAGAAGGGAGGAATTATAATAGCGATCGGCATAGTTAAGGAAGAGGGAAATAGAGTTGGGTAAAATGTATGGATATAGTAGTTGAACACAAAGTTGCCCTATTATGTAAGTATATTACTAATAGGTGAAAATATACTTCTACTTTGATTACTAATATACTCATCTATTACTAATGGATCTGTATCTGTCTGTCTGAAGCTGGAACCTTACTCCTACTTCTATTACTAATCAACTTATCATATCTAGTACTAATAGAGATGTTGTATCTGTCTGTTTGAAGCTAAAACTATAATGGATGTTCTTATGTTATCTATTAGTAATGGATATATCGCATGTCTGTCGGAAGCTGACACTTTACTGATACTTCTATTACTTGTCATTTTATCTCATCCGTTACTAATATCTTTTATATTATTTATATCGTTTTATATCTGTCTGTTTGATACCGTAATTCTACATGTACTTCTATGTTAAATGAAGGGGTCAGTGTAGTATATGTTCTTTTGTCATGATACCAAACTCCCAGTCATTACCTCCTCTTTTTAGTTGGTAGTGTACATCAATTCTGTTGTCATGATAATTTCCTCCCAGAGATTTCCTTATCCTTTATGGGGATTGTGTTGTAATTGTTTTGTTGTCATGACGTAATCCTCCCAAACACTACATTCTCGTAAATGTAGTACATGTTCGTTGGGCCTATATACTAGCACAGATATACAACTAAAGGGGACATAGTCTTGCTAGTATTACGCATGTGGTTTAAGGGTTCATTTGTAAAGTTCGAAAATGTATTATATTGAACGCATAGCGTTTTGTATTAACTCAATCACAGACACCTTATCCGACAGATTTGCGTATCCCGTATGTGAACGTTACCAGGCAAAAGGTTAACATAGAATGAACATGTTCAGTGACTGATATTCTTTAAGTCTCGTTCACCCCTCTCGTTTTCCTTCTTCTCCTTCTCTCTGTGTATGTCTGTCTGTCTCTCTTTCTCTCTCCCTATCTATCTATCTATCTACCTATCGATATATATATATATATATATATATATATATATATATATATATATATATATATATATATATATATATATATGTGTGTGTGTGTGTGTGTGTGTTGGCGCGCGATGGTGGTTCTGGTTATTCTTTCGATTTTCCACATGAATGCCAATTGTATTTGCCAGCTTCGTCGGTTCGAACATTCTCATCATAATGTTGCCAGTCAATTCGCGTGAAAATGTTTCATAGAGTCGTCTTAGCCATAATGAATGAGTCGGCAGTGTCACTTCCAACCATCGTGTTCAATGTTTTATTGCCGCAATTTAGGTACACTGAAACGAAACTAATGAACAAGCACACGTAAAGAACGAGTTTGCATATTGAAAGCCATTCGTCTGATGGAGACACTAAACAATCCAACACACATATAAACATAAAACTGATTTACTTATCTCTCTTCTTCATGCTTTCATATATGCTTTCATACATATATATGTATGTATATTAGCGATGGGACGATGAAAATATTTTCCTGATTCCAATACAATTACCGATTCTGTTCTAAATTCTAGATTCCGATACAATTACCGATTCTGATGCCAATTCTAAAATTGACTCATGAAATTCTACAAATTTAAGGAAGGATTTTATTTTTAGAGGTCGGATTTAACGGAGAGTCTCTATCTACTTTGAAATGTAAATATAATTTTCGTGTTAAGTTTACTAACTTCCTAATGTGTTCCGTTTATGTATTGTATCCAAGATTTTGATAAACTCATTCTGAGATTTTCATCTATATTTTTAATATGTGGCATTTTGTTTCCTATTTATCTACTCGTGTCATTTGTACTGGTGCTATTTTAACCTAATTTCGTTATGATTGATTTTAGTTTTACTAATAGTTTAAAATCAATATTTATCATTTTATCATAAGTACCAATGTAAAATTAAGTTTTAAATAAACAAGAAACTTATCGATTTTGGAATCGAAAATTAGGGTAAACATTTTCTGAGTGATTGAATATAGTGATTTGGTGAACTCATTGTGAGATGTTTCTATATTTTTCAATTGTGGCATTTTTTTATTTCTTCACTCGTGCAATTAACTTGTGCCATTTTTACTTGGGTATTTTTACCGGTGCCATTTTTACCTAAATTCTATTATTATTATCTAGACATTTTAGTGTTAATGGTTGTTTAAAATAAATAAATATTTATCATTTTATCATTAGTAGCAACAATGGAAAATTAAGTTTTCAACAAAAACAACAGATGTAAAAGAATCATTTTGGCGATCAGAATTAGGCTAAAATGTTTCCGATTGCGATACACCAAAAAGTTCCGATTTTTCCCGATTCCGATGAATCGTCCCAACATTAATATATAAATATGTATATATATATTTATACATTATTTTTTTTGTTATCGTTTTCGTAATAGAGACACGGTTTATTTACTTATAGACGGATAACATCAATCTGAATTTTATGAGGGAGTTGGATTGCCTCCCTTATACTGTCGTAGCTTATCTTTGGGAACGTCTACATATCTTTTTCATAATTTATTTATTAATTAATTAAGTTAAAACCATTTATTTATATATAAATTAATTACTTGTTTATTATTATTTTAAAAATATATATACGTTTTTTCTCAACTTATGCTACATGTAATATATATATATATATATATATATATAAATTATTTTATTTATATAAAAATCATACATTACAGTTTATAGTCCACAAAAATGAAATAATGTATATTAGCTCTTGTAGAACCTACTATGATAGTCTTACACTATTGACTGAAGAATCCGTTACATTTGGTATATTTTGTGTCAATTGAATTTAAATTATATATACTAGCAAATATATGCTCCCTCCGGTCGCATATTTTTGCTACGCTGCCGCATCAGAAATGAAGGCTCACGCGTAAGCCAATGGAGCCCCAGTCATATTTCTGTGGTGGTTAGACATTGATTTTCTGTGTTTATGACCAAGAATATTTTTAGTTGAAAATAAAGAAAAAAAAAATTCGACCCTACCCCGATTTTTGTTGTACCCTCGCCCATAAATAGAAAGACCTGTAGTTTAAAAAGTAAGAAAAAAATTTGTTTGTACCCCCCTCAATTTTTTTATATTACCAGTCATTGAAATATTTTTTAGTTAAGAAAAAAAACAAAACATTTTTTTGACCGCCTTCCCCCAATTTTTTTATCTCCCCCCCCCCTATACATGTAAATATTTTTAATTAAAAAGGAAAAAAAAAAACCTAACCCTAACTGTAACGACGGGGTCAAAGTTAGCGTGGGTCCTAAAATGAAAAAGCACCAAAAAATCAAATACAGTGAACACAGTGTGTGTGTGTGTGTGTTTAATGACCCTTTTTTAATTAAACAATTCGATTCTACAATCAGTTGTATAGTTTTCCAGTACAATGTGTTAGTTTATTGTGTTGACATTAAAGAAAAAAAAATCACATCTTTTTTTTTAATAAATAAAACATGGAATCATAAATTCTGTTGAGGTCGTGAAAAAATGATAATATTGGATATGAAAGTATTAAGAAATCAAATACAGTAAACACTAAAAGTTTTTTAATTCTCGGAAAGAAAAAGTTTACCTGAACTGTGTGTGTGTGGGTGTGTGCGTGCGCGCGCGTTTTGATATAGTAATTTTTAAATCAATTATTATTTTAATTAAACAATTTGATTTAATAAATTCGTGTTTTAAAACATAATGGCTAAGAATAAACAAACTTAGGACGGTTTTAAAAATGGAAAACTGAGCACGGTGGATACCAGCGTTGTTGTTTACATATTTAACGTGCCATATTAACATCGGCTGCTTAATCAGATCGCCATATTTAATTACCACAAGTTGATCGGCGTTCCCGAGCGGGCTATCGACATTCATCGCACAAGACTTGGGCAGTGAGGTCAAGAACAGGTGTCAAGTGAGGTTTGCTGGTCAACACGATTAGGAAGGCTGGTCGGGAAAGTGACAATCTGTGAGAGGGAGTGCGCTATGGAGAACCTATACGTGGAGAAACCAGCTGTGTGTGTATAGCTGAAGAATCCAATCCAGGCACGGTGATGTACATTAAAATCTCCAAATAGATTTATTTTGGCACTCGACTCAAGTGAGAGTGTTGGATCTATGCTTTCAGAGATATAATTAAACAGAATACAGTCTTGGGTCGAAGGAGACATTATAAGAAATATAAGTAACTACGCTGTGCTGTAAGGTTAATCGAAATTACATTGATCATCTAATTCTAGCCTATGTTCTCTAGTCAAGAGGAGGGTGTTCCGAAAATAAACGCCTAGCCGTACATATGTTTACGGTAGAGTTGGATGTGTTCAGTAATGTCAAAATGGTGTTTTGGTGGATTTAAAAACAAAACAATATTTGTTCTCATGGTTTCCTGGCAGTGTTTATCAGACACCGCTTTCCTTAAAAAATAAACGTTCCAGATATCAAACCTATTTTTTTTACTCCAGATTAATTATTCCCTTACCTGTTTTCTTATTATATTCTCTTTACATGTGTTCTTCTTTGCTCAAGTATAATGTATTTGTTATTTACAAAACTACTGCACTTTATAGAGTTTGAGCGAATATATATATATATATATATATATATATATATATATTTATACATAAATATAAAATTACTTTTACCTACAGACGACGTTGTTTCGAGCTTTTTGCTCTCATCAGTGTAGGGAAGTGATAATTTCAGACGGTCATAAGGCGCGAATCCGATTCACAGAGTCACCTTTGACTCCGCACGCTTTCACTCTATCCTCACGGCCATATAAAATTACCACGTGATATGGAGAATTCAAGTTATATTTATGCCAATTACAGCATAAACATCAAGACATACTAGTGATCTCAACGAACTTACTCGGAGTCTTGCTCTCTCTCTCTCTCTCTCTCTCTCTATATATATATATATATATATATATATATATATATATATATCGTTAAATATTACTAATAAACTTTTCTTGCATATTTTCCTTGAAACTTTCTAAATTCCTGATAATTTTTCGAGTTTTGAGCTGAAACTGGCAGATGAATTTGTTGTACTCGGTTCCTTTCAGAGTGTGACAATAAAGAGGAACACTCACCATCAGGAAAAAGAAGGAAGTGCTTTACATGTCGTATGCAGATTTAAAAAGGGCTTCGCTTCATAGGTGCAGGTGTTAATGTGATTTGCATATGTGGATTTCAGGTGAGATAAATGAAGATGACAGCTGGGAAGGAGCAGAAGCGATTTTGGATTGGAGAGAGAAAGGCAGAAAGTCGGTTGCACGAAATTTTGTTGGAAATTGAAAGACAGTAAAAACGTTTGGAGAAAAGGGCAGAATGTGGGTTGTACGAAATTCAGTTCGGTTGAATTACAGTCAAAACTTTTTAAAAAAAATTTTTCTGGCACAGTTAGTTAACAAGCTATTTCGGCTTAAAATGGACAGCTGTTTTGACCTACAGATAATTCCTGAATTTGATGGGACTGGAGCAGCTGTGGAATGGATTAAGAAGGTGGAATTAGTGTGTGACTTATCTTGAGTGAATCGGCTGTAAAATGTCACCCCACTTCGACTAACTAGGGGAGCATTCGCAGTTTACCAGCAACTAACTCATGAAAACAAATCCACAAGGACGTTGCACGTAGAAATTCAGACCAGGTCGTTTCACTGGAGTAATAAGTTCACAGTCGATGGTCGTCAATGGCACGCCTCGACATGTAGGAGATGTGCGCCCACGTCTCAGTTTAGCACCGGTAGTGGACGACAATGATGACACATCATCAGAGAGTACTGCATGGAGAGAACCAGATTCCGATACAAGTAGTAGTGGTTCTGCATCTGAAAGTGAGGGAGAGGACAGACGTTATTTGATAGAACTGTTTTATTCCATTGTCAATTCAGGTCCTGGGACATCTGATGTAAGAGAGGAAGAAATAACTGTCCCACTACAGAGAAGTACTAGAATAAAGCGACCAGCCACCATCTCTCACTTGTGTGATCATACGATCAGGGAGGAGCATGACAATAAAGAAGAACACTCACCATCAGAAAAAAGAAGGAAGTGCTTTGCATGTCGTATGCAGATTTAAAAAGGGCTTCTCTTCATAGGTGCAGGTATTTATGTGATTTGCATATGTTGATATCAGGTGAGATAAATGAAGAGGACACAGGGCAGGAGCAGAAGCGATTTTGGATTGGAGAGAGAAAGGCAGAAAGTCGATTGCACGAAATTTTGTTGGAAATTGAAAGACAGTAAAAACGTTTGGAGAAAAAGGCAGAAAGTGGTTGCACGAAATTCGGTTCGGTTGAATTACAGTTAAAACCTTTTTAATTTTATTTTTTCTGGCACAGTTAGTTAACACAGAGCTATCTTCAGAGGCTGGGTATAGAGTACAGAACATGTATTTTAAAATGCTGTCAATATATATATATATATATATATATATATATATATATATATGTGTATATATATATGAACAAAACATGTCTAACCTTGGAAATGATCGTACGGTGAATGCTTGTTGGTTTTGAATTCTTCGAAATAAGTCTACATTATATTGATCTAAACTAATATGATATATATATATAAATTATTTATTTAAAAACTATACGTTACATATTTCAGAGACGTACCATTGTTTCATTGAAATAGACTGACCTTTTATTGTTGTTGATGATTTCGTCAAAGCCCACTCAAATCATCAGCGATCCACGAAAATATACAAGATTTGATATTTTTGTTAATCGCTGATGGTTTAAATGGGTACTAACGGCTAACGACATTTTTAACAGCAATAAAAAGTTAGTTTATTTGAAGGAAACCATGGTACGTCGCTAGAGTACGTAATGTATAGTTTTTAAATAAATAATGTGTATATTAGCTCTTAATTTTTTGCGATCGAGCACTTTATTGATTTCTTTTCAACATACCCTTAAGCACTATATATATATATATATATATATATATATATATATATATATATATATATATATACCCATTTCACCATACTGCACATAATTACTCGTCTTACAATGTAGTATATCTTTCAAAAAATAATTGAATATGTTTAAGAAAGGTTACTCATACAAGGACATGATGGTTGATAAATATTTGTACACAAAAAATGTAAATTTATTTCTCATTGTACAAGAACTGGAAGGTCAGTTGTGCATACATGTGTGCGTGTCATAATGTCTCTGTAGCCTGGAGCACGCTAGAGAATGTTTTCAAATTAGCAGTGTAGAACAGTGTCCGATATAAAAAGGTTATGTTGGAATAATTGACAAGAATTGGCCCCAGGTTCACATACTTCTCGCTACAAGTTTGAGCATTTCATTGGTAGACTTTAGTTATTGTATTAGACAGAAATTAAAAAATGATATCGTTAGCATCAGTTGCTAAAAACCATTTAACGAATAAGGTGGTCGATAATTCAAGAAAGCAACTGTTAAGGTATCGATCCTAATTAGCTATGTTAAATTAAAATAATCAAACATTTTACGGCAGAAACGTCTCGTTTTTCATGGGTTGAAAAATGATTCATCTGTCTGTAAATTTAAAAAAATTGCATTCATTCTCGTGTTTGTGTTTGGATACTTTTATTTTCAATCGCCCTATTTAAAATACAAACAAATTCTGGTAAATGATGAGTTCGAAGAAACTGAAATAAATGAGATGGATTTAATCTCGTAATAGGATTTTTATTTTTTATATTTTTTTAGTAAATGATGAATTCGACAAGTTACACGTTTTTTTTTAAATTCAGAATAAAATCCGTGTAATATACATACATACATATATATATATATATATATATATATATACTAGAAATATTTTTATTGCATTTTAAAGTGTATAGGTGATTATATATATATATATATATATATATATATATATATATATATATATATATATATATATATATACATTATCGCCTATGCACTTTAAAATGTAATAAAAATATTTCTAGTATATATATATACTAGAAATATTTTTTATTACATTTTAGTTCGTGCAAGAAGTGGTGATTTCAGGTGGTTGGACATGTTGAACGAAATTCGTAGTTTCATACGAGAATCACGATTCCACACCCCAATCCATTACGGCAACGGAAATCACCACAGACGTTAGTGAGATGAAGATACATTTAAAGCCAGCGGCGTATATATATATATATATATATATATATATATATATATATATATATATATATATATATATATATATCATTATATTTTTCTATATTAATATACATATATTTATATATATATTTATATAATTACGAGGGAAGTTCAATAAATAATGTCCTTCGCCCATTTTCAGTTGTCTGATCTGAATTAAATTTTGCAAGTGTAATGAGTAATATATGTATGGGTTATGTCGCAAAATACAGCTCTGAAATAATTGTGGTTTCTGATTTACAGGTGTTTGAACTGAGTAAAGTGTGAAATGGAGGCAGTTGAGTTTCGTGCAATGATCCTGTTTTTGTATTTGAAAAGACGCACACCAAAGGAGATTTTTGATAAAATGAAAGAAACTTATGGTGATAATACCGCATCATATGACCTTGTTAAACGCTGGCATGGTGAATTCATACATGGTCGGAAATTTGTGGAAAAGCTCCCCGACCTGGTAGTCCCTCTTCTGCTATTGATGAGGCATCTGTCCGTGAAGTTGAGGCTGCCATTTTAGAAGATCGACGCATTACTATTCGTCAAATAGCCCAAGAGGTCAAGATTAGTACAGGGTCTGTGGAAACTATCCTTTATGACCATTTGCATATGCATAAGGTGTCTGCCAGATCGATTCTAAGGTTGCTCAAACCTTTCCAGAAGCAGAAACGCTTCGAGTGCCCGAGAATGTATTTGAAGATGTGACAAGAAAATGAGTCAAAGTTTTTCAAAAGACTGATTACACAGGATGAAAATTGGATCCATCCCTATAACCCAGAGAGCAGAGCGCAGTCAATGCAGTGGAAGCACTTGGACTCACCACCTCCAAAGAAGGCAACAGTGCAGCCCTCCGCTGGCAAGGTCATGCTCACAGTCATCTGAAAACAGGACGGAGTTGGGATGACAGATTTTTTGGCAAAAAGTACCACAATTACAGGAGCCTATTATGCTTCACTTTTGATGAAATTAAGAGAAGCTATCAAAATCAAGAGGCTGGGTAAGATCAGCAAAGTATCTTCCTCCTCCAGGACAACGCTCCGGTCCACAACTCACATGTCGCCAGATCAGAAGCACGGGCGTGTGGCTATGAAAACCTCCCCAATCCCCTTAGTCACTGATCTTGCACCATATGACTTTAATCTCTTCCCAGCCATGAAGTTGTTTTTTAAAGGAACGCGTTTCCCAGATGATGCAGCCTTGATTCCTGAAGTTACGACGTGATTGGAGGACCAACCTGGTGTGTTCTACAAAAACGGTGTCCAGACCTTCATCAAACGATGGGAGAAATGCATAACTCTGGGTGGTTCCTATGTAGAAAAAGGCTAATAACTGTATCATGTTTCTTTAATCTACTACGATGGGAAAACGGTCAAAGGCATTACTTATTAAACGCCCCTCGTATATATATATATATATATATATATATATATATATATATATATATATATATATATATATATATATGTATTTATATATATATTTAGCCTGAGGATTCCCTCGGGGATGAAACGCGGGAGCCTCTGTGTAGCTCAATTGCCATAAATACATTTTCATAGCTTACTATATTCATATATATATATATATAAATATATATATATATATATATACTTCTTTTGTACAAAGGACGTTACACAGCCTTTACCTAAAATTACAGTTCAACCCTGTTAACCTTGTAGTCGAACACTCTCTTGAAATATACCAACACCACAGAAAAAAACAGTTAAACAGGGATTTACCACTAAAACCCTGGGATATGGAAATATACACTCTCGGATACTCAACCAAAAATATCTCAACTCCTAACTACCAAACATACACCAGGATGCTCCTGACTAAAATGGTGGCCGTTATAGAAAGGATGAGGTGGAAAGTTTTGAATACAGAACAAAGGCAGACAGAAAAACAACCACTACGGTCTTAAATCTGGTTAATATCTGCCGAAAGTGGAGGCCTTAGACAATTTTGAAAAAAAACTACTCAGCATTACCTACAAGCTAGAATTTACGAGCAAGCAACATTCGTTCCAGAAGACGCTAGCCGCCGACATAAATAACATTTTCTAAAATGACAGAAAAAGAAAAAACAGATCCAACAATTAGCTCCATTACCGATAAATATCAGTTAGCCAAGACAGATACATATAAGACTATTAATAATTAAACCACTTTGATAGCTATTAGACTCAGTGTCGAATACAGAACTAACTACCTAGTAAAGGCCGTTGTTATTTTAAAAGACTATGAAGATAACTTCTGCAACAAACCCTCCTGCAGACTAATCAACCCAGCTAAAAGCGAACTAGGACTAGCAAGTAAATCAATTGTTAAAAATATAGTTAATAAAATTAAGGAAAAAACAACCCTGTTTGTGGAGCAATACAAATTCAGTCCTAAATTTGTTCCATAACATACAGGAAAAACACAGATGCAAATAGACATAGTAGACTTCTACCCATCTATAACAAAAGACACCCAAGATAAGGCCTTAACCATTGAACTTTCACACACAAACATCAGTCAACTAGAAAGGGATGCAATACTACAAGCAAGACAAACCCTACTTTTCTTCGAGGGAAGGATCTGGGTTAAAAAGATCCAACACAGACAACCCATTTGATGTTACAATGGGGTCCAATGACAGTGCAGACGTCTGCGACTGAGTCGGCTTGCTCACAATGTATACGCTATAAACCATTTATTTGGTCTTTACAGAGATGACGGGCTTTGCTTGTCACGCAACTACAACGGGGGCACACTAGATAGATTTATGAAAGACTTAACATACACTTTTCAAACTCTCGGATTCCAAATCACCATTAAAACAAATTTAGAGTAAGTAGATGTTCTGAACATCACACTGAACCTTACAAACAACACACACAAACCTTTCTACAAACTCAATGAGACACTCGAATACATACACGATGGATCCTGCACCCCCACTTTTAAAAGAAAATTGGTCAATAATATTAGTCAAATAATCTAAAACCTCTCGTCCAGTCACGAAATTTTCAACCAGCCAGCACCCTATTACAATAAAGCGCTCCGCGACAGCGGGTTCAGAGAGAAAATCTCATATATCCCCACCCGAGACCAATCACGGGGGAGCTGCAATAGAATGGTGTGGGCGATCTGGTTTTCCCCACCCTTTTCCTGCAATACCAAGACAATGGTAGGCCAACTGTTCTTCAACTTACTTGACAAACACTACCCCCACACACAAACTTTTAAACAGAAATTCTATTAATGTTAGCTATTTCACTACCCCATCCATAATAAAATCATCTCTGCGGAGCTCAAAGTAATAGTAAACGCAGGCTGCTCATGCCAGAACAAGAACAATTGCCACCTAAAGGGAATTGCAAAATCGATTCACTCGTATATGAAGCAACCGTCACAAACCAGACTACCGGTAAAGCAGAAAGATACATTGGCATGACGCAGGGAAGCTTAAACAAAGATTATACGCAAACAGAAACACCTTCAGATACAAAAACAAGGTCAATACAACACTCGCTACACAGATATAGCAACTTAAAGATGAAAAGACATTATTCACCCTACAAATGGAAAGGAATAGAGAGAAGACCATCCTTCTCACCAGCCATAAATATATGTCTTCTGTGTGATGCAGAAAAATACCATATATTAAGGACCATCATTGACCCAAATACAGTTTGTTTGAATATCAGAGCTGAAATCTTTAAAGATTGCACCACCGGACACAAACACTATTTATAAATTAGAGTTACTGTTACACATAAATGCCTAGAACCACCCTCCCCCTGCCTAATACATAACCCAATAATTGCCAAACTAAATACCGACTTCCACTCCCGAAAATCCTCATAATTATCATCCCTCATAAATATAAATAAGAAAATGGGAATAAGTACCTAAATCGATCCATATCCACACCACTACACTAGACCAATAATTTACACCACGTTAATATGAAATAATAACATTTCCAATAATATTTTCCAGTTATTAAGAGGGTAACACCCCCATTTCACATAATTATTACTCCCATAAGTCCACACTATATCTTAGTTAAAATGTTAACCTCTCATATCTCCTAAACAGATTCAATCTTTACTCTTATCTGTAAACCAGTCTTAATCAGCATACTAATATTATTACTTCCATTAGCATTCACTATAATAAAGTTAATAATGTTAAAACCCGAATACAAAATCATTCAAGAACCCTGCAGAGTTACTGCCCTTAGACCGATTGACAAACTGCCAGGGCTGGACCCGGGTTAAATCTTTATTTAAATCATTTTGGGTTAATTTAAAGTCTTTTAATTTAGGCCTTAAACTTGAATTTAATGTGTGTGTTTTTAACCTTATTATATTTTCATAAATATAATCCTTTAACTCATTTTCTCTCCTTACTTTCTCTAGAGGACACATAATTAACCCTCAAAACAGTAACGGCCAAATATACGCTACTTATAAACATTAACTCTCGGGATTTATATAGAATTTTTTTTTTTATTTGTTAATCTTTTCCATTTTTAAATCTCAGCTGTTACATTTCACTACCCCTTTTTTACAAACCTTATTAAACCCTCCCTTACACTAAATTTAAACAAATATACATAACATTCTAAGCAAATAACGCGTCCTAACGAGAGTGACACGTGACTTCACATTTCTGTAACAGTTGACAATCTAAGCTGAAATGAGCCGGCTGGCTAAGTCCTTTTGAGCTTGAAACTGACGGTACTAATGTTGTACTAATTTTTATGTACCATATATATATATATATATATATATATATATATATATATATATATATATATATACATCACTTTACGAACTAATCCGTGTTAATCGTATTTTACCGATTTTTATACATCTATAAAATAAAAGTAAAGTGTCTAGTCTGTGTGCGGTATAAAGAAGAGGGTGTGGAGGAGAGTAGCTTCTGCTGCTGCTTTCAAAGCTTAATCCAAGTCAACAATTGAGACTTCAGTTTTTTAAGCGTCAGCTGCCGTTTCATCTCTTACGATATTCAATATTATCTAATTAATCATGTTCAATGCTTGATTGATTTGTTCGTTTCACTGAATAGGAATACAATTGCGAAGCGATAGAGAGCAGGCAAAGCAAGAGAGAGAGAGGGAGAGCAAGAGAGAGATTACGTTTGAGGTAGCAATAGAAGTAGTGTTTCTCATCATTCTCTTATCGATCAGTTTCGCTTCAGCTAATAAGAATAAAACTGCAAATATCCGGGTCAGTTGTACCGGAAGTTTAACCCGGCAGGAATGAAATTAACTTGACACAAACAGAAGAAACAAAACACGGTTAATGATCGGAATAAACAAAACACAGCAGAGTGTTGGAAATAAAATTAATTTTGATTGATTAAAAACAACCTGCAATGTTTATGTTATACAAAACAATTATCTGCGGACAGATATACCGTTCACTAAATAAACGCTATAAGGACGTGCTTACATTAACAGTGAAGGCGAAATCCCGGAATGGACATTTACAGGTGGATGCGTGGGTATTATAAATTATTATATAAACTAAACCGTAATTTAGATCGATAGTTGACTTGAAATCAAGTCCGAGAAAACACCAGCACCATTTCCTGCGTGCCTTCTTCCTAACTAACCCACACTGGTTACCCGCCATCGACAATAAAGATATAACATTGTCCTGTTACATATCACTGTTTGCTGTCATTCTTGTAAGCATAGAGACATACAACAATATAACTAGCAATTGCCTTATCATTATCGTTTTACGATCATTTCTAGTTGAAGAATCATTTCACATTCATCAAAATGGCGGCCAGATTTGCTAGATGTATGCCCGATTCATGATTAGCGTATCTTTTAGAACAGTCATATTGGTGTGAGATTTATTTTAACCAACAATTCTAACGTTTCACATCAGACAGTATAGTTTTTATCGTTTGCATATGCGTCCTATGATAGGTATCCGTGGGAGTCTCTGCCTGATTCTTTTTGTCATACGTCATCGTGTCTAACGCTTAACACGTACATTGAATTGACATATCTTATTTTACATGCGTACAAGCATTTTTCATAAGACGCTAGTGTGACGTTCAGATAGTCGGTCTTTTGTTTAGAATAGCGTGTCCGTCCTTCTGTCACATCTGTGTTGTAAATAGAACTTTGTTGGTCGGTCAGTCACACTTGAGTTAAAAAATAGACGCACAGATTGAATACGTGTATATTATTTTTCATATGTCCAAGTAGCTCTTGAACACAAGTAGCTCTTAAATTGGCTCAGTATTTTCGTTGGTATGCCATCTTTAAGTTTCAAATAGCATTTTGGTCGTTAGTCAGATTAAAGTATTAAATAGCACTTTTGTTTGTCTGTCACGCTTAATTTTTAATAGCATTTTAGTCGTTTGTCAAACTTTAGGTTGGAATAGCATTTTCGTTCGTCTATCTGTCACGATTATGGTTGAAATAGAATTTCATCGGTGTGTCACACTTAACTTTCAAATAGAATTTTAATCGCTAAACATGCCGAATGTATGTATCTTATTTTGATGCGTACAAGTAGTATTAGGTTGCATCGTCGGCAGTCTGTTACGTTTAATGTTAAAATAGTATTGTCGTTGGTTTCGCATGCTTAAGTTTGAAATTACATTTTCCTGTCTGTTAAACTTAATTATAAAATAGTATTTTCTCTGTCTGTCACGCTTAAGTTTGAAATAGAATGTTGGTCGTCAGCCAGTCTTCAGTAAAAAAAAAAAAATACATTTTCGTCAGTCCGTCAGGCTTAAGTTTCAAATTTCATTATCGTCGATCTGCCACATTTAATTGTGAAATAGCAGTTCATGTCGCTCTGTAATTGTAAAGTTTTAACCCTTAAATGCTTTATTTTGTTAATTAATTTAACAAAAATGAAAAACGTTTCATAAAGGTAATATAAAATAGTATAAATTTGATTTTTGAAAAAAAAAATATTGAACAAAAATGTGCAACAAATGTCATAGAATTGTATATGTATAACAAACACTACAATATATGCATCTGAATAATCATAATACACTAGAGAATCATAAAATAATTTTTACTTTACATTATAATGACCAGATTTAAATGTTTACGCTATTTAGCGGGTTTAATGATGCAACATTATACCAATGCCTACTCATACTTTCAAAGTGTAGTATCTGTTCCGATGGATACTGCACCCCATAGACTGGTATTGTCTTGGCCTTCGGGTCTTGATTTACGCCGGTCTATGAGTCTGTTCTGTGCAGTTCTAGGAGGTCCATCCTCCCAGGCTTTGCCTCCCCTCTTTGGGGAGGAGTAAGTTTATTGCTTACTGCCTGAGGCGCCCCTACCGGGGAATGCCGACGGGGCTGCCCAGGCAATTTTTAAACCCCACTGACCCGACCTTGGGTCACATCTTACTTGTGGGAGTAAGATAAAAACTGGCCTTGTGCCTAACTCCTGGAGAGGAGTAAATCAATACTCATACTTTCAAACAGCCTTGTTGTAGAGGTTAAACTAGTTGCAGTTTGACCCATTTTCATTGAATATTATATTAAATATGCATTAGGTTGAAATGTGTCATTTTAAACAAAAAACATTTCAGGGTTAAATTATACTTTGGTCGGTCTGTCATACTTCAGTTTGAAATACCATGTTCGTTGGTCTGTCACGCTTAAATTTGAAATAGCATTTTTCGTTGGTCTGTTACGCTTTACTTTGAAAAAAGTATTTTCACTGCAAAACGCACAGATTGAATGGGCGCATTTTACGAATAACCGTCCGTTTACTTGTAATCTTTACTTTGTTTTGTGCTCCATCTTGCTTTGAAAATAAGCGACGTATTATCTTTCTATGTTTGCGTTAGAAAGTGATGATTTATCGCATAATCCCTACCCGTGTTACGTAGGATGCGTCTTAAGACGTTTACTGATCTTCATAATGTATTCATGCAAGCGACGAGAAAAAAGGCAATAAAACACAGAATGACTTATGTTTTCTTACTTCTGACTCATGCAGATACAGTAATGGCTATTTTTATTGCAAATGTTTTCGCTTGCAACACTTTGCTACATAAAGAGGATATGATTGGTTCTCCGAAATCACGATATTACGTATTAGGTAGGAAGTTAAATATGGCCACAATGTTCATAAATGCAATAAAACCAAAGATGGCAATTTCTTTTACTTCGAACACACACTATATGTCAATGTTTATACGAAAACAAGTGTAGATATCATTTAACAACAGCACTCATCCAGTTGTTAAGTAGTTATATATGCTGGCTATTAACTATATGGTTGTATGTTCGATCCATAGCCGTCTGTGGATGACTATATATAGCTCCTTATTGGGTTAAGCACTGTCGTTTAGCGTAATGCAAAGTTCTTCATATGGAGCACAGCCAATTATTGTACATATTTACTAGATTAGTGTAGGGTCGATTCCTGGCTTAATATGGGTGCTAGTCTAGCCGCACTGAAAAGTAGTGGGACATATATATGTATAATGTCTGGTTCCTTTGAGTGTAAAGACATCCAATAGAATCCTATATTTTTTATAAGAGCATAATATGTATTTATTCACAATATTACAGAAGTTCAGTACTTTAGGTGTACAGCTAAAGTTGACGAACCCTACGAATTACCTACCAGTAAAAAAAATAATAACAAATTATAAAACCACGAATGACTCCTATTATGCAACATGCTCCCCTTATGAGCAAACTAACGGGTCAAAAGATGGCTGATACCTGGTAGGGCGGTTTATAATTAAAACTCACTATACCCCCATCTTAAAACTTTAGTTACCATGTTGATCGGAACTTCTGTAATATTACACAGACACACACACACACACACACACACACATATATATATATATATATATATATATATATATATATATATATATATATATTGATGCAGAAAGTTTAGTACAACATTCGTACCGTCGGTTTCAAGCACAGACGGACTTAGTCATCCGGCTTTATTTCTCCTGCTATATTACAAAGAAGTATATATATATATATATATATATATATATATATATATATATATATATATGAAAAATTGAGGAAATTTAATTGATTATAAATGTACTAGTTTTATTTTAACCAATAGATTTGTATAGCATAGTTAAAGTTGGGGGTAAGAGATCTAGATAAAAATAATGTTCGATCCCCGATAAGTGTTTTCGGATGCATCGATTTTTTTAAAACTGATTGCCTAAAGACTCATTAATAACCAACCTTGGAATTATATATATATATATATATATATATATATATATATATATATATATATATATATATGCATACATTACATAGATATTACGATCCACATACACGCGCTCAGGACGTAATCACTCTCGCATGTAAGATATCAATATTATAGACGCTCATTTGTTAAGTTGTAAATTGCTAGCAGTTGTAATCAAAATAAACTCAACAGTAAATGTTACGTACGGTCCCAATTAATTACCTTGGCCGGATCTCTTCATCGTATATAGCTCTGCCGTGCGTTTTTCTTCCTTCGTCTAGTGACCTCTCGCTTGCTGGCGTGAAGCATCGGTCCTCTGAAACGGAAAACTCTCCCAACTGGAAAGAAAAAACGCCGAGGACGTTCCTAGAGGGTCGTGCACGATTTATTGGTCTGAATATTCTTTTACTCAGGAGAGAGTGGTCATTTAATGTTGCTGCTTCTTTTCCCCTTGTCTTATCTGCTAACTTCTTAATTCTGCATACGGGGCGAGATGTGATGTTCTGTCTTATTTTTAGAGACGCAGTCTTAACTTATTGTTCTACATCTTAGAAAAATGTTGTCCGCTTTCTCTCACGACGATCTTGTCGCGTTGCACTCCCAGGACAGACTGATTCATTTCCTGTTTTCGACAACAACAAGTGACGTAACCGTCTTTTGTCCTGTCATACAATCCATAACCAGAGCTGGCCTGACCTTTATTGAACCTCAACTTTTTAAGTCGGCCAGGTTTCACCAGTTGTTATGACTTCTTGGGATTACTCATTCTGAGAACAAATCTATTTGTCCCCAAATGGATGGAATTTCGACCTGCACTTAACTCGAACAAAGTTCACCCCTCTCACAAGTAAAACTAGTGGGCCTACACGCTTTTAGGCATACAGGGTCCCTCATAATATAACATAAAGACATATTTGTAAATACATTAAGACTAACACCGTGTGAAGATAGTTTGACGAATCAAATCGTAAGTACACACAGAAACGGAATAAACAACAACACTCCAGTTATTTAATAATGTTTGCTTAAATATATATATATATATATATATATATATATATATATATATATATGAGAAGGGAGGGTGAGGGTAATCTGACGTAATGGGAAATGAAAAAGGAAAAACTAAAAGATGTTTTTTTTAATGTATTTCTCAACGTTTAGTCTTTATTTGTAAGACTTCCTCAGGACGATAATTTTAAGAAACATGTCATGCAAGTACATAGAAATATTGGGTGGACATGATGGGTTAATGAGAAGAAGAAGTAGCCACTACTGGGAGCGCAGGACCAAGGTCCGGGCTGAGCGAAGTCGGTGGCAGGGAGTGAAATGAATGTCTCCAACACCATCAGACAACGCCAGCTGATCAAATACGCCTACTCTCCAAAGATTTCACACTTAACGACAGCAAACTCTCCCATCTCCCCAACTCACCCATCTCACCCTTTTGACTACTTCTTTCACACTCTTACCAACCCACGACGCACACTTTCAAATCATCTTCTTTTCTTCAAATCGTTTTCTAAAACTGTGATACTACCTACACACCAAAAACACAGATCTTCCCCTCCCCTCCCCTATCCCAAGTCCCTCAAAATCCATACTACACCTTACCACAACAAAAACCACAGCACTCCCTCCCCCTCTCTCCCACTGTAAGACAAATTCACTAACACTCCCACCCCTTCCCCTTTTCACTCACAGTCATCCACATTCATTTCACTCCCTGTCACCGACTTCTCTCAGCCCGGACCTTGGTCCTGCGCTCCCAGTAGTGGCTACTACTTCTTCTCATTAACCTATCATGTTCACCTAATATTTTTATGTACTTGCATGACATGTTTCTTAAAATTATCATCGTAAGGAAGTCTTACAAATAAAGACGAAACGTTGATGAATACGTAAAAAAGCATCTTTTGTTTTTTCCTTTTTCATTTCCCATATATATATATATATATATATATATATATATATATATATATATATATATATATATATATATATATATATATATATAGGTCGTTTATTTAAAAACATTGGTGGGTCAGAATTATTAAAATTGAAAAGATAAGCATGTATCAATGCAAGATTCATTAGTGTCTTATTACTTTCATCTTATTAATTTCAGAATCATATTCTATCGTCAGAGTTGACCAGTATATATATATATATATATATATATATATATATATATACAGAGAGAGAGAGCGCGAGAGAGAGAGAGAGAGAGAGAGAGAGAGGGAGAGTAATACATGTACGAATACACTGAACAATAGAGATAGATATAAATATCGTGAGAAAGAAAAAGAAAGTGAAAGCTACATATACGAATATCCTGAGAAATATAGATAGATAAAAAAGGTAAGTATATATGCAATATAGATGAATAAAGTGAAAAATAATTTGAAAAAGATAGATAAATAGACATACAAATATTAATGATCTTTTTACCGTTTTGTATTCTTTTTCTGTCTGACATTTATAAAAAGGCCATACCAACGATGACCAATGAAAACCGCATCGACTCTATTTTTATTTTCATCACACGGACACGCTATCGGTCAGCTCGACCTACTGCAGCTAAATCATCTGTCAATAGCTTATTTTTGTCTCATTAGTCGATTTCATTGACTCTTGTGCGAAGAGTGATTGACCATTTGTCGGTTTACTTACTTGACCCATCACAATGGTGGATGATTGCTATTCACGTTGACAAACTCGCGTGCGTTGTGGTTTCGGTGTTCAAGAAAATAACCAAAAAAGATTCAAATTTAATCCTACCGAAAAAATATGGTTCTTCACCGAAAATGTGTGAATATTTCTTGTCTTGAATGAATAAATTATTCTTCCCTTAGCACGATTCGTTTTTTATATAATATATCCGCCATGTTTAATGCCATTCTGGCTGGAATATTTCTGAATTTTGTTTAATTTTTATTTATTTTCGCTTGCGTTTTTTTATTAGTTATCGCTGCATACGCTTACATATATTTTCATTCAAAAATACAATCCTACTAACAGGAACACCCGACGTTACTCGGGATAAAATGAGAATCACAACAATGTTCTTGTTTCGGAATTTTTGAGATGAGGGTTGACAATTTGTGGAATTTGGAATAGTTGGACTACTGTTCTTATCTTAGATGTTTTTATCACTACGATTCGACCGATGTAACCTCCGACCTTCTTCAGGTGTACTTTGTCGAACTCGGGAATCTTTCTGTCAAACTCTGGAATCTAGACGGAATTTCGAACGCAACTCTTTATTGAATCTACGAGGTTAGCATGCTCTCGTTTCATCTGTCATGACTGAGAAGAAGTCTTCAGTAATTCGCAATTCTTCGTATCGCCCGCACTGAGGATTGAACCTTCAACCTTCAGATGACTGTAACTTAGCACTGAATTTTCTAGATTTCCGAGTTCGACAGAAAGATTCTCAAGTTCGACAAAGTACACCTGAAGAAGGTCGGAGGTTTCATCGGTCGAAACATTGTTATAAAAACACCTAAGATGAGAACAGTAGTCCGAATATTCTAAATTCTACAACTATGTTCTTTTTAACTATGCTAATAACAGCATGTTACTTTCTTTGTTTTTACTGCTCCCCTCTTCTCATGTTGCTCCCTAATAGAGTCAGAAGGAGCGGAAATGTTTGAAAATTCTCTGAATTTGTGTCTAATACATATGGTTTAAATTTCATTGAAATCGGATATACATATTTTAAGTTTGAAGAGGATTTTATCCCAATAAATCACCTAGACGTGGCGCACGTAGATATGTGGCTTATAGAGGGTAATGTAACGATTCGAGACCACTTCCATTGTTTTTCCTGGAGAATTGTCTACATATCATATAAAGTTAGTCAAAATGAGATATATTTTAAGTTTGAAAACGGGTTCGGCCTCGATAGCTCGCTTAGGTTAAGAGGACACTTAGAGAGTCGCGACCATTTCTATTGTCATCCCGAGAAAATTTATACATATGATTTAAATTTCATAAAATATTTGTAGATTTAAGGTGGCATGCCTACATAGCCCGTAAGAGCCGCACTTACAGATTCGGAAACATACCCCATTGTTTTTCCCGGTAAATTTTACATAAGAATACACTTTTAGATTTTATGTAAGTTTTCTAACCACCTTTTCTATAAGGAACACACACACATACACACATACATTGAGTTTTATAGAGAAAAAGTTCGAATTTATCCTATTTCAATGACCGGTATACCTCCGTAAACAAAACGTGCTTATAGAATCCGGTTCGTTATGCGCTTTAGACCGATTATTAATGCGTGTTTTCATAAATTATAGTTTAGTTTTGTTCGAATTTAGCGGTATTTATATTGTATCCGTTCAGTAGTTTTCTATTTGATTACGAATTTTAGCGTGTGGCTTGGAGTGACTATTCATCCTTAATAATCCAGCGATATGTCCTCTTTCATTCAACCCAGAATACCGTAACAGTTACACGGTATAAATCTAATGTGGGTATGGTTTACATCTTATACCGTGCGATACATCAAGGCATGTTAATTACTACGTCAATTAATGATCGAATAGCTGATCAAAAAACAAGCAGTAATGTAAGAAGGCACGCATGGGTCTTTTAAACAATGCATGAAACACCAGTCAGTTGTCCAAAGAAGTAGTTAATTACAAGCCGCGCATGCGTGGTCCCCCTCGGTATGTGACTCGATGTGGCGAGTGTAAAATGCAATAAATTTGGGCAATTCGGGGTATTTTTGAGCCCCATTGTACCCCCTGGGGGCGCGAACCAGAATTTTTCTGAGGTCAAGGATGCTCATTTTATATCCAGAACAATTGCTTTTACATTTTGGCCAAGTTTCAGGAAAATGGATTGGATGGATCAAACGTTATGAGAGAAAAGGGTAATCTTTTGACATTTTAGGGTCCTTTGACCAACAAAATCCTCGTCGCGAGAATAGTCATAAACGTGGGAACGTGTGCATATTTTGACCTCTCCAAACGCTACAATAAATGCCTAGATGAATCTTGCTTTCCCAATAGCTGGAAAATTGCCTCTGTGGTACCAGTCTTCAAGAATTCTGGGGATAGAACTGATCCTCAGAACTACCGCCCAATCATTCTACTCTCAATCTTTGCTAAAATCGGTGAATCGTTTATCAATCTAGCGATAGTCCAGCACTTAGTTTATGCTAAATTTCTTTCTGGTCGCCAGTATGGATTTAGACAAGTACGATCTACTGCGGATAGTCTAATGGTCATCTCTGAACGCATATATCATACATGGACAAGGCAGATGAAGCTAGGGCAGTAGCGCTTGATATATCCAAGGCCTTTACCAAGGTATGGCATAAATGGCTTCTCCTTAAAATACGCTCATATGGTATTACTGGGACAATATTTAATATAATTAGATCATTCCTAACCAAAAGAAAGATCCAGGTTGTACTCGATGGCCGTTCATCTAAGCAGCGTGACAGAAATGCTGGTGTACACCACGGATCTATCCTTTGACCTTTATTGTTCCTGATATTCATATACGACCTCCTTGGTGACATAGAGTCTGAGATTGGTATATTTGCTGACGACACCACACTTTACTTTCGTCATGTGGGCAAAACGGACGCGACTACATCCGAGGCAATGGTTGAATCCATGGAAAATGACCTCCAGGCTGTAGTGGATCGGGTCATAAATGGTTGGTAACTTTTAATGCCGCAAAGACAAAGGTATTTTCCTTCAACAACTACAAGAAACCTCTCCAACCACTGATTGTCATGGCTAATAACACCCCACCTGAGAATTCCACATTAAAACTCTTCGGCCTAACCTTCTACAGGTAACATGAATTGAAACAAATACATAGTGCCATTGCCAAAGCAGCAGCTAAGAAGGTGGGTTCCTTCTACCGTGTTAGTAAACTCCTCACACGTGAAATTATCTTGTATCTTTACAAAGCCATCATCCGCCTACGCCATGAGTATTGTTGTCACATCTGGACTTGTGCATAATCCATTAGTTTCTCCCTCTTAGACAAGGTAAAAAAAAGAGTCGCCAACTTAATAAGTCCCTCACTATCCACCAAGCTCCAGCCCTTGCTCCATCGCCGCAATGTTGCATCCTTGTGTGTGTTTTACAAATACTTAAATGGTTCGTGCTCCGATGAACTGGCTGCTCTGGTGCCCCCTCGATGTAAATACACTAGACCAACTCAACAATCAGCTAAATCCCATCTATTCACTGTGGATGTCCCCAGACGCCGAAGAGATTTCTACTCCAATAGCCACTTTCCTCGTGCTGCCAGCATCTGGAACTGCCTCCCTTCTCCCTGTTTCCCCGACTGTACCGACATGGAGAGGTTTAAAAACTAATGTAAACAGACATATTGCTTCACATCTCCCAACTTAGGGTGGCAGACTAAAGCTACACCTTTACTCTAAGTAGCTTCTTACGTTTACAGTTGCGGCCTGCCTAGTTTAGGATGAAATATGTTAAAAAAGAAGAAGTAATAAATAACAATAATTGGAAGTGAAAATTCAGTCGAAAATGTTGAGAAAATTTACCTAAACTTTCAATATCTTTTGAAAATGTTACTGGGTTATCTAGTTGATAGATTAGCTAGTACATTTTGTCGCTTTTGCAGGAATTGCTGTAGAGGTAGATCCGAAAAGATCAAGGGTTGCGATTTTCCTGTATAATCAAAAATCGTGATGTAATGAAGTCGATGATATGTAGAAGGATATAATGTAAGATGAACAGAAGGGAATTGTGAGGAAGCTTCTCTATCATTCGTGGTTAAAGCGTTCATAAAACAAGACTTGTTAATTATGCTCAAACGAAAGAGTGATGTTGTGAGCAATATACTTACCGTAATTGACTCTCTCTTTATCGCTGTTTTATAAATGCTGCGAATACACCCCTAAAATAAAGGCACGTTAGGCTCTTTTTTAACTCAACCGACCACCAATCAGTTGTCCAGAAAGAAAGTTTACAAAAAAAAACCCTCGGCCGAGCGAATAATGGTAAATGTGGAGAAACACACATTCTAAACTATGGGCGTAAACTGATTAAATGACTTTAAAACACTACATGATTATATATGTGTACGGTAATATTTAGCCGTATCTATAGTATATATTTCAACGTTTGTGAAGAGATTAGTCAGAAATAATAAACATAAATAAATAGAACTGAGAATTTTGAGAGAATAAATTATGTATTATGTTTCGGTATGTTTTTAGATTATGATTGCCGATTTATATATTTGGATCATTTGAACTGATACCACATAAGGAAAGTATACAGGTGCGACTCGATTCCCCGAAAACATTTCGTCCGAGTCATCCCTTATACGAAAAGTATGTGGATCTGTAATGTGTCCAGAAAGAAAACACGAAGTCGGGATTAAGTGAAACAAAGTATATTGAAGAAAGTATAAATACAGCATATAAAGTGAGTTGTTGAACGTCTATCTAACTGCCAGTATTAGACAAAGGTGGTTCCCACCCCGGATGCATAGTCTCCCGGTATATATAGAGTTCATGTAGTAAAGGTAGGTACCATAACAGGAAGAGATCATGAACAAGAACTATGCGCAAGCCGTTCCATGTAAAAAGAAAGTAAAATGGTCGACCATAATCAAGGGCAACACGAAGGCTCCTTTTTTATTAGTCACCACACCGAAGTATTGGGGAAGATGCCACTCATTTCCCAAGATTGATCCACTAAACGTTGATCCTTTAACGTATAATGCTGACTGCATAGTAAGGGGAATCAAGTACAATTTTTAAAGTCTTTGATGATGTATGATTCAACTGAGAATTGAACCAAGGCCTCCCATCCAATTAACGGATACTTTAAGTATCAGGCTAAATGCTGTTGCATGTAAATACATAAAACCATACAAACGTGAAATCCGTTTATCTTGGAGAAAAGAAAAAAAGTCGCACGGAGCAATATCAGGTTAATAAAGACTTTGTGTCATTATGGTGATGTTCTTTCGATCCGTTTCTCGTTTGAGATACATAGGGTCACAGTTATATAAGCCCACGTTATCATAGGATAAGATAATAAACCCCACTTATTTCTCTTTCATCAATAGCTCGCATAACACGCATTACATTCAGTCGACTCACTTTTAAGACTGACTATTCGTTTCTATGTTAAGTTTAAGGATCATCATCATCTCGTCGTCGTGTTATGGATCCTTCTGACTCTCTCACGCCATTTAGCTCTATCCTCCATCATACCTGGTAAGCCTTAATAGGTGCATTGTGAGTATTCTGTTTGATTTAGTTTCTGTGTGGATCAAAGTGTAGTACCTGTTCCGATAGATACTGCACCCCATAGACTGGTATTGTCTTGGCCTTCGGATATTGATTTACGCCGGTCGATGGGCCTGTCCTGTGCAGTTTTAATAGGTCCACTCTCCCAGGCTTCGCCTCCCATCTTTGGGGAGGAGTAAGTTTATTGCTTACTGCCTGAGGCGCCCCTACCGGGGAATGCCGACGGGGCTGCCCAAGCAATTTTTAAACCCCACTTTCCCGACCCGACCTTGGGTCACATCTTACTTGTGGGAGTAAGATAAAAACTGGCCTTGTGCCTAACTCCTGGAGAGGAGTAAATCAATACCTACTGAGCCACATCCTCTTTTTGGCATCCACAGAAGAACATTGCTGATAATGTAATCCTTAGCCATCCAGCAATGTCCAGCAAATTTGTTTTTCTCTCGCTGAAATCTGATGGAGGTGTCGAAAGTGTAACTCTCTCGTAGGATGCTGTTTCCAAGGGATGTTAAGAGCAGCTATTAGTATTCTGGTGTGTAGACCATCAATTTTCCTCTCCAATCATTTAGTGAAAGTCCAAGTGCCGCTTCCATATACGAGTACTGATGCAACAATGGCTTCAAAGAAGTTACATTTCATCTTAGTAGGAAGACTTGACTTCCAGATCGCTTTCATCTTGTCCACTCCTTTCCAGGCCTTGCTGATTCGCACCTTCAGTTCACACTGTGAAATCTTTCTTAGCAACTTTACTACCAAGATAGGTAAACTCGTTGACATGTATTAGACAAATCCCACGTTGAGAATAGATATTTCCTATGTTGGTTCAGGAGAATGTACTCTGTTTAGCTTCTGTTGACAAAAAGCCCAATGCAACCTGTAGTTTCTTCAAGACAGTGTAGTAGGGATTCTGCCTGTCTAGTTGCGTCAGCAAAAATTGCAATGTCATCAGCAAAGAAAATCAAAGACGCAGACTATGCTGATGAGTTTAATTATAAATATTAGATAATTATTTTTCAAATGGGTTGACTGTAGGAAAATTCTAAGGTTCTTTTTTAATTGGATACGACACTGAGATGTAGGGGAGAGCGCTACCCCTTTCCCTGGATTACTCTACTTACTATTGATCTTCATAACATTGAGTGTCCAGCAAGGAGGCATCAAGTACTATTCTTTCGTATTTAGTGTGACTCGACTAAGGATTGAACCCTCGTCTCTCGGCTAATTTGCGAACAAGACAAAGAAAGCAGTACAAACAAAAGGATATCCACAATAAAAAGATCGTTGTCGATGACGGAAGAATAGCTGATCTTGTATTTCCTGTTTCTATATATGCTTTTCTTTTGACAAATACCTGACATAGTATGTAGCTTTTATGCATTAACATAAGATCCTGCAATTTATTATTAACTATTTGTACCACGAATCCCATTTAAATGTCAGTATGTTAGAATTTTTGATCTTCAGAAGGTATACATAATTTATTAGTCAAAATAGTTGAGAGGAATTTCGCAAAGCAAACATTCGATATTAGCTTTGGGTTTTTTAATGACCGTTTGGGAATATATTTATTTTATTTCCATATTTTATACACTTTCAAAAGCCATAGATAAACATAAACATGTGTGTACAATTTCTACTTATAAAACGTGCTTACATGTTTTTTGTCTTTAATATATTTCATATTTTCACAAAATCTCAATTAATTTATTCTAATAATAATTCAGATGCGAAAAAAGAAACCGAAATGAAAGGAAATAGCTGTGTGCTTGTGTTTTTACTTTAAGCACCAAATTATAAAGTGAATATTCTCGCGTTGTGATTGGTTGACAGAAACTGCTGCTTGGAGATTTTGTCTAATGCAGAGTCGATACTTGCAAACAACATTAGATAAATGCTGATGCTGCTGCTTCCTCCGATACATACACATCCCTCTAACAGTACGCAAAATAATTCAAATGCCCCATGCGTTCAACACATTACTAGATCAAATACAACAACGACAATACCATTATTGTTACTACAAATCAAATTCAATGCCCGAAGTATTGACAAAAAAAATAATATAGTAGTAGGCCTCCATGGAGTAGCGATTACCATGAGTAGCATTTCAGTTGTCTACTTGGATGTAGCATCGGCGTCTATGCTTATAGAGGTCGATGTAGGAGAAATAGTCTCTGCGGCGTAGTGGGAATGTGTGTTCTGTCCCTGGTCCTCTTTACCCATTGCTTTTCTTTCTGCGGGCTCGCCTCTTTTTGGTGACTGTCAGTATCTCCTCTCCTCACTTCAGTTGTCTGGTCAGGGGTCCTCTCAATTTGCATTGGTTAGCTGCCATGCGCTCTTCGGACTGTGTTGATGTCAACAAACCTCCATATCACGCTTCACGACATCGCGGTTCCGCAGTTGTAGTCGTCAGGTGGATCTCCTTTTAAAGGCCAGCTTTCCATCTTCGGGGATGCCGCCAACTAGCATACAGTGGATGTGGCCAAACAAACGTAGTTGGCTATTTCTGAGGAGTGTTAACATGCAGGCCAGACCTGCCCGAGACAAGACCTCGGTTTTTGGAATCCTGTTTTTCTATATACATAGAATATATTTAATAGTACATATATAGAATACTGCTGACTAATGACAAACAGAAGTGAATTTAAGCTATGTGGTTATTACTTGAGGGTAAGTCAAGATAAGATTTATTGCGAATAATGGTTGAACGACGATTGCATTTGAATAGCGATTCACTATTATTTCTCATTCTTATGTGCCGCAACAATGTTGTTTAAGAGACTGGCGTCGCATTGGCGCACAGAGAAATAGAAACTCAATCCAGGCAGAAACTGAAAGAAAGCCGGATATCCTCTTCGATGGAAAGATCCTGGGTTTTAAATTACAAAGTTCCACCATAAATTCTACTTTTATACTTCATCCAATAACAACGATAATAAATAAATATTCCGGCTCTTTTTTACAACGTGTATAAAAGAATATATATTAAAATCAAACAATTGCAAGAATTTATTTCAGAAAATCATATTCACACTTACGTATGGTCTAAATAATGTAGAAATTATTTGTAAATCTCTTCTGAACAGATTATTTGTTGTTTTATTGGTGAGCGTGTATTTTTCGCTTTGGTTTTGTGGCGTACATAAACGCTTTACAATAAGTTGTATACTGGATTTGAAATAAAGGAAAAGAAATCAATTTAGCATAGACACCTTATTAAAACAATCAAAATAAAGTACTGGCAATGATTAAGAGTTCAAATAGTCCAAAGAACGTTCCGAGTGAAAGAGTTGTGTCACGTATAAGAAGGGATTTAGAAGACATCTTCATTTGGGATGGTACCGTGTGCGTTTATATGTGTGAAAATGTGATAGGCATAAAGATGTGTGTATATTGGTGTGTCAAACGAGAGAGAGTGTGTGTGTATGTAGGAACATGTGTGTACGTGCATTCGGTGTGCGGCGTGTAGATGCTGTTGCTAAGTATACAGCCTTTAGTGAATGTCTCTTGTCATGTGTGTGCTGCTTGCCGAGGTGTTTTTGCCCCAAATTGTCTAGGCTAGATGTTAACGTGCGGAATTGTGTTGTCCCTGTATTTGGGTGTTTTATGATACGCGCAGATATTTGGAAATTAATAGTTATGGTCGCGAATTGTGCCATGAGAACAAATGGCTAGACTGTCCTGCAGTTTTTTAATTGATGTGACGTCCGGGTATTTGTATTCCCACACTCGTCTCCAGCTGAAAGGGGGGAAGGCCTTCAAAATACGTCTATTCAGTTCCGCCGTGAAACCTCAGTAGGATTGCGGTAGCTTTTCGCGTATCCTATCTTGACTTTCTGTTTTATTACGTCACTTCGTTTTGACAGCTTAACTTTATTCCTTATCCTTAATTTTGAAGCAGAAATTTTCGTTCCTATGTAATCCACACATCCGATATTCCATATCGATAAACAACGCTAACACAGACTAATAATACTACTACATCATATATATATATATATATATATATATATATATATTTATATATATATATATATAGTACCGCCTAAAATTAAGGAACAAAAATAAAATCTTCCTAATCTTGAGATTAGGAAGATTTTATTTTTGTTCCTTAATTTTAGGCGGTACTATATATATATATATATAAATATATATATTTATATATTTATATATTATATTTTAATATTTGTGAAAATTTTAATTTTAAATTAAAGTTTAGAATATTTATTTTCATCTTTTTATACGAAAAACCCTACTGTTTTAAACTTTAAACAATTATTTTTCCTTAATGTTCCTTAATTTTGGACACTTGAAATATGTAAAATGGTGGATAACTTAAATGATATTATGATAATTCATCTGAAAATCTCGTTAAAAGTCCAACTACATAATTTACATATGTAAATTATGTAGTTGGACTTTTAACGAAATAGTTTTTTTGCAACATCTCCTTGAACAAAAGCTGCCAATAAGTAAGATAAACAAAGCAGCTAGATTGGCATTCGCAAAAAAAGATATGTTATATGGTCAGAAGAAAATTGGAAAAAAGATTATTTCAGTGACGAATCGAAATTTAATGTATTTGGCAGTGATGGAAAAAGAAGAAGAAAAAGCGAAAGTTTGGATCCAGCTGCATCAAAAAAACTGTTAAATGTGGTGGAGGTAGCGTGATGGTTTTCGGCATGATATCATGGCAGGGTACATCACCACTTGTGCGCTTAAATACTAGAGTAAATGCCACTGTACACAAGCATGTTTTAGAAAAGTATGTTTTGCCAGTGTTGCGCAATTCTGGTATCGAAAAACATGTTTTATGCAAGATAATGGTCTATGCCATAAGGCAAAGCTGGTCATGAATTATCTGGCTGATCAAGAAGTAGAGGTAATGGACTGGCCTGCTCAGAGTTCTGACATGAACCCTATAGAAAACTTATAGGAGACTCTAGGACAGAATGTTATGGCAAAGAATCCGAAAAACATCGACTACTTCTGGCTGAAACTGAAAGATGAATGGGCCAAGATAACTGTGGCCCAATATCAAGATTTAGTGAAATCCAGCAGTCGTAGATTCACAGCAGTTATTGAGAACAAAGGTGGAAGTACCAAATATTAAATCTCTTTTGCCTTTTTAATGTGATTTAGTTAGCACTTGAAATCTGTAAAATGGTTGATAACTTAAAAAGTATTATTTTAATTGATCTGAGAATCGCGGTAAAAGTCCAACTACATAATGTGTATATTCAGTGAAATTTTCACCAAACTTAATATATAATTTTGTTAGATTCAGAAGATTTAATTTGTGTTTTTTAATTTGGGGCAGTACTGTATATATATATATATATATATATATATATATATATATATATATATATATATATATATATATATATATATAGTCTCGGAAGTTTCTCAACCATTAAAACTATATAAAAAAAAAAAATTAAAAAAAAAAACTTATAGTCTCAAGTCTTCCAGTGGAAAATCACTCATGTAAGTCAATTTATTTTTTACAGTTATTGTATTAGTTAGTTTCTAACACTATTTTAAGGGATCATCAGTTGTTTACCATGAAATATATATATATATATATATATATATATATATATATATATGTTTCAAGGTACACACTTTATAAATAGTTTTAAATAAAAGCGGAAATTTAATCTCAAGAGCTCTTTCAATCAACATTTGGAGACCCGAATAAATTAGCATATTCCATCTGAAATTAGAAGAGTTTCTTGTGCTATACATCTTCTTTGGTTTTTAGAGCCATCGATTGGCCAGCATTTATTATGTGTCAATAAGTATAAAATTGAGTAGTGTAAGGTCTTACATCTAGCGGATTCCTAAATAATTCTATCTGCGAAAATTGGTTGATGATTGTACTGCCTAAATTCCAGTCGAGAATACGTTCTCGGCAATCAGTCCGACAGAGACTGGCAACTTCGGTGGCATTTATCTGTCGAACTGACGTATTATGTATTGGTTAGTCCTAAGAGGTTCCCCCTCCCAGGTATGGCTTTCCCTCTCTGGAAAGAGGTTGGTTTATTGCCAAATGCCTGAGGCGCTCATATCGGGGAATGCCGACGGGGCTTCTCTGGCTAATTTTCGTGGCCAGCCTGACTTTTCCGCGGGGCTGCTGGCTTTTTCTCACACGTTTCGGCCTTGTACCACATCTTCCTGTCGTAGGAATGGAAGCAAATAAAGCGGATGCCATCTCACAGTTTAACATTTTAGAATCTGTCGCTATCGCATTGCGAAAGCCTTCTCTTTGCAAACAGAAGGACTTCCTAAGGTCTTTGATTCTTTTTGTGGTGAAGTTAGTTGCCCACCTTTTTTGGGCCTTAAAAATTAAATTATATGTTAAACGTTTTTACTTGATTTATTAAATAAAATTATTTATTTTAAAAAGCCCGGCAGTTATATTCCACATTTTTGTTATTTATGTATTTTTATACCAACGATTTCTCCTGACTGTGAGTGTTTATATATACACCCCCCACACACACATATATATATATATAATGATATTCCCCCCTAAAGAAAAGCAAGACTCCACTGAGAATTAAGGAGTAGGTTTAGGGTGTAATTCCAATTTGGGTGCTGTTCAGCGAGATGTCTGTTTACATTAGTTTACAACATTTTCATGTCGTTACTGTCGGGGAAACAGGGGGCAGGGTGAGGGTTCCAGAGGCCAGTAGCACGAGGAAAGAAGCTATTGAAGTAGAAGGCTCTCCGGCATCTGGGGACATCCACAGTGAATTCATGAGATTTAGTTGATTGTCGAGTTGATATAGTGAATTTACGTCGAGGGGGCACCAGAGTGGCCAGTTCATCGGAGCATAAGCAATTGAAGTATTTGTAAAACAAGCACAAGGATGTTACATCACGGCGATGGGACAGGGGCTGAAGCTTGGTTGACAGTGAGGGACTTATTAAGTTGGCGACTCTTTTTAGGACCTTGACTAGTAGATGATGCACCAGCCGAGATGTGGCCACAATACTCTATGCATGGGCGGATGGTGGCTTTGTAGAGATACAGGATAATGTCAGGTGTGAAGAATTTACTAGCACGGTAGAAGTAGTCCACCTTCTTTGCTGCAGCCTTGACAATGTTTTCAATGTGTTTGCTCCAATTCATGTTACCTGTGAAGATTAGGCCGAGGAGTTTGAATGTTGAACTCTCAAGTAGGGTGTTACTTGCCATGACACCGGTGGTTGGAGAGGTTTCTTGTAGTTATTGAAGGAAGGCATCTTTGTCTTTGCGGCATTAAAAGTTTCCAACAATTTATGACCCCAATCAGCTATATCTACCTATCTATCTGTCTATCTATCTATCTATCTATCTATCTCACTCTCTCTCTCTCTCTCTCTCTCTATATATATATATATAGATATATATATATATATATATATATATATATATATATATATATAAACATATACAATAACTAACTTTATATAAATATATATAAAATTGTTATACAATTGTAAGTGATTATTATATTGTAATAAAGTTGTACACTCTGTATCTAAAAATATGCATTTACGAATGGACAAAAATGTTCTGCTATAGCATTTTGATGCAAATCGCGGCGAGTTTCTATCCAAATGACAATTTGGAGCTTTCAAAACACATTCATATTGAACATTGTAAAAAGTTAAATACTAACACAAGCTAAATTAAAAAAAAAGTAATTAAAAACTTAATTACAATATATCTGAATATTCTCTTTAATAATTAGTAAGAACAACTTGAGGAACGAGAATATATTTAAGATGAGTATTCGCAATCTACAGGCATAATTTATGTGCGACGTTTTAATATTTCTCGCAGAGACGAATAATTTAATAGCAAATACATGAGATTAAGTATATATAATAAGTGCTTTAATTTACTTCTTTAATCATAGTCACAGTCTAAAGTAATTAAAAGATAAAAATAAAAACGTATCCAGGGATAAAAATGGAAAGTTCAAAATGGCGCTTTCGGCGCCATTTTGAATGTTCTATACATTTCAAACGCAATGTTTTCAGAATTATAATACACTTACAAATGAATGAAAATAAGTGAGTCTTCTTGCGGTTGAAAGTTCAATTGTTACTACAGTCGATAATCTATATAATAATACGCTAAGGCAATGTCATGTTTCTACGTATGTTAGCACTTTTCACCCCTGTTAAAAAGAAGGGGTCATCTGATCGCCGAAAATGCAATGTGAAAAAGTAAATGTCATTTAATGACGCTGTTGTGCCGAACGTGAAAATCTGAGTAAAATACACTTACTTGGCCTAGGATCAAAGTATAGTATCTGTTCATATTCAAAGATGGTAGACTAATACTGTTGGGTCTGCGTTCGCGTCAAACGTCTATAAAATGGAAATATGCCACAAATGTATGTGTTTTGGAAATACACCCCCATAATGCCATATATTTTGTAACTACATGATCAGAGTACTTACAAACGTATGTTTCAATTTGACCATCGATACAATTCATGGCAGCAACGTACACAGCTGGATGATACAACTGAGGAATGTCCAGTTTATGTATATAATAATAGGATTTGTACGTACGTTTTACATCCATTTGAAATAGTGAAATCACCCGATAGCTAAAGCGGAAATGATAAATGTAACTCAAAAATAACTAATGTCACTGTTTGCCAAACTAAAATTGTACCCGTTACAAGATAGAATATAAACAACTGTCCAAAAAGTGAAATATGTGACAAAATCAGTAACCCAATGGTCTCATATAGCAACCACATATGAAAAGATAATAATATAAAAAAAAAGAATAATCATTTTTGAAGAGAGATTGAAAATATAACATTCCTTTATCTGTGAGGCTAACAAGGTGAAAGAAAAGGACAAAGAAAAAATGCAGATTCATAAAAATGTTTTGAAGGGAATGTGGTTTCAAAATTCTAATGATATGAGACAATGGGTGTCTGGGAAAATGTCAATCAGGGGAGCTGACGTAGATTAACGTAAGCAAGTATTATATAAGAGATGGGACGGTGCGTTCGAGGCAGAGACGTTTGACAGTGAGGCAGTGGTTAGTACCTAGTAGAAGGGAAGAAATAAAAAAACGGTCCTTAAAAGTGAAATAATATGATAAAAATTAGTAACACAATCGAAATCGTCTCATATAGAAGCCACACAAAAGTTTCATTCAAAATCCCGTACAGATTCCAGAGTTCAACAATATGCACCTGAAAACGGTCGGAGGTTACATCGGCCGAAACGTTGTGAGAATAACATCCGAGATGATAAAAGTAGTGCGAATAATCCAAATAATACCAAATACCAAACTAATAAATAGATTAAATGTTCTCATTCATCTCTGTATGTTGTTCAATTTAATAGCTGTGGGATTTGTTATAAAGTCTGGTATAAGGTATTGTACATATCTCGCTGTGTGAGGCATGTGAAATTAGCCTAATTTCATATTCCAAAAACGATTATTTTTATTGATGTCTTAAATAACGGAGAGTTTTCATCTCTTCTGAAATTTAGCATAGTCTAATAATATTAAACCAGCTGTGATAATGGTGTAGAATAGGTGTAAAATATGACATATAGATTAGATTAAGTAAGTGTAAGGCAACGTATCCGTAAATGTGTTAAATAGAAAAACAGAAAAGAAAACAGTGAGTACCGAGAAGAAGGGAAGAATGAAAAATACGGTCCCCAAAAGTTAAATATGTGACAAAGATTAGTACCCCAATCAAAGCCGTCTGATATAGCAATCACATATGAAAAGAGAATAATAATAAGATCAAAAAAATAAAAGTAATATTTTTTAAAGAGAGATTGGAAATCTAATATTCCTTTATCCGTGATGCTTATAAGGTAAAGGAAAGGGACAAAGAAAAGATGCAGATTCAACAAAATATGTTTTTAAAATTCCAACGAAAATTTGACGGCAATGAGACAACGGGTATCTGGAGGAATGTCACCCAGGAGAGCTGACGTAGATTAACGTAAGCAAGTCGTAGTATAGAATAGATGAGACGGTGAGTCCGAGGTTAGGACGTCAAACAGAGACACAGTGGTGAGTAACGAGAAGAACGGAAGACTGGAAAATACAGTTAAAAAGGTGAAACATTTGACAAAGATCAGTAATCCAATCGAAGTCGTCGTATATAGCAACCACATATGAAAATATAATAATAATAATAATATCAAAAAGGAAAAGTAATCATTTTTGAAGATCGTAACATCCGTGATGCTAATAAGTCGAAAGAAAGGGACAAAGAAAAAATGCAGATTCATAAAAATGTTTTGAAGGGAACAAATTTAAAAATTCCGACAAAAATTAGACGGCAATGAGACAATGGGTACCTGGGAAAATGTCAGTCGGAATAGCTGTCGTAGATTGACGCAAGCAAGTATTACATTATTATATAAGAGATGAGACATGGGTCCGAGACAGAGCTACTCTGACACAGACACAGTGATGACGCACGGGGCCAGATATTACACAAAAGTTCGGATACTGGTCGATCGTCTAGTGAGAAAATACGATGAAAAATAAATATTCATTTTAATAAGAAATTGATGTTTCTGTTCATTACATTCAGGGGGGATTACTCTATGTCTGACATAAACGAAGTGTACACCGAGTTAGTTTCCTTACTATGAAAGATTCGACCCTTATCTTGAAATTAATGTGGTTTTAAAATTCCGACGAACGCTAGACAACAATGTGACAATGAGTATCTGGGAAAATGTCGGTCAGGAGTGCTGACGTAAACAAGTATTATATAAGAGATAACACGATGAGTCAGAGATAGAGGAATCTGACAGAAACACGGTTAAGACGCACAGTCAGATGTTTCGCCAAAGTCCTGATTCTTTTCGATTGTATGATGACAAAATACAATGAAAGATAATCTAACCATATTAATACGAAATTATTATCTTAGTAATTACATTCAAGGGGACAACTCTGCCTCTAACAAAACGAAGTATGCTGAGAGTTATTTCTCTTACACGAAAAATTTATTAGACATATAAATTAGTGCAATTGAACTTTGACCCTCATCATGCAACAAACAAGCGAGTTAAAAAGACTCGGGTGGGACGTTTTGAGTTCACGTATATACCATTATCTGCGTGTTTAGTAACATTAGAATAGGATAGTGATTAAACAACGTAAAATATTATAGGTTGTTAAAGCTTTCCGTAACTGATAAAACAATTCTGATTTTTAATTAATAAATGCTTGCAGATTTTTAAGTAAATAAATATAGTATTCAAGAAGTGCCTTCATATTGAAACGGGTGACTTCGAAAAAGTACTTAGAGAATGTAAACCTCCGCCCATAACCGGACCTGACGAGCTGGATCTGCTTTCAAATCTTTTTCTCAGCATATGTTGTCTTGTGTGCTATGTATGATAGTGTATGTTTGTGTCTGATAGTAGTAGTAGTAGTAGTAGTAGTAGTAGTAGTAGTAGTAGTAGTAGTAGTAGTAGTAGTAGTTTTACACTAATCATTACCAATGGTCGTTTTCAGGTAAAAGTGGTTTCTCTGGAGTCTGAGTGGCAGCATCCTTCTCACGGTTCCAGCATTCTCCACTTGTTTCAATCAGTGGTGTGTTGGGTGTTGTGTCTATCTCAGATAAATGTATTAAAGACTATGGATTTAGCTTTAGTTGGTATAAACCAATAATCTTACATAAGAGTGAACAGAAATGTAAATATAGACTGTAACTTTTTTATCATGTGGTAGATTGTTGAGTCTTGGATACCTATAGCTCGATTACTAATCCATCGCTATCTACTAGTTCACCTTGGCTGCCATATTGTTAGTCTAGTAATTTGGACTTTGTCGTGTCGTGGGTCGCTTACTCATTTCATTGTGAACGATGGGGAAACTGAAACAAAATTGTCTAATCGTTTTCTCTCGTTTCCATCGATAGAAACGAGAACACAGATTTCACGGTCATTTTTGTGTGAAACATGCCCCTATTTTTAGGGATAAAATGCATTGTGTTGCTAGAAAAGAGCGGGTAGTTCTAATTTCTTCCCGCAAGTTAAACCATATTTTTAATGTGTATTCAAGCTAGCTTCAACTGTTACCGTAATGGAAACCCTTTCCTCTATATGACGTTACTTTCCTTTACCTGTCTCTTTACTTCCGTTCTGACGGTTTAGAATTCTTTGCACTATTACCTCTTAATCTCAGCAAGACATTTTCGTTTTTTTTATAGTTTTCAGCATTTCTGAACTAAAATGTTACTCGATAATAAACATTAGCTAACTTAAAAACCCGTGTCCATTACACCGCTGGTGCTTATTATCTGCTTACACGCGTTCGGACACAAGTCCTAAGTTTGAATTACCTACCAGATACCACCATCAGGTGTCTTCAGTCTCTCTGAACAAGGTTTTGTCAGGACAACCTAACATGAGGATACTTAACCTTACAAGTAACCCTGAGCAAATATTCAAAATAACATAGTATTCGAAGCCCAAATAAGATCCCCTCGACACGGCTATGAACTGGCTCGTACATAGAATGGTGCACCTTCTCCGAGTAATGTTACCTCAAGTTACAGCAGTTAGCTGGATACTACACCAGACTAGATGAATTATTGTCCTGGAATCTTGTAAGACCAAGAGACCACAAGAAAGATATGCTATGACATTGTAAACTGGTCAATTATGGAGAGGAAAATTAATGTTTTTAACTTCTTTACTAACTCAACGTTTGGCAGGTAAAGAAGAACTTTAATAGAATATTCGAATATCTATGTAGCTCATATAGAGATCAAGTTTTAATCCAAGGAATTGAACCTCTTAATTTCTGAGAACTCCGACTGATGAAAAATCAAACAAAAAAGTCATAATCAGTGATTGCTCACTGTTAGTACCCGCTAGTATTCCCTGGAATCTGAGTGTCAACAAGTCTTTCCAGATTTCCAGGAGTCTCCGCCTTTTTTATAACTATTTCAATAGTTATTGGGTAATTTCCCAACTTGCGCTTTTGCAGACCATAATAAATTACGAAATCTCGAAAAAATTAAAACAATCTGAAAAAACTACCCGGCTCAAATAAAACTACGCGAATATACACAAACCAAGGTCAAAAGCAGACGTCCAATTCCATAACGATCCCTAAAGTATATAAATAAGGTATGCACGTGGAAGCAAATCACATTGTTTTAAGAAGACAAGGCAAGTAAATATTAGTCCCTATGCGCTGTCGATCCCATGTCTCATAACGTATATCTCTGTATATGTATTTGCCTCATCTCTAGGAGGTTAGACACTAGGTCATGTGGGTTTTAGTAGGTGTAGATAATTTTTTGTTGATATCTTGTCACTTTCGTCCATCATTTATGTTCATAGTAATGTGCAGCTCTTAAGGGAGTGATACATATCATTGTTAAGTGTTTCAAATTGGGTTGGATTATCCCACTTTCGCTATCGTTTTCGATTAGTCATCCACTACAGATGTTCAGATTCGTGTATGCATCTTCTTAGTTTTTATGCAAGTCTTTCGTGTAGGACTGAATATCCTGTAACAGAAGCACATTATTTCGTCTTTGTTAGGTGCTTTCCAGTTTGCCATTTTTTAAGACTATGGTGTTTTTTTCTCAATTTCCTGCGGAGTTTTTCTGCCTTTTATTCATTCGACATTTTTCGTTTTCCGTATATATTGCCACAGAAGTGTATACTTATATCGTTTCTCCCACGTTTAAGTTTTAGTTTCATATTTTTTGTTTGTAATTATGTCGCATGTATATGTATATTCTCAGCCTTCTTTCTTCTATGTCTTTGTTCCTTCTAGTTTCGTTTTTTTTCTTATTCTGATTCATTATTTTATTTTTTTTCCTTTTCCATTTCATTTTATATTATTTTTTCTTCTTCTTTCTTTCTATATGTGTTGTTATACTTCTTTTCCTTTTCCTTAATCTTCCGAATACCCATTAATTATGCATTATCTTCATTAAAACCTTTGTATTTCTACTTATTTCATAGAGTGTTGTTTCATGTTTGTCATCACTAATTTCATCAGAGCTCTCCTCCTTTACTTCCCACTAGTACGACTACTGCCGCTACGTGTTTTCTTTTTTCGTCGTTCAACGATGCTTTTCCTTCTTTTCATTTTCACACGAAGGATTTTCGTCTTCTCTCCATAATTTTATGCCTTCTTTTTCTCTTTCTTTTTTTTCTCTTTCTTCTTCTCTTTATTCTTCCTCTCTTTCTTCTTCTCTTTCGTCCTTTTCTTGTTATTCTTCTTCTCTTACTTTTACTTCTTTCCGACTTACCATATATCTCTTTTTATTTTCCCGCAAGAATTATTTTCTTTCTTGTCTTATGTCTTCCATTCTTATTCTAAGAAACTTCATTTTTCATATTTAGTGATTACGAATATATCTCCGAAACTATTAGCCAGAAATTGATAAAAACTAGTACCTAGATAGGCAAAATTGTCATGGTAAGTTGTCTATAATTTCGTTTAATTATTCTACCATATAAATATTACAGTTATAAAAAACGGTATGCACTTACTCATGCCCCGCTAAACGTTCGTTTTCATTTTGCGTATGTAGTGATCACAAAATATCGCCGAAAGTACTAGTCAGAAACTTATGAAAATTAGTACATAGATTGGCAAAACCGTCATGTTAATGCATAAAATATTTCGCTCAATTATAAGAATATTCAAATTATAAAGCAACGGTATGCACTCTATCATTCTCCGCTAAACGTTTGTTTTCCTTTTGCGTATTTAGTAGTCATTACTCTCTCCTAAACTACTAATTCAAAATCGAAGACAATTTGCACAATATTTTTCTTCGCCCAATATCGTTGTTGCTGTTATTATTATTATTATTATTATTATTATTATTATTATTATTATTATTATTATTATTATTATTATTATTTGAACTAACTAGGAGTTATTACACAGGTCATTGTCAGCAACTAGTGGTGTTTACTGGAGTCTAAGTGACAAGAAGCCTCCTTAGATTTTTAGTACTCTTCACCTCTTTTCAATAACCACCGCAAAAGATCTTGCGGTATAGAAACAGCCGGTTACCATTGATTTTTCGCTGGTAAGGAGCATTGGTTTTCTCTGGAATTTCCTCAAGGTTCCAGCACTCTACGCACTTTTCCAGTGGAGGTCTGGTTTGTGCTGCCTCTCCTCGGTATTCTCATCCTCCTTGATCCGCTATAAATATTTTGTGTGTTGTTAGCCGAGGCCGGCGCCATCTTTTCTTTTTTTGGGGGGGGGGGGGGCAGCTTATAATGTTTCTTGCAGTTTCTGTTCCTTTATTCATGCGCTGGTTTTCTTCTTGTGGTTTGTTTTTCTTCCTGCTGTAACTTCCATGTTACTGGTTACCATTCGTAGATAATGCGGGTTGGTTTACGCATTTGAGGATTTCCTTTAACATTGCAACTGTTTAGATCATTGCCGTCTTTTGTATTGTTCCAATGATACCTTTGATTCCAATTTCTCCCAGTCTTTTTTCTATGCATTTTGGGACTGTTCATAGTGCTCATACTATTATTGGTATTATATTGATTTTCTTCAGGCTTCATATTCCTTTAAGGTATATGTATTATTATTATTATTATTATTATTATTATTATTATTATTATTATTATTATTATTATTATTATTATTATTATTATTATTATTATTATTTTACTCACTAGGAGTTCTCACACAGATAATCGTCAGTAATTGCTCACCGACAACAACCAGTGGTATTTCCTGGAGTCTGAGTGACAACAAGTCTCCCCAGATTTCCAGTATGTTTCACCTCTTTTTGATTACGATGCGGTATCGCAACAGCCTCTTACCATTGATTTCTCGCTGGTAAGGACAATTGGTCTTCTCTGTGATTTGGGTGACAATAAGCCTCTCCAAGGTCCCAGCATTCTCTGCACTTTTCCAGTAGAGGTCTGGTTTGTGCTGTCCCTCCTCGGTCTTCTCATCCTCCTCAACCCTCTACAAATATTTTGTCTGGTGTCAGCCTAGGCCGGCACCAGTTAAATATATATATATTTATAAAAATAAATTAATAAATAAATAAATAAAATATTTTTTTGAAATTAATTAAAAAAAAAATAAGTTTAATTTTTTTTTATTTTTAAATTTTTTCCGCTGTTTCCTTTCAATTCCTTAATGTTTTCCTTTTCTCTTTCCTTATTTAAAAAAAAGTAATTCTCTTTAATTTAAATTTTTGTGAGGGGTGGGGAGAGAGGGTAGGATCTTATAGTGCTTCTTGTAATTTCTGTTTCGTTGGTTCATTTTTGTGTAGTGATAGCTGAGACCGGTGTAATTTATTTGAGGGGGGGGGGGGAATTATGAAGTGCTGTTTTTTGCAGTTGCTGTTCCTTGGCTCTTGTTGTGGTGTTCTTCATGTGGTTTTATTTTCTCCGTTGTAAATTCCTTGTGACTTGTTAACCTTTGTAGCTCATGCGTGTTAGTTTCCGCATTCGAGGATTTTCCTTAAGATTGGAGCTGTTTTGATCATTGCCGTCCTTTGTATGTTTTCGATAGTCTCTTTGATTCCAATTTCTCCCAGTCTTTTCTCCGGGTTTTTGGGGATTGTTCCTAGTGCTCCTACGATTATTGGTATTATACTAACTTTCTCCATGCTTCATATTCCTTTCAGTTCTCTGGCTAGTTCTGTTTATTTACTTCGTTTTTCCGTGTCTTTGATCTTCACTCTGTGGCTGCTGGAATGGCGAAGTCTACGATTTTACAATATTTTTCCTTTTTGTCTATTATAATAACATCAGATCTCTTTGCTTGTATGAGTTTATCTGTTTGTATATCCATATCCCAGAGGATCTTGCGTTTTTCGTTTTCCAGTGCAGTTTCTGGTTTATGTTTGTACCATTTGTCTGCATATTCGAAATTCAATTGTTGGCACAGTTCCCTGTGTATGACTTTCCCAACACAGTCATGTCTGTTCTTGGTTTCTTTTTGAGCAAGTTTGCTACACTCACTTATTATATGATTTATTGTTTCGTCTCTTTGTCCACACAGTCTGCATTTATTGTTTTCCTGGGTTTTATCTATTTAGCTTTGATGTAGTTTGTTCTAATCGCATTGTTCTGTGCAGCAATCAGTAAAGATTCCGTTTCTCTGTTCAAGTTTTCTTTTTCTTAGCCATGTCCAGCTATTTGTGTGTGTTTATTCTCTTGTGAGTCTTAAGAAGCGTCCATGTAGTTGTTTTTCTTCCTATTTTTCTTTTCTTGTCTGTTTGTGTCCAGTTTCGATGCTTCCTGCGTTGTTCGTTGGGACGGTATCTCTTGCTGCGGTGATCAGCCTTTCTGTGTTCTGGTTTATGTATTTCTTCAACTCTTTTTTAGTGTCATCAACACAGTCTGCTATACTTACCAGTCCTCTTCCCCTTCGTTTCTCTTCATGTAGAGTCTGTCTGTATCGTCTTTTGAATGTAGTGCATTATGCATAGTCATTAATTTTCTAGTCCTCTGGTCAAAGTGCCTAAGTTTTTCTTTAGTCCAGCTTATGAATGGTCAAGAATATCTTATTAGGGTTACTGCCCAGGTATTTATTCCTTTGTTTAGGTTTCTGCTATATAACATTGTTTCTAAGAGCTTTCTTGTTCACCTTGGGTATTCTTTTCCAATCTTCTCTTTCATTTCTGTTGATTTGATTGTGTTAGCTTCCAAAACTCCCAAATATTTATAGCTGTTTTGTTCATCTAGCACCCTCATCTGCTCTTGGTTGGGTAGTTCCATGCCCTCAGTCGTCTTCAGCTTTCCTTTTTTAATCTCTAGCAATGCACACTTTTCCATTCCGAATTCCATTTGAATGTCCTGACTGAAGATTCTAGTCGTATTTATCAGCTTTTCCAGTTCCTTATTGCTTTTTGCAAATAGCTTCAGGTCGTCCATGAACATGAGATGGTTTATTCGTTGTTCTTTGCCTGTGAACTTGTATCCGGCATCACATTACCTGGGTATGTAGTTGAGTGGCATCATAGCTATCATAAACAGTAGCGGTGATAGGGAGTCTCCTTGGAAAATACCTCTCTGTATGTTTATCTCCGTCAAGTATAGTCCTCCAGCTGTCAGTTCTTATCTCCATGTTTCTATTGCTTTCCTGATGGGATTAATAATTCTGTCGGATATCTTGTACATTGTTTAACATTAAATTATCAATGCTTTAGGGATTCTGTCATACGCTTTCTTGTAGTCAATCCATTCCATAGATATGTTCTTTTTCTTGCTTTTAACTTATTTGAGAATATTTTGATCTATGTATAACAGATCATGCGTCCCTCTTTTCCCTTTCTGGCATCATTTTTGTTCCTTGAGAAGTAACCCACGACTGTTCAGGGAATGGTAAATTTGCTCTCTCAGTTGTGCCGTTAAGATTTTCCACATTGTCGATAAACAGGTTATTGGTCTGCAATTGCATGGGGTCGTACTCTTCTTGGCGTCTTTTTGTATGAGCGTTGTCCTTCCTTTGGTCATCCACTCTGGTATGTCTGTTTTATGGATACATTCTCTCAATTTCTGTGCTAACCTTTCATGTAGGGTCGTGAATGTTTTGAACCAGTACGCATGTATTCCATCGTGACCTGGTGCTTTCCAGTTTGCCATTTTCTTTAGTGTTGTCTTAATAGTTTCTTCATTAATTTCTGTTTCCGTTCCTTCTTCAATTTCTAGAAGTTTATCTTTCATGTCTTTCAGCCATTTAGGATGTTTGTTGTGATCTTCAGCTTTTTCTCATATCTTGCTCCAGAAATGTTTTGTTTGTGTCGCGTCCGGTTGTTCTGTTGTTGTCATTTCTCCGTTTACGTTTTTGTAAAACTAGCTTTCATTGTTTTCAAAGGTCCTGTTCTGTTTGTACTGTTCTGATTTGTATCTGTATCGTCTCAATCTTCCTTCTTTTGCTGCTATCTTTTGTGTTAGTTCTTATTTAGTCTTTCCTTGCGATTCGGATTTCTGCTCTTCCATCGTTTACTGTTCTCGATCATCCTATTCACGGTTTTAGTTTCCTTTTGAAGTTTGGTGATCTGAGTTTCCAGTCTGATCTCCCATCCAGATTTCGTCTGTCCATTCTTTTGGTCAGTCTTCTTTTCCCTTTTTAGCTTAATACTTATTGATTTTGCCCACGCATATATCAAGTTGTTTAGATCTGTGATAGTGTCTTTTAAGATGTACGTGAGTACTCTGTTTACTTTCTCTGTTTCTACTTTTAACTTCTTCCAGTCTTCGTTCCTTAGGGATGGAAGTTTTGTTTTGTTCTTGGACATTAATCGTTTGATATTTTCCACTTCTCTTGCTTCTTCCTCATATAGTTCTATAGTTTCGTCGTCTTCGCCTTCTTCAGTTTCTGTGTTTATGTTTTTCCCGTCTTCTTCCTGGGAGTTTTCGTCAAATGGTGTGTGTTGATCTGTCACGCCATTTATCTTTTATTTAATTTCCGTTAATTCCATCTCCGAGAACCACCCTCTCTTGAGTATCTGTCTTGCTTGATCTACTATCCTTTGTGCCGTTGTATGGTAGTCAGTAGAAATGCCCCATAGATCTTTCATTCGTTTCCGATATCCTCTTCATGTGGGGTAGCGGCTTTTGTAGTAGCATTCCATTACTAGTCTGTTCTCTTTTGTGGTCAATTTCTTTCTATGTCTTATTGGTCTGTTATTTTCATTCTTGCTTTCTTGTGTTTGGTCAGTGTCCTTATCATATTTGGAATTTGATGGGTTACCTACCTGTTTTTTGTCCGTGGTCTTGTTCCTGAAATTAAAGGAGTCAACATTCGCAGGATGCGGACCGGGTCCCCCATGTTGCCCATCGAAGGAACACCTGCCCATTATGACACTCAATTCTTTCGTTTGAGTCCCAGGGCGTGTATTTGTATTTATAGACATTTATCATGGTTTGGTGTTTGTGGCAACACCAAGCCCAAGCTTAGTTTACCTGTGATCCTGTCACAGGGATAGGGTTTCTCTCATTTTATGTGGTTTAAAGTGCACTATCACACATGCATAAAGAAACATTTACGAAAAACAATAAAATAAAATAAATAAATAAAAATAATAATGAATAAATAAATAAATAAATAATTATATATATATATATATATATATATATATATATATATATATATGTTACCTAATTACATAATATAAGTTTTCTAGGATACTCTTAAATAAGAAAAAGTAAAAAAGATGATAGATTCTCCTTCTATGTTTGTCTAATAAATTGATGTAAAGTTATCAAACGTTCGGTCGAAATTTAAAAAAAAACACGTTAATGTTGGTTTCCAACGTGACTAGCTACTTTTTGTGGAGGAGGGGGGTTCAATTACGTACAACTCAAACAAAAAGCAAAAATATTATCTCACGACCCCCTAATTGAAATCTCAGAAGCTTCTTTTATTTATCTTCCTCCTACAAAATGATGATGATGATTATTATTATTATTATTATTATTATTATTATTATTATTATTATTATTATTATTATTATTATTATAATTATTATCATCAGCATCATCATCATCATTTATTTATTTATTTATTTATTTATGTTTTGTTTTACATTTATATCTATGAATTCTACGTGATCTTGTGTGTTTCATTCTTTATGAGTTCCCTATTAATTTAACATCCTATTCATTTCTAATTTAAAATAAAAATAGCCAGTACGTTATTATTAATCCAGACTCCATGCCCCATTTTTTCTATGTATAAATAATCAATATTTCGACTTCCGGAAAGAAAATGTCTAACGTGCAGGAAATTAATTTTCACCGAATAGTTTTGGCCTAAGATGATTCTTTTCTTTCCAAAAGATTTGATTTCAGAAGAGACTAAAAGGACGAATGTAATATTATTAATTTACCTGCAAGAGTTTAAACTGATTTGGGCGACATTTTTGTCGATTGTATGTTATTTTAAGAAAATGATTCCCCTCAAATGCCCCCATATAATCGTTAATATAATTCACAATCCTTTCTGCATTTTAACCATTTTTGGTAGAAATAAACTTCAGTTCATGTCTGATATGGCCACCAGGGATCAGTCGTGGATTTTCAAGAATCTTTGTTTTATCGCTATTCAATTATATATTCCAAACGTGCACTTGTAAAATTGACAATAACACTTTGAGAATATTCCGATAGTGGATTTGTTGCTATCAGTCTGCGGTATGGTTCCGTTCAATCCTATAAGGTTCACCGTCGCAGGCTTCACTTTCTCTCGGGGGAGGGTTTAGTTTATTGATAATCGCTGGCGGTGCCGTTACCAGGGTATGTCGACGGTACTAGTCAGGCATTTTTGTAGACCACGCTGCGCTTATTTCAGTGCGTTATCTTGTGTCTGACCTCCTGGAGAAGTAGTAAATAAAAACACTGATACACTCCTCTATTGGTACTGACCTTATTTTAGCTATGATGGGACTCTTCAGTTTATAAATAATCATCTTTTAGTTCAACCAACAGATATAAATCTCAGGGTTAAAGTTCGATGAGAGCGAATTACATTCATGATGACCCCTCTACTCATCATCTTGGGTTCCGTTCAGTCTTGACGGACAATGAATAGCCCCTGTGTAGTTGCCTTCGCGTTTTATTGTAAAGCAAGTGTTACTGAATCCTAAACCTTATCTTCGTGAATCCGTACTGTTGTATTCCAGTGACAAGGAGAAATCAACGACGACTGAAAACAATGCCGAGATAAACGGAGATCACATGCAGCACCTGGCATTCCCAAAGGGTCACCCATTTTAGTATTGACCAGTCTCAATGTAACTTAACTACAACGTGATTATGCTGTAATGCTTCAAATAAGACGATAACTAGTCATTCAAACGGGTTATTTTAAGTGTGGGGAGTTTCCAACCCACCAGTAGATTGTTTGCAAAGGCCACTGTCTTCCATCAAGTACACTACGTGGGTTGCAATGTTAAAACATAGAAAAATAGTCCTTACTATGTTGAAGATGAGAATTAAAAATCAATAATTATAAATACTGAGCGATAGCATGTGGTATTGACGAGGTGTTTGGCAGCGTCATACGCAATCATGGCTGACAGAAGGAGAACAATCTACCCCTGTTGGCTAAGTAAATAGTTCAGTTCAACATTCCATGTATGTTCTAGAGTTCGACATCAAGATTCACTAGTTCAAAAATATGAACCAAAGGAGGTAAGAGAGTACATCGGCCGAAGCGTTGTGAAAATAAAAACAAGATTAGATTAGTAATCCAAATAATCCAAATTATTAATCCCTATCTAAAAAATTGCAAATGATTTTAACGGTAACATCGGGAAAAATGAGGAATGTGCTTCGACTCGTCAAGTATTTGTGCATCACTAAATAAGAAGTACTTAGCTCCCACTAGCTTGTCCATGATCTGTTTGTCGGCAGAAATAGCTGTTCACGAGTTGCCACGTAAGCAATTGCCTTATTAGAAAATAATGTATCTCAGCAATGCTGAGAATAGCAGTCGTAACGGTGTTGATCTTTTATTCCTTTTCCCATTTTTAGCGGGAAAAATAAAGGCAATTACAAAGCACACTAAATAACTTCATTATTTGCTCCGGATTTCTATTTACTTTTTAAATAAATATTTATTCATGTAAATAAAAACAAGATGAGAATACTAGTCTAAATAATCCAAATAATCCAAATTATTAATCCGTACCTTAAAAAATCCCGGAACGCTGTGAATCAAGTGTGTTATACATAAATGTTTAATGTTATGCTTCCCAAATGCAAACATAAAAAAACTAGATTTCGCATTAATAAAGTAGAAAGACTTGAAAAATCCCGTTACATGTTTCTCTGCTATATACAAGAAAAGTTGGACTTTTGGCTAGGAGCAAAGTGTAGTATCTGTTTTCATATAACACTTCATCTTTTTGTTTGTCATTCAGTGAAGCTGAAATCATTCTAGACTGACGCAAACAACGAAAGACCCTGACCGTTTGGCTTGGAGAAAAGTGTAGTATCTATTCTGATCCTACACTTCATATTTTCTGTGCCCGGTCAGTGAAGGATAAATCCTTCTAGATTGAAGCAATGTTTATGCTTGTCCCAATCCATGGTGTCTTGTTTTTCAGAAAGCTGGAGTTTTCTCACATGATAACTGACCTTGTGTCCAACACTGTTTTTGTTGGGAGGCAATTAAATAGGGCAAATAGAAATATAGCTATATTTGTAATTCATGCGTTAGAATGGTACATGTTCAATGTTTATGTGTTTATGGACGCAGAGACTACGTTTCTGAGCGACCCTGCTTTTAGACTGTACGCTGAAGATTGTGGGCATACACATATTTGGAAATAAGAAAACGGTAAAAACGTCTGCATTGGTATGTTTAATGAACTTATACTTTAACGGACACGTATTTTGTGACCCGTTTCATAAAACCGAATGGTTCATAGTGATTGCGTTGTCGGACATTTTTATCAGAACATAAGGCTAAACCACTAAGAATAACACTAGCATGTGGTGGACAGGAACGAATTAATGACTTTTACTCGATTTCTTACCAGTAGGTCTACCCGGCGTTGCCTGGAGGCATGGGTAAGAGAAAGGTACAGAAAAAAAGATAAAACCATCAATAAAAGATCTGTTTCATTTATTATGTTTTCCGGAAAGTGTTTTATATGTCTAAGTATTTATTCATTGTGTTTGGTTTGGTTGTTTTGTTTTACGGCATATCAATCCTTTTCGGGTTATTTAATGCCGAATCTGGTCATTTTGGTAAAAGTTTTTTATGCTTAAAGTTTTTTATATGTTCAAGTATTTATTCATGGTGTTTAGTTTTGTGTTGTTTTATGGACTATTCACCCTTTTCGGGCTATTTAATGCCGAATCCGGTCATTTTGGTCAAAGAATTATTCTTTAAGTTTTTTATAGGTTCACGTATTTATTCATTGTTTTTGGTTTGGTTGTTTTGTTTTACGGTATTTCAACACTTTTCGGGTTATTTAATGCCGGATCTGGTCATTTTTGTAAAAGTCTTTATGCTTCAAGTTCTTTATATCTTCAAATATTTATCCATGGTATTTTGTTTGGCTATTTTGTTTTACGGCATATCAACCTTTTTAATGCCGAATCTGGTCATTTTGGTAAAAGTGTTTATGTTTCAAGTGCTTTTTATGTTCAAATATTTATTCCCGACGTTCGGTTTGGTTGTTTTGTTTTACGGCATATAAACTTTTCGGGTTTAATGCTGAATCCGGTTATTGGGGTAAACGTTTTTATGCTTCAAGTTCTTTATATGTTAAAATATGTATTCATGGTGTTTGGTTTCGTTGTTTTGTAGTGAAAAATTGTTATTTTTGCTTTTGGCTTGGCAGAAGAAAAAATGTTTGGTGCATATTTGTTCAGAAAGCCGACACCTTCAAACAGCCTGATTTCGTAGCACCAGGTTTCGACACGCAAGACAATGTCAAATTATTGACAGATATATTATACTTACATTTCCGGTTAGAGCATACTTCAAGCTATCTCTTGAGCAAGAATGTTAAGAGTTATTTAATTTGTGTTAATTTTGGAGCTCTTCAAAAATAGAAGATTGACAGACCCATTTTAGACTCCTGATGCTTTTCTATTTCCATCAAGATAAAAATAGCTCTCAAACAACAAAAACGATATGTGCAGTGTACGGTGAGATGCTTTAGCTGACAGAACTGTACGATAATGGTTTGCAAAGTTTAGAACTGAAGATTTTAGTCTTAGTGATTAAGAACGCACAAGTAGACGCCCCCTCTACAGATGACGACCAAATCAACCCATTACTTGAAAATAACCCACATTACACAACACGAGAACTAGTAGAAAGGCTCAAAATTAAAATCCACAATTCATGCGCATTTGATTAAACATTTAATGGCATATATGTGAGGGGAGTTTTCATTTAGTTATTCCTCTCTCTAGCAAGTCTTTCCCATCACTTCCTCTCGTCTTTTCATTGACTTCCTAGTGAACTGACCCTGCTACATATACTGTTCTACATCTACAAACACATAAGGTCTAATCCATTCTTTTAATGTGGCCATTCCATCGAAGTCTCCTGTTTCGCGCACACATCCCTATATTGTCTAGAGTTATTCTTCCTCCGAGGTCATAAGATCTAAGCTTGTCTTTACCACCCAGGTTACACATTCATGTTATCATTCTAATATCGTTTCTATCCATGCAACGAATGTCCTTGACCCTCATTGGATAGGTTTCACTTCCATGCATAATCACATTGCGTACATATGCCTGATCGATTCTCTCCTTATTCGACAGTGGTAATGATCTGCTGATTAGTAATTGCAGAACTTCCTGCACTTACTTCATCCACTCCTAATTCTTACAATCACATTAACAGCTGTTTCCTCATACACTTTTATTGTCTCAACATGGTAACACAACTTCGGAACAATGTCAACAGTTTCGCCATATAAATATACGTTATTCACATGTGACTTCTTGCATACAAACTGGTTATCAGTTCTCAGCCTACCAATAAGTCTACTGCTCTTCTTGTGTACCCAATGCTTGCAAGATGTTATTTAATTTAAAATTCGACACGAACTTTCAAGACAACCTGACATTTTCAGCGTGTTTTTCGAACAATTACTCGTAAGAATAAAGAAAAGAGTTTTTTCTGACACCTAATGACCTAATTTCGTAACATTGTAGCACCACTCAAATAAATATTAGAGTTTTATATTTAACCTAACAAGTTCGCGGTGATACTGAAACTCAATATGCAAGGTTTATAAATTTATTTTTAGTAATTTAATGAGTCTAAGCCAGATAAATGTAGAAAGTATGACACAATAGCTTTTTTTAATAGACTAGCTGGCTTTGCCGACTCGCTATCGTTTCGCAAAGTCCACTGCTTGAAATAATTAAAACATTAATTTAAAATAATAAACATTTCATTGATAATCTTGTTGTAAACACGAAACAAAATATTTCCCATGTATTCATATCGATAGATAAACATAAACATTTTTGTAATTTCGATACAAACGTATTTATATTTAAAATATGACCGTAATGGAATGAAAAGAAAGAAGAAATCAATTTGCTTTTTCACTTTCAATTTAGAAAGAGATCGCAACTTGTTGAACGTCAAGTCATTTCCTCAAAAGAAAGTAACATTTGAACACAAATGCTAAGTATTTGTCCAGGACATAAAACAATATCGCGAAACGGAATTATTTGTTATATTACAATAAAAGCAATCATTGAATTTTTTAAAACAATAACAAATAATAGTTAATTATTTAAATGTCATTTCTCAAAACCCTGTGACTGATATAACATATACATGAGTAGTATATGAACATTGAATAGCGCTGAAAGGTGCACTCGAGAAACGTAGTCTTCGATCTTGGTATATGGCTTTGTTTTCATTTACATAGCAGGACAGACAAATAGTGAAACACTGACTCTACAAATATATATTACTAGCAGGGCTACCCGGCGTTGCTCGGGGCGATAAAAAAAAAAACAAAGTAGTAGAAATTAAAGAGTGTGTGTAACATCTTTATATAAAAACTTCAATCTCTCTTCTTTCTTTAGCCGTCTTTCTTTCCCTGGTCCTCATTATTTCCCTCCCTCCTTCAACCCTCTATTTTCTTTTTTCCCCATATGATTCTTATCGTTTTAAATGTGTTAAAAACTTATAATAATGTAATTCACGTAAATTTTTTTTACTAAATATGTATTTTATGTAACTGGATTTTCTTAAAGAAATATGCTATGTAAACAAACATGAAAGTTATTAATTATTCTTACATTGTATTTTTGATCCCGAAATAACATTATATTTTATTTTTTCAAGACTTTAAAATCGAATTTGAATGCAATGACTTAATCGCTGGCTGCCATGTTGTAATGTCCTATAATTTGCTTTCGTAAAATAGTAGCAATACTTTGATTAGCGTTTGTCGCTTATTTAAAAACAATACCAAAGAACTAAAAATTAAGAGGCGCGTCCCTGGCGCTAAGAAACGTTAAATAAAATACAAAGTTATTTCAAATTATTATGTAATTAAATTAAAATATGACTCAGGATTTTAAAATTACTATAAAATATCATGAATAATAACAGAAAACAGTCCCCCCCCGATGAAATCTGCCCCGACCCCTAATCTCTCCAGCCCCACCCCAACATTTTTTCACTCTCCCACAACCCTGAAAAATATTTTAAGTTCAAGAAAGAAAATAAAAAATTGGCCCGACCCCTAAAAAATTTAACCTGACCCCTAAAATTTTCCCCCACCCCCTAATCTCTCCAGCCTCCCCTCCAACTTTTTTTCTAATCTCCCACAACCCTGAGAAATATTTTAAGTTAAAAAAAAAAACAAAAAAAATTTGGCCCGACCCTTAAAAAATTTGGCCTGACCCCTAAAATTTCCCCCCACCCCCTAATCTCTCCAGCTCAACCCCCCAACATTTTTTCACTCTCCCACAACCCTGAGAAATATTTAAAGTTAAAAAAAAAAAAAATTTGGCCCGACCCCTAAAAAATTTGGCCTGACCCCTAAAAATTTTCCCCGACCCCCTAATCTCTCCAGCCCCCCCCTCACCCGCCAACATTTTTCTCACTCTCTCACAACCCTGAGAAATATTTTAAGTTCAAGGAAAAAAAAAATTTGGCCCGAAACACCAATATTTCTAGGGACCGTTATACTTAAGAAGCACCAACATTCATTTGAAAATCAATGACCTGATACAACTGGACACAATTTAGGGCAAGACCGGGTACATCCGGCAATGGATTATGGGATGTTTTCAGTGACTCAGCATTTTTATCGGATTAGTACATAAATACATTAGATTATTTCCAAATTAGTACTTATTAACATTGAAAAATAACTGAAAAGAACCCCCCCCCACGATGAAATCTGCCCCATGGACCCTTAAGGCGTGGGTTTATAGATTCGGGAATACGACCATCAACTTACTCTGTGAAGTTTACATAAGAATACACTTTTATATTGTATCTATATTCTCTAACATTTTTTTCTATAGGGCACACACACACACACACACACACACACAAACACACAAACATACAGACATTCAATTTTATATAGAAGATTATATTAAAGCTGAGTTAATTAACGTTTGCTTCCTTAAGGTATTTTTCAATATATATTTTAATCTCACAAAACGCAAGCTAAAAAATTCCCACGATTTTCGTGATTGAATTATGCTTGAAAAGACTTCTATTTTAATTGTTTTAATTAGCCGTAATTTGTAATTAACTAACAAAGTGACTTACCTCTTACTGTGTGTATGTTTATCACTTTCACTCTCTATGTTGTCTGCTAACGTCTTCTAAGTATGTTGTTAGACAACATATTCTTATTCTGTCTATCACTTTCGATTCAGCTTTTCTCTATATATTTATTAATAGTAAAATGTAATACAACTCACTAAGATTGAAATATTCCGTTATAAACAAAAGGAAATATCATCCGACAAGTAGTTGTAAATATTCAACCTGTAGCTGGAGTGAGTAAAGAGAAAGAGAGAGAGAGAGATTGAGATCGAATGAAAAGAGAAAGAGAGAGATTGAGATGAAAAGAATAGACGAAAGAGAGAGAGAGCGAGAGAGCGAGAGGAGGAGGAGAAGATTAGCGAGAAAAAGAGACTAATTTTGGATTTGGGATTTTTATTTTATAAAATTTAACTGGCTTCGAAAACTCACCTTTTTCTGATCCAAACAATCTAACTTGAGCTGAATGGATGACACAATGGGTCACGTTTTTCTAGTCATATAGATTATTTAGGTAGTTTTATGTAAGTTAGTTGATATGTATTATTTTGGTTATTTGGATTATTTTTTTCATCTTGCATATTATTCTTAGAAGGTTTCGGCCGATGTAAGATCCGAACTTCTTCGGATCCATCTTGTCGAATTCAGAAAGATGTACTAAGTAAATAGCTCCGTTTAAATTGCGTACAGATTCGCGAGTTCGACATAAAGATTCCCGAATTCGACAAGATGTACCTGAAGAAAGTTGGCAGTTACATCGGCCGAAACGTCGCGAGAATAACATCCCAGATGAGAACAATAGTCCAAATTCTACAAATTATCAATCTTCATGTAAACATTCGAAACATAATAAGCTATGTTAGTATATGCCTTTCTCATAAATACATTTGATTACGGTCTTGGTTCAAATATGAGTGAAGTGATTTGGCGACAAGTGCTATTCGTGTTCGCATTTCGCCATGAATTAATTAATTGATTGATAAAGAGTTATGTCGCGGGTGAGTTATAAAAGTGATATTTTCGTGTTTAGAAGAAAGGCGCCAATGTCAAATAATGTTTTATGGTGATTATTCTAGTGTTAATATTTGGTTAATCATAAATAAACTCTCGCTTTTTTTTTCGAATTTGCTAAATTCCTCTCTGTCTCTCTCTCTCTTTCTCTTTCTCTTTCTCTTTCTTTTTCTCGCTCTCTCTCTCTATATATATATATATATTTATATATATATATATATATATATATATATATATATATATATATATATATATATATATATATATATGTATATGTTTTTACGTAAAATTATGTTATTGATATAATCTTATGTTTCATTTTAGTTCAGTAAGTAAGTTCTAAGAAATCAAGGGGCTCCTTCCTGGGGAAAACACTTGATCTCTATATGATATACATAGATATTCGAATATTCCATTAAAGTTCTCCTTTACTTGTCAACCTCTGAGTTAGCAAAAAAAAAGTTAAGAACATTAATTTTCCTCTCCCCTATTGACCAGTTAACTATGTTATAGTATATCTTTCTTCGGTCTTTTGGTCTTACATGATTCCAGGAAGCGAATTCATCTAGTCTGATAGAGTATCCAGTGCACCATTCCATGTATGAACCGGTGTACAGACGTGTCGAGAGGATCTTATTAGTGATTCGAATGTTATATAGTCCAAACTAAAATGGTCGATAACTGTTAACATTTAACAACAGAGTATCTATAAATAACGAATATTACGCTGAATTCCAGTTAACAAGTTTTTATTTATTTAAGAAAAACTTTTTTCGAGAGCTTAAAAAAAAACAACAACGGTGCAGTTTGGAGAACCGTTTCATGCACAAATGAACAACCAAAATTAATATGTTAATATATATGCAAACATACTACAAGAATATCCGTCCCAAGATGGGAAAAATAAAACAGTTGTGCACAATAACTATAGATCACATTTAATGTAAATCTAACTATTTAGTTTGCAAATGCGAGGTTTTACCAATAGTATACTTCCTGAAACCCCTTTAAATTACTCCAAAGAAACTGCAATTTGAAGAATATTCATGTATAATATCTATTGCTAAAATATTACAAGTCGGAGCTTTTTAGATAATCACGAAGGTTTTCCACCTCGTATGTATATATATATATATATATATATATATATATATATATATATATATAATTTATTAAATAATTATATATATATAATTTCCACCTCGTATATATACATATATATATATATATATATATATATATGTATATGTATAATATTTATTAAACAATTATATATATATAAATGATTATCATTAAATAAATATTTTTAATATCTATAGACGTATATATGTGCCATGTTCTTACACTCGTCAGTATAGAATAAAGTAACCGTTCCGTCGATTGGACGATTCGAACCCCGGATCCATATATTATAGACACCGGTTTCTTACCATCAGGCCGTTGTGATAACATCGTTTTGATATACGAGAGAAATACGCCTTGTATTTGAAATGTAAACACTGGTAATAGTAATCTTACAGTGTCCCGATCTCCTACATATATATATATATATATATATATATATATATATATATATATGCGTGTGTGTGTGTGTGTTTGTATGTATGTATGTTTCTCGCCCATACTCACACACATAAACAACCAGGTGGTAGACATCACTATAATATCTTTTGGAGAGTTTTACATCCTTCTATCCCTATGGGTGAAATGGTAGGGTAACCAATGAAAGACAACGGGTACGCCATGCCACGAGTCTACAGGACAATAACGATTACACAAGTGCAAGGAAAAGTCAACCGCAAAATAGTGTCGCAATAAGCGTGTTATTTTATAGTTTACTCTAAAAGTGAAGTAAAAGGAGAGAATATATAGATATTTTTGTGACTGGTCACAACATCTTTAGTAACAAAACTGGAAACTGTTTAAATTATGATTAATCGTAACCTTCTATTCATAGTTGATTTCTGTTTAAAATGATGACAGAATCAAATCAACACGCAGTGAAAAGAGAAATTTGCATAGGCAACACAGTATATATATATATATATATATATATATATATATATATATATATATATATATATATATATATATATATATATATATATTCTTGAAATCGCTCCAGACAAGGCATGGTCCCTTTTCACGTAAGGAGCAAAAAAATATACAACTTCAAGGTAAAAAACAAGCCAACTATAAGTGTAAGATTGATAGATTCCGTCCCAGAAAATAGCAATTCTTCCCTCTTTGACAGAAACATCGCTCATGAAATGTGAAGACTGATGGACAAAAAAAGAGTTACAAGGCTGCCGAAAATTAGCCCACGGTCCACTTTTTACCCTCCGTGTATAATATCACAGTACACTATCTGTTTCCACTGACGTTATCGCGACCTGATAATTTACCCCTTCTACCTTATCTTCGGCTAATCTCTTTCTCTAGCTTGTTTGATTTCCACATCATTTCATACGAGTCGGGGAGAATTGTTGGTGCTATTCTTGCAACCAAAGAACTGTCTTAACAGCATCAGATCCTGCTTTGTTGTAATGGGGTATGCTTTGCTTCAGTACTACCAAACTATCCTTCCTAACATTAACTTGCCTTTCTGGAGAAGGGAGGTAGTAACGAACACCTGAGGCGCCATTACCGGAAAATGCCGACGGATCGTTTCACTGCTATTTATCTATATTGCAGACTGCACCTAATTGGAGAGCTTTTTCCTCCTATATTAAAAAGAATTTGTGTCATATCGTTTGTTTCCCTAGGAAGCACGTAAATAGTAGATGTTCGTCGGCTCACCCCGACTTCATTTCTTGCTCCCGAGGAACTACGTGACTGTTGCTTCAGACATTTGCTTAGTATTTTATATCTCTTCCCGGGACCATACTAAATTACTACCTTGATTTATTTGTCGGTATGGCAACAAGACGGTTTTTATAGTTCAGACAAGCTTTGACATCCGGTTACTCTAGCCGTGGCTAGCGCCATTTTAAAGAGAAACACATATAATAAAATGTTTCTTCATTCGGGTGCGTATTTACGTAAATTCTTCAAAACAGTTTGTCAAATAGTAAATAAAAATGTAATCAAAAAGAAAGTATAAATGTTAAATATGAAAATAATAAATAAATTTATCGGAAATTATTTCATAATTTAGGACGTAAATATATTTTATGTGTGGTATCTGTACCATTGACTGTGGTAACGAAAAGAAAACAATATGACCAGTACTTAAGACCAAGTTTTAGGAGAATGGAAACTTTAAACTTCATTTGCTTCCATTTTTAACACCAGCATATTTGCAATCTTTGCATTGTGATAGCCTACTATTACCCCCTTTATATACATATTACACACAATGCTTCAAGCAAACTACATCACCTTATAAAATTATTCGCATTTCAAAAATGTGCTTAGAACGAATATCACTAAAGCTAACAATATTTGTCTATTGTTTTTTAGTAATCGTTTCAGAGATTGGATATCAGTTTTCAATATTGAAACCATTTTTCCAATATGTTTTTCCAACAGATAATAAATAAAAATAATTTTATTATTTGGATTATTCGGATTACTATTCTCATATTTAGTGTTATTCTAACAATTTTAGGCTGATGTAACCTCCAATCTTCTTCGGATACATCTTTGCGAGCTTGCGAATCTTTATGTAAAACTAGGGAATTTGTACGGAATTTCAAAATTCTTTGTTTAGGAAAATTGTTCTTTTTTCGTCAGCCATGAAATATTAAGATATTTCAATTTATTTTATCATTAGTTCTTATCGCCTGTAGCGAGAATTGAACCTTCGACGCGCAGTCACTTACTTTTATATATACATTCTCGCAATGGTAGTATTGACTCGGCTAGTGTGTAGGAAGTCTTACGTCGAATGTGTCGATTATGTAGAAGAGGGGATTTTTATTTTGAAATTAAGGTTAAGAAAATAAGTTAAGGTGTTAAAGGAACTAAAGTAAGAAAACAAGATGTCGAGATAGGTTACGTGGTAGTTGAGGAACGAGAGTAACCTGCTTTTGTTTTGACTGTGGAACTGAACAGACGTGTTTCGGAGCGATTGACCTCCACCTTCACTCTGTGTCAAGTAATTTCAATTTTATTCTATATTTTGTTATCATTGTCTGTAGTTACGATTGAGACTTCAACAACTAAAAGACGCTAATTTATAACTGATTGTTACTCAATGCCTTTGTCCGTTAAGCAATGGCGTAAATGATGTGAAAATAAGAACCTAGATGAGAGTACTAGTTCGAATAATACAAATAATACCAATTATCAATATGCATACTAAAATTTCCGAAACTAATAATAACAATGTTACGATAATTTAAAAAATATTACAGAGGGTCAATGGGGCATCCAATGGAGGACCTTTCAATTTGATCGGTATTTTTCTTGGTTGATACTCTGTAAGGTTGGTCGATATATTTGTAGAGGTTCATAAAAATATTTAAAAAATGGAGCACTTTTGTCTTTCTACTCTACGTCATAAGTTATGAGCTTGTTGCCGGCTCATCTTGATACTGAGACACCACTCTATAATTATTTAGACAAAAGAAACATGTATCAGCTGCTTCTATTTGTCATTGGTCCATGTTGATAAAACAAAAACAATTTAATTAGCGTTATTTCTTTGACAATATACTTTATCCTCTTAAAAATGTTTCTCAAGAGGGGGCCATCTTTGTTATAAGCAGCAAGTGAAAATAAAAGTGTCCGCCATCTTTACTTTCAGTAGCAAGTGAAACTACCAATAGTAAATACTATTAATACCTTATTGCATTTATTTCTATTGAATATTCGTTAAATAATAAAATATTATTATTAACATACAAACAGAAGTGCAACTCATACATTTCGGGAAGATTTGAAAATTAATTGCAACATTATGTTACATCACGCATTCTCAAACGTGTTTCTCCCTTCCCCCTCTTTGAATGTACAGTATAGTTTATACGCACGGACATGCAACTCAAATAAATAACAAAAATGTCCTCTTCGTACACAATCATAGTTTGTTACTTTAAATATGATCATTGTCATTTTTATTTTCTGCATGTGTGTCATATTTTTCTACTAATTTAACAGGGCCCGCACCTATAAGCTTGTAACCAATATTATTCTTAGATGCGTCGAAGCATTTATGCCGGATGGTCGATCGATTCAGCTTACGTTTGAAATGACATGTTTGGCGGTCTGTCGAAATTAAATTGTAAATAGCAGTCGTAATTGCATCTACACGCAGGCCGTCCCATTAGAAACATGACCCATCTAATAACTCCGCGAATATTAATAATATGATTGTATACATTTCAGTGTTGATAGAAAATAGAAAACCGTGTCGAGCTTATCAAAATCAATAGTATTATCATTAATATTGACGGATTTTAAACTTCCAAATGGATGAGTATATTTACCTTTTCCTCAGGAAGTAGAACACAACATCAGGCGTTGTTTTAAAAAAGCCAGCGCACTAAGATAAGCGCAATCTAGTCTACAAAAATGCCTGAGCAGCCCCATCGGAATTATCCGGTAACGATTAGCAATAAACTAACCTCTTCTCAGAGAGAAGGTAAATCCTGGGAAGGCGAGTATCCTTGGACTGAACGGAAGCATATCTCAGATTGAGAGCAACAAAGTCACTATCGGACTGATTGTCGGTGGTGTATCCCCAACTGGTACGAACATCTACTCAACCGTCGACAATCCTCAGTAGTGTAAAAAACTAACCCATTCCCCGAGATTAGGTAGTGCCTGGGAGGGTGAACCTCTTAGAACTTAACAGAACCACACATCAACCCGACAGTAACACGACCATTGTCGGACTGATTGTCGAAGATACGTTCCTTGATGGTGGATGACGTTTCGGTGATGAAACATTATCATCTGTATCAGGAGTATCAGGACACGTAAACAGTGAAGACACAGTTTTATTGGCATCTCAAGCACCAGATAATGTCCGTCAGAGGTGAAGTGTAGGCATCTGGAACATGGCATTCTCGACGCGTTTCTATTTAAGAATGGTTCTTGACAGACGGTGACGGTCAATGAAATCTGTGGTCAACGCACATTTGTAAAATGTTACTTCTATAACAACTCAGAACTCAATTTAATTGTTATAATTTCAGCTTTTAGAAAATCGAAAGTTTTTTTGCTTTTATTGTATGGTTCATAATTAATAAGTGTGTAGATGGACCATTACTTTTATACTAGGAACTCCTGTGTATATGTGCTTATTCATACATTGAGATATATGTATATATGTGCATGTATTTACACTTATTCTAATATTTTATTTTAAATTGCAAATTAAAATGGCGTTTCAAAATTCTTGATTTGATAATTAAATTTACAGGTCTAGCCTTTGTGTATGAGTTATGAGCGTGTGGGATACTCACGCTGATACTTAGACAATGAATACTAACTTAGACAAACAGAAAAAAGGATAAAGCTCCTTTATCATCATCATCATTATGATCATCTTCAGTTTAACGACCATTTTAGATGATGGCATGCGTTAAACGGGTTAGAAAATTGACTTTAAAACTAATCATTATATGGCCAAGTCTTTCGTTGTCTATTTTGTCATCAAGTCAATTTTTATTAGTTCCTCACGTGTTTTCATTCACCTTCCCGTGTAAACTGAACATTCTGCCTCATCTGTTTTACATCTACTAACCTAAGGACCCTCACCCATACTTGCAACGTGATCATACCATCGAAGTCTGCTTTTTTTTAATACATCTCCCTCTACTGTCCAGAATTAATAGTCCTCTGAGATCATCAGATCTAAGCTTGTCTTTAAAACTCAAATTTCACATTCATCGTATCATTCTCATATAATTTCGTTCAATGCTATGCATGTCTCCTAACACTTACTGGTGATGGTTTTCATTTCCATACATAATCACACTAGGTACAGATGCCTGATAAACAGTGGTAATGCTCTGCTGGTTAGTAATGACAGAAGTTCCTGAATTATTCCATACACTTCTAATTCTTGCAAGTACACTAGCACCTGTTCTACTCTTTCTCAAACGTATTACCAATGCACCCTTTGAATGTACAATATGGTATACTCGCATGCAACAACAAAACATCACAACGCTTTCATTTCATAAATAAATATGGTTTATTTCTTTAATGATGATCATTAATGTTGCCATTTTTTCTTTATGTTTGTCCTGTTTTCTACTACTTTAATAGAGTCCTTGAATATCCGCTTTCAGCATACGTAATGCTTAGATACGTCCAAGCATTTATGCCTGTCGGTCGATTCCGCTTACGTTTGGAATGGCATGTTTGTCAGTCTGTCAAAATAAATTTGTAAATGCATCTACGCATATATGACCATCTATCTTCCGTTGGTTGGTCTGTTGGTTTAAATATCATTTACATTGCTAGACGCGTAGATGGACGCATTTTACGAATATTCGTTTTTGTTATGCGAATACAAATATTTATATCACAACTGACATTTCATATCACAGTGTTATAGGTGTTCAGGTTCCTTTTTCTTGAATGCAGATGGAGCGTAGCCAGTCTCTTTCTGCTATAGCGTTATTTCCATGGAAGTTACCCGACTGAGCTTCAATCTGTTGTTCCTCTATATCATACACTAAGAACCTTGCTACCTCAACGGAAAAAAAAAACTTTCTTTTTTACTCCCCATGTGCCTAACGGTAGACGGTATTGCCGTGGGCAGATCGTCTTTATCCGTGGAACACATTACCACGAGAATGCTTCCTTGCTAGTTACAATTTAGTAGTCTTCAAATAAAATGTAAACAAATGCTTGTCAGAAATACCGTAGCATATTTAATAAAATGCAGTTTATACCAGTGATCAATGTTAGTACTCCCATAGTGTTTCTCATCTATCGGCTGGTAATCATTCAGTTTTATTAACTTTTAACATCTAGTGGCTCTTGGCCTTGATAGGTGGTTACTCAATAGTAAGAAGGCATCCAATATATTAAGAGAACACAAGAAACTCTCAAGAACTGCTTGAAACACAACGCCAAATTATTAAACCGAAATACGTACCTTGTGATAATCAATCCGAAATATTATTTGTATGTAGCATCGGAATCATAAATAATCTTTAAGTTTAGGGAGTCTCTAAAAGTGGAAATTTCACAGACACTCTTAGATTTCAATTTGCTAAATGCTTTAATAGCATCATGTATCGTATTCATAGAACGACTTTTACCATTATTGCTCATGATACGAGAGCTTTAACTTGGACGTGTTTTGGAATAGTTGCATCTCGAGACTGAAAAGAAACTTGTGCTGTCAGACAGATTGATGCTTAAACGAAAGGCTCCTGACCCCAAGGGTTTGAATACAAATTTTATTTAGACCATCGGTATGATTCACCGTTTGAATTTTAGTCATAATCTATATTTACATAGTTTCTTTACTTATTCCTGGGGCATCTTCAGAACGCAACTGTTCATCGATACATCCGAGTACATTCAAACAGAATTAAATTGAAAGTAGAATTTAGACTTTCTGTTTATTTTCGGCAGCCTCTTATTTTATGAGCGATGTTTCTGACAAAGGGTAAAGAATTGCTATTTTCTGGGTCGGAATCTATCAATCTAACACTTAGCGTTGACTAGTTTTTAACATAGAAGTAGTATTTCTGTAGCTCCTTACATCTTAAGTAATTTCTATAAGAATAAATTAAAAAATGAAAAGTCAAATGAAAACACATCGTGAATGCACAACCATTCATTGCAGATATTACTAACGGAGGTACGATTGGAAAATATCACATGAAAAATATTACATAGATAATATCGCATGATAAATCATACGATATATGCAAATAGGTTGTAACTGTAATTTGATTAGCACCGACCGTTTTTCTAATGTCCACTGTCTTTCTCACATACCTGGTATTGTTAGTCTCTGTCTTTTCTATAAATACTATGATGGCATATGTTTTTGAAAATTAGCTGATCAATTCTCTGTTTCCTTTATTCAAGCATGTTTAACCCGTTTATCTAGTGGTGTCCATGAATGTGGTGTTTTGATAACTCGATATAATACAGTTTTCTATTCCAGTAACTTCTTATCAAGAACTGCAGGTTTGTAGAACTCTCTTCTACTAGACTGTGTTCCTCCTACCGATAGCCTAGGTATTTTCAAGACTAAGGTCAATAGGCATCCCATGTTTTTTCGTTAATTTTTGCTTCTTACATCAAGTAGCTTCATGCCTTGGCTGGAGCGATTTCCATAAAAAAGTTGTCTAGCGGACATTGGAAAAGAGAATATCAAAATAAAAAAACATCGACATCCAAGCGTAAACAACCGGCTTCGAAGGTTAACTTAAATTGTGACATTAATGAAATCAGAGGTAAGCTATCGATACGTACTATAGCTAGAAAGAATTTAAATATATCAGCGAGGAAAAGCTAGAATATAGAATACAGATCGTGACTTATTTTGCAGCAGTCAAGGAAATCCTTCTCCCGAAACTGCAGTGAACGTCTCAAAGAAAGATGCTTGGAAAAGCCTTTTATATTCTATTGGTAAAATGGAATTTTTCAAATAAATGACTTCCAAAACGTATACCTAGGAGTTAATAAGCCACATAATTGAAAGAATGTTCGGAAAGCTGGGAATATTACACCAACGCAGAAAGAATCACAGATAAACCTACTGGGGAGTTTGAATTACCTACTAGACACTATCCTCGAGTGTCTTCGGTCTCTCTGTACAAGGGTTTGTCAGGACAACCTGACATGAGGATACTTACCCCTACAAGTAAACCCTGACCAAATATTCAAAATTACATAGTATCCGCAGCACAAATAAGATCTCCTCATACGAGGAATAGTGCATCTTCTCCTAGTGATGTTACCTCAAGTAACACCACGTGCTGGATACTCCACCAGACTAGATGAATTCTTGTCCTGGAATCCGGTAAGACCAACAGACCACAAGAAAGATATACTATGACATATTGACTGGACAGTTTGGGAGAGAAGAAATTATTCTTAACTTTTTTACTAACTCAATGCTGAGAAATAAAGGAGAATTTTAATAGAATACTCGGGTATCTATGTATCTCATATAGAGATCAAGTGTTAGCCCCAGGAAGGGGCCCCTTGATTTCTGAGAATTTCGACTGAAGTAAAATTAAACATTAAGTATAAGAATATAAACAGGAAATGTACGAGGCAAACTCAAGTTAATCGTCCAGAATTGAAAACACTACAAAATAATGTTCCTGAATTTTTCAAACGAAGATTGATAATATGTGTTATTTAGATTATTCGGACTACTGTTCTCATCTTGAGCGTTATTTTCACAACGTTTCAGCCGATGTAACATCCGATCTTCTTCAGGTCTATCTTGTAGAACTCGGGAGACTTTCTGTCGAACTCGGGAATCTGCATGGAATTTCGAATCGAATTCTTTATATAATCCACGGGAGTAACTTCTTCCATCAGCCATGGCCGGGCAGAAGTTCTAAGTAATTCACAATTGTAGAAGAATGTCACTTAGAACTGAATTTTGCTTAGTACTTTATCAATTTCGTCACGGGTCCCTGCGGACAATTCTAGTATGAATTTTACAATTGCGAATTACTTACTGCCCGGTCATGATTGATGGAACGAGAGCATGTTACCCCGTGGATTTAGTAAAAGGTTCCGTTCTAAATTCCGTGCAGATTCCCGAGTTCGACAGAAAGATACTCGAGTTCTACAAGATACTCCTGAAGAGGGTCAGAGATTACATCGGCCGAAACGTTGTGAAAATAACACTCAAGATAAGAACAGTAGTCCGAATAATCCAAATTATACATACTACGAAATGAGAAAAATATAATTGTTGGTCCCATGAATTGTCGCTTATCAATTGCACGATGAATTATTGTAATCTATTTCTTGCATAATCGATTACTGATTCTGTTACACATCTATCGATCTCTATTGATATGAAGTTAAGTATGTGTATATTCTTCTATTTTCTATTTACTAGATTACTTCCTAAACTTATTAACCGATCATTATGACTATTAGAACATAGCTGCTAGGCGTAAGAGGTTGTGATATGGAATATATTAAGTTTAATTTAGTTTTATGCAAAGTAGTCAAGGAAGGTTGAAACACTTGGGGGGAAATTTACTTTGCCCGTTTTTTTTTTTATTTTAATAATAGTTATTAGACATCAAGTAATAAATATTCCCAACATATCAGTTTCTTTGAAGTTTTTTTAAGGTCTGTTTAGGGGGCAAAAGTGTGAACAACCTCCCATGTAAAGATTTTAAATAATTCAGATTTGCATTAAATGTGATCATTAGTCATTGGACACCAATTAAACAAGTTGCCTTGAATTATGATTTCTTCTTAATAACCCACCTTAACCTTACGCTTTAGATTTTAGACATTTTTGCAGAATCAAAACAATGTACTCGATTTTGATTAAAATTAGAATTCAAATTCTACATAAATACACATAAACTTTAGTGGCATTGTATCTTGATTTTACTTTTACTAAGAAAGTATAAAAGTGGTGGAAGATTTTCTTTTCTAAAAGTTCTGTTCGGAGAATTAATTGTACGCGTTCTAATAGTTCTTTTACTAAAGCTGGGTGTATTGAATTTTGTTTTACCATATTACATACGGCACTAGTGAAAACAGATAAAATATTAAGATAAATCCTCGAAAGCGGAAACCAATCGACATACAATAACGCCGACCAACCACAACTTGGTCGAAATAAAGATATAACAAAAATATCGAAGGAACGTTAAAAGGACCGTAAGGAACTGAAACTGCCAGAAATTCCATAATCTGACATAGCCCACAAAAATGTAATGGCGCCAGCGTCGGTTAGTACCACACAGAATTGTTGCAGATGGGCCAAAGAGCTTGTAAAAGCCGAGGTGAGGAAGCAATCACGGATAATGTGATATTTTAACTTATTTATGGGTGTATTACCTTTTATACACCCGTGTCGTCGTTGTGAACCCAGATCCTTGATAGTCTATATATATAAAAAAAAAACTTAAAAAAGGAAATAAAGTCACATAATACATCAGAGTTACAATTTACTTGTGTACGAATGAGAGATAGAAAAACAGACAAGCAGATAGATAGATAGATAGATAGATAGATAGATAGATAGATAGATAGATAGGTCGCTTGTCCTATTGCATCTAGCTACAGTGTAGTGACTGTTATAGTGTCACTGGATCTCGTCTATGAACGCCTTGTACAACCGCCCGCTTAAGTTGTCAACCAAAAAAAAGCCAGAAAACCCCACGGCCGCTTTGAGGTGCATAACTGGCCTTTAAGAAATCACCCAAACCTTTCCACCCAAATACGGCCTTCGCTATCTATCAATAATCACTCGTGAGAAAACTCCTAATGAGTAAATAATAATAGAAATCTGCTTACCATTGATTACTCAATACTTAAATATGTAAAAAAAAAGTTCATGGGATAGTAGATAAAGCAAGGAAACATACTAGTAGAAATAGGGACACGGAATATTTCGGTCAATTCGTTCAACCAATTACTGCTTTGTACTTAAATATGTTTGGAATTCAAGACAATATTATTATGAAGCAATGGAACAAAAAAGACTGGAATTGTATCTGGAGGATACCACCATGCAGAGATACAGATGAAGTTAAGCATTTTCAAGGAGACTCCTTATCACTACTACTGTTTGCTTATTTTTATACTAATGTGTCACCACTAATGAAAGCCAAAAGCCAATCTATGATAAAGATCCACGAGCTTTTCGATTGGATGATTAATAACTTGAGGGGATCTAAAATGATAGATATGATTGACAGAATTTGATTTCCTAATAGTACGGCTAAACAATTATTTGTTAATATTGGACTAGAAATCGGCAGTGTTGTAGTCAGCATGGAAGCAGTCGTGTGATAATGTGTGCCAGCGATGGAAAGTTCTTGGAAAAAACACTTTTTGTAGAAGTTTCGTTTAATCTTAGGCAGACAGAAAGAAAGAGAGTTATTTGCAATAATTGTAGTTGGACGAGTTCTTTCTGTGAATATTTTACAAGAGAGACACGAGACTGGAGTTCAGTCAAGCATCTACCATAAAAATAACGATAAACTAGAGAAAGTCTGCAAACCTCTATTTTGGGGAGAAACAGGTTGTAAAGAAGAGAAGAGATAATGCCCACGAGATAGCGAATCCGATAATGCAATCTGGCAAGACACGAATAATGTGGCAGTAGTACTCAATATTTAGACTATCTGTCTCTGATAAAGTAGTGGTTTGCATCAAAATTTAGCTACTTACTGGAGCCGTAGAATGATCCAACCATTTTTCTAGCGACCTTAGCAACAGCTTTAATATAAGTCTTCAATTTCAAGTGCGGGGTGAAAGTCTGTCCGAGGAGCTTATCTAAGCAAGGAGTGATAGCCATTAATTTCAACTGACGAAACCGAAGATCCGAACGTTAGTTGTGACAACAGGAATGCTTAGTTTTAGAGATGTTAAAAGTAACACTCAACATTTTCATTCGTTGTACCACTTAAGTCATAGCTATCATGTTCCTAATAGTGATGAGACGATTCCAGTATGTTTCTCGATTCCGATACAATTACCGATTGTGTTCTAAATTCCCGATTCTCATACAATTACTGATTTTGTTCTAATTCCCAATTTCGATACAATTACTGATTCTGTTCTAAATTCCCGATTCCGATACAATTAAAGATTCGTTTCTAAATTTCGGATTTTGATACAATTATCGATTCTGTACTAAATTCCTGATTCCGATGCAATTATCGATTTTGATTCCGATTTGTCTTACATTTCTAAATATCTTGAAATGGATTTGTAGTTTTTTTTTTAATTTTTGAATTACCGTAAAATACTGTGTAATTTGTGCATATATTTTCGCAAAAGTAAAAATAAAATTAGGGGTGGGGGTACATTACACGAATAGATCTTTCTAACTATTTTTCTAAAAAAATTTTCTCTATAATTGATTGAAAAAACTATTTCATAAATTCACTTGGAAATGTTCATCCATATTTTAGTTGCTATCATTTACTATATATTCACTCATACTTTTACCTGTGAATTTTTTTACATGTGTACTTTTTTACCGTGACATTTTTTCCAGTTTCATTTTACTTAAACTTGGTTGTCATTTTTCTTAATTTTAAAGAGAATTAAATTACAATAACGTTCGATTTAAATTATCACGTCATTTGTATAACGTCTTTGATATGCTGAAAACAAATACCAACCTTTGATCTCATCAAAATAGCCAACGTATATATTTTTAATGTATGAGTTAAAAAACTGAACCAATGCGAAATCTCTTATTAGATTATCTGTTAATGGGGGTGAGTAGCGTAGTATCTGTTCTGTTTTAATGAGACCGTCCTCCCATGAATGACCTCCTCCTTTTTGTAAGTGTGGTGGGAATTCTCTCGGGTATTAAATCCTTTTTTGGAGGAGGGGAGTTCTCACAAGAATTACCCATTCGTGAAAGTTAACAGATATCTGCACAAAACGAGAAGGATTATATGCAGATTAAAAAATCCTGAGGCACGATCTTTGTAAGTTCTATTCAAAAGTCCGACTCTGCGGAATTCAGATATAATAATTTATAGTGAACTTGATTGACGAGTTTCCATCCCTTTCTAAAATTAAAGTCGTAAATATAAGGAGTTTTCAGACGAAATTGAAATTCGGGGAATCTAGTTTAATTGGTTTCTTATAATTATTGATAAAATTAAATGGTAATCTGAAATATTTCAATTTTGAATGAGAGGTAGTGCCTATATAATGCATCCTAAAAATACAGAAATTTACGGGAATATTGATATTCAATACCTATTGTTACAATTTAACAAAAATCAGAAATATCTGACTTTTCACGAAATCCTTCTACTTTTTTAACCCGATTACATAAAACCAAATTAAACTAAATATAACCAACATTACCAAACCTTACACGTAGCAACTGTTCTACAATATAAATAACGATTATTCAATTAGTTCAAGAGTTAATCATGTACATACAAATAGATAAACATATGCGCATACCTAACTTTATATGAATAGAAATCGCCGTCTCTACCAATTCGTAATCTCTTTTTCTTTCGGCTTAATGTTTACTCATTTTGTTGGGCATTGCATAAGTGCTAAAATATGATTCTGATGAAAACATGCGCAAGAGTTCAGCAAAAATGCATATGAATAAATTAATGTCAGAGGAGATTGCTTGGCAACACGCTCAACTAGATGGAGAACAACCAGTAGCTTAGGCATTACACGGTGATTAGCGACAAGATGTCGATGTGTTTAAAACGCGCTGCATTGATTTCAATGGCTTAATATAGTTTATCTCTCTCTAAATAACATGTCTACATTGTTTTGTAATGGTTAACTAATATTAATCAACTATTATCTGATTATATTACAACATGCAATGGAGGTTGGCTATCTTGTATATAAATCAATCCGATGTCTCTCCTGTATATTTGGGATTAATAGTTTTTTAATACAATCTATATTATTTAATCTATTTTCTTAGTCATAAAAGACAATGATCGTAAAGAATAAAAAATGTATATCTGATCGATTTTAATAATTAAATAGTTAACCTGATTGATAGTTTATTTTTGATAAGTCATAAATACAATAAATAAGAAGAAATGGTACCCTCACAGTCGCATCTGCTTCCATTGCCACCCATAACACTAGAAATCACTGAGGCAACTTTTACCCGACTATATTTTTTCTACAGGCGATAATAAACGAGAAGAGAATCAAAATAACACTTTTGCCCGGAAATTGCTGACTAAATAAGAACAATTTACCCCGTGTATTAAATAAAGGGGTTCAGTTCGAAATTCCGTATAGGTTCCCGAGTTAGACATTTATATTTCCGAGTTCGAAAAGATTGACCTGAATAAGGTCGCAGGTTACATTAGAAAAAGCCTTGTTAAAATGACTAGGAAGATGTAAATAATAGTTGAAATAATAAGTTTTCTTCTTCATGAAATCTAAAAAGTTGCCTCAATGAGTTTTTCATTTAATTTCTACTGAGGAAAACGAGGATCCGAGCCTATGTTGTGAAAAAAGAAAACCCTGGTTTAAGAGATGTTAAAAGTAACACCCAACATGTTCCCAATTGTACCACTTCAGTCATAGCGATCATGTTCGTAATAGTGACGGGACGATTCCAATATGTGTTCCGATTCCGATACAATTACCGATTCTGTTCTAAATTCCCGATTCCCATACAATTACCGATTCTGTTCTAATTTCCGATTCCGAAACAATTATCGATTTTGTTTTAAATTCCTAATTCTGATACAATTACCGATTCTGTTCGAAATTCCTGATTCCGAAAAATTACTTATTCGATTCTAACATGCTGATTCGGGTCTAAATTCCCGACTCCAATAGTATTACCGATTCTGTTCTAAATTCCTTATTCCGATAAAATTACTTATTCGGTTCTAACCGGCTGATTCGGATCTAAATTCCCGACTCCAATATAATTACCGATTCTGTTCTAAATCCCTGATTCCGACACAATTACTTATTTCGTTTCTAAATTCCCAATTCTGATACACTTACAGATTATGTTCTAAATTCCTGATTGCGATACAATAATCGATTCCGATTCCAATTCTTTTTAAATTTCTAAATATCTAGTGATGACGTTGCTGTTTTTTTATTTCTGGATTACGGTAAAATCCTGTGTAATTTGTGCATATATTTTCGCAAAAGTAAAAATACATTTTATCATTAATACCAGAAATTGAAAATTAATTAAAAATATAATAAAAGAATCGGTTTTGGAATCGGAAAGTAGACACAAATTTGTCCGAGTCCGATACCAATTTCGATACCCATTAAAGTTCCGATTTTTCAGATTCAAGATTCCTAACAAATTCAGTAGATGAATGCTAATAAACAATAGGACGCATACACGCAGACAAATTATGTAAAACAATAAACAACCCAGGAAACAAATGTCCGAGACCAACAGCTAAACGATTAATAACCAAGCTATATATATATATATATATATATATATATATATATATATATATATATATATATATATATATATATAAGAATAATGCGAAAGTTTTTTCCACCTGCCTTAATTATATTAACATAAAAAAGCTTGTGCTTATTCAATTCTGTGATGCCAAATAACATTTTAAAATGCCGTATATATAGTAATCTGTAATAATCCACGAACAGCTATAGGTATTTTTGATAAGCAGTTTGTAATTTTACATATTCTGTAATATATATTTGTAATTTGTATTCTCTTATATGTTCTTATATATGCGCAATGTTTTGTGGATAGTAATATTATTATAATTATTAAAAACATAAATTAAAGCGATTAAATAACAAAATATAAAGTTTCAAAAACGTTCTTAACATTTAATTTTTCTTCATTCTAAAGAGAAGTAATTTACATTTAACTTCCGGTTTATATTTACACGCCATTTCTATAACGTATGGTGTCTTGGACACGCTGAAAACAGATACCAACCCTTTTTATCTCAGTAATAAAATCCAAGAAATCACGAAAAATTATTTTATGGCTAGGCATTTTTAATATATGAGGACAAAAACTGAACTAATGGGAAATCTCTTATTTCATAATCTGTTAATGTAGGTAAGTAGTGTAGTATCCGTTCTGTTGTAATAATACCGTCCTCCCAGGAATTACCTCCTCCTTTTAAAGTAGTGATAGGAATTCTCTCAGGTATTAACTTCTTTTTTGAGGATAGCAGAATATAGTATCTGTTCTTCCAGGAATTATCAATTCGTGCAGGTTAAAATATATCCGCACAAAGCAAGAAGGGGGCCATGCCGATCAGACAATCCTGAGGCACGATCTTTGTGAGTTCTCATCCTTGCATCCTGTTTCTCTCATGCCACACTTACAGTTTCTGCCGAATTAACATATAATCATTTATAATTAACTTAAGTAACAGGTATGCATCTCTTTTTATGGAATATTTATTAATTGATATCTACTTCGCATTGTTTAAATTTCACAAAAATCGGACTATCTGACTTTTCACGAAATGATTCTACTTTCTTTTACTCCCTTTAAATAAAATCGAATGAAACAAATTATAACCAACATTACCTAACCTAACCTAACACCTAGTAGCTGTGTTGCAATATACATAATGATCAGTTAATTAGTTTAGGTGTGAATGTACATACAAATAGATAAACATATGCACATACCTGACTTTATATGAATAAAAATCGCCGTCTCTACCGATTCGTGATCTCTTTTTCTTTCGGCTTAATTTTTACTCTTTTTGTTGGGTATTGCATCATTGATAAAATATGATTCTCTGATAAAAAATAAATATAAACAAAAAAGCAGCAAAAACGCATATGAATAAATTGATCTCAGAGCAGATTGCTTGGCCACACGTTTTACTAGATGGAGAACAACCAGTAGTTCAGACATTACACGGTGATTAGCGACAAGATGCTGATGTGTTTAAAACGCGCTGCATTGATTTCAATGGCTTAATATAGTTTATCTCTCTCTAAATAACATGTCTACATTGTTTTGTAATGGTTAACTAATATTAATCAACTATTATCTGATTATATTACAACATGCAATGGAGGTTGGCTATCTTGTATATAAATCAACCCGATTTATCCACTGCATATTAGTGGTGAATATTTATTTAATAGAATCTGTATTGTCAAATATATTTCCTCAGTAAGAAAAGGCAATCATCGTAAAGAATAAAAAATGTATATCCGATCGATTTTAATTATTTAATATTTAACCTGATAAATAGTGTATTTTCGATAAATCATAAATACAATAATTCAGAGGAAATTTTACTCTCACAGTCATATCTGCTTCCACTGCCACTCATTACACTATAAAAAAAAACATGAGGCAACTTTTACCCGACTATATTTTTACTACAGGCGATACTAACGAACGTAGAACAAAAATAACACTATTACTGCTCAATAATTGCTGACGGAATGAGAACATATATATATATATATATATATATATATATATATATATACATAGTATTACAGAAGTTTAGAATATCATGTTTTAAGCTTCTGAAATATGAATTCCTATTATGCTCTCATTTTGGAATTCCTTTTTTCAATAATCAAGTAGTCTGGTGGATTTCCTCCCATAAATATTATCAAGATATATATATATATATATATATATATATATATATATATATATATATATATGTGTGTATATATATATATATATATATATATATATTATTAAATATATTTATTGCAATATTTTCATAACTAACTACCTAGCTCTACTCACGCATTAAGCACTGTTGAAGTAAATACTTAACACACTGAAAATCGATATATAAAATAGTATATCTCTTTATAAAATAACTATACACATATATATATACATATATATATATATATATATATATATATATATATATATATATATAAAGTGGTGTACTATATATATGTGGAAAAAATAAATAAAATTAGTTATACATTCATCAGCGTTTTATTTTTATTTCAAGACTTTTCCAAGATGAAAGAATGGTTTTATTTTTTAAACGAAGCATAGTCGTTACCATTAAAATACCATTCCAATAATTATCACATATATATATATGTATATATATATATATATATATATATATATATATATATATATATATATATATATATATATATACTGAAACATTCACACTTTGAAACATTACGGATATTGAATAACAATTTAGAATTGTTTTAAAGTCAAACAACATGGTTGTTTTATTCTTTTAATCTTATAATGATTTTCGACGTAGAAAATGTTGTTCTGAAAAGTATAGATATTTTTTCTATTTCTAATCTTCATTGTTTGAGACATATTATCCTGGCGAAGATAGAAGTCCGTTTTGATGGAATTAGCAGTGTGAGTTTAAATGTCGGTGTGTTACGTGGCAACGCGTTATGAGATAATCGAAATTTCAACCTTTTGAGACTTAAATATTAGAATTTTTTTAAGAGCATAAACAAAAATGTGGTTTAATCGATTTCCATTTTTAAATTAATAATTTTTTTAAACATCTGAGATATTCAACATAAAAATGTATGTCTCAAAAGTATAGACATGTTTTTCTTTCTTTTTTAAAATCTTTTTCATCTTTCCAAAGATAGGTGCCTGTTTTGATCAAATCAACGGTTGGAGTTGGAGTGTAAGTTTTGCTTATTTTTTCTGATATACTCGGACTACTTTCATTCCCGGGCAACTACATGCGATTCTATTAGTCTATATATAAAGCTAATGCATTTTTATTTAAACAACTTTCATAACCGTCTCACTATTGATTAATATTTCATCTTTTTTTTACTTACTCAAAACTATTACACATGTAATTACCAGTGATCGCTAACTATTAAACACTAGTATTTCTCCTTAGAGTATTAGTAACAATAAGCCTACCCAGATTTACAGTATTCTTCGCTAGGTTCAATAATCATTGCAACCCACTTAACGTTGTCCAGGGCCGTTTATCATTGAATTATCGTTAATGACTGACAATAGATTAATCTCAGCGTTTAAGTTACAACAATGATTATTGTTTAAAGTTATTTCTTCCTTCTATCTCCTTTAATTGTCTACTTATTTCTCACTACCCAACACTCTCTTTCTCTCTCTTTCTCTCTCACTGTAACCTTCTCGAGCCGTTTGAAAGTCAACGAAAGAAAGTAGCGAAATAAAGCGAAACGCACAAATCAAGTAATCCTTTCCTTAGTTTTCTTTTTCATGGTTGATCTAAAACGTTGCCTCAGTGATGTTTCCTGGTGTTATGAGTGTTAGTGAAAACAGTTGTGACTGTGAGAGTAAAATTTTCCTCGATTTTCTTTTATTCATGATTAATAAAAAATAAGCTATCATTCAGGTCAAATATTACATTATTAAAATAGATCGGAAATAGAATAGTTATTCTTTACGAATACAGAGGGATGGTTGCTTTTTATGGCTGGAGAAAGAGATTAAATGATATAGCTTGTATTAAAAGTCTATCTATCACAAATATACGGGGGAGAAATCGGATTGATTTATATACAAGATAGCCAATCTCCAATGCATGTTGAAATAGAATCAGATAACAGTTGATTAATATTAGCTAACCATGACAAGTCAATGTAGACGTGTTATTTAGAAAAAAAGGTTACTATTTCCGGTCATTGCAGCGCGTTTTAAACATATCGACATCTTGTCTCCGGTCACTGCGTAATGTCTGGACGATAAGTCGTTCTCTATCTAGTGAAGCGTGTGGCCAAGCAGTCTCCTCTGACATTAGTTTATTCATAGATTTTTTTTGCTGCTCTTTTGCGCATGTCTTCATCAGAGAATTATATTTTTACGCTAATGCCATGTCCAATAACAAGAATACGAAATTAATGAAAAAGAGATCACGAATCGGTAGAGACAACAATCTCTATTCCTATAGTGTAAAGGGTGTGTACAAATTTATATATTTGTATGTACATGATTCACGCATAAACTAATTAACTGATCACTATGGATATTGCAACACAGATGCTTGGTGTAAGGTTAGCTAATGTGGGTTAAGTTTAGTTAAATTTGGTTTTATGTAACGGCGTAAAAGAAAATAGTTAGATTTCTCCGATTTTTGTAAAATTTTATGAACAGGTATTGAACATGAATTGATAATTTTTCTCTTGAATATATGGGTTTTTTAAAACTATTTTAAAGGGGTTTAAGGTGTATTATATGGGCACAACCTCAAATTTAAAAGTTCAAATATTTAAGATTTCCATTGAATTTAATTCATAGTCATGAAACACAAATTTAATCAGATTCCCTGAATTTTAATTTCTTCTTAAGTTCCTTGAGCTCAAATTTTAGACAATCTAAATTAATTTGCAGAGACTTTTCGCTGCTCTTTTGCTTATGTGTTAATCAGAGGATAATATTTTTTACGCTTATGGAATTTTCACGTGTACTAAATTAGCAAATAAAAGAGATCACGAATCGATAGAGATGACAATAAACTATTTTAATGGAAACCACTCCAGACAAGATATGAAGCCACTTGATGTAAGGAGCTAACAAGAACAAATGATTATTATCGCAAAGACAGGAGATGTCTATTGACCTTAGTCTTGAAAAGACCAATGCTATAGGTAGGAAGAAAGCAGTCAACAGGAAGAGAGTTCCACAGGCCAACAGTTCTTTGGAATAAACTACTGGACTAATAAGCTGTATTACAATGAGGTACCAAAACAGCGAATTCATGGAAACCACTTGACCAACGAGTCAAACGAGCTGAAACAAAAGAAGCAGAGAATAGATCAAACAGTTCCGAAAAACACATGCCATAATAGTACTTATAGAAAACACTGAGACTAACGAAATCACGAGAGTGTGTAGATAAGAAGAAAAAGTGGGGCCAATTAAATTGCAGATACGTTTCTGTACCTTATCAATATCCCTTAAATAGAACAGAGATTCACCTGCCCGAATATAAATTAATCATTTAACTGAAAATCTCATTAATCCTTATCATAGATTGCCTTTTGGCCTTGGTACGTAGTGACTCATTAGTATAAGAAATAAGCTAACAGTAGTAGTGATAGGGAGTCTCCATGAAAATGCTTTTATTCCACCGTATCTCAGCATGGTAGTATCCCCCACCGTCCAATTTCAGTCTTTATTTGTCATTGCTCCTCCATTGATTTGATCATTTTTTCTGCCATTCCAAACATATTTAATTATGAGGGAGTAATATGGTCGAACGAACCGACCGAAATGTATGTTGGGTCAGCTTTAATGATGTGTTTGTGTCCTTATTTCTACTACTATGTTACCTTGCTTTATCCACGTTTCAGTTAACTAATTTTCCATATTTAAGTATTCAGTTATCAATCGCATGCGTGTTTCTATTTTTATTTACTCGTTAGGAGTTTCTCACGACAGATTATTGGTAGATAGCGAAGGTCGTGTTTAGATGTAAAAGTTTAAGTGACACTTTAAAGGTTAGATGTTACCATAAAGCGGCCGGTGGATTTTTTGGTACTTTTTGGCTGACAACTCAAGCAAGCGGTTAGCTTATGGCTGTTCCTGGACGAGCTCCAGTGAGGGTACAACAGTCGCGTACACTGTAGCTAGACACAAGAAGACAAGCGATCTATTTGTATATCTATCTGTCTCTTTTTCTGTCAGTCTGTCTTAATATTTCTCATGCGTACACATGTTAACTTCCACTCTGATGTTTCATGTTACTTTCTCTTTTTTCAAGAGACCTTTCTTATAAGCTAACATCAGCGTCCGAGTGTTCTATCAACAGACGATCAATGGTCTTTGTTCACAACGACGACACAGGTGTATAAAAGGGTTATACACCCATCAATAAGTGAAAATACTACATTATCATGATTGCTCACTCACCTCGCTACTATTATGCTATCTAGCTTATCCCCTATTCCATAAACTTATTTCCCATATTGAAGTATTCAATCATCCATTCTAGGGGATTTAAAAAAAATATTTTCTTCACTAGTTTTTATACGGGTCATTATCAGTGATTTCTCACGTGCTTCGGCATTACTGACCCCCTTTGACCCTTATAATAATTTCGTGTGGTACTAACCCTCGCTGGTTCCACCATTTGTTGTGGGGATGTCAGATGATGTGATTTCTGGCAGTTTCAGTTCCCTTGGGTTCGTGTTATATAATTTCTAATTTTTCTTTTATTTATATTTCAACTAACTTGGGTGTGTCGGTGCTACGTTGTTATGTCAGTTGATTTCCGAACTCGAGGATTTATCTTAAGTTAGTTCTCAGCAGTTTTCATAATTCGTGTGCGTAATATGACGAAATACACATTGTTCTACTCAACCTTTAAATGGCTGTCACCTTGACATAATTCTTAATCAACGTTATTACTTGTAAGGCATCTGAAGAAGGTCGGAGTTAACATTCGGCCGACACGTTATGAATATAGCCATCAAAATGAGAAGACTAGTCCGAATAACCCCAATAATACATATCGGATCGTTACAATAATAATAGTCTCTTTCAGACACATAAATTTATTCAAAAAAAAAGTGTTCACCTTTCAAATACTCTAGAAATAACGTGAAACTTTTGCAGTGCTGACAGCAAAAGTCTGAGACATTTCTTTGACAATTTGACGTGGATGTTGCTCAACAAGTGCTTTCAATTGTCATTGTCCAGATTACGCGGCTGTCACCTTCCTTGTATATCTTCAGGACTCTCATCTCCACTACGGAATCCATGGAATCACTTTCAAATTGTCCGATCGCTTGTGGATCCATTTCCCCATGCTCTATTAATATCGGTAGAAGTTTCGGAGGTATTATGCCCAAGTTTGAAGTCATGCAACATAAGAAGGCGAATGTCATGTTTTGATATATTCATCATTGCGGGTCTTCTATGTTTCAAAAATGCTTTCTATCTACAAAAACGTTACAAATTATTATCGAGAACACATTATTTATTATATATGTTAAACTTTACCAGAAATAAACTACAGATTCTGTGTTAAAATTACTTTTTAAAACCCAACGCCTCAGAAAATTTTACTCGAGAAATGTTATCATTGATCTTGGCATTTGGCTTTGTTTATAATTGCATCGCCGATCAGACATAAAGACACCATATATATATATATATATATATATATATATATATATATATATATATATATATATATATATATATATATATATATATATATATAAGAGAGAGAGGAGATGGTAGTGCAGTATTAGTGCAGTTCTAACGAGAGAAAAGTATGTAAGGCTACCAACATTTGTAAAAAGTTTTTTTCAGCATTTATTTATTATTTTGTTATTTTACTATTTCATAATTTTATATAACGTGTTTCAAGCGTGTTCCGCTCTCATCTGATATGTAAATCCATTTGAAGAAATGTCTTTCAATCGAAAGACATTTTTTTAATTATGAAATAGTAAAATAACAAAATAATAAATAAATGTTGCAAAAAACTTTTTACAAATGTTGGTTGCCATACTCCTTTACACACACACACACACACACACTTACACACACACACATATATATATATATATATATATATATAGTTCTTAATAGAATAACCACTTATCAAGGCCTGCGTGCCAATTGAATATAATGGTTAAAGCGATTGTCAGTTGGACGATGATCACCACATACCATATTTGTAACAATTGGTGGAATCGGTAGAATATTACTTAAGAAGAATTGATTATCCAAGATAACCGCTCAGTAGGTATTTGTTTACATTAGACTTCAAGACGACCATGCTGTAATTATTTGGAAAGCAGACTCGTGTTATCGTGTTCCACAGATTGCATGTTAATGGAATAACGTTTGGTTTTTGTGTAAAGAGAGAAAAAAGGAAAGTTCTTTGCTGTGGTTGTAGCTAGACGAGTTCTTACTGCTTTACAGGGGAGGGACAAGAAATTAGAGGTCAATCGAACACCTACCATGAACATAATGATAGAGTAAAGAGTAAGACGAACATCATCTCTTCTATTTGAAAGAAGCTGTAGGGACGAGAAGAGATCATTCCCAACTTGATTGTAAACTCAATTTTATACTCTGTCGAGGCAGGAAAAGAAGTGTTGCGAACGGCACCTGTACTCCATCTTAGGACGTATCTAGCTCTTAGACAGGAGAGAGTTATGGTACCTTCTGGAGCGGTAGAATAATCCTACACAAGAAACAAGGTCTCTTTCTTTTTTCATTCAAATATATTTGGTTTGCCATATTAATATTTGTGATTTTTTTTGATTTTCGGTCCCCCGATTTATAAAATCGGGGGACTTATATTTTGCGGCATGTCCGTCCGTTCGTCCGTTCGTCCGTCCGTCCGGATTTTTCTCCGCAACCATCCATTGAATTTCTCTGAAATTTTGCATGAAGTTGTAACGTTGGTCAGGTTAAAAAGTGACATCCTCCGATTCTTGAAAAACAATCTGGTTAGCCCCCAGGGGTTTCAAAAGACCCCGAAATGGCAAAAAATGACATTGTTTGTCCCATAACTTTTCATCCATCCATTCAATTTCTCTGAAACTTGGCCAAAATGTGGAGGCAATTGTTCCTAATAGAAAATAAGTATCGCTGACCTTGGTAAAAATCTGGTTCGCGCCCCAGGGGGCCAAAAGCCCCCAAAACAGCAAAAAATGACCCTTTTCTCTCATAACGTTTGATCCATCCTTTCAATTTTTCTGAAACTTGGCCAAAATGTAGAGGCAATTGTTCTGAATATAAAATGAGCATCCTTGAACTCAGAAAATTTCTGGTTCGCGCCCCAGGGGGTCAAAGGGGGTGAAAAATCCCCCAAATTGCCCAAATTTATTGCATTTTACACTCGCCACATCGAGTCACATACAGAGGGGGACCACGCACGTGCGGCTTGTTATTTTTATTGTTTTAATAGTATAACAAGAAGAATTAAGAAGAATAAAAAGAATCAAGAAGTCCAAAGACGAGTAAGAACAGTTTTCTTTTACTTTAATTCTTATTTACGAAAATGTAAATCAAAATATAATGACACTAAAACTCATGTCTAGAATCCTTATTCTAATTTCGATCAAAATCTATTACATAAGTTAAATTCTAGCAAATGTCTAAAATTGAACGCTCATATTAAAAAGGGGGTTAAAAAAGAAATTTAGCATCGGGAAATCTTACTTAATTAGTGTCTAATGACTATGGATAAAATTCAATGAATTATTTTATTTTTCAGATGGGATGTTGTGCTCATATTATCTTCCCGTTAAAATACTCTAAAAATAAAATTGTTGAATATTGATTAATTAATGTCTAATACTTATCTTTGCGATTTCACAAAAATGGGATGTTTTGAATTTCCACGAAAGGCTCCCACTCCCTTTTCCCTCGTTTTCATGTAAAATAAACTAAATATGGATCACATTACACACTTTACGTCCAGCAGTTTCGGTCTTAAATTCATAATGATCGGTTAATAAGTATAGGTGTGAATCTTATACATACAAATATAAACTGTGTTTCTCGCTTTATTGCAGATCATAATATTGTTAATAACTTCAATGATATAAGTTTGAAATTTTGCACACTGAAACAGTGCTCCTAAGTAGGTAAGATACCAAAATATTTTGCAAATCTATACTATATTTCTAAAGTTATAGACATTTAAGAATTTGTTAGCTACTTTCACTGTTTCTCGCTTTATTACAGGTTTATAAAAATGCCCCAAAATCGACGTTTCACTGCTACTGAAAAGCAAAGGGTTGTAGCTGGCCTTTCAGAAGGACTGACACTTCTGCATTTAGCGAAGGAACTGAGAAGGGATAAGAGAACATTGGTTTCTTTTGTGGAGAAGCCCATCCCTGCACCAAGGAAATATAAGGGTATAAGAAATAGCATTTCCACTCGCGATATGTGAAAAATACGCAGACAGATCATTAAAGAACCAAATGGCACTAGCGCCTCCATTTTTGTCAAAGCTGGCATTGTTCCGATGTCCAGGAAGACCAGATGCAGTGTCTTGAATAAGATGGCCAAGAACGTGAAGCCCATTTCCAGGCCACCCTTGAACAAAATCCATAAGGGAAAACGCATTGCGTGGGCAGAAAAACACATGAAAACGGACTCCAACAGGTTCTATTCACAGATGAAGCTAGAGCCACACTTGATGGTCAGGATGGATGGGCTAAAGTTTGGAGTCCTACCGGAGCTGCTATCTCACATCACGTTCGTAGCCAACAAGGTGGCGTGGGAGTTATGTTTTGGGTGGGTATCATAGGTGATAAATTTATTGGACCTTTCCGGGTGTCAGAGGGTGTGAAAATCACAAGCCAAGCATACATATCGTTCTTAGATGAGCATTTGTCACCTTGTCTGGACGATCTGCCTTTACTTCGTCTACGTCAACTGATTTTTATGCACGACAATGCTCTATCTCATGCAGCAAAGGCTACGACTACCTTCCTTGCATCTCTGGGCATCAAGAGATAGTCTAATGACTTGGCCGCCTTGTTCTCCTGACTTAAACCCGATTGAGCAGCTCTGGTCAATTTTAAAGAGGAAGGTTTATGAATGAGGAAAAAATGTACATAAAAAGATGCACTCTGGAATAAAATTGTTGATGTTGCTAGTAGCATGACACCTTCCCAAATCAACAGATTGACTTCATCTGTTGATGGGAGACTGCAGAGGGTAATTTTAAGAAATGGGAGATTTGTTGATAAATGATTCAATTTTGTAGTGCATATATTGTGATTTCTTCCTTACATTTCATTCATATTGTTACTTATGATTTAAATGATTAAAATAATTAACCCTGCTAAGTCAATTTTTTTCATCACCTATGGACTGTATTTTAACAAACCTGCAATAAAGCGAGAAACAGTAAAAATGGTTAACAAATACATAAATGTCTATAACTTTAGAAATATGGTATAGATTTGCAAAATATTTGTGTATCTTACCTACTTACGAGCACTCTTCCAGTGTGCAAAATTTCAAACTTGTGCGATTTATATTATTGAAGTTATTAACAAAATTATGATCTGCAATAAAGCGAGAAACACAGTTTATAAGCATATATAGACGCTAAACTTTATAAAGTAGAGATATAATGCTGAAATTATTTCGAGAAATTGTAACCGAATATTAATCTCTTTCATGTCAACGTACGCCATTTCCACGGAATATGAATTTTAGCAATAACGTATTTTCGTTAAAGATGGCGGATGTCAGTGACAAGGCAATCTGGTATCTTTTATGACACCTTCTAAATTGAATTTTACTTGAAAGTATTTCAAATACTTTTATGTTAATTCATTTTATTATATTTTTCGAAGAATAAACCTGAAATAAATGTTTGGGAAATCAATTTGACTACATTGCGGAAATTTTCAAATTATGCAAACTTTCTTTTTACAATGCAATCTTATTATCCGCATATTATAGTAACAGTGAATAGGTTATGGATATGTCTAGTCCTTTTTATAAGAAGCGGTCCTGGGTATGACCTTAAAAGACATTCAGTGATGAGGCTTCCATTTGGGAGCTGTAGGGAATGTGAATTTGCCCCATAGTTGCCATTGCTCCCAGGTCCACTCTGTACCTGTAAAGGCCCCATCTATGGGTCAAATACAACCTACTGGCGCTACCAAATCAGGGTGTCTTAAGTTATCGACTTTCTGACTCACTCAAAATGCACCAAATATTAGTGTTTTATTGTTTTTTCCTTTGCAAAATTCAATCATGTTCAGCAAAAAACAACAATTTCCCTCCCACCTTTCTTCTTCCATCTCGTCCCTCCCCTGTCACTCAACCAAACATCATGTATAAATACTTGAACATATAAAAAACTTGAAGCATAAAAACCTTCACCAAAATGGCCAGATTCAGCATTAAATAACCCAAAAAAGGTTGATATGTCGTAAAACAAAACAACCAAATAAACACATAGTTAAGCATAAAAACTTTCACCAAAATGATAACAATTCAAAATACCAAAGCCCTTAACTAATGACTATAAATGCCCCACTGACTTAAGACTACAAATGAATGATATTTTTGGCAAAAAATGACCCTTAGGGTTGATGTGTCATTAAGAAATATCTTAACTTACCTTTTAAGAAGCGTTGTCCGTCGGTTCATATATGGTTATTGTTGTGGTTGCAAGGTTGAACAATAATTAGTGAGGAATACAATGAAGACGCAAACAACAAGGAGAATGCAATAATAAGTGTATTAAAGAAAAGGTATAGTTACAGTATGTACAAATGAAGGTGTCGAGTCAGAGAGTCTTGGTGGGAGGACATGTACGCTCTTCGGCGTCACTTCCGGTGGCATTTAGGTAACTCACACTAAGGCCAACCTAGGCTTGCCATTTATAGTGTAACGTTATTCGTATATGCAAATGAGTGGTTGCCACCACAACAGTTATTTTTCTCATCTTAGATGTTATTCTCACAACGTTTAGGCCGATGTAACCTCCTACCTTGTTTAGATGCGTTATGTCGAACTCCGGAATGTGCATGTAGAATTAGAGAATATGTACGTAATTTAGAACAGAACCCATTATTTAATAGATAAGAGTGTATTGTTCTTTTTCTGTCAGAAATGACCGTGGGCAAGTGTTAAGTAATTCATAATGCTATTTTTAGTATAGCACGTACTGAAGATTGAACCTTCCACCTCCAGAAGACTGTCACTAAAAACTGATTATAACTTAACACTTGCTCTATATTCATTATACACCAAATAAGAAATATTCCCTGAATTTCTTTTTCTCATTATGACCCCTTACATTTGAGTCATTCTCTAAAATCAAAATTATGTAATGAATATTGATCAAAATAGTGACGAAACGATTCCATTTTTTAGCGGATTCCGATACAAGTACCGATTCTGATTCCGATTTGTTTTAAATTTCTAAATATTTAATTATAGAGTTGTTGATTTTTTTTAATTTTCGGATCATTATTACATCCTGTGCAGTGTATGCATATATTTTCGAAAAAGTATAAGCACACTTATCAGGAAGATTTAGTGTTAGGGTTAGGGTTAGAGTTAAACGATTAGATCTTTCTTACCATTTTTCTTTAATCTTTACCTCATATTATTTGATGAACTCGTTCTGAGATTTTTATCTATATTTTTCACTTGTGCCATATTTTTCTATTTTTTACTTGTGTCATATTATCTGTGCCATCTTATCTGTGCCATTCTTACTGTGCTATTTCTTCTGGTGCAGTTTTTAACATAAATTTGTCGTCATGTAATTTTAGTTTTACTGGTAGTTAAAACTCAATAAATATTAATCATGTTATCATTAGTTTCTAGCAATGGAAAATTACATTTTAAAGAACAACAAGAAAAAGTAAAAAGAATCGGTTTTGGAATCGGAAATATGGCTAAAATCTTCCGATTCCGATACCTTAAAATATTCCGATTTTCTCATTCCCGACTATGTTTCCGATTAATCGTAGCAACACTAGATCAAAATAAGAATAAGGATTCGAGACATAATGTTTAGTATCATTAGATATCGACTTTAATCTGTGTAAGGGCACATAAAAGTGTGACAAAACTGTTCTGTTTGTTGAATTAATTTAATTTTCCTAGAACGGGTATTCTTCTTCTACTATATATATATATATATATATATATATATATATATATATATATATATATATATATATATATATTAGTGCGTGTATGTGTGCGTGTGTGTATAAAACAAACCTTTCTCACAATAAGTTAACGACATTGTCCTTTTGTTATTCTTTGTTTCTATTTGTTTGACCTGATGACCTTTCAGATATTTCACAACTGACATTTCTAATGTGATTCGTAGACGAAGGATATGACTGATACTGACAAGAGATTCGTTTTTATTGATCTTTCAATTTATTCGCCAATTTGCTGTCTTGTTTCTTTTTCCCTTTCCGGGTGCCTTCTCCGCCGTTTTGCCCTTTGACATCTGGAATTGAATGATGGATAATGACACAGATATTTCTATGAAACTCAATTGGTTTACCACTCCTTCTTCATTTTCATTTAAAATAATAATTTAATAATTTCCACCCCAATCGACGAGAGAACAATCGATAGCCTAAACGTTGTTCCATATAAACTCGCTTGCCCCTCCTTCTTAACTATTTTAAAAGGTAACTGAATTCTTTTCACTCAGAAATACCAAGGAAACATAGCCTAAAAACTTGGTACATAATGCTTCGTTTGCCCCTGCTTCCCCTTGTCCCTTTTAAAAGATAATTTAATTATTTCTAACAAAAGCAACCAAAGTACAATAGCCTCCAAACGTGTTAGATATTACTTGGGTTACCCCTTTTTCGTGTTTCTTATTTTAAAAAGAAATTAAATTATTTCCACGTCAAACAACTAGTGGAAAATAAATAGCTTAAAAACGTGTTACATATAACTTGTTTTGCTCTGCATTTTCAAAAGATAATTTAATGATCTCTACACTAAACGATCAAGAAACAATTAATAGCCTCAACACGCGTCATATATTATTTGGTCTGCCCCTTCGTCTTCTTTATCATTTTAAAATTTAATTTAATTATTTCCACCCCAAACAACCAGTGGGCAATTAATAGCCTCAAAATTCGTTACATATTACGTGGTTTGCGCTTCCATTTACTTTTGAATTTTCAAAGAAAATCTAATGATCTCAACACTAAACGACCAGGAAACAATTAATAGCCTCAAAACGTGTTACATACTACTTGCTTTGCCCCTTCGTTCTTATTTCACACTTTAAACGATTATATACTTATTTTATCTCATTATACATGTTATGTTACACATTATTAGGGTTATATCACTTCGTGTAATGTACTTTTCTGCATATTTCTTTATGATTATGTTCATTTTCTGGTGTGTTTATCCACCAATCTACTCGTTTTGTCAGTCGGCAATTTTAAAGCAAATTGCTTCACATCATCACCTGAAGGAAGAAAAAGCTCTCCTACAGAAAAAATTATTGACGCAATTAAACAAACAGCATCTCTACTACACTCTCTCGAATAAATGGCAACTTTGGGTTTTTTGTTAACACAAGCAAAGCAAAGCACATTCGCTTGAACTAACATGAAAATATCGTTTTCCTAAGTGGGACTGGTCTGTAAAATGTCGATGAGTTTACCTAATTTGGCAGTAAAGTTGCAAAGAAAAGTTTCACATCAAACATAGCTTATTACCATCCCTATAACATCTACTATGTAGGTTCCGAATTTCATAAAATTAGCGCAGTACTATTTAAATTAATAGAAACCTTTTTTATAAACGAAGGGGGTCCTACACTCTTTGGTTCACTTTTAAATAAACAAAACATTGTTTATTACACTCGTTGAAACGTTTACTATCTATGTTCCTAATTTCGTAAAAATCTCTCCGGTAGTTTTTTATCTTTTTGTTTTCTCTTTTGTTTTCATTTTACTCTTTTTTCTCTTTTGTTTTCATTTTACAACAGTTTGTTCTCAGAAATATAGGGGCCATTTGATGAGGTTAGCACTTGATTTCTATATAGGATACATAGACATCCGAGTGTTGAAGTAAAATGCTCTACTTCGCAAACGTTAAGTTAGTATAGCACTGAACAACATTCATTTTCCTCTTCCAAATAAACCACTTTATCATGTTATAGTTTATTTTTATATTCCAGAAAACAATGGAGACAATGTTAACCAGATTGGCAGGAGGTGCAGAATTCATCGATGATGTAATTGCTACAGGCGCTAAACAACATGAACTTCTACAGCGTTTGATTTCTACATTTGAGCAAATTCAGCAGTATTCCTTGATCTTACCGAATTCCAGAATAAGAATGCATCTAGTTTGATGTAGTATCCAGCGTAGTGTTGTTACCTGAGGTAATCATTATTTGTATGAGCCAGTGTATAGTTGTGTCGAGGGGATCTCTTTTGGGCTTCGAATACTATGTTATTTTTAATATTTGCCCAGGGTTTACTTGAAGGGTGAAGTATCCTTATGTATCCTTATATAGAGACACCGAATACACTCGAGAATGGCGTCTAGTAAGCATATAATGATCTATGAGTTTTTTCTATCGAACAGTGTTCGACTATTGGAAACCAATTTGTAAGGTACAGAATGATCGATAAATGGGGTCCGAATGAACTGAATGAATAAATATTTGTTTCTGAATCTTATTATTTTTTGAACAACTTAATATTTGTTTCGGAATTTTATAGATGAAGATTGATAATTTGTATTATTTTAATAATTCGGACTATTGTACTCATATTAGATGTTATTCTTACAAGGTTTCGGCCGATGTAACTTCCTAGTTTATTCAGATGCATCCTGTTATATTCGGAAATCTTTCGATCGAAACTCGGAGTTTCGAAGGGAAACCTTTATTTAATCTACAGGAGTAGATTGCTCTTGTTCTGTCAGTCATGACTAGATAAAAGTCTTAAATAATTCGTAATTGAACTTTAGTATCGCCCGTGGTGAGGATTGAACGTTTAACTTCCAGAAGACTGTCACTTAGAACTGATTATTACTTAGCACTTATATCCGTTGCGTCGCAGGTCTGCAAAGACTTGTGCCATAACGTATATAAGGTCTATGGTTACATCAACCACAACGCTGTGAGAAGAACACCCAAGATGAGAATAGTAGTCCGAATAATCGAAATACTAGAAATGTATATTTATATAAGTATATTTTCTTTGCATTTTCCCTTTCGGCATTCTAGTTTTTTGTATTATGTATGTTTAAGATTAAATTTTCGTCTCAAAAACTATTTTATTTCTTTATAGGCATTTCGCTGAAACCATTTGTTATGGCCAGAGTCTGTCCCCTGAGAAAAGCGACATGAGATCAACTCTGCCGTGCATAACAGCTACGCTTACTGTGATAACAGCAGAACGCTGTTAACACTGACTCACTTCGAAATAGACTTTTAAAGTGATTACGGTTGAGTGAAGAGTTGAAAGCGACGATGGTTGAAAGAAAATTTTAAAGTGACAAGGAATGTAGGGAGATTTCGGAGTGGCAACGTTTGAGGAAGACTTGAAAGCGACGACGGTTGAAGGAAGAGTTAAAAGCGACGACGGTTTAAAGAGTTGTACAAATGAATATTACAGACATTTATGAAAGGAATTTTTAAATAAATGTTAAATTGTTAATAAAAATATTTTTTTTATTTTTATTTTGTAGAAGTGAAATTTGAAAAAACGTGCACGCACGAAAAGTAATGTCCAACTCCCAAATTATATTAACAATTCTCCAAAACACGACGACGCCAACTCTAAAAAAATCTGACTCTATAATTGTAATTAAAAATTCTTCAAAAGACGACCTTCGTTAATCGAGTAACCTGACACAAAACGCCAATTCAATGCATTTCTCTTTTTCTTCTGAACACTTGACGTATCATAATTTTACTGTCACAATGGCAAGAAAGTTGTTACTCTTTTGCTTTAGACGAGAATTCGCCGATGCAAGACAATGCTCATTTGCATAAGTGAGGTATTTTCGTCGCACAAAAATAACAAGAGTCTCTCTCGTAATCGGAACGCTCTGGGTTCAATCCCAGATGAACGACACACGGCGGGACCCTTACTCCTTTACCGCATGCTGGCTGCTATACCTTCCCTTATTGCTTTTACTGTTTCTTTATCACAATCGACATAACTCCCTTGAAATTCGAATTCTTTAAAAGGAAAACAAATGAAAAAAGGCGTAGGAAAAGGGGCATTTAGTACCCCCAAAAGAGCAGTCTTGATTGGACGGAAATAAAAATGTCCCCAGTCAAGAAAGACCTCTCATGTCCGGAGACAAAGTAGATACTACACTTTGATCCTATGCTGGTGCACTGTCCTCTTTTTTCACTTTCTATCTCACTAGTGACATTCTCCAGGGTAACGACCCCACCCCGCTGTTTTTTATGTCACTAACAAACATCAATTACTTACGGATATGTCTGATCAATAGAAAAAGTCTCTTGAATAAGCCCAGCCGGAAATTAAAACTTTCAGACTCAAATAAATGATTTGTGGTGGCAAATACCGGAACGACAATCAAAAAATAGACCGTAGCTTCTTTTCATTTCGATTTATTTTTACTGTCTTTTCTAAACAAATTCAAAAAAGATTCCATCGTCGTCTACAGAATCGTCACTGCTAGGATTGAAAAAAAATTACCCCTTCTGTACACATAGACCGAACTAGTAAAACCACGTGGTAGGATAGATAGAATTGTCAGGAAAAGAGAAAATCGATGGGGGTGATATGTTTTGCTAGTATATAGGGAGTGTAGAATATAGACCTTAGGGATTATTTTCGACAAACTCTTCACTCTCACTTCCACCGTGTTTGTCCTTCAATCTTCACATTCCATTACGTTTTTGAGTCAGCTGATGTTTTCAATGGGTGTTATGTGGTGAGTTTCAATCCTGTCATAATATTCATCATCATTCAACTGTCAAACCATCCATCTCATTATCTCTCATCCTCGCGTGTTATTTGGCTTTGATAAGATGTGACGTTTTAGTAAGTAAGAACATAAATCAGTCGTGAGACTGCATACATCTACCTGATAACGTAAGGATGGGGTAAAGTCTAACATGAGCATTACCTCTCTATATTATATGAACTATTCCCGATGTTCTGCTATGAAAACGTTAATAATTCAAAAGATTTAACTGACCAGGCTGACATGTTGTAATGTAGTTACTGTTTTCAAAGAGCATCAGATTCATTAATAAATATTGAAACATAAGAAGTGGAAATTCCGTTAACATTTCGGTACTGACCTGACTGTAATGGACAGGGTCAAAGCTCAATACCAAAATGATATAAGATGCTGGAATTCATCGGCTGCAATATGGGCCAAGTAACGAGTCTCTTTGGTCAACAGAACCGAAGTTATCCCCAAAAGTGTGACCTTTACCTTTCTGTGATAACTTTCCGTGACTTTGACCTTTGACCTCGATATCCCAAAATCAAAGCAGGTATGAGGTAAGCTATGATAGACACTTTGACCAAGTTTGTCGATGTGCACGCTATGCTGTACACAAATATACTCGACCGAAACATAACCTCCTTTTGATTGGATATCTCAAACGGATATTGTATCACTGCGTTAGATTGTGCGTTGTGATTCCCGTTAGAACTGTTACTGCATCTTTTCTGGTCAGGAAATTATGATGTAGTAGTTCTGCTGTCTCTTTCTCTGCGAGTGTTCTTGACAGATCTTTGTCTTCCATCTAATTCGATAGCCAAAAGTGATGATAATTTTTGCCATAGTTGAACCAGACAATAATGACTTTTTCCGTTACAAAAGCAATCATAGTTTCAAACAGATTCCCATCAGCATCACATTCTCTCTACTCTCTGAAAATTGACTCACTGCTTTTCATCCTTCTTTTAATGTATGTCAGTTGGTCTCCACATATGCTAATTTGTTACTTACACAGTCCTAACTATAAAAGTCTACAACTGTGAAGAGAATCTCTTTTTTACTTTGGCAGATGTCTCTCATTCTCCTTTTCAGCTGGCAAGTGTTCCTCTTTATTGTCACACAAACCAGTTATTTTTGTTTGAGTTTCAGCTATAGTAAGGTTTTTGTTCAAGATTTTGCAATGGTTCAGTGACAAGACGTCTGCAGTCACGTTATATAAGTCGGCTGCCACTTAAGCGTAATATACGAACGAGCATGTTATTTCAAGCTTAAGCACAAAAAATAGACTGGCTGAAATTCTTGGACTCGTCTAAAAGAGGAACCTGCACATTCTTAATACTTTATGCCGATTAAGTCTATTTAATTCTGCTTGCAAGCACTTGTATTACCATTTATTAGATTTATATATTAATAGCAAGAACACCCGATGTTTCTCTGGATTGAATAAGGATCACTACTATGTACTTTTTCACTATGCTCATAACACTATATAAAGGACTTATAAAAGTAGTATAAATAGTGGTAGTTGTTGTGACTCAACTGACGACGGGTACGTCTAGTAATTTCATGCAGGATATCGAAATCCGAAAGAACGTGTGTTTTTACTACCCCTCCTTTCCTTTCGATCCCTAATATAGTCGGAAGAAGCTGAAATGTTTGAAAACTCTCTGAATTAGTGTCTTATACTTATGGTTCAGCATATGACATATGGTAACGAAACATGGGCACCTAATAATGCAGTAATATAACACCTAAGAGTGGCACAATACAAAATGGAACACATTATGCTCGGCATTAGTTTACATGAAAGAAAAAGGAATACCTGGAGCAGACAGCAAACTGGGGTATATGACATCATTACTACCATACGAATGGAAAAACATAGATTGGAATGTCACCTTTCGAGATGTACAGACAACAGGTATACATATAAAGTGACAGAATGGACCGCGAGACAATGGAAAAAACCTAGTGGAAAGTCAAAAACAGTGGAGAGACGACCTCGATAGTCAACTAGGTCCTTCTTAGCCACGCCTTGACAGGGATAAGACAAGGCGGAAAGAAAGTAAGGAAGGGTTCCTCCACCAGGAGTGAAATAAAAAAGACCTTAATGATGATGATGATGATGATGATGATGATGATGATGATGATGATGATGATGATTACATATGCTTTTCCTACATTAGATGTTGAATTCTTCCTGTTTACGATTTGTGACTTGAATAATAGAAAGAATTAAAAATAACTACAATTACCTTGATTATTTGCTCTGGGATTTTGTTTACTTTTTATAACAATTTACAGCAAGCACATCAACTGCAACTTCCCATTCATATACGCGTAGGGGTGTGGCAGACTCGAAAACAGGTTACCAATCACTGTGACGCCGAACACCCTAGAGAGAATTGATCGCGTTGTTTTGTAATATCGATTTCCTTCTATGACACAACTTCCTGTACACGTATCTCTAATCTCCAACTGTCCCTCGAATGAAAAATTCCATTTTCTTACTTAACCTAACCCTGACATAGAAATGTCTTGGTTTTTTAGTTCATTTCTACTCAACCAAGTTTAATATTACTATATGTTTATCGAATCTGAGCATACTTTTTATTTGACAAAAATATTATTAGGTTTCAAAATTACTTTCAAATAAGAGAGTGTCACATTAATAACTACATATCAGTGATTAAGATGGATTATCACCGATTTTCTGGAGGCGGGTTTCTCTTCAAAGTGAAGATAAATATAACATTGTGTGAAGGATGTCATCGATCTCTGCAGATGGCCTGTAATCTTCTAGTTGAGAAGAAACAGCCGAATCTCTCATTAACACGTTGAGAGTAGTTGCTCAATCGTTACTCACGTCTAGTTGTAAATATAGTTGTAGTAGTGATGAGACACCAGACTTCTCTGTTTTCCTCTTTGTTCTTTGCATCTGTAATAATGTAACAAATAAAAAACAACAGAAAATGACTCCATTTTCCTCTCTGGGACTTGGTTTATTTTTTATAGCAAATACATCTAGATGAACTGCGTCTTCTCTTTCCAACATCCATAGGATGATGAAATCCTCGAAATCAACGCCCGTTCACTTTAACGCTGGGATCTCAGGAGACAGAATCGAGCTCGCTTATATGCAACGTACTTCCTCCCATAACATAACTTTCGGTACACGTTAGCCTAACCTCTACGTGCCCCATAATGGAAAATTCAATTTTCTAGCATATTTAAACCGTTCGTTGAATTTTCCGTTTTTGACACTATGTGCACAAATGCAAATTCAATATTGGTACACGTGACTAAATAACAAGGCTTCTTAAAAAACAATGCCTATATTAAATTCTTGTTTATGTTGAAGTTCAAGGACTATAGGTGAATTAAAAACCGGCGTCACGAATTCAGGTTTCCATCATCCAGAGAAATTGCCAGTGTCTTTACATATCAAGTTTCGATAGAGGAAATGCTAATCAGTTTGACATTCCAAGCCGAGTTACGGAGTAATTAAATTCTTATAAGATTTCTGCCTGGATATTTGAACGCCAGTTTATATTGGACTTTCTTTGCTTCACCTTCACTTTCAGTGGGCGACTGGGCTATGGGCTAACCTTTCTCGCCGCTTTAACGATATATCGCCCTTTTGCAGCTATTTTGTGTGTGTTCAATAAAAGAGACGATTCTCTGCGGAGAGAGATTCAGGTGGCGGGTGTTAGCAATTCGGGCGGCAGTAAAAGCGTTTTCGAAATATGATTGCTACAGTATTCGCGCGCGTTGGAAATGAGTTCGGGTCACGTGACAATAAAAATGGCAGTCAGATTAATTTTATTATTTCTTTCAGGACAGCAATGGCTCAAGTTGATTCCTGCCCTTTACCCAATGTTGTAAATGATTAATTGATTCACAGAGAATGAGTGTCCACCCTTTTATTTAGAATGCTAAATCTCTCTCTCTCCCTCTATCTCTATCTCTATCTATCTATCTCTCTCTCTCTCTCTCTCTCTCTCTCTCTCTCTCTCTCTCTCTCTATCTATCTATCTATCTATCTATCTAGTTCTATATATTTCTATATTTTTCTATTTGCGTGCTTCCTCCCACCCCATTCCTTGCTATACAAGCGCCTACCTTATGTCAAATCAGATGCTACAGAACGACTGACCAATCGAAGATGGGATACAATACCGAGTAGAATGAAGATCGAACACACACACATTACACATTCGCACCACCTAAAAGGAGAAGACCCCCCCCCCGAAATGTCCAACATGTAAATGTCCCTTTATAGTCAAACACATTCTTACAACATGTGACAAATTCAAACAAATATACCCCAAATACTATCAGACAGGTAATTGAGACACCAGGCGAGAAAAAATAATAAATGTCCTAAAACATGTTAATCTTCTCAAACAAAAAATATGAACAAAAATAGCTATAAAAATCAATGCCCTAAAAACAAAAACAAGTAAACCTTTTCTTTGGCATTAAATGACTCATCGAGATTGAAGTACCGTTAACCAAAACAAACTTACTCACTAAACAGATCATCTCACCCCCTTACGATTTAATGTCACTTGCCTAATTAATGTGTTTACCATAAAATCATTACCATTTAATAAAAACATTATTCGTCTTACACAAAACTTATATTTTGTATAATTGTTTTTTTTATCCGTTTGACAGAATTAGGTAGTTCCTATCTGACATTGGACGTGCCTTGTTGCATCCATGGGCTGTCCTATATTGAGGATTGTCCTGGTATCGCATCTGGTCCTCATAGAGAGGTTGATGGCTAGAAACAAGCAAACAAGACAGGCTACAGGCCATACCGTATTGGGACAGATACAACAAATGACTAACTCTATCCCCTCTGAGGAGTGATTAGCCAAAATGGTTAGGACAGTAAATGCCCAAGTGCCAGACCAAACGACTCCTAATGGACCCTCGATTTAATGGTCGTCTACCTAATAATATTTATTTAAAATAAATATGATTGGTCTTATATCTGCTGCTACATAATTTACTGTTGCAGTATGAAAGACACTCATCCTTCTTTATTTAAGGGACACCCAAAGAAACTTTTCTTTCCATAATTATCAATAAAGTCCGTTATTTTTTATCGTACAGCGCTTGTTAATCTGTAACCATTTAAATGTTGACTGAGAAAAATACTATTTCAAACATAAGCGTTACCAAATGTAGAAATTGCTATTTAAAACTAAAGTGTTGCAGACAAGAGTACATTTTATTTTAAACTCACGCGTTACAGACCGAAAAATTGTAATTTTAAATTTTAGCGTTACAGACCGATCAAAGTGATATTTCAAACTTAAGCGTTACAATCCCAAGAAATTGCTATTTCAAACTTAAGTGTTACAGATCGAATAAATTGCTATTTCCAACTTAAGCGTTACAATCCAAAGAAATTGCTATTTCCAAACTTAAGCGTTACAGACAAAATAGATTGCAATGTTGAACTTAAGCGTTACAAACAGAAAAAATAATATTTCAAACTTAAGCGTTACAGAGCGAAGAAAACGCCATTCAAACTGAAACGTTACCGACCGAATAAATTAGTATTTCAAACTTAAGCGTTACAAACCGAGGAAAATGATATTTGAAACTTCAGCGTGATAGACAAATGTAAATTATATATTAAACTTAAACTTTACAAACACAAAGAAAATGTTATTTTAAATTTAAATGTTACAGAGCGTAAGAAATGATATTTCAAACTTAAGCGTAACAGAGTGAATTCTATAGTAATCTAAAACGTCAGACGGAAGGAAGTGTTAATTAAACCTTAAGCTTTATAGAACGAACAAAAGGCTATGTATATAAACATTACAGACCAAAGAAAATGTTATTTCAAACTTAAGCATTATAGGCGAAAAAAATGTTGTTGTTTTTTATTTAGGTGTTACAAACCTAATAACACGTAATGCTCTTTCAAACTTGAGCATAACAGATCAAACAAATTCAATTTTAACCTTAAGCATTACAGATTAATGACCGACAGACAGAGCCTCGTGTAGCTATGCATAGACACGTTTTAAAAGCAACTATTGTTATTCAGAAATCGTCACGTAGGAAGAAAGACACGTGTGAGCAATTCTTTCATAAGATTATTCCATTTTCTCCTTGATATTTCGACGTAAAATTATTAAATAAGGCAATTCGCCTTACATCTTTGCCAATATCGAATAATGATTAATAGAACAATGAATTCAATTCATTTAAATCTAACGACAGTGTGAACAGAGTTACGCTGTGTTTCATCTAGCGAGACGACATTAGATAATTGCTTTATCGAGATGAGAGGTGCCGTCCGCCTATGTATCAGGCTTCAGTTTGAAATAACATTCTCATTGCTTGAAAGGCAGATTGTAAGGTTCTTCTTGGGGACGGATACTACGCAATGCGACACAATGGAGTGTGTAAATACTAAACATCCAGTGTAGCAGAAAGTCTTGGGAACATATATAGCAGTTGGATAAAATAATACGAACACCTTGTGAATTTAGCATCAACTTTGAAACATCTATAAAAATTGAAAATAATTACCACCATTTTGGTTTCATTTTTTTATTTATTGTTATTGTTGTCCTGAATTAATTAGTGAAATTTATTTGTTTTATTTCTGGTAATGCATATTAATTATAACAATTTAAATGACAGATCTATCAGATTTCCGAAGCGAGCAGATTGTTGGTGTCCGAATGGCAGGTGCTATTGTAACGGAAGTGGCTGTATTGAGAAGAACTGTCTCGAAGATGATAATAGCCTATGCATAGGAAGGGAGAACATCCTCTTCTAAACAAAATTCTGGAAGAAAGCCGAAGCTTTCTGAAAAATATCGTAGAGCCTTTGTAAGTATTGTAAACAAAATTACAAAACCACAACACCCAAAATTACAGCAGAGTTTAACAATCATTGGATAATCGCGTTTCGACAAAAACTGCTCACCGAGAGCTTCACAATGCTGGTTTTCATAATAGGGCTGTTATCAGAAAACCACTGTTTTTAGAACACAAAAGTTGAAAAACGTAAAGAGTTATGTAGAAACGCCAGAAATGTGTCCCCAGTGCAGTAGAAGAATGTCATTTTCTACTATGAATCATCTTTTACTCTATTCCAAACCTCTAGCTGTGTGTATGTTTGAAGACAGACGAAATAAGCCTTCAATCAGACTGCTTTCCTCCGAAGGTTACACATGGAAGTTGATCGGTAATGATTAGAACGGCTATATCTTGAAATTCCGATGCTCTATAGTTTCTCTGCATAAAAGTATCAATAATCATGATTTTGTTAAAATGTTAGGTGATCAAGTTCATCCTATGGTAAGATAACTGCTCCCAGACCGAAATGCTATCTTTCAGGATTATAATGCTCCAATTCACACGGCCAAACTTGTAACTAAATGGCAAGTGAAGTAGAACATCTAATCCGGCCACCACAATCCCCAGATTTAAATATTATTGGACATTTGTGGTGTATTTTAGAAAAACAAGTGAGAAGCCGATACCCCCTCGCTTATCATTGAAAGAACTAGAAATAAGTTTTAGCTGAAGAATGGTATAAATTACTCATTCAAGCGTTGTATGAATCCATTCCACATCGCATTCAATCAGCTATTGATGCAAAAAGAAGGTTCTACACTGTATAAAGATATATTTATTTAAGATTGTAAGGTGTTCCTATTTTTTGTCCAACCTCTGTATATATATATATATATATATCCTAGAAAGATCTGTTGGAAAGAAGTCATACGCCATCCACTATGTCTATTAAATTATTACAGCTACATACCAAGAAAACGGATCTGTTTAACCTTACATAGGTATATCGGACAAGACAGAGAAGGGTAACAACCCTAATTAAAGTCAGTGTACTCAATGATGCCAGGCTAAACAGAACTGATGGGTGGATAGTACTAAATACCAAGATCTTATGCTCTACACGAAGAGAAATGTGAACCATAAGAATATTTAATCCAGTCCAGTAATCATTGAAGCCACTGTCTCGCATTGAAACGGTGGCGCAGCAGAATAATACGCTGTTTTATTCTGGGGGATTTCTTTTTTATTATTATTTTGCAAAAATTTGAGATTTTTTTAATTTTTTATTTTGCAAACATCAATTTGCTTTTTGATTTTTGCAGGTTAGTCCACCGTAAAAATTATTTTTCTAATAAACTTTTGATATGTCTTTTTAAGGGTGTAAGCATTTTATATTTGTCTTTATGCCAACGTGATAATGAATCAGGGGTTATATATCAAAAGAAGTCGTCGTACCAGCCTTAACACCATTGTTTTCTCAGTCTTTTAAGATCAACCCGTACAAACTATTAGCGCCATTGTGTAAAATATTTCAATTTCATTTTTAATTATCCCTATTTGATTTTATTATTTGTTAATTAATTAATATTTGCAAAATAGAAATGAAATAAAACAATATTTTGATATAGTTTAATTCTTATTTTTAAAATATACTATATTTAAATTCCATTTTTAATTAACACTGTTTGATTTTATTATTAATTAATTTATGTATTTATAAACAATGTTTTATTTCATTATTTGTCACGACAGAAATCAAAAAAACAAACTATTAATTACACAAAAAGCAAACCGGGCAAAATAATACGCCGTATAATTTTACTCTCAAAGTGGTTGCCATGTGAAACAAAACTAATCGCAAAAAAACTGCCATCGATTTTAAAGCTAAAATCTTTGATATAACTAAATAGACGCTTAGAATTCTAAAAAGAGCTTCCAGATAGAGTATCTGCAATAGCGAGTAAATGTTTGGCATCCGGTAGAGTTCCCCGTTCCCAACAAGAAACAAAGAGAAAAGAAAATTGAAAATCAAAAGACGATTGAACCAATAACTCACTTTTAATCGATCGCTATTTTCTTATTTATGTCGAGATTTCGGGGGGGTGAGAGGGGGTATTGGCGAATAAAGAAGGGGACCTGACCTCAACCAGGAGGACAGCCATGATATAGGGAGAATACCTGATTACTTCTGAGAATCTTTCTTGCCGCTGGGGAACACTTACTTCATTGTAGCCGCTAGCTAAGTAATAATTTGACGGTGTTGATAGAAAACGTGATCTTCGTGTTGTAAACCGATCGATTGAGGACATGTTGTTGTCCGTCTTTCAGGGGCCTCAAGTGGTAATGACTGCTCGGCCGGTACACTAATAAATAATTAGATGCCAACGTTAATCAACTTAAATATTTATATATTAATACGCGTGTATCTTCGTTTTGTGTCACGCTATCAGTAACGCACACGTATTAAGTTACAACAGCTACTTCCGGTATCAGAGTTAAAGTTTTGTTCTAGATTCCTATGAGATTTCCATGTAAATATAAATATTCAATTTATCAATATACATCAACATTCTTGTTCACAGAGTGGGCATGATAGCTAATTAAGCTCGTTCTGGTTTTAATAGATATATTACCGTAAGTAAATATATATATATATATATATATATATATATATATATATATATATATATATATATATATATATGGGAAGAGAAGGATGAAGGTAATCCGACGTGATGGGAAAATGAAAAAGGAAAACCAAAAAATGGATGTTTTTTATGTGTACATCAACGTTTCGTCTTTATTTATAAGACTTCATCAGGATGATAAAATAGAGAAAAAATGTCATGAAAGTACAGATACATGTAGGGTAGACATATTGGGAGGAAAAATAAAATGAAATAATGGCCCCTACTGGGTGGACGTCCGTACTTGTTGGAGAAATAGAAATGAATGTTGAAGAAAATGAGTGGGGAAAAAATGGAAGGGTGGGGTGAGCAAGGACTACTGTGGCTGGTGGTAAGAGAAAGAGGTTGCTATCATTTTCCAAATATTTCAA
>OY744532.1:38049405-38124405 GCA_963556195.1 Sepiola atlantica | reverse complement strand
TCTAATTTTACTCTTGATATCTTAATTATAAAATGCTACTCACAGTTTTGCAGAGATCGGACATCATCTTCTCCTTCATGTTACTGCTGAATTCAATGCTTTCACCTTTCATCTTTCTCGATTTTTACATCCCCCTCTCTCTCTCTCTCTCTCTCTCTCTCTTTCTTAATTCCTCATCCTCTCTTCATCCATTAATCTTTCACGCGTCGTCTTATTTTATGTTTCCTTTTCTCTCTTTTTCCGACGGCCGTTACAACATTGCTGTCTTTTTCCGTTTTCCTTATACTTATGTTTCTAATGCTATACTAGCTAATTTATAAAAACAGGCTCCGTCACAAGTCACTATATTATTTAGTTTCAGCATAATAAATCAAATACGCAAATGCAATATAGAAACCAAGAAAGCGTACATTAATTGTTTGTAACGTAAATAACGATGTTTATTAACCCTTTTTATCGCAGCTGTCGCAAGATTACGACCAGTCTATAACATCTGACAGCAGACGATAATGCATGTGTATTGGCAGCTGAAAATGGTATTGCTAGCTCGCATCGTGTTCGTGACGTTATGGAGAAATCCTGGATGTATAGATTTGTATATTATGCCAAAGGGGGTACTTTGGATGAGACGAGAGTAAGAATTGCTTGGATCCGGTAAAGATCAGCGAGCCCCCGCTGTTTCCAGGCAAGGATAGACGCCCCTGCTGGCGTAAGTTAGACAATAAAGAACCATAACTTACATTTAACCCTCTTAGCGCCACTGTCGCAAAATTGCGACAAGTCAATCACCTCCAATAGCAGACGATACTGCATGCGTATTAGCGACTGAAAACTTCCTAGTTAGCTTGCATCGTATTCAGCAAGTAACTAATAGGTTCATGGAATTATGACAATAATCCATGAGCAGATAGTCAACCTCATTATGAATGCCACCATCACAATATTCAAATTAATCAAATTTTAAAATCTATTTTGATAGGCCTACTTATATGTTACAAATGGCATCTACATTGTTTGGGCATACAATGAAAGGTTAAGCTTACAGAGCCATTTTAAAAATAGGTGTAAAAAATCATTTTTCTACAACAACAAAAAAATCACCGCTCAGAGGGTTAAAACATTTATTAAAAGCTCCGTGTGCTATCCAAGAAGTTCAATGCACTTTACTAATATTCCAGGGACTGAGCGATATACTTTGGCGCACAGCTCCAACGATACTTGAGCAAGGGTGTTTAATTTTTCTTAAACCATAAATGCTATATTTTTATATTGGTTTGAAAAAGTGAAAAACGTTCATAGGTGTAATACAAAGTAGTTAAAATGATTTTTTTTTAATATATATCTATTGAACAAAAATAAATGATGTTGCAAATGTGCAACAAATGGCATCACATTTTACATGTATTACAATACATGCATCTAAATTATCATAATACACTAGAGAATCATAAAATAATTGTTACTTACAATTATAATGACCAGACTTAAAAGTTTAGACCTTTGAATTAGGCAACTGATACACCGATGACACTCGCCCGTAACATCGAAGATACTGATTACTTATTTTGCGAGTGTACTAATATAACATCGCACTAATACCTACTCACACTTGCTAACAGGCTCATTGAAGATGTAAAACAAGTTGCAGTTTGACACATTTTCGTAGAATATTATGTTAAATAGGCATTCTGTTGCAATTTGTCATATTTGAAACAAAAAGCATTTAAGGGTTAAGTTACAAATAACATTTTCAGCGGCACTTTAGCAATGTCAGCTAGGAATAGTTTCTATATAAAAATATTCGATTACTGTTTTCGAATAACACATGAAATAAAAGAAATGTTTTAGTATGAATAAAGTTACAAACAAAATAAGATATATAGTTACTTATGGTAGACCTTGCTCTCCATAGAGTGCAATGCATTTTGTTACTATTTTAGACACTGAGCGATATATGTTAGTGTACAGCTACAACGGCATATGAGCAATGGCACCTCGGATTTGTTCTTTAAGTTCAATGATGATATGAAAATATATTATTTCTTGCTTATAAATTACACATTAAATAGAATAAATGCTTAAGTATAAACTAATTTTAAAAAATAAAAGAAATAGTTACTTATGGCGAACCTTGTATATCTATAGAAGTAATTAGAGAGAGTGGGAGAATAGAGGGAGATAAAGAGAGAGTGGGAGAGAAAGTGGGCATATAATCACTTGTCGTCTCGTGTGTTAAAAGCCTGACATTATCCGAAATCATAAAATATTAGTAAGTCGCTGTATACATTAGAGCCTAACATATAATTCTACCATTAAGGACATATTTCTTTTTCTGTCAACGATGGTGACGCTGTGTCTGGGGAAGTTATATCAGATTAACTCCGACTTACATTCAGGCACGAGGCAACACGAAACGAACCAAAAATGATACAGCAAAAACAATCTACTGGAAAAACAATATTTTCGACAAAAACGACGTTTTATCTTCAAGATTTGGCTATTTATTTATTCTTAAGGTAGATTTCGAATGCATATTTATGGTCAACTAATAAAATTATATATATATATATATATATATATATATATATATATATATATATATATATATATATATATATATATATGATATTTGTTTCGACGGATTCGTTTGTTTAATAGAATACTAGCAGGATGACCCGACGTTGCTCGGGATGGAATTAAGATCACTTTCTTACTATGTGTCAGTTTCGCCTTCGAATAAGATGAAGCTGAAACGTTGGAAAACTTTCTGAATTTCTTTTTATGCATAAGGTTTTAATTTAATTAAAATCGAATATACGTAGATGTAGATATTATACACATAGAGGGGAACGTAGAGATTCAGAACCACTTCCATCGTCTTCACCGGAGTATTTATATCACATGATATAAATTTCATGAAACTAAAGTATAATTTAAGTTTCCATTTCTTCAGTAATTCGTCATTTTTCGTATCGCCCGCACCGAGGATTTAACCTTCAACCTTCAGATGACTATCACTCAGAACTCAATTTTACTTAGTACTATATCAACTGCACCACGATACTGGTATGAATTTGTGGGAGCCTTAAACCTATTCTTGTTTTAAAGTACAGTCTGACTACTTATCACTATATATTCTTACTTTTATTCCTACATATTACTGTATATATATATATATATATATATATATATATATATATATATATATATATATGTGTGTGTGTGTGTATGTGTGTATATATATATATATATTATATATATATATATATATATATATAATTTTTACTTTGTCTCCGACTTTTCGATATAGCCACGTATTACGGCTTTCCTGTATTCTCTTAGCCTCACGTTTTTGTGGGGACTTATGTCTCCCCTTTGTATATTGTCCCACACTTAGATGGGATCGCATAAACACAGTTCTTAGTCATACATTTTTCCGTAGGGGGTTTCGACACTCACTAGATGCTTTTGGAGAGTTGAATCGCTCATGAATAGTATCCTGATATCATATGGATTGTATATTCTTTGAATATTTTCAGACAAGCTCTTCATATACGATATTCAATCTGTGGTGCGTTTTCGGGTAGTGTCCTTTGATGTTTGGTCTACATTTCTTGAAGCTGATGCTATGCCATCTGGATAGTTGTTAAGGTGGAGGGTTTATCTCAGGCTGTCTATCTACTTTTGATGTATATTGTTGTTTATATATATTGTCTTTGCTCTATGCTGCACAGCTCCCAATTTAGGATAGTCCCCTAAAATGTCATCCTAATTCTACAGTGGCAACTTGCTTTGTTTAAAGTGAACTCAGCTAAAAAAAATGCCCTGATAGCCCCATTAGGAGTACATTTAAAGATTCGGGAAAACTTTCTTCCCCGGTGAACGTGTAAATTGTATTTAGATTCTCTAACCTTTCTTTCTATAGGGGAAACACAAACATCACACAGACATTGAGTGTATATATATATAGAAGATAAACCTATTGTATGTGTTTACAAAAACAATTGTATGCGTTTAACTGAAAACAAGTTTCTATTTTACAAATAGGTGTAAATTGGAGTTAACGAATAGTATTAGTGCGGAAATAATCACAGTAGATCTGAACGAGATTGAACACGACATATGGATTTCAGAGATGCGACAGTGTTGATTGACCTAATCACGAAGGCAGTAGGTATGGGCGAATAAGTGGAGGAAATACAGAAATAAAAAAAGAAGGAAATAGGGATGTTTTGGGGGCGGGCAGGTGAAACTTAGACAAAAAGAATTCGCTTTTGATTCAAAATTGATTAAATCACTGAAATCATTCTCCCCCCCCCCCCCTCGAAAGTGATGTTAACGTAAGGGATATTATCATAGATCTGAATTTAAACGACTTATTTATGAAAACACGCATCTAGAATCAGAGTGAAGCGTAGAAAACACAAAATTTTATAAACGGGTTCTATTTCTTTTTAATCTAAAATTACTGTATATAATATATATATATATATATATATATATATATAATCATCCACAGACACGTGTTTCGTCTTCTTACGACTCATATATATATATATATATATATATATATATATGATTATTTTTATTTACACAGACATGTACAAAACCTGCTACATATATATATATATATATATATCCATGTATATATATATATATAAATACATATACTAACATACGCATACATACATACATATACATATATAACTCTCTATCTATATATATACATATATATATACATATATCTACACACACACATATAAATACATATATCAAAATATATACATTCACATATACATATACTTACATATACATACACACAAATACACATATTAACATATATATACATATATATATCCACACATATATATATATAAATAAATATATCAACATATATATACACATATATATATGTATCCATACATATACATAAATACACATATTAACACATATATATATATATACGTATAAACATATATACACATATATATATATATATAAATATACATCCACATATATATATGCAAATACACATATTAACACACACACACATATATATATATATATATATATATATATATATATATATATATATATATATATATATATATATATATATATATGTGTGAAAAATGACAAATGGAAAACAGGTCAAAGTGCAGAAGAAAAACAAAAACAAGAGACCCGACAGGCCCCGCTCGCACCGGCGAACGTCTCCAGAAATAGCGAAGACTTGGAACAATCCCACCTTGAAGGCACACACATGGAGGAGGAGAGGACGATCCGATTGGACCACACGAGAAGACCCCAAGTGACATTGAAACATGACAACTGGGTGACACATTCCCCTCCTTACCACTTCTCCCCTTATACTTCTATCTATTTTCCCCCTGACCCTGACACTCACCCTCACACCCACTGAGCCAGTACAGGGGAGGCGGAGGGCGGAGGGCGGAGGGCGGAGGGGGCAAAACGAGATAAGAGGGAAGAAGACAGAGGAACCAGCCAGTACAAACACAAATAGAAGCGGGCATGAAACTGATACAATGCTAGAAATCAACTGGAACCCATCAGAGACAGGTCCACCAACCTGTCCTACACCAGGCCCCACAAAGCAACAAAAATCTCAAACGGAAATCCACCCCACAGCCAAACCAATGCAAGTGACAACCCACTACAAGAAAGATGGTGTGTGTTTTCTTTTCTTCTCTCCTAAGTGCAAGATGATAGGAAACACATGCATATATATATATATATATATATATATATATATATATATATATATATATATATATATATATTAGTAAGCTATTGCAATATATTTATGGCAATTAAGCTTCACAGAGGTTCCCGCGTTTCATTCCCAGGGGAATCTTCAGGAGCATCTGTGTATCTTAATTGCCATAAATATATTTTCATAGCTTACTACCTAGCTTTACTTACGTATCGAGCACTGTTGAAGTAAATGTTGAAAATTGATACATGAACAATTATATCTCTTTATAAAATTTTATGTGGATACATGAAATATATATATATATATATATATATATATATATATATATATATATATATATCAAGAAATACAGACGTTTGTGACATTTTTTGGGTGGAATGAAATTGAAAAAGTATAAAAACGAGAGGAAATGATTTTTTTTAAATTCATGAATATACTGAGCCGGCTTTGAGTTTTTTTAAAATTATTTTCTTCTCGTTTTTATACTTTTTCAATTTTATTCCACTCAAAAAAATGTCACAAACGTCTGTATTCCTTGCTGTAATTAAATTTTGTACCACGAAAAATTTATTTAAAATTTATGTAAACATATATATATATATATACATATATATATATATATATATATATATATATATATATATATATATAGTCTAAAGTGGATTTGAGTCAATTATAAACAAAGAATGAAATGCAGTTTAAATGTTTAAATTCCTAGGGACACTAACTAAATCCACATATCGCTGACTTATGACTTGTATAAGCCGATTTACTTTTGCAAAAACTCACGAATGCAAAAGGATATTCAATTATATAACAGTGAAACATAAACAAATGTGAAATAGAAAAAGGGGGTCATCAGCTGTAAACAGCTGATGACCCCCATTAAACTGTTTCGGAGATTTAAAAACAGAACAACTATCAAATCCATGGTTCTTCAGCGTTGCTCATCAAATTGTCACCTCCTTAATAACCAAATATACACACTATTCAATATGATGTTAATTATTATTCTCATATACACGTGTTTCATACTTTGTCCGATAATATCAGTGCGGAGGATTACTGTTCTGCCGGTCCCACCATTTGAACCCAGACCCAATTCTCAGTTTAAATTTTAAGTCTAAACCTCTCTATCGATGCGGCCAGCCCGACAGCCATAGGAAAAGAAGAGAATTAAAATCTATTTATGTGTTTACAAGCCGACATATCTAGTAGGCTGTCACGACAGTGTTTAACAATCCAATTGGGATAAGCATCGCCTTAAGCATTTTTATTTTGCAGCTGTTTACTTCCTTTTAAGGGCACATCCTGCATCAAGGAGACTATAAATAATATTATGTTAAATATTATAATTTCTTATCTACATACACATGTGTTTCCTCTGTGTGGAGGATGACTGTTCTACCGGTCGCATGATTCGAAATTATTTTAGTTTTGATATATACTTACATGTATATGTTTCATGTTTTAACCAACAATCACCAATGCGGATGGAGTAACTGTACCGCCGGTCAGACGATACGAACACCGAACTAGAATGCTTTGAATTGCAGCTTGTTACTGCTAAGGCGTTGTGACAAATTCATTTCAAATCTGAGAAAAATAATCTATGTATTTATTCTTTTAATTGTAAACAAAATTAGGAAGCTGCCCAATAAAAGGGAGATAACTCGCAACTTTGCTCAGTTTGAATCTCATGTTACATTGGTCTGCAAGTGCTCGATTTGGATGGTGCTTAATAATTATTTGTAATAACGAAATATATATATATATATATGCATATAAGTATATATTATTTACATGAATATGTATATCCACAGACACTTATTTAGTGATATAAAGAATAATCAGTGTGACTATACAACCAACGCATCGACCTCGGCGTTCGAACATTAGGCCCTCATTCATCACTGACTGTGAAAGACCAACGTCTCATTATAGTATTTTTTTCTTGTACAGTGTATCAGAAATAACCAGGCATTTAAACTATTTTAGTTCAAATAGCGAATTATATATTATCCAGTTCGGTTGAGAAAAGCCATGTTAATGTTTTGTTGTCTAGCGCAGTTGGGTGGTCGGTATTTAAGGCATGACTCGATGATGTGGTCTACTGTCTGTTCAGAGTGACCACAGTCGCAGACAGTCGAGTTCTTGAGTCCCCATCGTTTAATGGTCGGGGCGAAACGACCAATACCTGTCCTAAGGCGGTTGAGCATTGTCCACTGCCGGCGAGGGAGGTCCATGCCTTGTAGGGTATCCGGGTCCTCCACAAATCTGTGCAACCTTGAGTTATCTGTTGCCTGCCATTCCTCCGTCCAGCAACGTTTTAGCCAGATTCGTTTTGTGACTTCACCGGGTGTTAAAAGCAGGAGCTGGTGGGCATGCTCCGAGAATGAGCGTCGTGGCTTCGGGCGAGATCGTGGAGGGGTCTCTGTGGTGAGCTTGTGGAGAAGGTGGTCCTCATCGATAATGCCCTTTCTTGACAGCTCAGGACAGTCGCCTCATGGCGCAGGGTTCGCGGTGCGATACCAGCGAGAATCGGTAGTTGGTTGATTGGTGTGGCGCGCAAGCAGCCAGAGACTGTGCGTAAGGTGGTGTTGAGCGTTACGTCCAGCTTCTTGGTGTGGGTGCTCCTGCATCAGGCTGGGGAGCAGTACTCAGCGGCGGAGAAGACTAATGCCTGGGTAGATATGCGCAGTGTCTTGGTTGAAGCACTCCAGCTGATACCATATAAGCGGCGTATTAGAGCGACACGGGCCGATGTCTTGGCAGACAGGTTTTTCAGGTGTTGCCGGAACGTCAGCGTGCGATCAAGCTTGACCCCGAGGTACGTCGGGGCAGCCTGGAACTGAAGTCTTTTGTTGTCAACTATGGTGTTAAGTTCGTGGTTTGACTCTCGGTATTTTAGATGGTATGCGGTGGACGTGCTCTTGGCCACGGAGAGCTTAAGGCGCTAGTTTGTCATGTAGCTTGACAAGGTGTTCATATCAGTCGTAATCCCCAATTCGATTGTCTCCCAGTTCTTGTTAGGGTGGCTAGGTCGTCAGTGTATCCATATTTCTTGGACATCGTGTCTGGGAGGTCGAAGATGTAAATGTTAAACAGCATTGGGGCAAGTACAGAGCCTTGTGGGTAACCATTTCTTAGCCGTCGGAGCTTGCTGTGTTGGCCGTTGCTGGTGTGAAGGGTGAAGCTGCGGTTGGTCAGCATTTCCATTATGAAGTCCACCATATGTCGGTCCGTGATTGCCTGTAGGAGCTTTAGGTGGAGTACACGGAGTCAGACAGTATCGTACGCTGCTGTGAGATCGAGGAGAACGAAGTCTGCCTTCTTACCTCGTTGGAAAGAATCCTCGATATCTTGGGTGAGGAGGGTTACATGGTCCATGGTGGACCTTCCGTGGCGGAAGCCAGCTTGCTCCTTTGGCAGTATTTGGTCGATCACTGGATCGAGGCGCGCATGGAGGAGACGCTCCATTATCTTGTATGGCACGCAGATGAGGGCGATGGGGCGATATCCCTTTGGGTCATCCAGCGGCTTGTTGGACTTCGGGAGAGCGATGACCTTGGCTCGTTGCCATATCTTCGGGAGCTTGGACATGCGGAAGAAGAGGGAGCAAATAGATCAAAGCCACTCTGTGGCCTTGCTACCTTGGTGAAGGATGAACTCAGGATGGATGTTGTCGGTCCCAGCTGCTTTGTGTGGCTTCAGATATTTGATAGCCGATTTGATCTCGTCCTTGGTGATATCTCCAGAGAGGTTGGCATCAGAACTGTGGGCCCTGCGTAGGTCTTTCACTTCGTTGATAGTCTTCGTCTTCCTGGTGAACTCCTTATCAGGATTGGGGAACCTCCCGTTGGTGATCAGCTGGGCTGCAATGGCGTCGGCAGTGATGGGGCACGGTTTTGGTTTTGTTGCCTTGCCTGTCAGCTTGTTGATGGTCTGCCATGCTTGACGGTTGGAGTGGGTGCAGTCGATTGATTCGATGGTCTTGCGCCATCTCTCTCTCCGTTTGTTGTTGAGGCGGGTCCTGAGGTCTGTGGCAGCTCTGGCCCTCTCGGCATTGGTGTTGGCCTCGTTATGGACGCGCAGGAGCTTCTCGCACTCTCCGTCCCAGCAGGGTACATAGTTCTTTCGGACTCCCCGTGGGACGTGTTTCTTGGCGGCGGCTGTCAGCATCGTGCAATATGCCTTGTCTATATTGGACGTGGAAGACACTGTCAATAATTTAGCTGCAGTGTTGGTGCTGCACGTGAATTCCGACCAGTTGGCCTTGCGGAAGTTCCACCTTTGGACTGGTTTTCCGTCCGTTTATTTTAACTAAAAGGTGTTGACCGTCCAGTATCTTCTGATTCACTCTGTACAAGAGAAATAATACAGGGTGGGCCAAAATAAGGGTCCTATCTTTAAATTTGAATAACTTGAATTTGAATAACTTCCACAAAATAAAAGTTAAACTCACCAAACTTTATGTGTGTGTAGACTGACCCTTCCGAGATTTTTTGAAATAAACAAAATAAATTTTAGCCGAAAAACACTTCTTAAAACTTACAAAAACTAAAGTATTGTTTTTTACACTGTTTTGAGTTTTTTAAAGCAAAAATAATGTTTTCTAAATGAGGGTGCGTTCCTTAGGGCTAATACGGCTCATGCTTGCTTCGGAAGGGGTCCTTTACTTATTCTAAAAAAAAAATTTTTTAAATGAATAAATAAAAAAGTTATGAATTTTTAAAAATAGGACCCTTATTTTTGCCCACCCTGTATAATCCGAACTCCCAACAACAAATTATTGAATTTGTACACTAACCATACAAGTTTTTAACACAATAGTAGTGTTGAAACATTAACAGCGAAGTCTCAAAGTAAGGGTTTTCGGGTGGAGGCGGATGGTCAAAATTGTTATATAACAACCCGAAATTGATATTGCCAATTAGTTTGTGATTTTAGCCCAGGAAAAACATCTGTCTAATTTCTCTGCGTGTGTATTCCTTCCTTACCAACCCACACTCTTTCACCGCCACCGACAAAAAATATATATCATTATATCTTAATATATCAGTGTGTCGTAATCCTTTTAAGTGCAGCAGAAAATTAACAGTATGATAAACATTTTTATAATGGACATGATTAAACGCTTCTTCTAATTCTAATATCATTATAATAGATTTTATTTGACGCATGTAAGTTAAGATGCATCCAGTCAATCTAATACTATTTTGAAAAGAAACCTGACAACTGTCCGACCGACATTCGACGGACAAAGCATATCAGAGAGTTGCGTGGACGCATTGAAAAACGTCTGGTTCACTAACTGAAGTGCCACAAGCTTTCCGTGTGTATATCGCAAAGTGCTTCACTTCATCGTAAACAAAATGAAACCAAGAAACACAAACAGTTCTTGATTAAATACAACGAGAAACACAGACAACGGAAGATATTTATTTTTCTTTATATTCATCTTGTTTTTGTTTTGCAGGAAGAAAAAGATTCGCAATAAAAGTCATCGGTCACCAATTTTCAAAACCAGTAGTTAATTGACTTTTTGTTTTGTTTTCATCCTTTCGAGTCGGGTTTGACGCTGCGATATGGATATCTTTTTCAGACAGGTAGCTGGAACTCATATTGAAAGGAAGCTACTGAGGACCTGGGTGTGCCGGTTTCGAATCCAGTTCGTTCCCTAGAAACTCTTCCATCAAAACCCACACTTGACCTTGTGCGTAACCGTCTGGAGAAGGTAATTAAAAGCAAACTGAAGGCAACATTTTAATTTGACACATATTTTAGTAGGCAATTAACCCTTATCCTCGAATAGCATTCGGGCCTTCATAAACGGTAACTCATTAGTATTCAGAAAAACAGCAACCGAATTATGAAGATTAAACACCGATTTTGATAATCGCTATGTATTAAAGAGCGCATTACGTCATGCGCTTCTCAAGTCGTGTGCCTCTTGACGATATTATAATTAATTTCTTGTTTCAAAATTGTTTATTTCTTCTTATTGTTGTTCAGTTTTGGATATTTCGGAACCATCGTATGAGCAATGAGTTTTGTTGTGATAACTCAGAATTTTTATTTTAAACAAGGTAAGTGATGAAGAAATAAAGATGGCGTTTCAAAGCTCATTGCTTAAAAGTGCTTGAATCTAATTTTCTTATGTTTAAGTTGTTTCTGGTTATCGTCAGTGAGAGCACGGATGTTCTATATCGAGATAACCCGGATGGGCCAGAGAAGCGGCATAGTGATTTAGAATTATAATCTAGACGGTAATAAGGTGTACCTCAAGAGATATTTTATTAATGGAAATCGCTTCAGACAAAACACGAAGCCACTTGGTGTAAGGGGCTAAACAATACCTTTCATGGTAAAAAACTAGTCAAAGATAAGTGTTATATGGATAGATTCTGGCCAAGAAAACAGCAATTTTTCACCCTTTGTCAGAAACACCGCTCATGGAATTTGAGGACTAATAGATCTAATAAGGGAAGCGAGAGTTACGACGCTGCCGAAAATAAACCTATGGTTCACTTTCTACTGTTCGAAATATATGTGCGTAGACGTCGCGTTTGGAATGCGACTGTTTGTTTTGACAATTTCAAGATTAAGATGAAAACAGTAATATAAATATGTATTTTTAATTGTTTGGGTTATTTTGGATGGAGGATTGTGTCAAGAAAAAACATTTTAAGTTTTCTAGTACTCGATCGAGAGAGAGAGAGAGAACCAAAGGGGGAAACAGAGCTATATTTCCGATCAAGGTGAGCTGATGTTCCACCTGTTGCTCCCCTCAGCGGGGATATGAAGCTTACATCATATATAAAGCAAGGTTTACGAATAGAATGCTAGAATACTACTACAATAAAGTTTAAGCTTGGAAAAACTTTCTTGTGTTAACTATTAATTTTTAGCCGAAGGAGAAGACGTTTTTACACAGCTTTCGCATTTTGGGTCCAGAAAAAGAACGTGCTGAGGTTGTGGCAACTCCGATTCAACCATTTTTTATAAGTGGTTATTTACCAGCGTCGTATGTCTTTGTGGTTCGAATCACCTGTTCCTTATTAAAACCGTGTGTAACATTCGTTACTCGTGTGGGGGATGATGAATAGAACCAATGCGATATCTATCTTCGCATATGCGGGCAGATTAAGCTAGATTCAAACGTTGTCCATCGTGATTAAATAATGTCATGCACCCGGTAAATAATGTTCAAATATAAACCCAAGAGAATACTAGTGTTCCGTAAAACGAAGAACTCCGCCATCGCCGATAAGATACAAACAAAATTGACACAAATACGAACACTGCACGAAAAGCTGCCATAACTTACTTCTTATTTAAGATAATTGAAAATAAAGAATTAAAAATGAACTTTTTTTACCCCTAGAACTCTAATATACAAAACCGTTTTTAAGGGCATTCTTGACAAAAGTGAGAGAGAGCGGAAAGGCAGATTGCTTCTTTGGTCACGAAAGTCGACTTGTAATTCTTCCTCCTAGATACCAGTCGAGAATACGTTCTCGACAATCAGTCCGACATATACTCGCCATTTCGGTAGCCTTTTTATCTGTAAGACTGTAGTATATGTCTTGTGTAGTCCTAGGTAATCCACCCTCCCAGATCTTGCTTTCCCTCTTTAAAAAGGGGGTGGTTTGTTGCCAATTGCCTGAGACACTCCTACCATGGAGAATGCCAACGGGGCTGCTCCGACTATATTAAGAGGCCATCCTGTGGAGCTGGCTTCTCCTCTCACCTTCCGGTTTTGTGCCACATCTTTCTGTCGTCAGGTGGAAGTAAATAAAGCGGATTCTAAAATGATTTAGCCAGTGAATATCATTTAATGATTGTACCGTCTAAATACCAGTCGAGAATACTTTCTCGACAATCTGACCGACAGAGACTGGCCTTTATCTGTTGGATTGAGGTATTATCTCTTGAGTATTCGTAGGAAGTCCACCTCATAGGCCTTGCCTTTCTTCTTTGGGAAGAAGTTAATTAATAGATAACTACCTGAGACGGATCTACCGGGGAATACCGGAGGGGCTGACCGGGCTCTATTTAAAGGCCAGCCTGACTCTTTTCTCTGGGGAGTTGACTTTATCCTCCCATCTTCTGGCCTTGTGCCTGATTTTCCTGTCGTTGGAAGAAATTAAATAAAGAGGACGAGGTAGAACAGAAAAGGACAGTTTAACAAGTACTTTATTTTAAGCATATTTTCAATAAACATTCTCAATTTTCGACTTAAGGTTACGTTTTTGTTTTTAATTTTTATAAACAAAAATAGCTTTTGTAATAAAAACAATTTAGTTAGTGGGTCAAAATGACACAACTATTCAAGATAATTAAAAATTTAAAATTAAAACGGAATTTTGAAAAAGTGAGAGAGAGTAAAAAGACAAAGAGAGGAAAGAGAAAACAGGCTTTAGAAAATAGATTTTTGTTCTGTTAAGCATATTAGAGAAAGGAGCTCAGGACAAAAATGTCCGAATTGATCTAGCAGGATCATGTGTTTTAAGCAGAAGTGTATTTTTAAATAATCAGCAATTGTGTCACGTTGGTCACCGAGGAAAACACGTGTTTGCGAGAGAACGCTGTTTCGTCATAGGACCAATGGACACGAGCACGAACCGCCCTGAAAATGGGTGACGCAACATACCAACCGAACGGAGATTATTGTTTTTTACGTAAGAACGTGTGTTTAGTTGAATGATTCACCACAATTTAGATCCTAGATACGAAGAACGAAAAACAAGACGGGCACCCGGATCTGGCCATCATGTACAAAGTTAAGAATGAATCCACTGAGGCTATCACGATAGACTATCCAACAACAATTGTTTGATAGAATTAACATGTTTTTTTATTCAACAATACTGCAATAACTGATAGATGCCTTACGGTTGACGAGCGATCATTTAGTACTATCACTTGGTGCAATCCAAGCAGTCCTGATGACTATCGAAAGCAGATATTGTAATATTCGGAAGGCAGAAACTACTCAAAATATAGAATTTAGAAAAGAGAAAACCGATATACATAATACAGCGAAAAAGTGCAACTACTAATCATGCGCGTAGGTGTGTACATTCGTTACTAATGCTACCAGATCAGGCTGTCTGAAAATACTGGCTTCCTGACTTAAAATGCACCAAACATAGATGTTATTGTTTTTATTCTTTTCCTTTAGAAAACTCAATCATGTTCTGCAAAGCTAAAAACAAAATGCATCATTTTCCACTACAAAACAAAACAAAACAAAACAAAACACCCTGAATAAATATTTGACGATATAAAGAACTTGAAGTATAAAAGCATTTACCAAAATTACGTAATTCGGCATTAAATAACACGAAAAATGTTGATATCCGTAAAACAAAACAACGAAACACAAACACCATGAATAAATATTTCAAAATATACCGAATTTTAACACAAAAAACGATTACCAAAATGAACTGATTCGGCATTAAATAACCCGAAAATTTGCCGTAAAACAAAACAACTAAGCCAAACACTATGAATAAATATTTGAAGATATAAAGAATTTGAAGCATAAAATATGGGTAAATATGCCGGAAAATAAAACTAACCAAACTTGTACATTCGTTTACGATACTTTTTGTTGGAGAGCGCTTGAAACACTGACGATTTTTTTATTATATTTATCGTAACCTACTTGAATCGAATAACCGGTAAAAAAAACTTTTTTGTAGGATTCGTCAAGCATCGGGCATTCCGCCTTTCACTGAAAATGAAAGTTTATGGGGAATACAAATTCACATGCGGTCCTTAATCAGCATGTATATCCCGGTTAAGGGAGATGACATACAGAGCCTAGTATTTCCAAATAGTCATCCTTCACAAGGTCGATTGACTTAGGTGATCTAATGGGAACAGGTGTGTCAACGTGATTTGACCGTAGAAGTAACCTACTTATCTCACGACAAATAGTGTTACACGCGGACTACTGGATCGATAGTGCCGAGTTATAATACTATCAAATCTAATGTGTTCATTTACGCCCTAATATAGATATGAATAGCTAAAACCTAGAAGTTACAGTCAGCTATGGATAAAATAACAACTTATGTTCAAGAAATTGTATACAATTAAACAGTCCAGTAATGGTCTTGATCCTGATGTGGAACACACCTTGGGTGGGTTTAACCGGCCTCTCCTGAAGGTGGCAGTTTTTACAGAATTGTAAATTCAAAAGCGGTCCCCAGTCGCCAGTACACCCGGTCCAGGGAGATGATTTTAACGGTATTAGTTTTTTGTAGTGTTGTTTTGCATGGAGGTGTCTCTGTCCTACCACATACGGTACCTGGTATTTGCAAATGGTCACTCATCTACTACTGGCCAGACTCAACGTCGCGTAACTGCCGTGATTTAACGAAAACCAGCGTGTCAACGTGATTATTCTGTATCAAAAACACCACGATGATGCGAATGATAGAACTTGTTTAAAGACAGCCAGTATTTAAAGCTCTCAAAATATTTAATGTTTTCCTTTGCATTTAAATTTCAGATTTATGAGTGTAATTTAATACCGTGAGCTGCCTTAAAAACATTTTTCATTCTCAACTTCAGGGGTTTATCTCTTTGTAAAGATGATCAGTGAGTTTCCATCCCAACTAGACGAAGCAAATAAAATAAATAATGAAATTATCCAAAGACTAAACCCAACAAGACAAATCCCAACAAAACGTATCAGGAAGATATCCAAAGCTGAATACCAATCGTTAAATGCTGAATTTCGGTTAGTGTAATATAAGTTTTGTTGTAAAGACAGCATCCTCCCAGTCATTACCTCCTTTTTTTAGGGGGTAGTTTAGTATCAGTTCCGTAGATATAATACCACCCTCCGCAGGATTACCTCCCTCTTTCTTTCTTTTTTTTTTGGGGGGGGGGTGTAGTATCTGTTCTTATTGTCATAATATCATCCTTAAGCGTTATCTCAACCTTTTCTGTGATTGGGAGAGTAGTATAGTATCTGTTCTCTTGTCATTATCTCATTCCGCAAGCGTTATCTCAACCTTTTATGCGATGGGGGGGGGGGTAGTTTAGTATATGTTCTGTTGTCATGATATCATCCCCAAGCGTTATCCCAACCTTTTATGCGATGGGGCGTTAGTAGAGTATATGTTCTATTGTCATGATATAATCCCCCAAGTGTTATACCAACCATTTTATGCGATGGTCGGTTAGTGACGTCTCTGATCTGTTGTGATGATACCTTCTTCTAAAATACGTTAGACATGTTAAACCTACGGAGATCGCCGTATGTTCTGATGGCTGATGACAATTACACACCGTTTTAAGTATCTGTTTCAGTTCGTCATAAGGGGTTGGAGCGTTGTTGATGCGTAAGGATTGTTGTTATTTACTTGCTTCCCCACGAAGGTGGAGTTAGACACAAGATATATTGTGTATGTGCGAAAAATCCAGCCTCACAAAAAAGGGGCACGAAGTTGAAACAAAAATTAAAATGTCATCGTTCTAAAAGACTGTCTTTTTCACTGCTTTAAGAGAGAAAAGATGAAATGTAGAATCAAAAGAGATACTACACTTTGCTCCTAAGGATGGTTTGCAAAATCGTTTTCAACAAGTGCTACCTCGAACAAGTCAACTTCTTTTTTCTTCAAGGTTAAAAATATTACATATCTCATATAGTATTCCACATTCAACTTTTGGCCTTTTTAGCTAAGTCTGGCGTGAGCGAAAACTATTTCAACGGGGTATGAAACATGAAACATTTCCCGTTTATCCCGCCAAAATGAAGTGCTCGCTGATGGTTAAAGAAAACATCCTTGTATTATTTGTATTATTATGACTGCAGTTCTACTTTCGGGTATTATCCTCACAACATTTTGGTCGATGTAGCCTCCGACTTTCTTCAGGTACGTCTTGTCGACCTCGGGAGTCTGTACAGAATTCCGAACGGAACCCTTTATTTAATCCACTGGGATAGCTTGCTCTCGTTCCGTCAGCCATGACCGGATAGAAGTCTTGAGTAATTCATAATTGTATTCTTAGTATCGGCCGTACCGAGGATTGAACCCTCAGCCTTCAGAAGACTGTCACTTAGAAATAATTATCACTTAGCACTTATATCCGTTGCGCCATTTGCAGAATTACTTAAGAGTTATAGCTAACGGAGTGAGAAAAATTTAACCCTGTGGATTAAATAAAAGGGTTTTGTTTAAAATTCTGTACAGGCTCCCGAGTTCGACATAAAGATCCCTGAGTGCAACTTGGCGCACCTGAAGAAGTTCGGAGGGTATATCGGCCGAAACACTAACATCCAAGATGAGAACAGTAATCCGAATAATCCAAATAATACAAATTATCAATCCTCATCTACAAAATTCCGAAAGAGAATTGTCTTGACATAAAAATGGGGTTATTGTAGAATACAAGAAAGGTAATTTATTAACACAATAAACAAGTGGAGATAATATACTTATGGAGAGAAGGGAAGTAACCTATTAATATAATTCTATTTTCTTTAATGTATGTACATTGTTTTAACAACCTCCAATAATTCGTTTGCTCTGTAAAAATTGCTGAAGGTCGGTGAAATACCGACTCTTAGAAATGTTATCAATTTGGGTATAGGTGTGTCCCTTATCGTAATAGAAGGGGGCTTCAATTGTGCAGATTAGTAATAATTTGTGGCAGGAGCGATGGAGTATTGTATATATTATCAATAATATCAATTGTTGCATAAATAAGATTTCAACGTCAATATATATGTATACGTATATATTCATATATATATATATATATATATATATATATATATATATATATATATATATATATATATTGGTACAGAAAAATTAGTACAACATTCGTACCGTCGGTGTCAAGCACAGAAGGACTTAGCTATCCGGCTCTCTTCAGCTTATGTTGTCAACAGAAGCTAAAGAGAGCCGAGTGGCTGAATTCTTCTGTGCTTGAAACCGACGGTACAAATGTAGTACTTATTTTTCTGTACCCCCAAAACAAATATTACGCTCTTAATTTTTAATTTTTAACTTCATTCTTAATTAATCGAGCACTCTGCTTGGATTTTTCTTGCTATATTACAAAGAAGTTATATATATATATATATATATATATATATATATATATATATATATATATATATATATATATATATATATATATATGTTTTGAGGCGCAACATTTATATATGCTTTTGAAAATGATTTGCGGAAAACTCTTAGACTTTAGTATTCGCTGGGACTTCAATTCCCCCCTTTTGCTCTTCATTCTCGTTGATATATTTGATTGATTTTTACTATCTGTTTCTCCTGACGAGATGATAGTCGAAAGAGCTCTAGATAGTTGTCCGCAAATCATTTTCAAAGGCATATATATATATATATATATATATATATATATATATATATATATATATATATATATATATATGCAAACATTGTTAAAAATAACAGAATTCGTCTGTTTAATTATACCTTTTTTTATCTTTTTCAATTTTTCTGATGTTTTTTTTTGTATTAAAATCAAAAAGGTTAATAAATGTTCCATAGGTTTTGCATGTTTCACGAACGTTTTCGATTGTTCGTTGAATCATCCTTGTTGTAAAAAACATATCTTCCCCAACCCAAAAACTACTAGAAAGAACCAATGTTATTTATAAGTTTAAATGCCCTTTGGGAGAATGTAACTTCCATAATAATAATAAACTAATAACTACAATTATTTTACAAGCACCACCCCTCTCGCCCCCTCACCATGCATCTTGTAAACTCTAGCTCAATTTACCAACATCTACAAAAAACATAACTGCCTTCCCTCTGATTTAAGACAAATTCTAATTAATAACACTAAATTATACATTACGAAACCAATTAAAAAAAATTAAAAATACTCGAAGCTATCTACATAAAAACATAACAACCTAAAATTAATAACATCACATATGAAACCAGTAGAAACATTTTAAAATGCTTAACGTAAAGCGATTTTGTTCTGCGATGCCATCCAGCGTTGAATTTAAAATCGTCAACGACTTCCTGGAACAATGCGAAAAACGTTCTCTGCGCGTTTCTCTACTGTCTTTTAAAAATTCTCTTCTTTCTTCAGCTTTTTTGTTCATTTGCTTTTGACACCTGAGAATTATTCGCCGAAGAATCGATAACGTTCGTGAAACCTATGGAACATTTTTTTGTTGATTTTAATACAAAAAAAAAGACCATCAGAAAAAATGATAAAATTAAAAAAATTATGATTAAACGAACGAATTCTGTTATTTTTAAGAATGTTTGCATAAATGAGAAAATGCTGCCTAAATACACACAATGTATATATATATATATATATATATATATATATATATATATATATATATATATATATAAAGAAAGTATGTGTGTGTCTGTCTGTTTACAGAAAGACAGACTAGAGAGTGCTCCTAAAATATAAAAGTTTATACATGTGTAGAATTTTCCTAGAAACATGATTAGAGCTTTTATAAAAGTTACAGGCCCTTTTCCAACATTTTGAACGAGAAATATAAATATAATTATGAGTGTTATCTAAAACGACGACTAAACGAATATTCCAATTATTCAGTTGGGAGAGACCCAGACTGGCAACCTCGATGTGTTGTTTCGATCCTACCTAGGATTACTTTTTTTAATGATACCAAAAATAGTATTATTCTTTTCTTTTCTTTTTTTTAATATAAGCTATACTAAAATGTATGTGAAAGACATCTTAGATGTTTGTATATTTAGTAACTAACGCCTCTCTGTCTGTCTATCCGTCTGTACCTCTCTTTCTCGCCCTCTCTTTCTCCCCTATATATATATATATATATATATATATATATATATATATAGTAAGCTATGAAAACATATTTATGGCAATTAAGCTACACAGAGTCTCCCGCGTTTGATCCCCGTTTCATCATAGTTTACTACTTAGCTCTATTTACGTATCGAGAACTGTTGACGTAAATACTTAAAATTGATACATAAAACATAGCTCCTCATAAAATTTGATGTGGATACATGAAATAGTAATATATATATATATATATATATATATATATATATATATATATATATATAAATATTTGTATTATTATCTGCATACACCAGTGTTTCATGCTTAGCAATCATCAATGTATGAGATGCTAATCGCTACCGGTCTAAGGATTCGAACCCACTTTCAAAGTCATCTTTGACTTTGCAGCCTGAGATCTATATATCTTATAAAAGAGAACGTCTGTCTGCCTGTGTGTTTGTATGTTCGCTAATATGAAGACAGAACAAGAATTGTACTTTAAATATAAATATATTTGATATGAATATGAGATAAATAGTCCTGTGTCTATAGCTGCCTTCTTACGGGGGCTAAAGGCACTTTTACCACATGCTACACATTAAAGAGTATTAACATATATGAATAGATTACCGGTTCAAATATCAGGCTGACAACACCAAGGTGGCTGTTAAAGTAACCTCTTTTTCATGTATACTGTTGCGTCTGATTCTATCCAATTCTTTTAACCCGAGAAAGGTTAAGTTTGGATAGAATTCTCCGCGCCAAACACGCAGATCGACGGACGCATCGTAAGAGTATGCGCAAGATTTTGTTTGATAAAAAGAAGGAGAACCTATATTTACCAAGATAAACCACGAACAAACTTAATTTATTTTCTTTTGGCAGTAATCGATTCTTTTCTTCTAAATCTCTGCACCAACAAATCGATGCATTACTTATATGATCACGGTGGAATCTCAGGTTAAATTATGGGCTTTGAACCGTTCATGAGTTGAACGAATTATCGATGTCTTACTGATTTAGACAGAACGTAACGGCAAATCAATAACAGTTGAACATACGAAATTATCTAATGTTTTGCTTGAATATATACATTTCTCTACACCTCCTCTCTCTCTCTCTCTCTCTCTCTCTCTCTATATATATATATATATATATATATATATGTATACATATATAACTACTTAGGTTTAAATATATTGATAAAATGAATTTGAAACCAATATGTTTTAAAAGTGCTCAATGCAAAGTAGAGCTTCATAAATGAAATATATGTAAACATTATAACAACACACACAAATTAACCTGCGTGTGTGTGCTGACATGAGTATTCTAAACTGAAAAACAACTGCTGGGGTTTAGTTGTTTCCAGTTTCCGGTATTATATTATTGGTATTATATTACAGACGAATAATTCAAATCAACACAATACCGTCGGTTTTAAGTCGGTGAGAATTCAAATTCAACGAGTCGCACTGGCTATCCTCAGTCACGTAAGAAAAGTTATGTTTGAAAATCTGGAGGGAATGGGGGTCAGGTGCCGGTCTGCGATAAATGTACACTATCTTTCTGAAAATGACTTCATTTCTTTAGTTTCTCATTTAGGTCGTTTAGTCAGTGGGTTTTATTCAACAAAATTATAAACAATTAAAAAAATGTTAAATAAAAATAAAACAATGATTACTAATATAAATAAAAAGGCGTATTCCTTCATAATTGGATAGCCGGTGAGATTCGTTTAATTTGTTGATTTGACTTCATCTTCTGTAACACCAATAATAAATAAATAGCATTCTCTTATTTTGCATTTTTGAAAACATTTTAAATACTTAAGCTTACTGTTAAATATCTGTTAAATGTCTTTCTACCAATTTAATGGATAATTATATACTAGAAAGAATGACAGTTCCAGGATAGGTAAAATTAAATTCCACGAACAGAATAGTTAGTGTATTACTATTATGTTACCTCTTTCTTCATTGGTGTCTAATATATATATATATATATATATATATATATATATATATATATATATATATATATATATATATATATATATGGGAAATTAAAAAGGAAAAACTAAGAGATATTTTTTATATATTCATCAACGTTTCGTCTTTATTTTAAGACTTCCTCGGGATGATAATTTTAAGAAAAATGGCATGCAAGTACATCGAAATATTGGGTTGGCATGATGGGTTGATAAGGAAAAGAGCGCTGGACGAGGGTCCATGCTGTAAGAAATCAGTAGTGGCAAAGAGTGAAATGAATATGGAAAGCTTTGAGTGGATACAATTAAGGCAGCAGTGAAAAAGGGGAGGGGTGGGAGTCTTAGGGTGGGAGAGAGGAAAGGGAGGCTGAGGTTTTTGTCGTGGTGAGGTGTGGCATGGATGTTGAGGGGCTGGCGAAAGAGGAGGGAAGGGGAAAACTCTGTGTGTTTGGTATGTAGGTGGTATGATAGTTTTAGAAAAAGATTTGAAGATATGAAGATAACTTGAAAATGGGCGGGGCTTGGTGGGTAAGAGCATGAAAGAAGTAGTCGAAAGGGTGAGATAAGTGAGAGGGGAGAAGGGAAGATGTTGCTGTGTTCAGATGTGAAATTTTTGGAGGGTAGGAGTATTGACCAGCTGGCTTTGTCAGGAATGTGTATTTTTCTTAAAATTATCATCCTGAGGAAGTCTTACAATAAAGACGAAACGGTGATGAATATATAAAAATATCTCTTGGTTTTTCCTTTTTCATTTCTCATTACGTCGGATTACTCTCATCCTTCTTTTCTCATATATATATATATATATATATATATATATATATATATATATATATATATATATATATATATATATATCAAATCCAATGTAAGTCTGATATATTTAAATTTTCAAATGAGAGGATGTGGCAATATTATGCCCACTATGACCCTTTAGAAGACTAAAAAAACTGAAAGTTCAATGATATTTATAAATTGATATGACATTTTACAAAATCTTTATTTTCACGAAAAATATTCACTTCTCATTTTCGTTGTCTGAACGGAATACTAGCATGAAGATCGCCGGTTCCCATTCGCGAAAATTCGACTGGTAAAATAATTTTTAAATCTCAATTGTAACTGTTAAAACGGAAAATGCCTGCAACCAAACGCGTTATCCCAAAAGATCGGAGAGACAAAGGGTACTGGAAAACAAAAGAGCTGCGCATACAATAACTCGTTTAATAATATTTAAAAAACAACTACGAAAATACTTCGCACAAAAAATAACATTTAGATTTCAAAATAAAATAAGGTAAAACACGATATTTACTTATTTTGGATGTGAAGCGCGAGGCAGAGCCAACGATAATGTACTAACCTTCATCAAATAAAGAGTACGTATCCAAGCACATCTGTAATAGTAGTTTAACAGTATCTATAGTCATGGTAGCTTATCTACAGAACCTGATGCGGTGTTGTTTAATAAACAAACTAACAAACATACGAAAACTGCAACTTTATTACATAAATAGATACAAACATCAAAATACATAAATAAATGCATGAATAAAACGAATATATTTGAAAATATGGGCACGTTGGGTCACCGATTGACCTCGGGTTATTGTTTGAATTATGAAAACGTAAGTGGGAAAAGCTAGTTAATTTTTTATAATAAAAAGAAAAATTCCGATATTAGATTTGATGTTTTATTCTGTTTACCCATTGCTTGCACTTTCCCCCATCTGCTTACCGGAAGTTCGAACAAAGATAGAGCTTCGAAAAACAGCGTACGAACAGAGTCAGCTCACAGGCCAAAGACGGCGATCTTTCCCTCTTCTTCGCCACGTATAATTTTGGACTTCATGTCCATGACGTCATATCCTGTCACATACACAATTTTTAATGGAATTTTCCACCCACCTTAATTTTAACCTGAGCGCGAATAATACTGATTTTAACATTATTTTCACTTATGTATATATAGTCTGTTTGCACAAGGACGTGTCTGATAACATGGTGACAAAGATACGTCGACGAAGAAAGTTCCAAGTAGAAACACCATTGAAGCCGTGTTCTAAGTCTGTAACGAATCCACATTGTCCACTGTCGTTCCTATATGAAGTGATTCTTTAATCACGCGACATCTTCACATTTCGCGAGACATTTTTACACTAATTGCGTCTTGGCAATCTCTGAAGATTCAATTAAACTTATTTGTAAACACGGTTTTAGAACTATCTGCCGTTCTGAAATAACATTAAAATGTGGGCATTCGTTCTGCGCACTTAATAATGAAAATATAATTTCAAACTTATGTTTCTATTTGTATCCATCTATTTCTCTCGGTATGTTTTTATCTATGTGTCTCTCTCTCCCTCTCTGTCTCTCTCTCTCTCTCTCTCTATACATATATATATATATATATATATATATATATATATATATATATATATATATATATATATATATATATATATATATATCGCCGTCTATCTATATATAAGTTGCTAGTCTTTGGATGGCTGTTGAGGATAAGGTGTCATCAGCTGATTAAATATTCCAACCGATAAGCACTAAAATAGAATTTGACAAGTAGATCCAGCTCCTTGCCTTGTAGTACACACTTTTTAATCAGTTTGATTCAAGTTGACAGCTCGTTATACTTGGATGACTCTCGTTTTAGGTAAATTATCGTTTGAATTTTAAAATTGAGAAGTGTTTCTCACCTATGTCTATGGCAACCTATTTGGAGAAGGAAACTGAAGCAATACCTGTATCTAATGTGAGTACTTGTCATCTTACCTGTCATTGGCTTATAATTATAAAGCTAAAGATGTACATATGTTACTCTGCGAACTCATCTGTCTCTCTATAATACTGAAGGTCTTATTTGAATAGAGTCGTATCGGATTGTGCAGTATATGTTGGGGATACCCAGGTTTGGCCCTGGTGATTTTAACGAGCACACACCTACGGGTTTGAATCAGTTCCCAAACGACCATCGAGCAGTTCATAGATATCCCAGATAAAGAACAATGTAAATTAACACAATTCTGACATTACAGACTTCTACTCGCCAACCAATAGAAAATAAGTCATTAAACTCTGAAAAGCAAACTATATAGAGATTTATGATGTAGAACTGTAAACTATCCTCAACGCAACTCTGCTTTTCTTTGAGAACAAAACATGGGTTGAAACATCAAACTCAAAAGATCCAATTACCGATATATAAAAGTGCAGACATCTGCGACTTGATAGAGTATTTTATTCTGGATTCATTCTTTAACCACGAATTCGGGTTCTACCAGAACGATTGCTTATGTATTTCCCGTAACTGTAGTGGGCACGCCCCGTATACGTTAAAAAAAAAAGCTAACAGAATTATTAAAGAAATCAGGTTTTAATATTACTATCGACACCAATCTCATCAACGGACACTTCTTAGATGCTAACTATGACCTAGCTAATAACTCTATCAGCCCTTCCATAAATTCAGAGAACAAATACATCTATACTCAAGCCAACCCCTAATGTTACACACCTAATACTAAACATAAGTTACAGAATATTTAACTTTTCTTTCAGACCCGAAATATTACAACAAGAGCCGCATAATAGAATGAAGCCCTCTGCAAAAGCAGCTTTAAAAGAGAAATCACATATACACCGACTCACCCACAAGACCACATAGACACAATAGGAAAAGTAACATTATCTGGTTTTATATATATATATATATATATATAAATTGTTTACTTAAAAACTATACATTACATATTTTTGAGACGTAACATGGTTTTATTAACATGAATTGACTTTTGTAACGTATACAAGTTTTTAAATAAATAATGTGTATGTTAGTTCTCACATTCTTGCGATCGAGTACTTTTTGCTGACATACTTCAACACGCTATATATATATATATATATATATATATATATATATATATATATATATATATATATATATATATATATATAGTAAGTAAGTATGAAAATATATTAATATGTTTGATCCGCAATCTTCATACTTTACTACTAAGCTCTACTCATGTATTGAGCACTGTTGAAATACATACTGAAAATCTGTAAACAATATACAATATAACGTTATTATATATATATATATATATATATATATATATATATATATATATATATATATATATATATTATCATTATTATTATTATTATTTGTCGCTCTTCGAAAAAATAGAGCACTGTATGTGTAGTATTAACACAGCATGACGTCACTAGCTTTAAATGCATTGTTCTTTCCTCAAAAAGTAGAACGCTCTACACGCTATAGCCGCCGATAACGTGTTAAAATTATCACAGTTTATTCGCTATTTAAAATTGGCCGTGTGGATTTGAGTTGTAAAATACTCGTAATCCGGGGTTTCGAATCGCATGTCCTGTAGTGAATAGTCATATCTCTATGCTGATGAGTCCCGGTTTAAGGACGAAACGTATACGTACATAGATAATAAACAATAACAAATATGTAGTATATATATATATATATATATATATATATATATATATATATATATATATTCTTTGTACAACAGAAAAATAGTATTAGGTAAAGAGGAAACGTATTTATCAATGTGAGGGGAAACAAATTTTATAATGAGAAAAAGTAACGAAATCTGATAAATACTGTTTAGTCTCACCCTCTTCACAAGTGCAACATTAGACATGATAAAAATAAAAAGCTAAGAGAACGAAAAATGAGGAAAGGAGAAGAAATTTATATGTTTGGGATATTTATTCAGAAGTAAGTGGAAGAAGACAAAAAGTAGGTAAATATCTCACCTAATGAATTGATAGATTTAAGTCATGAAAAACGTTCAACTTTTGTTTTACCTATTTTGGTTTAGGTGAGCTAGGGTAAGGGTTAGGGTTACGTCGAGTGGTGTTAATAACGATCGCCTCACGAATCTTGAGACTAAGGTTAAATCTAGCACAATCTTAAATGGAGAACCAGTCATTGAAGCAAATGTAACAAGTAGTTATACTATGCAAGTAGTTACACGTCGGTGTCACCATTTATATAGGAGTCTATCTTAGCATGATCTGTAAGACCAACTCCTCTGATATGTTTTGTAACAACAAGGACGTTAAATGAAAGGAATACAAAGCTGTATGAACAACAACGAAAGGTATTTATTTATTTTACCCACATAGTTGTGTAGGTTGGCGAAAGTTTTGACAGTTTGATTTCTGAGAAGTTCAATTGAAGTAAAATGAAACAAAATAGTGCACATGCTCCGTCAAAATCATGGGGTAAAATATGCTTCGCGGGTGTTCGCACTCGTTATTTATCTGAATATACTACCACAATATTCAATATAAAATTATAAAATTACGTCATATATAAATTATTATTAGTATATCTAAAAAAAGACACTTACCGCTACATTTTATTATCAGGTAATGATTTTATTCACGAATTTATTACAGGCGGCACGGTAAACAATGCTATTGTCTTTCTCACTTCACCTCAATATTTGAAATAGTTTCGCGCGTGGACTAGAAAAATCACGCTGCATTCTTTAACTTTTGCCTGATATGATAGAAGTAGTATATATATATATATATATATATATATATATATATATATATATATATATATATATATATACGAATAAATACACATTTGTCCTTATTATATATATATATATATGTGTATATATATATATGTATATATATATATATATATATTTAACAACTTTAAAAAATGCAATATTATTAAAAGTTCTTAATACTCGACATCAGAAAGTTAATAGTGTACATATGTTTCTGATACAAATTTATTAAGTCTCCTAATCAGCACATATAAATCCGGTCATTTTAGTAAAAGTGTGTATGCTTCAAGTGCTGTATATCTTCAAATATTTATTAATGGTGTTTCGTTTTGTTGTTTAGCAAAGGAAAATATTTTTTGTGTTTAGCTCTGCAAACATGATTGAGCTTGGCAAAGGGAAAGGAAAAACAGTAACATCAATGGGTGGTGCATTTACAGTCAGAAATCCGGTGTCTTCAGGCAGCCTGATCTGGAAGCACCAGCATAAAAGAAGGGTGATCATGAAAGTTTCGCGAATAGTCTAGTGAGAGAGTAAAGCCCCAATTGGACAACATTAAAACAGAGTTTTATATGATATTAAAAATAATTAACTTGATGTTTTTTTTAAATTTTTTGTGTGGCTAGCTGAAAATAAAACAGAAATCAATCTTATATTTTAATTAGAAGAAAATATATATATATATATATATATATATATATATATATATATATGTATATATATATATATATTAGTAAAGAGTTACATTGTATAGAATGCATTGAAATTTTATAATTGAAACGGATTTTTAAACCAGTAAAATGCAGAGGCTTTTTTAAATAAACATATTATTTATTCAAATTCAAATTTTCGATTCACACAGGAATCCTCATCAGGATAATAGACAATATCTTTTCTTCCTTTTTTTCTAAATGACATGGTGTCGCTTCATCTTGTACTTCAGATATTAATAAAGCTCGTTGTGTAATAATGTCACTTGTGGACATAATTACAAAACGAGTAAAAAAGAGCTCCATCTTCTTTCTTAGTCTGTCTGTATATGTAATTATGAATAAAGATTTGTTCAAGCATGACCTACAGTATATATCTAATAGAGTGTACACTCTAACCTGTTTAACTATTAGCCGTCTAAGGTAGTATGAGATGTTTTAGTCTACATCACATATATATGTTTAGATAGAGATGTAAATTTAAGTAAAGATTGATTATAACATGTATATGTTTTGCGATCCTTGGCTTCATAAACCCAGCAGTAAACACTATGTATATTAAGAGAGTTTGCTAAAGTTTACCATTATTATTTGTGTCATTACTATTATTTTTATTATTCCTTGTTTTTTATTTATTTCTACTCTTCATTTGTATATAAAACTTTCTTGCATACAGGAATTTTCTAATGGGCAGGAATTTCTGCCCCAACAATTGCGCTTGGGGAAACGGCTTTATTGATTTTCTGGCCTTTATTAATTTTCTCTTATTATACGTTGTTTCCAAGTTGTGTACTGTAAATAAAAAGAGGTTGATTGTATGTCTTTTTAGTATTTTATAATATTTTATGTGGCCTTGAAATTGCCCTCTATAAATTAAAAAAAGAGTTTACGGATGTAAGTTAGAATATTTTTACTAAACGTTGGATAAAACCACGGACATTTACGCCTCCTAGTTTTGCTAGGATAACTTTTAGAGTGTGTTGGTTCATTATTATCTATTCTTGCATTACGATGGTGTATGGGTTTAGTTTATGCCTTACTCCTATTATTCATCTAAATGCTTTTATTCCTATTGCCTTGGTGTTTATTTTGTTATACTATACATTTGTGTATAATGCTTTCTTCAATACAAGAATTTTCTAATTTCATGTGTACCTTTTCACTATTCCCATAGCATCATATTACTTTCTCTGTCTTTACTGCTACAGCTTCCCATTTCGCCTCCAATATAATCAGGAGAAGCTGAAATATTGGAGAATTCTCTGTATTAGTGTCGTATACATATGGCTTAATTTTAATTCGAATCTGATATATGTATTTGGAGTTGTACGGTGTCTCTGTCCCAATGAGTCACTTCAAAGTAAGGGCACGATACTATGCACGTAGAGGGTACTGTTATGATTCGAAACCAGTTTCATTGTCTTCCCCGGAGAATTTTATACTCATAATATTAATTTTATAAGAATAGGATATATTTGAAGTTTTTAAAGAGATTCGGTCCCCATAGCTCTCTGAGGTTAGGAGAGCACTTAGATATTCGAGTCTACTTCCACTGTCTTTCCAGAACATTTTATACATATTGTTTAAATGTCATAAAAATATGGTATACTGAAGCATAGCATCTCTTAGGGTGCCCTTAGAGATTAGGGAATACTTCCATTGTCGTCACCGGTAAATTTTACATAAGAACACACTTTTATATTTTATGTTAATTCTCTTACTTTCTTTCTATAAGGAACAAACATACAGAAATTGTTTCATATATATATATATATATATATATATATATATATATATATATATATATATATATATATATATATATATATATGGGGGTGTATGTGTTAGCTGGCCGGCTAATCACCTATTTGAAAGCCTGTTTTAAACCCTGTTAAAGCGAGAGTTGATTAGCCGCTGTCTACAGCTGTCAAAGTCAAGATAAATATATGAAAGAATGATGAAAGGAACCGATGTGTCTGCCGATGACATGTCCATATAACAACTAGTTGTGTGTTACATGGTGCTAGTCACACAAAATCTATAAATATGACTACCTCGTTCTTTCCATATGTTTCTATCGATAACTTATTAAATAGCTGAGTCTGTGTGTAACCAAACTATTACGTAAACGGAATATTTGAACACAAACCGTATTATGAAAATTTGCCTTGAAATCTACACAGGCGTGAAATTGAGAAATGTTTTGTTTCGATTTTACAACAGGTATAGGAAATTAGTCTGTTTTCTGTTAATACCTGTATAGCACCAACTATTTATAATACTGGTTATCTGTAGTGGGAGTAGCTCGCACCGTCTTTACACGAACCATTGTTGTTTTTACCGGTCCGGGATACGTCCTTGACAATCAGTCCGACACTGGCTTAGCTGATTTTGCGCTAGGATATCCACCCTCCCAGGTTTTACCTTCTCGCTGAGTAAGGGTTAGTTTATTGCTGTCGCACTGGGGTATGCTTTTAAGGAATTTGTCTACCGTTGATCGCCTGAGGCGACCTCTACCAGAGAAATGTTGTCGGAGCTGCTCATGCATTTTTGTTGGTCATATTGCACTTCACCTAGTGCGCTGGCTTTTCGAAACCCCTACCTTACTTTGTGTCTAATCTACTGCAGAGGGGGTGAAATTAATACACACACCATTAATACTGTAAAATACACATAATACACACGTATAATTTGTGCGTGAAACATTTTTAAGTGATTGATTGGCTTTACACAGAACTTATCGATTTCGGAAACGAATGCCACACTAACCTACCCCCTCCTGAAAAATAAATCGAAAGCAAGTCAACAATAATCCATAGATGTACGTTAGCGATCGTTGTAAAGAAGGTTTAACAGTTTGGCACAACATAGAATTTGAAATAACCGATAACTGGCTGGAAATTGTGTCGCGATATTAACATAAACTCTGGAGTTTTTCTCAAAACCATCACCTAAAGCTTGGATACGAAGGCTAAGTGCGAAAGTACTCGAACAATATAACTAGTAGTAGTATTAGCAAACTTATTAACATTTGAATAGTTTGAATGCTAAAAACGATGAACGCCATTTTACAAAAGTTACGAAGCTATCACTAGAAAAAAAGGTTGCATTTCAACATTCGATCACACCCTCATATCCTCTTGTACAGAATATAGTACCGGAATAAGTTATTTTCCGTTCAATTAAAACGATCTTTTCATCGACGATTAGATTTAATATATTCGTCCTTTTATTGTTGAAGGTCTCAATTTAAACAAACTGGATTTATCGCGTTTTGCATTCGCCCTCTTCATTTGTATTATTACATTTTTGGCGACCACGTGTTTGTGTTTCTTTCCAAGAAAAACGGTCTCAATTCTGTACGCTGTGTGTACTTGCGAACACGTGTTGCATGCTGCTTCTCGTCGCGGGTGCATAAAAAGTATACACCCATACCTGTTCTGTTGTAACCCAGTTTAAGTTTGTCCTCGATAGAAAACAACGTGGACGCTGGTTTTGTTTTAAAAGTTTGATTTATCAAAACAAAGATATAAACTAAAATGTGCGTGTACAAGAGAGAGAATTGGAGGGAAAGATACAAATAGCATACAAAAAGCAGGACGACTTTAAGCTACCTGTACACCATCATCGCCCACCTTTGTATGGCTGGCCGGGGTCCGGTGTTTTGCGTCGGTTGTCGACAGACTAAAAGACAGAACCGCTCTCTAACGAAAGTGATGTGATTTTTCGACTTTCGCTTTTAGTCCCCCTTACCGTATTTTATTGCGCTCACCCTCCGGCCACCCCTCACTATTAAACATACGCACGATAGTCGGAAAAAGCAAAGGAAGAAGTGTAATAATTATGAAACAGTTGGATTTACATATACATACATGTATTATCACATAAACCGAATTTCAGAGACAAACGTAAGAAAGAGATATAAAAAATGATACATAGTGTTGAAACCTACGATGTATTTACTTAGGGAAAGTTCACGTAAGTGTCCCAATATAATAGAAACACATGTGTTGTCAGGGTCAACTAATAAAGAGAGATAGGCTTCGACAATTTATATGTTAATATGACTTACTCTGCTGATGATGTTCTGGGAGTTTTTAGACTGCTACTAGGAAAAGACATGCAAAGATGACGAACTGTTCTTGGAGGCTCGTCCAATTGAAAGCAGAAGATATATATATATATGTATATATATATATATATATATATAGAGAGAGAGAGAGATAGAGAGAGATAGACAGATAGATAGAGAGAGAGAAAAAGAGAGAGAGGGCGAGCTAAAAAGATAGATACAGAGGGGAGAGAGAGGAGGAGAGATAGGGGAAAGGAGTGTCTGAAAACGACTGTAAGCTGTGTTAGCGAAAGCCTGACAAGATGACAGCCTGTCGGATCGCGTCCGATGCTTTGTGCGTCTTAGTCAGAAAAAGAAACGTAACCGATTCTATACTTTTCACGTAGAGTAGAATTAGATATCTTTAATCTCCAAGCATAGGGGAGTGCGTTCTCTTGTTAGTCATAACTATTCATCGGAGATAACTGGGATATAGCTCAAGAGAGATCACCCTGATAATTATGCTAGTAAAATGAATTTAATAATTTAATTTTATTAATAAATGAATTGAATTGAATAAAAATAATTAAATAATGCTCTCGTAGCTTTTATTTATTAATACATATTAATTTTAAACAGTAGATCATCGACAAAGCCTCGTTTAAAAATATCTAATAGTTATATTATTTTAAATCTTATTAGAACCAAACGTATTATTATACAGATATTTAATCTGTAGATTCTTCTCTGGGATTTATATGGTGTTATTTAATAGTTTCGTCAAACAGAATAGGAACCAGAAGGAGCAAGTAACACAGGAACATAAGACACGAAGACAGGTTGGTACGGCAGGCGAGCATTGCCTCTCGGATCAGAATTTATTTCCTGGGTTCCATCTCGTCCTGCCACGCCAAGGTAAGAGATGAGTGAATGTTTCAAGCATCTAGTCTCCGCGGCATCTGTACATCAACTGTTTATAAAAGGCGCAAAAATAAGGCTGGACGGAACTAAGAAAAGATACACATGCGCAGTGATACGCTAATCGGCTGATGTATTTCTACGCGAGTTTGGACATGCCTGTTTTAGCCAATCGAACCACGTACCTATCAATACGCAAAAGATTACATGTTCGTACAAAAGTAAGTCGATCTCTATCATGTAACTTCTACAAATCTATGCAATAATACGCTCAGTCAATGTCATGTTCGTAAGTACTTTATAAACCTTCACCTCTTTTTAGAAGATGCGATGGATCGATCTATGAAAGTGCATTGCAAAAAAAAATCATTTAAAAAAAATTAATCTGATAACGCTGTTATCTCAAACGTGACAATGGAACTAAAATATAATCTCATGCACTTTCTGCTAGAATCAAATTGTAGGGTCTGTTATGTCCAAACATGGTACAATAATAACGTGCGGCCTCCGTCTAAAGAATGTAGATATGTCACAAACGTTTACAAAGTGTTATGTCATATACTCTAATAAGCAGTACAATAATATCGTAGAGTCTGCGTTCGCCCCGGATGTTAATAGAATGGAAATTTGTCTTGGAACACGGCAGCAATATATAACAGATAAAGGATACAACTGTGGAATTTCCACGGGTCCTGCTAGTTAAAAATAATACTAATAAGTACATAACATGATAAAAGTAAAACTTATGCGTCATTTTTTTTACTAATCTGTCACTGTTTATGAAGGCCCAAAGGCTACTCGAGGATAAGCAGTAATAAGATGTTCAGTTGCCACTGAATAACACATTGAAACGATTGGAAACGATAGGTTACAACAGTGGTTTCCAAACACAGTGCCGCGGCAGTGAAAACCTATGTTTTAATTCATGTGAATAAAAAAATGTCTTATATGATCTTTTTTAATTTTTTTATTACTGTATTGCAAAAAAGGTCTTCATCAGTAGAAAATATTCATTTTTTCAGATAGGTGTGCCACGGAAATTTTTGTGATCTCAATAATGTGCCGTCATGTAAAAAAGAGTGAGAAACACTAGGTTCAAAAGTCATAATCTGATTATTAAAGTGGACGGCTCAAACAAGAATGTGTTTACATTTGACTTAAAAATGACCATGTTATATTCAGATGGGAAACAGCACTGTGGTATTTGATTCTACAAATAGGAAGTTCATGAAAAGAAACTTTGATCATGAAAGTTCTGTTCAGTTTTATGTGCACATAGGAAGAAATAAATCTTGTACAGTGGTTGTGGCAAAAGGTGTTGTTGTTAATGGTTTACAGAAGGAAGCATGATTGGAGCTCGGTCGAGTACCTAGAAAATAACCGTGGACTTTCCACGAGTTATGCTAGTTGCTATTATTCGTTATCATAAAATAAGTACAGCGCAGAGTTAGTATTTTTAGAGGAACTATTACCAGTTCTCATTAGCGTTGTCCCTATGTGTGATCTTGTCGGTAATTACTTGGATTTGAACTCTATGTACTGTTCAGTAGATGAAGCGTGCACGCACTAGAACGAAGTCGATGGCGTTGCGAGAAACAAATTGGCATTGAGTAAATATCAAAGGTGAACAGAATACGTACAGCAGGAGATATCATTGTAGTATTACATTATTTACCAGCCATTCTTACCCGGCGTTGTCAGGGAGTCATTGTACATTCATTAATAATTAATGTGGCTAGTAATAGGATTTATTCATCGGCGAAATAACTATATTCGGCTTATAATGAAAGTAAAAAAGTGGCATCTTCTTTAACAGAAGTGTTACATGGTGTTGTAGTAAAATCTGACACTTGACAAAAAATCAACGATCTACCAGAAAGTGGTGAAGCCCTAGATGCATGAGATCGCCACCGGGCGCCCCTACGTCTTCCAGTAGGAATCCGCTTCTGGACGCAATGCAAATACGAAACAAGCGTGGCTGTTCAACAATGTCTCTTGCTACCGGTCGCCAGACTTGTTGCCGCCCTCCTCACCCGACTGAAAACACTTGACTATTTATTCAGGGGCGTGATCGAGACCAAGACCAACAAGCTAGCCAACAACACGATCGACTCTCTGAAGGCTGTCAACGTGGGGGCGTTCTTCGCTACAGACAATGACATAGTCGTCAAAGCGTGTAACTCATTTCGTACCCGTTTTAAATTCTTTGTTTCTTCCGGCGACGGTTACATTACAAAATAATGTAGTATGTAACTCTAACTGTTCCTAAAAAAACTGCCGGATCTCTGCATATACAACTTCTGTTTTTAGTGCCGGATTTTGTCTGTAATGCACTGTATGAGAAACACAATGATGTGATTTTGTTTTAAAATAAAAAGGATCCAACCAAAATGAAGTGAACGTAACGAATAAGATTTGGTGTTATAATTCCCTCTTTATTTCCTCCCCCTCTTTCTTTAACACATTGTCTCTTTCTCCCTTTTTCTATTCATCGTCTCCCCCATTCTACTGTTTTTAATCATTTTTCTCTTTTTTTTGTAGACACGAATAAGGAAAAAAAGAAAATACAATTACCTAAAACTTTACTGCATTTCATATTGCGAAAATCATTAGAATTGTTTTAAAATCGGTTACAAAAGATGAAATGAAAGCGAAAATGTTGAGTTTACGAGAGTCCATATTTACTTGTCTACCTACGAAAAACAGTTAGTTGTAAACGCCCATATTAATTCAACCGTTTCCACAGTAGTTTGCTACGTAAATCTGATTAGACTAAATCATTCAGATTTTGTTTTTAGTTGCCGAATATTTGTTTGTTTTTATGAATATGAAATTCGGAACAGGACAAATAATTTGAGATTGAGACAATTTGTGTTTTTCTCAAGATCCACAATACCCCATTTGCGAGAGCTGGATGTTATTCACACTGGATATATTAATGTTAGGTACTGGTTCATCTTTTGAACAACACAAAACGGACATTTTGTTGGGCATGATCCAGCAATTGACGTAAACAGCCGGAAGATACCGAAGCGTTTAGTCAATCAGAAGGCTCAAGAAAAAGACGACAACCTTACGTGTAGTAAATAAATGCTCGAAAAAAAGCTTGTAATGTGCAGCTTTTGAACCGGATAAAAACCAAGCTTTTTTTTTTTTAACCCGAACTCAAACCGTTTTTGTCCTGTTCAAAAGCTGTACCAGTAAAAAAAATTAAACAAATAACAATCTATCAAAATCGTTGTTTCATTGATTATGTTCGTTACAATACCTGAGTGCGACCTGTTGTTCGATCCCTTTTTCCTGAAGTTGTCATGTGGAAAATGTATCATCCTCCGTGCCACGACCAGGTATAGAACAAACCTGGCATTCCAGAATAACAGAGAGGCACATCCACTTAGTGAGTCGGTTAAGTAAGAACTTCAAGAAGACCTTACACATTGGTTCAAGAAGGCTTATGATCTTGCCCTTGGTGGGTCGAACAATCCTTATGGGCAGTCTTCCAATGCGAAGTGTTACATATGACGTAACCAGTGAAAAGCTGAAGAAGGTAAAAATCATTGTAATTACACACTTCCTACTTCGGATTTATCTAAAGTCTGTATACATTTTAATGTTAGTTCAAACTAGCCAGAATCGAATTTCACAACCTTATTTTGCGTGACGTTGCGTCATGAAATTATTTTTCCTTGAAGCTTCAGAATATTCTTAAATATGTGATTACATTTTAAAGTTGTATCATTTTGATTATTCGGACTACTGTTCTCATTTTAGATATAATTCTCACAACGTTTTTGGCTGATGTAACCTCCGGAACTAAATCATTATATCGTTAGTGATTATTTTTAAGAGTTTTGTATTTAAAACAAAGACATTTCAAAGAACATTTGCGTTATGTTATGCTGTAAGTAGCACCAAAAAATTGTTTTATATTTAATATTATCAAAAGCTGTGAAAGATAGATAAGTGCCGATTTATGTTCGGTTTTATTAATGAAGTAAGCAGCAAAATCTTTTACTGTCATCAGCAAATAAGTCTCCATTGTAACGGTAATAATAGACGGTAAAATCTTTTGCAGAAGCAACTGAATCGAAATTACTTAAATTTATTGCAGGGAACATGGTTGAAGACAGAAAAATAAATATTGGCTAGGCTGAATAAAACATCGATTTGTTAGTCGAATTTTTATTTATCAATATTTTCACACCTACATAAACAAACGCATATACACGAACACACACACACTCATAGTATATGCTGTGAGGACGATAATTCCCCTCTACCATTCAGCGGAATTGCTGTAAGAATAAGAAAAAGTAGAAAAACATCTATTTTTGGGGTGATTTAGGCCAATTATTGTTCTGTTTTTTTTTAAGAACATAAATTTTATTTTAATTCAAATTTATTCATTTTTAAATTAATTCTGATCATCGATTTTTATTACACATGTAATAGAGAGGTCAGAATAGGGTAAGGAACGACAAGTATATATATATATATATATATATATATATATATATAGGTGAACATTATCAAATAACACGGAGTGTTTTTGCTTGATAAGACTTCTTTTATTTTTTTCAATTTTCCGAATGGTCTATTTAATGTTTCGATTGAATTGGTGTATGTAAGTTCCATGGGTGTCTTGTTCCATTTTCTTTCCTTTTTTACGATTACTTTCGATTAGATTCGTCAAATCATCTGTAGGCTGTGTTAGTTTTTTTTTAATATGCCTTTACTGTTGAGTTTTTTGTATTATAATAACGAACAGTAGTTTACAATTTAAAAGGAGACCTACATGAGAGCGTGATTACGTTCTAAGAGCGTGCAAGATTGAAAGGTTTGATTGCTTAACCGTTAAGCATTTAATTACGTTCTGAGCGCGTTCAAGATTCAAATGTATAATTGCTTAATGGCGAATAATTTGGTAACGCTTATTATGCAAATGCATCCGAACTTTAAATTGGATGAGAAAGCTTTTATAAATATAATACATCGCTACATATCCCCCATCAACCATGCTAATAAAAGAAGATTGATCAATTATTACAATAAATGAAAATATCGAAAAAATAGCATTTCTCAGACCTAAAATACATTAAGAAGAACCAATGTAATATATCAGTGTCAATGCTTCGTGGGAGAATGTATCTCTGACAATGATAATAAAACTAATTTTTACATTGGTTACACTACCACAACACTTTCACGAAGACTAACCTTACATCTTTCTGATACTAGCTCCATTTGCCAACACCTAAAAATCATGACTGTCCCACTTCTCAATATATGCACATACCAGTTAACAATACTAAAATTATACACCACGATACAAACACCAAAAGATTGAATCTCCCAACATAAAAACTAAAATCCCACAATCATTAATGTGAATTACGAAACTAGTCACAACATTTATTCCGAAATAACGAAACATTTCCCATCATTCAAGGGTTAATCCCGTCGTTTGGTTTGCCGATTTTTTGACGTCATTCATCCACTCCAGAGAATCTATTATCTTGGCTGGTGCCATCGCCTGAAATTTGAACGCTTGTAATATTACTACATTCTGACTAGATCTTTAATCAACAATTACGCACAGCGTCTCCATTTTAAATCAGGTTGCCTTGTAATAACGTATTCAATAACAACAGATATGCAAACAAACTCCAATCACCATTCTTCATGTTATTTTGAGAAAGAGATGTATCTTGACAAATTGTCTAAGTGAAAAGCAAATTTACACACTTTACATCTATATATGATGTCAAATTAACGCATTGTGACATCCTCTAACGCAAATATTCTGGTTCTGTGTATATATATATATATATATATATATATATGTGTATACGGAAGAATAATAATATACATATATATGAATACAATTAATAATCTAACATAATGAAAAGGAAAAAGGAAAACTGAAAATTCGTCGACGTGTCGAGATTTTCAAGATGGCTGACACCACAAAATACAGAAATACGCCTATTAAGTGAAATGAATGAAAATAAAATAATTAAAATAAAAGTGTTTATAAATGAAACACGTTAATATTTTCGCATTTTTATAATATTAAAACCACAGTCACTCAGAAGAAAAAAAACCCAGTGAAATACACACCCCGAAGATTTGCTGAGTAATATATAATATAGGTAGTTTGGTAGTTTTGTTTTACGGCATATCAACCCTTTTTGGGTTATTTAATGCCGAATCTGGTCTTGTTTTTTTCTCTTTTTTGTTTCTTTCCCCTTTTAATATCTGTTTCTATTTAACCCATAGTTGGGACCCTAACAGGTACTACCACTCCGGGTCAGGGTGGACCTGGGAGCAATGGTAATTAAGAGGAGGCTCCACATTCCCCAAAGTCCGTAAGCCGGATCTCACCATCGGATGTAGTTTAAGGTCATATCCAGGACCGGGAGTAGGGTAGGAAAAATAAAAATAAAAAAGGGGAGGGAGAAAGGGAGAGGGGCTGTTGTTTTTGGTTTTGTAGAACATAATTAAGTTTTACAAAAAAAAAAAAAAAAAAAAAAAAACGTCAATGTAGGTGAATTTCGTCTCAGGGAGCCACAGGGCAGCCTGATCTGGTATCACCAGTATATAATATAGATGTGTACAAGAAATGAGAAAGTATAGATTATTGTTAGTTTTTGCTTATATAATGGGATGAATTGTTTGTATCGGAATTTTTTATGAATGCAGACTCAGGAAGGCTTCTGTGAAATGTATTAATAATTGCTTGTTTGAAGTTAAATGAATGGTCACTTTGTAATATAAGAGAGAACAGTGTGTTTAGAGTACCCCATACTATCTGACATTGGGAGTGATATGCACATGATCGCACGATCTATAGCTAACATTTTTAGCCAGCAGCATCAGCTCTTCTCACATAAAAAGACTCCGGAAATGTATTAAAAAATAAAATGCATTAATGTACAAAACAAAACAATGAAGATCTTCAACATATAATCCTCGTACACTAATGTATGCATGAAGAAAATATTCTAATCACTGACATGACTTATTTCTAATTTAAGAAGAATTTCTATAAACAAGATTTTAGACTTCGTATTGGTAACCCACTCAGTGGAGTATTATCTAGCTTATTCTTCGAAATATTACAATCTAGCCTATTAAAATTTAGATTACTCAAATATGCTGAATACTTCAGATATATCGATGACATCATATTTTTTTAGCCGAAAAGCATCCAAATAGAAAACTTGATGTCGTGTTTAATTTGTTTATAAACAAATTATACAGCACCTAAAAGAGCTACGAATTATATCAATACACCACAAACTCAAAAACAAACAATTAAACTAGCATGATATAGTATAATAATAATAATATATAAAAAAATAACAATTCCCTAAATGTAATAATCTATCATATATTACTACATGCCCATTCCATTAACATTAAACAACTCAGCAACGTTAAATTCATCTATATAACAAAAATAAACATGCATATGTCCGACAACATCAAGTGGTTTTGTTTGGAAACTGTCTGACAATATGCGTCCTGAATACATTAGTACTCGCCGTTCTATCCTATAGTAAGATTGTACGTGGGATGTTTGGATTACGTAGAAAGAAAATATCCACTTCGAAATTAAGGTGTAAGAATAACGTAACTTATCAAGGAAGTGACGTAAGACATCAAAAGAAGTACATGGCAAAAAAGACGAGTCGCAATGTCTTGAGGTTTGTGTCTGAAAGAAAATGCATGTATTTCGTGGGCGTTTTCTCTCCCACGTTAGATGGAGAGTGGGAAGACGTGACGAAGTTTTGGTTGCGCACCGTTATACTTCAAGTCGAAGGTCAGATGGTGCTATCCATCTTCAGTCTTTTCATTTTCTCAGTCCACCCGAAACGAGAGATTTTACCGGCTTCAGAAAAATTGAAGATTTTAAATTTATTCGATAACGGTAAAAACATAAGAAAAAGAAGAACGCAGAACGGGATGTTATTGGCACGTGTTTAACTATTTGAAAAAAAATTAAAATATAATAAGACGTGTGCGGCAGAGACGTTAAAATGTTTGGCAGATGTTAGTTTAAGGAATAAGATTCGAGTCTGAGGTTTACGTTAGATGGTAATGATGATGGTCAAATGATTGATGGACTTGCGACGTGGAAAAAAGTATTCGGTCTTGGGGAGTATGCATTTTGTAAAGTCAAAATTGTGAGTAAAAGTGTTGCTGCGTTAGTGGGATTGTTGTGTTGGAAGTTTTGTTGGTGTTCCGAAATGCGGGATTTTATATGTCTGTCCGTTTCACCAATATAAGACATCGGACATGCGGCACATTTTATTTTGTAAATACATGCTAGGGAAGACGTGTCCTTGGATGGTAACTTGGCGGTGTTTCCCTTTGCAAGCGGCAAGTGGCTAATATGGCATGCGAGTTGTGTCGACACTTTTGTGCCATCGTCAGTAATTGAATCCGCCACAAACCCTGGGCATGTAGCATCGTCAGCAAAGGACCGTAAGCAATCAGAATACACCGGTCTTCTCGACAGATTTGTGTTCCAACCGACTGCTGTGCATACGAGTGAAGCAATAGCTTCCCAACGCGGGACTTTCTCCAGAATCTTGAAGGTCATACATTAGATCCATTGCTCTTTCTGCTTGTCGTAAAGTCGGTTCTCTTTATTGCTCTAACCCCCTTTTCACACCTGAAGCTATTCTCTATCTCTAAAAATTAACTATCAGTAGATTTGTAGAGTCAGCGATTTGTATGCAGTACTATTGTCATATTTGGGCCGGTGAATCTCTGCACTATGTTAGGGTCTACATTAGGTTCAGAATCGTATCTGTAATTTGATTGGCTTCAGACTTTCTTCTTCTCTGCTCTCCCTTCTCTTACAAACATAATGTTGCTAGTCTTAGTTTTTTCTATAAATAATATTATAGCATGTATTCGTCAGAACTGTCTAATCAATTTCCTGTTTTTTTGTTCCAGCCCATTTTAATCGGTGGTCTAGTGGTCTTAATTAATTCGCTGTCTTAATACCTCATTATAATAAAGCATCCTATTCCAGTAACTATTCCATTAACTGTAGGCTTGTGAAATTTATTTCCTGCTGACTGTGTTCCTCCTACCCATAGTAGAGTTACGCTTATTTAATTCAATTATACATTAAAGTATTTTCAAATACATCATTTATAGCCAACAGAACACTGTATAAACACATTCATCGTTTTATAACACTCGTGGCAAGCGCCCATGGCGCAGTGGATATCAGTTCTAAGTGACAGTCATCTGAAGGTTGAAGGTTCAATCCGCAGTGCGGGCGATACGAAGAATTGCGAATAACTGAAGACTTCATCATAGTCATGGCAGATGGAACGTGGATTTAATGAAGGGCTCCGTTCGAAATTCCGTCCAGATTCCCGAGTTCTAGAGAACGATTCCCGAGTTCGACAAAGTACACCTGAAGAAGGTCGGGAGTTACATCGGTCGAAACATTGTGATAAAAACACCCTAGATGAGAACAGTAGTCCAAATATACCAAATTCTACATTTTATACAGACCTTTTGATAAATTAATAATCTGAACAATTCATTTCTACTTTTGTTTTACAGTTTTCTTATATATATTCAAAAGTTTTGTTTATATTAATGTTCTTGTTGTAGTAGTAGTAGTAATATTAATTCCAACGATTTTAGGAAAAACATTTCACGTTCAAATGATTATTTTGAAATTCGAATAACTTCCATAACGTAAAGTTTAAGCATGCGTATGTTTACACGAACTAACCACTTTGATTACTTGGAATAATGTATTTAAATAAATTACACTCCGCATTAAACGCAATAACCAAGAAAGTGTTTCTTTAGATATATACTTTATATCTAAAACTAAATTTGTTGTGGTTTTCGACGACGACTATTGAATATGATCACTGGCGTAGCTAGGGGGGGCGAGGGGGGCGGGCCGCCCCGGGCGGCACACCTGAGGGGGCGGCATTTTGAGAGGGTAAAAATAGAAAGTAGAGAAAAAAATTTAAAAAAACAAAAGTTAACAAAAAATATGAAATTTTATACTATAATTTTATATAATAATAAATTTAAATGAGAACATTTGAAAACCTGAAAATGTTATGAAATGATAAAATCATTTTTATTTACTTTTTGTCGTTGTTGTTAAAGTCCGAATTTTTGCCAAATAACATGGATGCATCAAGGAGAGAATAGTCCGATGTAGTTTTCTTTTCTTTGTCTTCATAATGTTATTATTAAGAGGGCGAGCCCTCCGAAGAGAAAAAACGTCTTGTATCGGTGCTTTTTTAAATCCGTGTGTGTAATCGCTCGGTTTTCAGAAATTTGTTGTTGTTAATAACGTTTCAACTCTTTTAAAAATAGTTTTAATATATTTTAAACAAATGTATTTATGAATGGCAAATAAGGCTATAAATTTATTTTCTGTGAGAGAACTGTCGCAAGGCATCAAGTCGGTTGAAAATTTACAAACAGATTTTTCGCGCCTTTTTTTCGGCAAAGTTATCAATGACTCTATCAAAATTCACTTCCTCGACAAGTTCCCTCTCTATTGAGAGGATTGCCAAGTCTGTAAGTCTTGTCTGGCTCATTACTGATCTAAGGTAGTTTTTTATGAGCTTCAGTTTTGAGAAAGAGCGCTCACAGCTAGCAACGCTAATAGCTCTGGTGAGGAAAATTCTCAGCAAGATCACAATATTAGGGACGGAATCCCCAAGTTGGTATCTTTGTATAAAGTTCAAAAGTTCAAGAGGTCCATCGATTTTGTCTTTTTCTGAAGCTTTTACAACATACTGTAACCTCTTCTTTTCAGCAAAGAATTTCTCTTTTTCTATATCTTCGTCAAATCCACCAAGCTGACAATCATAATTATCATCAAGCAGATTTGACGGTATAAGAAAAGCGTATTTATTTGCAAGATTGTGAACTTGTTGAAATCTGCAAGATATTTCTTCAGTCAATCTGTCTATGACAGACAGCATTTCCCGTCTCAACTCAGTATCAAAACTCAGCGCTGCATCAGTCAATCCTTCACCATCCATTCGTTTCTTTTTGCGAATACGACGCTCCATGCTTATCCCCATTTCAGAGCAGAGTGTTTTTGACTCGTCTATTGCAGTGTCCACTATCTTTTCTCTATTCTGAAGAAGGAAATCTTTCAACGCCGTCAGCCATATATTTATACATACATATACATATATGCATACATACGTGCATATATACATATATACATATATACACACACATACACATATATAAATACGCATATATACATACATATATATGTATATATATATATATATATATATATATATATATATATATATATATATATATATATATATATATATATATATATGGCTGGTTTTAATTCTTAAACAAAATTTCCATTAATTGAGAATAAATTGCTTTAATTCATTTCAATCACTAAGTTTAAAAAATGCAAGCATTAATTATTTCTGGAGATATACTCAGTGACCGGCTGACCTAACAGGATAGGGCCAAGCCTAGGCTTCGGCCAAGCACCAAAAAAACAAAATGACCTCAGAAAGATTTCATACTTAAAGGGGAACTTTCATATAAATTTTTATCGAATAGGTGCGAAAAGAAAGTTGGATATTTGGGTGTATATACACCGACATCAAAGAGGAAATAACATTAGATGCGAAAGTTTGAATTCATTAATTTTATTACTGTCCAAACGTTTGTTTTTGTAGCATACTTTTTATAACTCCTTGTAAACTTTACAATTGCTAGCTGGGGGATCGGACAAAATCACCCCGGGCAACCCCCACCATCTACTTAAAACAAAACGAAAAACAGATAAAATCTCAAATGAATAAAAAATATTAAAAATCAGTTTTCATATTTTAATTTTAATTTAATTGAATTTAGGAAAATTAGATACCGTAGAACTAATTTTCGCAAGGTATGAAAATTAAGAATAATGTTAACTTAATAATAATGGACCAGTTTTCCTACCTAGCAAAAAATTTTCCATGGACGAATTATCCATGGGCGAATTATCCATGGACGAATTTTCCGGGCACCCAAATGCCGAGGGGGGGGGGCGGCAAATTTTACTACCGCCCCGGGCGGCAAAAGGTCTAGCTACGCCACTGAATATGATTATATTTGCTATACTATAGAAAAAAAAGTTCTCCACTCCTTTCAGCTTTTTAAATGATAAGAAATATATATATTTATATTTTATTTAAACTTAATTTTTTTCTGTATTCTAAATGAATGAATGCGAAAGTTTTTTTTTCCATTTATCCGTACTATATTTATATCAAAACACCAATTAATTGGAGATGGGTATAGTTAAAACAATGTTTTTACCTAGAGACTTCCATAATTTTAACAACAAACTTTGAAAAATTTGTAGATTAACAACCTCAGCTAAGTTTAAACAATGTGATTCTACTTTTTAGCGGCATTATAACTTATTAGGGCAGTTAACTAATATATATTAAACACTAACCCCTAAGTTCGACAGGCAAGGTCGTATAACCACACGTTATCGTCTAAAAGAGTGGACCCCCAAAAAATAACCCACCGAATGTATCTTCAAAAGCAAAATAAAAAAATACTAAACCGTCATAAAACGCTAGAATAGCCCGGATATGGAGGATCATTTTAAGTTTAATTTATATGCGACAAAGATGCCGAACACTAAATTCTAAAATATTTTTTTTTGTTTTCTATTTCCGCCACCATAATCGTCTAAAAAATAGAATCGCTATTTGGGTGTGGGGGGAGGGTAGCTGAGGTTGTTAATCTACATAACATTTTTAATAGTTTGTATTTATACATAAAAAATAAGGTATTTAATTATTTAGATAGTTTTAAAGAAGCTATTTATTTAATTTTCACGCGAAAAAATCACAACTAAACACATTGCTTAAAATTAAATTAAAAAAGGGCATACAGTTATAAAATATAAAATTCAAAAACTAAAATATGGGTAAATTTGCAGATTAAGACACTCCGTTACCTCCTCCCTAAAAATATATATTCTGCTTTTCAGGCGATTACGTGTGAACACCGTGGAAAATGGAAAGAAGGAAAACATATTTTAGAATTTAGAGTGATGGATCAGTTTCAATATATTTAACCTAAATTGTTAGTTATTCTGTGCATTATTTTTCTTTGAGGGTGGGGTCCACTCTTTTAGGCGATTACGTGCCAGTCGGACTTAGGGTTAGTGTAACAAATATATTAGTTAGCTATACCGTCTCTCAATTAATTGCTGCCCGAAAGCCGGGTAGGTTTTGCTAGTATATATATATATATATATAATTATAAATATTTGTTTGTATCTACAGGAATCGTCAGTGTAGAGATTAATTATTTACATGGTCCCCGGACTAGAACGCGGAACACAAGTTATATTTCATACTAAAATTCTTAACCCACGCACTAAATCAGCGAGAGATTAATACTATTTTAAGGCAGTCGTCGTAAACTGTTCTATTATCGAAGAAAACATGCATATATATATATATATATATATATATATATATATATATATATATATATATAAGTAAAGTAAAAGTTACTGAACAAAAACAATTCAATGTATTTCTATACGTCCTGTGACAAAATATCTGAAAAAACGTATATTATCAAGTTACCAGGATATCATTCAAAGCTACGATTTTTTTCATTAGCATATTTCAAAATTTATTGATTTCAAGCACTTGAAATATGATGTTGACATAAATCTCCAGAGAACAGTTGCGAGTTAGTATAGAATATCGAATAAATTACAGATTTCAACAGATTCTTATAAACATATATATTTAAACAGTAGTTCAAACAAACATCTTTAATAAAACAGTTGTTTATTTATTTAGTTTACTTCTAACCGATATTTTATTTAAAAGAACTCTTAAATTCCAACGTAGAGTAATCACATAAAATGTCTGATCCTTACTTATCCAGTTTGAATCGACAATTTAACAAGAGTTAAGTAAAAACAATGAAGGTAGTAGTTATTAAAAGTTGATACCGATTCACTAAATTTCTCATGTCAAAGCAATCATGTATTGCATTTATTTGAATGGTATTATTCCAGAAAAATATCGATCCAACCTGTAATCACCTTTTTATCTATATTATTTAAATTTCATTCGATTTAAATTTCATCCTCTGTCTGCCACTTTTTCCTTGCTACCGGACGCATAATATAATCTTAATATCATGTGGTTGTGTGTTTATCTTACCTATTAATATACATTGTAATGTTCTGTGATAACATTAATCGATATTTGACATCTAAAATTAAATTAGACAAAACTTAAACCAAATATTTGAAAATACTAATTTTTTTTAATAGGGACCTGATTGATTAACTTTACATCTATTGAAACCCGACATCGTGCAACATTTTTTTCTATTAGGTGAAACTGTAATTTCTATTATTAGAATTAGTGTTCTTCTTCCTAATATTTTCACATATACCCTCTAATTTCGATTGGTGTTCTCTTACGTGTTTTAGAAGAAAAAAACGAAAATTCGATATAACATGAGTACGTTATAAAAAAGACATCTTCCACTAAAATATAATTCAAACAATGTAAATTGAATAAGCATAATTTAACTTGTTAATTGTATGCTGATGAATTGATTTTTGCTTAATCAAATTATAATTGATACATGTCTTGTAATAAAAGGATCAGAAGAATCTGATCAAAAAAAAATATATGAACTTCAAACTTTCTTATAATCAATAATGAAAATAATTTCTCCCCCTAACTTGTGTAAAATATGTTCACTTATAGTAACCTGAAACAAATCACATTGCAACGTCGACTTCTGTAAATTCGGGGCCAAATTCAGGGAAACATATAGCAAGGATGGAATGCAAAAGGTTATCAGTTCGAGAAAATAAGCTATTAGATTAGAAAGCCTTCCAGAATCTGGAGTTCTCAATAGTAAAGCGGTGAGGTTTTGAAGATTGTCGAGTCGGTCAGGGGTATTTACGTCGATGGCGAACCAGTGCAGCGAGTTACTCGGGGCACATTTTATTAGAGTACTGGCAAAACAAGTACAAGATTGCAACATCACGGTGATCGGGCAGGGGTGGATCTTGGAAGACAGTGGTGGACTTATTAGATTAGAGGCTTTTTGTGACACTATTGTCGATCGGCCCGTCGGGTTGATTCGAACGCAGGACCCTGTTTTTGCTTTTGGGGAATTCAAAATTACTTTTTTTATTAACTACAGGAGACACTGAATCTTATAAAGAAGGAAAGAATCATTTACTCTCTTCGAAATTGGGAGGGGGTAGCTTATAGTGGAGATACAGAGAATATCATCAGATGGTTTACTCTTATTGATATTTGGAGGAGATTAAAACTCCCCTAATAATGCCAGCTGGCTTTTATATGTCGCATATTTTGTGTAGTCGAGTGGCGGCTCGGGAAAATATTGTCGGATTGGACAAAAATAGCATAAAAACGAAATGTTTTCTTAAATCGTTAATGCCAAAAGAATTGAAAAGTGTTTTTGGACGAGAAGAGAAAACACAAAATTGTCGATAAGAACGGGAGTGTTATTTTCTCTGCCGAGATAATTTAGATAGGAACAAGGTTATGTTGTTACTTTGTTACAGACGTGGGCATCGAGCTGATGACAGACTTGGCATTGAATGGACGTAGGTTGAGATTACATGCGCCCAGAAATGATAAATACATGTTTCTCTTCTATGAAAAAATTTCAAGGAGGGGGGAGAAATCTACCCCCCATTGGAGTAACGGTGGGAGATGGAAACAGATGTCGCAGTTTTTTCTGTGAATAAGTTTCGATGGAAGCCACTAGGCCACCTGGTTTTCATGTCGTATATGTTGTGTGATCGAGTAGCAGCTTGATAAGATATTGTCGGATAGACAAAGGTAGCTTAAAAACTAACTGTTTTCTTAAATCGTTAATCCAAAATGAATTGAAAAGTATTTGCTGCGAGAAGAGATAACATAAAATAGTCAATAAGAACGGGAATGTTATTTTCTCGGCCGAGATCATTTAGATAGGAACAGGGCTATGTTGTTACTGTGTTATAGACGTGAATATCAAGCTGAGAGAAACTTAGCATTGAATGGACGTAGGTTGAGAGGACATGCGTCTAGAAATGATAAATAAATGTTTCTCTTCTATGAATGTTTGAGGGGGGAGAGGAATCTACCCCCATTGTGTTAACGGTGGGAGATGGAAACAGATGAAGATGTTTTTTTTCTGTGAATGAGTTTCGATGGAAGGGAAAATTTCTTCCCTTCTAATTAAGTAACTGTGGGAGATGGAAACAGATGAAGAAGATGAGGGGGCAGGTTAAAAACACAATTGATAATTCCTGAGTTAGAAAAGTCGATTAGAAATTACCAATATAGATAGTAATAATAATGGTAATATTAGCTGTTGTTGAATTCAATTCTGTTGGTTGAGGGGGGGGGGCAAAGTCACAACCAGTCTCAACACACTTAATTATTAATATAAGAAAAAGCGTAACAGACGCCCAGGGACCCCACATTGCTCCCCCATCAAATCAACGCTGTTCAGAAACGAAACATGAACTTAGTATAGAAATCGCCAAAACTAAAATCGACCAGAACTTTGTAATATTTCCGGTCACGAAAAACAGACATTAGAAGTTAGAAGTTAGAAGTTTTGGAGCAAACATAGTCTTGTACATTTTACCCTAATAATTATTTTTTATTGAAAAACACACATCTAAATTTATCCTTTATTTATTTTGCTTGAAATTTCCTTCGCTCCTCAGAGGTACACACTTTGAAGACCAGCGCCGGACGATTACCCTCATGATTTAATTACAACGTGGGGAGAGTGGTAATTGAAGGACCTTTCAACACCGACGGTCTTCATCAGTACATCAACTTTTTCCCGCAAACAGGTACCGAGTGACCAACCGGAAATCAGGAACGACCAACTTCGTGGACGTCACGGGATTGTACGGTACCTTTTTGGGGGACCTTGTCTCAGAGGAAGAGGCTAGTAGTCGGTGCACCAACTTTGATGTGACAATACTCTATGCATGGGTGAATAGTGGCTTTGTAGAGATTTAGGATACCGGCAGGTGTGATAAGTGTTCTAGCACGGAAGAGAGAGCGGCCTTGGCAATGTCCTTCATGATTTGTTTCAAATTGTTATCTGTAAATGTTAGGCCGAGGAGTGTGAATGATAGGCTCTCAGGTAGAGAACTATTAGCCATGGTAATTGATGGTTGAAAAGGTAGTTTCTTAAATTTCCGGGCAACACTGGGATAAATTTCCCGCTAGTATTATATATTTTAGTTACTGAGTGGTGTTCCCTGGAGTCTGAATGACAACAAGTGTTAGTTATGTTAAAATAAATTGTTTGTGCTCATTTTTAGTGATTACTTGTAATAAACAGTGGTTTTCTCCTGGAGTCTGGATGACAAAAAGTCTCCTCATATTTCCAGCATTACTCGCCGCTTTTTATAATTTTTTCAAGGTATTAAATTGTTTTCATATTTTATTTTTGAGATGAGGATTGATAATATGTATTTAGATTTTTCGGACTATTGTTCTCATCTTGGGTCTGTTGTTCTCACAACGTTTCGGCCGATATAACCTCCGACCTTCTTCAGGTATATTTTGATAATGGCTGTTATTATTGTATCGTAAAAACATGTTTTTGGTCATTTTACTGCACACATCATAGTCGTTGAAATTTCAAAATCTGTGATGTATTTACGAAACTGAAAAGATCGTTGCGTAGTTTCCATTACTGTACGAATCTGGGTATTTTAACAGTATTTTGCGTTATCACAACAGCCGATTTATATTGATTTTTCGCTCACAGTGCCAGTTTGTCCGCTCTGAAATGTTAGTGTCAATAAGCCTCCACAATCGTTTCTGTACTCTCGCACTCCAGTGGTTGGTGCTCTCCCTCGTCGGTCTTTTCATCCTCCTTCACAAACATGTTCAGCGGTACATGTACATGTGGGTTTGTTTCCGCATTCAACAATTTAATATTTCGGCTGTTTTCATTATTGCCGTGCTTTTTCGTGACTTGTGCCTATACAATGTTTAGTATTATACTTATTTTCTTCACGTTATGTATTTCTTGCAAGTTCCCTTGCAAGTTCCATGTATTTTCTTCGTTATTATTAGTGTTGGCACTTACTAGGAGTTCTCACGCAAATTATTGTCAGTGATTGCCCACTGAAAATAATCGGTGGTGTTCCCTGGCGTCTGAGTGACAACAAGTCTTCCCTCAAATGTCCAGTACTCTCTACCTTATTTCGATAACCATTGTAAATTACTTTGCGGTATCGCAGCAGCTACTTACCATCGATTTCCTGTTGGTAACGATAATTGGTCTGCTCTGGGATTTGGGTGGCAATAAACCTATCCAATGTTCCAGTACCCTCTGCACTCTTCCAGTGGAGGTCTGCTTAGTGCTCTCCCTTCTGGGTCTTCCTATCCTCATTTTCCCTTTCATGACTATTTTGTGAGGTATCAGTCGAGGCTGGTGCCATCATTTTGGGAGGGACGGGGGGTATGTAGTTTCTTGCAGTTTATGTTCCTTGTGTTCATGTGTTGGTATTCTCCCTGTGGTTTTGTTTTCTTCCTGTTGTAATATTCATGTGACTGGTTACCATTCGTAGCTTATGCGAATTGGTTTCTGCATTCGAGGATTTTCCTTAAGATATTAGCTGTTTTTATCTTTGTCATCCTTTGCATAGTCTCAGTTATTCTTTTAATTCCAATCATCATCATCATCATCATCATCATCATCATTATTATTATTATTATTATTATTATTATTATTATTATTATTATTATTTTATTATTATCATTATCATTATAATAATCATGATTATTATTATCATTATTATTATCAGTATTATTATTATCATTATTATTATTATCATTATTATTGTTGTTGTTTATTTTTATCTCTGCTGAATACTAATTTTACACGAGTCTTTATCAGAAACTTAAGATTAAAAATGTCGCCATGAGAGTTCCACCGCACAATTCTACGCGAACACACACGCACACACGAACACACACATACATGGACAAACGTATACACATTTTATGCAAACATTTTTTATTTTATATTTCCATTAAATGTGGATTGCCAGGAATACTGTCAGATAACTTAGCTGAACTTTACCAATTGAATCTAATACTGCAATGCGATAGTATTATAATTTCTATTTCATGAACCTTGTGTATTATTATTATTATTATTATTATTATTATTATTATTATTATTATTATTATTATTCAGTACTCACTTGAAATTCTCACACAGGTCATCATCAGTAATTTATCAGTGATAATAACCGGTGGTGTACCCTGGAGCCTCAGTGACAACAAGTCTCCCCAGATTTCTAGTATTCTCCACATCTCTCGATAAACATTGCAAATGACTTTGTGTTATCGCAAAAGCCGCTTACAATTGATAAGGGTATAGTCCATGCTCTCCCTCCTCGGTCTTTCCATCCTCACTTCAAATTTATTGTGTGTGATCACAGCCAAGTCTGATGTCACAACTTTTGTTTGTTATTTTTGTTTTTCTTTTTTTTTTTAGGGGGGGGAGGGTATTAGATTTCTTGCAAATTCTGTTCACGTGGTGTTTCTTTAATGTTTTTGTTATAATTCTGTTGCAACTGTGCCACTTTCATTATTATTATTATTATTATTATTATTATTATTATTATTATTATTATTATTATTATTATTATTATTATTATTTTATCTTTTTTAAGTTCTAAATAAAAGTTGTGATTCTTATTGATGTCTGGGCCAAACGCAGACCCCAAGTATTTTAGAGTCCCAAACTTGTATTCTATTAGATCCAACTGTAACTTGGGATGCCTTTTTATATTAATAGAATGAGTATTCTTCTTATTAATATTTCACATACCATAGGACAATCTTGTTAATTTCGATTGGTTTTCGCTCACGTATCTTAGTGCTAAATTACAAACGTATTTACCCGTTGATAATGTAAGATTTAATAATTTAATGGTTGGCGCCCATTTCTTACTGAATTTTATGATTTCTTGTTGATTTCTTTACGATTTACGACGAATCGATATATTAAAAGTGGTATATATACCAAGACAAGGCAACAGTTGACGACAAGAAGTGGTTAATTCGCTTTGTTGTTGATATTCCAAACAACTTAGCAAGACAATACAACGGTTATTGTTGTTCTCAAACCACCGACCAGTGGAGTAGAGTTGGTGGCTAGACAGAGAGATGTCAATAATTACTGCTTGATCGTATTATATCCGGACATCTTTTAAACCACAAGTTCACACGTGTGTGCTTCCAAGAGAACTCGCGATTTTTCTCTCTCACCCTCTCTCCATGTGTCATGTGACGTTTAGCACACAGGAGGTCGAGTTAACATCTGAGTACACTAAAGTATATTCCCCGTTATTCTCGACTAAAAAATATTATACACGTCTAATATTTAACAAATTTATATATATATATATATATATATATATATATATATATACGAAAAACTAGTACAAACTAAATGTCATATGTTGATAAAAATTCTAAATTGCAATGTAATTTGAACAATATAAAGCAAATACGCGTAATTTAACTTCATAATTGTAGACTTTGATGAATAGATTTTTGTTTAATTAAATTAAAATTAATACATTTCCTTGTTGTAAAACAAGGAACGGAAGTATCTGACAAAAGGAATAATATGAAATGATGACGTTCAATAATGAAAAGTATGTCAACCCCTTATTTTTATTAGCATTTGTGTTACTAATATTCAACTTAAACAAGGAACACTGCCATTGAGATGTAAGTAATGACTGTAAATTAGGGGCCAGATTTATAGGGGCATCCTAAGTGGGGAGTTGTGCAGTTAAATGATGTTCACATTGCATTTATATTTGTGCATATTGATACAGTCGAGGTAACAAGAAGCAGGGAGTAAATTAGAAAGGCAAGCAGTCCAAGAAAATAAACTATAACAGTGAAAAGCTTTCCGAGACATGAGGAGTTCTATAGTGACGGGGTGGGATTTTGCTGATTGTCGGGTTTATCGATGATGCTAACGTTGAGAAGACACAAGCACAGCAAGCTCGTCGGGCATATTTCATGGAATTACTTGTAAGACAAACACAGGTATGTAACATTGCGGCAAGCTGGAGCTTGGTAGACAGTGTAAAACCTAATAGATTAGAGGCTCATTTTTTAAACCTGTCTTATATCAAGTGGTTAGTAGTTAGTGCACCAGCTTGCATGTGAAAACAATACTCTATGAATAGGCGAATAATGGCTGTGTAGAAACGTAGGATACTGACTGATGTGAGAAGTGTTCTCGCCTGGTAAAGAGAGAGAGCCCACATTCTTTGCAGCAGACTTGGCAGTATAGTCTATGGATTTGTTACAATTCATGTTAGCTGTAGTGTTAGACCGAGGAGTCTGAATGTTGGTCTATCGGTACGGTGCTATTAGCCATGGCAATCAGTGGCGTAAACAGGTTTCTCATAATTGTTAAACGAAAGAAGCTTTGTCTTAGCATTAAATACAACCATCCATTTTTGGTCCTATTCCATATAAAAGGAAATCCTCATATACAGCACCCTCTAAATTCCACTCATTCCTCACCGTGTATGGAAAAATGACAATGTAGTAGTGTAAGAGCTACCTGTCTAACGGTGCTCTGGTGAAAATCTACAAGGAGTCGTCATCAAGACCCGTCGCGTCTTCTTCAGCGTATTTCAAGCAAAGACATATCAGGCGCGGAGTGAAAGTAGCAACGATTCTTGTGTCATTCCTCTGTGTTTTCTATGACAAACCTTCCTCGACTTCACATGCAACCGCCGAGCCTGGCTTTTCCCGGTGTCGAGGTTGAAAACTTGCGATGTTGCAGGTTAACATACAGCTGCGACCAACGAGGAAGACTTCATGAATACCAGACAATCCTGAGGCACGGTCTTCCTGGGCTCTATGCAGAAGTCTGACGAGCTTAAAAACAACAACTGCAACAAAATCCAACAACAGGAGTAAGCACTACTTAGCATTTTGTTAAATAAGCTTCCGGCTGACTTCATGTGAGTATATAGGTGATCAATGAAAGAAGTTCCCTTATCAAGACGTCGACAAAATATGGATTAATTACTGAATGAAGTACTGAATGCACGAAGGCACTTATTATGGACAGACGAATCTGTAATTGTTAATACGACCTGGAACGACTTTGTGTATACGGTACTCAAATTAACAGCGGATGTATACTAAGCAGGATGTGTACATATATTACTGCAAAAATATAATGTAATGTATGTGTTATATATACTGGTGGGTATATGAAATACTTTATGCATTCGATAGTTTCGTCGCCGTCGCCGTCGCCGTCGCCGTCGCCGTCGCCGCCGCCGCCGCCGCCGCCGCCGCCGCCGCCATCATAGTTATGAGCCCCGGTTGCTTTGTCGTTCGTTAATTCAAAACCAGGCCGACACTTGTTTGTTAGTTTAACAAAGGTATATTCAAAAGGAGACAACAGAAACTTCGCATGCGTATATGAGAAAGAGAGAGAGAAGGAGCGAGTTCACTACATTGGTCGCCCGACGTGTGCTGTCCCCGTCTTGGGGGCAGCTTGTAAAAACACGTTTTTCTGAGTTCAAGTAACGCCGGCTAAGAACGTGAGAGTAGTCCCACCGAAAGTACCGTAATTTGTATAACTGCCGCCCGGTGTCACTGTCTGACATCCTAACCCCTAAAATGTTCTATCGGAAAGAAAAGCTGTAATCCTTGTGTTGATCGTATATACAATGTATTTGATGTGTACTGTAAATATTAACGGTAAATAACGGAGAAACTATGACTTATAAACAATCGTTGTGTGTGGCAAGCTAAATAAGATGATATCTAGCTCTCACGAGTTATCACTAGAAAAACCAAGTGATGTTCCATAGTAATTAGCTGTGAACCATTTTAAACAATTCGTAAGTAATGTGTTAATGTTAGAAAATGTGAGAGATTGTTACGACAATGCATACCGGATATGTTGGAAACCGGTGAATTAACGAATAAATATCTTACTAAATAAAACCATCCGGTGTAAAGAATGGATGAGAGTTTTTGTGTTAGTAGATGTATAACAATCAGGATAGCAGGTCCAGTTTACAATCGAGGACGATAGAAAACATGGAATGCAGTGATGAAGATGGACTACAAAGAAAAAGTGATAAATTAAAACTTTGTCGAAGATAGCTTAGATTGGAAGTCAATTTTTTAAAGCCGTCAAACGCATGCCAATATGTTAGATGGACGTTAAACCGATGCTGCTGCTGTTACTGCTGCTGCTGCTGCTGCTGCTGCTGCTGCTGCTGATGATGATGATGATGATGATGATGATGATGATGATACTGATAATGATGATGATGATCATGATCATAGCTAGTTCTCACGAGTTATCACTGGCAAAACCCAGTGATGTTCCATGGAGTCTGAGTGACAAAGAATCTCCCAGATTTCCAGTAATTGGTGCTTTAAGCGATTGCAGTTAAAATCACTTTACATTTTCGCAATAACCGTTTACTATTGAGTTCTTGCTTTTAATTTTAGTAGCAAGATTCCGATAGTTTTCGGACTTGTTTGATACTATAGAGTGCCACTACTCCCACAATCAGAACATCCGTGAGAGATTCGCTAGGAAATGAATGTCAATATAAAGCCGACTTATTTATTCAACTTACCAGACAAAGTGACGCCATGGACAGTTGGTCATTAACAGCCAAGGGGATCGAGATAATGAATTCGGAAGTTAACCTTACGACGTCGATAGCATACACATAAGCAGTATATTAGAAAGTTAGTGTTCTTCTATTTCGGATATCAATTTGACGTTGTAATCTGACTGTTAGTGCGATAATTGGTTTAGTATTGTCACGAATGCCGCCGGTCGGGACCACCGAAAGACCTTACGTGACAATGATAAAAAAAGAGTTTAAAAAAAAAAAGTCCGGAGTGGCTCGTATTATCCCAGGTTAAAATAAAACGTGATATGGGATGGGGATTTCTCCAATATAAAATACCGTCAGGAAACAAACAAAAGATACGAAGAAACGACAAAAAGACATTAGGACTTAAATTTATATTCATTTATTTAATGAAACTATATACTAGAAAAAAAGGGGAGTGTATCTATAAAACAAAACGAAATAAAACATCAAAACAAAAGTATATTCTTAAGAAGAGGGGGGGATTATCTATCATATCCCTATAGTAGCAGGATTCATTTCTACACAAAAAATATACATACAACAGCCCTAGGGGGCGAATGTCCGTGAAGAGATATTCAGGTTGTTACTCACAAATGGATGCATTGTTCGACCCAGAGTCGACATTTCCGGCATGTCGTCGTAGCCGTACCTCCTTGCACATGTAGTCTTGAAATACATTTTTTTCTCAGGAAAACAATTCCTGGCTGGTTACTTTTTCTCCGCTTAGTTCAGCGGGTCGTCTCGCCCGAGCCGAGGGCGGCTATAATTCCATTTTCAACAGGCTCTCTCGCCCGAGCCGAGGGCGGCTATTATTCAATTTTCAACAAGCTCTCTCGCCCGAGCCGAGGACGGCTATAATTCCATTTTCAACAGGCTCTCTCGCCCGAGCCGAGGGCGGCTATAATTCCATTTTCAACAGGCTCCACTACGATACTGTAGTCGCACATTGGTCGTCTCGCCCAAGCCAAGGGCGGTCTTAATTCCATCTTCAAATTCCATTTACAAAAGGCCCCTGCCTTTCCTCGCGACTTTCTCGTCGACGGTTGTTCATTTCTTCCCCGTTCAGCGCAGAGGTATTCGGGAAGACTGACTATAGTTGTCGTCAAAGTATGTCCGTCTTAACCCGGCAGCTAACGTACTTCCATGCCGGCATATTTCGTCCTCTGTCTCGCGTTAACTTCCTGTCGACTGTTCTTCTTCGCGTGCGGCTCACGTGCGACTCTCGTGTGCGGCTGAAGTTTTTTTTTGTCTTCACTCTCTCTTTTTATCTCTTTTCCTGACGTAATTCGAGTCGCATTATGTTAATTTCTCGATCGTGTATAAATGTGCAAAAATGAATTCTATCTCTCTCCGTAAACCGGAGTCGTGAGTTCGAATCCCGATAGCTCTCCCTACATTTTGTAACACCTCCTTCCCTAAAAGACGAAAAAGACTCGCACCGCGAGACCTTTTTTGTAACCCTATTTTGGAGTTTACCACCCTCTCGAAAAAACCGGCTTCTACTATCGACATCGTGTTACTTATCTATTTATTTATCTTTGCGTCTTTTTGTCTCGTTGCCTCGCATCTGTCTGCCCCTATTAACGGGTCTTATTAGAATTTGAGAAAATAATCCCGAACTTCAGCCCCCAATCTTGTCACGAATGCCGCCGGTCGGGACCACCAAAAGACCTTACGTGACAATGATAAAAAAGTTTTTTAAAAAAAGTCCGGAGTGGCTCGTATTATCCCAGGTTCAAATAAAACGTGATATTGGATGAAGTTTTTTTTTTTTTGTCTTCACTCTCTCTTTTTATCTCTTTTCCTGACGTCATTCGAGTCGCATTATGTTAATTTCTCGGTCGTGTATAAATGTGCAAAAATGAATCCTATCTCTCTCCGTAAACCGGAGTCGTGAGTTCGAATCCCGATAGCTCTCCCTACATTTTGTAACAGTATACAAATCTTTTGGCAATGAGCAAAGTGTAGTATATGTTCTGATACTACACTAAACCTTTTCTGTCCTCAGTCAGTGATGAAGAAATCCTCATAGACTGAGACAATTTTAATGCTCGCCCAAATCAAGAGTGCCGCTTTTTAAAGCTCTATTTTCTTAAAATTAACACATACCTTGTGCCTGACTCAGCTTATTTCCCTATCAATGTTGGTGTTCCTCAGGGCTCTATTCTAGGCCCAACGTTGTTTCTTCTCTTCCAGAGAATATTATTCAGATGAAATATGCAGCTAATCTAGAAGTTGATTTGGGGTCGGTTGTACATTGGTGTACGAAATGGATTGTTCTGTTTTATTCTGTTAAGACCTTGCTCGTGTCTTTCAATTGTAGGTGTGTTCCTTTTCTTCCGGATATTCTTATGAATAGCTCTGATCCTGAGGAGAAATCGACTCTGAAAGTGTTTGGTCTTTTCCTCTCAATAAAATATATCTTGGAGTTAATGCATGAGTTTCAATGCTCTTTCTGCTTCTCGTAAAGTCGGTTTCTTACACTTGAGACTATTCACTATCTCTACAACTCTACTATCATACCTTTATAGAGTACTGTAGTCATATTTGATCTGTTGAATCTCTGCCCCATTGGAGGGTTCTTCATATGGTTAAGAAACGTATCTGTAATTTCGTTGGCTCAACCATTTCTTCTTCTCCGTGCCTTCTCTCACACACGTGATGTTGCAAGTCTCAGTCTTTTCTATATATACTATTCGTGCATGGGTTCTTCAACATTGTCATATCTATTTCCAGCGTCTTTTTTTCCAGCTCGTTTGACTTATTTGTCTAGTGGTCCTCGCCATTTGGTTACTTTTATACATTATTATAATACAGCTTCCTATTCAAATAACTGCTGGTTTGTGGAACTTTCTTCTTGTTGACTGTTTTCCTCCGAGCTACAGCTATTGTCTTTTCAAGACTTAGGTCAAGAGGCATCTCCTGTCTTTGCGATAATCATACTTCGTAACTTTTAATTCCTTACATCAATTGGCTTCATGCTTTTTTCTAGAGCAATTTCCTTTGTGTGGATGCAAGAAAATAGATACATATAATATAATATTGTTACGATATTATTCGCTCCAACTGGGAAACGCCCGGTCTGCTTTTCTAATTATTTAATTGCACTCTTTCAAACTTCGCCCTCGGCTGATTTCATCACGATGCGTATTAATGAACTTAGCCGGTAATGGTATTACTATTATAATTATGATTAATATCAATATTCAGATAGAAATAAGATGGTTTCCATGTGTTATATTTGTCCCGCCAAAGGCCATTCAATCATGTCGTAAATGCGGCCATCTTAAAGAATATCATTCGTTTATTGGATAATTTTCATTTCAGTGGTTTTAAATTTGTTTTCTTTTTGCCTTTCATGGTTCGTTCGCCTGTCAATGTTAACTTTGTTCTTTTTTTTAATTTATGACGTATTTTTTTGGTTTTTTCACATCGTTTTCCCCTCTACTGCTCTTTTATTGCAACCTCTCTCTTTCTTTCTCCATCCTCCTCTCTATCTTTCTCTATCTATCTATCGATTGATCTATTTACCTATATATCGATCAATCTATCGCTATCTCTCTCTTTCTATCTCTTTCTTTTATTTCTTTTTTAGTTCGTTTATTTCTTGTGTTCCCTTTTCACTCACTCTTATTCTCTGTCCTTACACACACACACACACACACACACACACACACACATATATATATATATATATATATATATATATATATATGTAGGTTAGACAATAAGGTAAATTAAGTTGAAATCGGAAGCCTACTTATTTTATATTTTAGTTTTTATTCTTTTTGTTCTCCTCCGTTTTCCTTCTTGTTCTTCTTCGTCTTCTTCTTCTTTCTTTCTTTCTTTTTCATTACCTCTCTATTCTCCTTCAACTTTCACTCTTCTGCTACCTTGTTTCTTCACCCCAAATGAGGTTTCTCTTCCCACCTAAAAAAAATCGCCCCTTCCTACTCGACGCAACCAATCAAGCCGTCCATCTTTTTTTCTAATCTTTTCCCGCCATAGTCCTTTAATTCAATGTCTCATTCATTTTCTTTTACTTCAAACTATTAAACCGATCGCACCAATTAATTTTTAGCCGACAAATGACATTCAACGATTTCTTATTAGATTCATCAACAGATGAATTTAAAATGAATGATTTGCCATTTTTCTTTCAAATACTCATTAGCCATTTAATCAAGTTACATGTTCTAAACGTCTAAGCAATTATGTTGATGCGATCGATCGCATGTTTGTATAACTATGGAAAAAGCATTGGATGATGTAATTACTTCGCCACAATTTAATTACTTATATTTGCTGGAGAATATAAGTTCGTTGGATACGGAAGTTTCGAGAGAAAACTTTTGAACAACATGAGTAAAATCCTGCGTTGCCCGGGAAAATAAAATATCAGTAAACAAACCAATAAATTGAATGAACATTTATTTCCGATTATTTAGTCGTGAAATGAGATGTGACAGTGACTAAGTGGCTAATGACTCGGACTGATGAGGTGAGCGTGCCAACTTTGAATTCAGTTAGTTTCACTGAAACACTTCTACTTGGGAAGTTGGCAAGCTTTAACTGGTCCCTCCTGTGGGTACCCGATCTCTTTCTAGAAAGAATTCCTAGTTGAAAGATATTGGAGAAACAAAGGACAACAATAGAATCATCGGATTCATAAAAATGAATAAAAGGAATAAGTCGTGAACTTCTGTGCTCTTACAGCTCACCATGTTAGAAAGGTGAAGAAATTCCAATGTGCTCTATTTGTATAAGAAACACAATGACATAAGTTAGTCGTGATACTACACCCCTTTACCTGACAATGTAAAAGTGGGCTGAAGTTTTATCCGGCCCTTACTTTCAATTATTGTATGAAGTATCGCCGAAGTTATGCTATGTAAACCTTGATTACTAATAAAAACTATGTATCTGATCAGGCAGCACTTATATAGGATGGTTATTTTTATCGACAGACATACATAAAATTTGGAAAAATTGAAAGTCGAAATTTCGACAACGACCGAATTTTCAAGGTAAATATAAAAGGTCAAAATCATAGAAGATGCGAGGCTTCATTGGCTACAATATAGACTAATAAGTGAGTCTCTCCGATGAACTTAACCTAACTTATCGCCAAAAGTAGGACTTTCACCCTTTACGTTCCATTGATCGTGAACTTTGACCTTGCTACCCTAAGATTAAATCACTTCTAAGTTAGACCATGACTGATATTTTAAACAAGTTTAGTGACGATTGGTCAAGCGATGTGTACGATATGCTGTGCACAAAACAAACAAACAAACAAACAAAAAAATAAACTCTACCGGAAATATAATTTTCTTATAGAAGGTAAAAATGAAATTCGGTGATAAATATTACATGAAGATAGCGATCAGTTGGAATTCCGCTGGTTAACAGAAAACACTTATCAGTAGCCTCAAAAACGAATTCACGTCACAGCTTGGTTATTTTGATATACGATAGAATTCAAAAGATAATTGTTTTTTTTCTTTAAATTTTAATCAATTAAAATAAAGTTTTTAAAAAATCCACAGGAACCTTGTTGATTCTAAATATACCATTAGTTTCGCTTAAGGTTGACAACTGATGCGTTGACAGACACACACACGCACACATGAAAACAGACATACTTGCTTTATATATATATATATATATATATATATATATATATATATATATATATATATATATATATAGTTCGGCAGCAAGTCATTTTTTATGCAACTGTCATTAAAGAGCGCGAAGTTTTCTCTCTTCACGAACTTTCTTGTCAATTTCTCAACGCGACGAGCGATTCTTCGGTTTTCGGGTGTTAACCGATGGAGTATGGCCCCTAGCGTTGTGTCGTGGGTCATTCCTCTAGCGCTTTCGGTCTCTCGACCGTCTTCAAGAGGCGATATTTAACTCCTACCCACAGCAGGAATATGTGGCACAAGGTCGAAAAGTAGAATTTTGAAAAGCCCGAGAAGGTGAGCACTCTGGCCTACAAAAAATGAATAGGCAGCCCCGTCGGCATTCCCCGGTAGGAGCGTCTCAGGCAGTAAGCGATAAACTTACTCCACTCGAAAGAAGGGGAGGCAAAGCCTGGGAGGGTGGACCTCCTAGAACTGCACAGGACAAACCAACAGACTGGCGTAAATCAAGCCCGAAAGGCCAAGACTATACCAGTCTATGGGTGCAGAATCTGTCGGAACAGATACTACACTTTGATCTTGGCCACAAGGCAAGAAGCCGTCTTCAGACAGCTGTTATTTAACGCCTACCCACAATAGGAGTATGTGACACAAGGTCGGAAAGTGGAATTTGAAAAGCCAGCGCTCGAGAAGGTGAGCACTCTGGTCATACAAAATTGCCTGGGCAGCCCCGTCGACATTCCCCGGTAAGGGCGCCTCAGGCAGTAAGCAATAAACTTACTTCTCCCCGAAGAGGGGAAGCAAAGCCTGGGAGGGTTGACCTCCTAGAACAGCACAGGACAAACCAACAGACCGGCGTAAATCAAGCCCCGAAGGCCAAGACAATACCAGTCTATGGGATGTAGTATACATCGGAACAGATACTACACTTTGATCTTGGCCAAAAGGCCAAGAAGCCGTTTTTTTATCAAAAGTAAAAAATACAATTTGATGTGGCACAAAGCAAAAAGAGAAAATGGGGGGGGGGGAATGGGAGTCGGGGGTCGTCCACTTGGTCCATGCGCTGGAAACTAGCGTCAGTTACCACAATACCACATTCACTCTATTGACTTAAGCTACTTAAAATATCCCCAGGTTTTTTTAATTAATTTTATTTACAGAAAAATATTTATAATGTGTTATGATGGGAATGGGATAACAAGACTATGCCTTAAATAATCTCCCAAAAATAAATAAAACGAAAAGGGATGGTCAAAATAAAGAACAAAATAAAATGCTAATTATAGTAAGTCCTATCTAAGGTATGAACTGCTCGCTGTCTTCCAGTATAAACCGAAAGCAACAAAGTCAGTTCCTAGGTGGGAGTGGGCGTTTCTACGGCGACAAAAGAAATGGTGGGATAGGTTTTTAGTGGTGTGCGGATTCCTCCAGGATAACTACTATTATGCCGGGTCAGGGATAAAAAATAAATCTGCGAGCGGGTATCCTTGAGGAGTTCTGACACGTAAAATAAAGATGGGGACTCAGGACTCATTTGTACTACTAGCTAAAAAGGACTGATCCAACAATCTGGATAGTCAAAGAAAAAAAACCTAAGGTCGGCGTGTGCCATGCCTAGGCAGAGAACACGAACTCGAATTTATTCCGCGTGAACGCGCATAAACTAGCGGTGTGTATCCACCTAATTTTAAATAGTGAGGTAGACAATCACCTTTTATCAGATTTGATTTTGATTTTAAGCTGATGCTTAAAATACAAAATCAAATGATGATGAGAAGGCGGCGCCTACCTCCCCCACGCCCTGTTTCTAAGCGTGAAGTGTACACAACGAGTCTAGCTCTTCAGACGTTTGGGCGGGGTTTGGGGCCCAGTCTCTTTAACTTTTTTGGCCTTCCTGGTCGCTTTTTTATCTCCCTGTTGGAATCTTGGCTCTCTGTCACCAGAGCCGGCCCAGCGTATTCTTCCATCTTCTCCCATTCCGAATCGGATGATGCAGATGAGGCTGACAAGAAAACCTGCTGCTTCCTTTTGGTGGCCGCTGCCGGGACAGGTGCTGAGGGCTGTAGCTCCTTGGTGAGAATATTCGTACGGGGCGACCTTGTGGGAACCCGAATCCTTTTTTCCTTAGAGGGCTGTACCTTTTTGGAGGGGGACTTCTCCGGTCTGGAGTTCGGCTCCTTTGTGAGCGTTGGTCAGCCTTTCTTCACCACCTTACTCCAGCCGTCTTTTTCCGCTTCGCTGCCCCCTCCGGTCGATGATGGAAGAGCTGCTGACCCCGCAGGTGTTGTCTTTCCTCCCGGGCCTGCGGCAGAAAGGGGTCTTCTTAGGTGGAAACTTTTTCGGGCAATTTTTTGCCATGTGCCCCTTCTGCTCGCAGTGACAACAATGTGGCCTCCTGGTTTTTACTGTGACGCTCATGGACCAGGAATCGCACCTGAGCAGGGGTGGTATGTTGTCAAAGCCCTCCCGGTCCACTCTCATTTTTAACTGGTAGTCCTCTACGATTAGGTTACGGGGACCACGGACCGGGAGTACGGCTTCGACGTCCCCGTACTTGCTAAGCTCAGCTCCAAGCTGTTCAAAGCTTACGTAACAGGGGATGCTGAGGACTGTCACCGTCGTTCGTCGTCTGCTCAAGTACTCCGGCTTGAGTAGCAGTTGTTTATACCTCAGGTCGGACCTGGCCACTTTTTCCGCGTCGGATTCACTTGGGAGCAAAATGTCCCAAGTGGCAAACCCTCCGCGGCATAAATATGAAGCGTGAACTTTAAGTTCCCACAGAAGGTCCGCCATTTTGTCTCGAGTGACCCCAGCTAACACCTTGGTCTTGGTATCTAGTGTGACTAGCGAGACAATTCGTTTCGCTAGTCGATCCACCGCACCGGGCGCTGCTTTAAGTATACTACCGTCGGTAAGCTGTTTGTACGTGGTTTCAAACAACCGACGGTTGTCCAAGGGGCTAAGCTGAGACTGGGGCCGCCACTTCTCCTTGCTGGGTGATGATTGGGCAGGATATGTTGTTGCCGCCGATATTCCTGGTGCTGCTGGTGTCTTCGGCAGCGGCGTCTTTTGCCCTGAAAAGGAATGTTCCAGATATTTGTCTCCTGACTCGTCGATGGAGTAAGGGACGGCCACTCCTTGGAAATACAGCCAGACTAGAATGAGTGTTGACTTTGGTTCCAGTTCCTTTGTTGCCTGCGACATCAACTGCTCCAGACTTCGATACAGGTTCAGCGACCCCCATCCTTCCTGCTCTGGACTGCCGCATACCAGTCTTGGCGGGTGTGTTTACCGCCACGTCCATCTTATTACTCTCACTGCTGCTGCTTCTGCTAGAGCTGCTGCTTACAGAGTCTCTGAACAACTCGTAATTCAGGTTTGAAATGCGGAGTTGAGCAGATTCCCGGTCGCTCGGGCCTGGCGACTGATCTGGTTCGGTTGCCCCTTTCTTGTGGAGTTCCACCGACTTAGTAGCTCTCACTCCTGCGGGTAGGAGACTTTTCCTCCTACGGGCAGGCTGGCTGACAGTTGAAGCCCATCGAGAGGTAGGTACGGTGGGTAGTCTATCCCACCGGCCCAGATCACCTCTCTGAGTCGAACTAAAAAGACCTACGCTGTCGGGAACAGCAGCGTGCAAGCTAGCAGGGCTACCACTTAAGGCAGTAAACCCTGATCTACCTCCAATGCTGGGGACGGCACTGGCAGCCGTATTGGGCATGGAGCTTAGGGCGCCATGACCGTGCAGTTGTTTTGGGTCTGCTACCGCCCCGACATGAGACCGAAGCCTCATGTCGGAAAAAGAGCCCGGGCTAGACAAAGACTCTGCAGCAGAGCCCGGACAACTCCTCCCCTCTCCGTTCATCGAACTCCCGGCTAAGACCCGCCGATTCGGAGTTGAGGAGACTTTCACCGTTTTACGGGTTCGTGAGTCTCCCCAAAACCTGCCAGCTGCTTAAGTCAAGCCTAGTAGGTCGGACACCTGCAAAAAGATGGTAGCAAAATGGATTATTACAAGAATCACCCAAAATGGGTAATCACCTAAGAGGGGTGTGAAGAACAAATTGCCCAACAGAGGCTAGACTAAGGGGACAGAGAGATTCCCCATACAAAATGAGCTTTAACTTGAGACTTAGGCAATCAGGAGGTGATTGCCTAAGAATAGCCTGAAAAAATCAGTGACACAGAAGACAGTGACTTTGTCAAAAAGGGCCGGGAAGCCATCTTCAGACGGCTGTTATTCAATGCCTACCCACAATAGGAGTATGTGACACAAGGTCGGAAAGTGGCATTTGAAAAGCCAGCGCCCTAGAATGTATTTAGGGAAATACATCCCGGAAAACATTAATCCAAGGGATTAAGATTACATTCCCAGAATGTATCTCACCTTAGGCAGTGGAAGGGAGAAGGTGTGGGTCGGAGGTCATCGTGACATTTAAAACAAATTCGTGGCATTTTTTATTTTAACTTTTAACAAAACAAAACAAAAACATTTTTTATTGAAAAAAGAAAAAACAATGCACAATAACATAAACCTAATCTACCCTAAGCATTAAAAAAAGAAAATCGCTTAACCTTACTTAAAATATCCCCGAGCTGTTTGAAAATGAAAAAAACATGAAGTAACGTGGGAGTGGGATAAACATTAAAAACACTCAAAAAGAGAGAAAAATAAACTCAAACGGGCCATAATTAATTTATGGTCCGAATGACCTAACCAAGTGAACGTGGGGCAAGATATAAAATCTACGTCGCCTCTTCTAACTAACATTCTGGCCAAGTAAGTACTCGGGCAAAAAGCCGCGCTAGTATGCCACGTCCACATCTCCCGCCCTGGGTGATCAACGCAAAATCTGTCGCATGAGGCCATTAGGTCAGCCAGACTGCTTTCACACCACCCCGACCCTCTATTTCCCCCGACCATGTCTATCTTTGGGATCAAGGACGGCGTTCCAATCCCCCATTAAAACTACTCGCTCCGGACCCCCGAGAAACGTCTCCAACCGTTGATAAAAGGAGACCCTCTCGCCAGCAATGTTGGGCGCATAAACCGCAACGATCCGAAACTTACTGTTTTCAACGGCAACATCGACTACGACCAGCCGACCTACTGCATCCGTATGAATAACGCTCACTGTCGCAAACTACGAGCATTGCCATATGCTGAGATGACATCACAGTCGTCAGTCAGCACATCACAATCCCCATACGAAACGAAGTGAGTCCTCTCGATCGCAGCTATATCTAGATTAAGGGCCACGAGATCCCCTAGCACGCGAACAGCCTTGCTTCGAGATCTCATGCTCCTCACATTCAATGTGGGCAGGTTCAAAGCCATTATCCTTTACTTAGATATCGCAAATGGGCCTAAAGTCCTCGGTGAGGACGCCGAAGGCCTGACCAAGACTGCATGTCAGCAGTTCGGACGAAATCCGTCCGTCTCGAGTCAGACCTCCCACGTCCAGGGGAAAGGTAAGTTTTAAGGCCCGAAAAAATTAGGGGAGAACATAAACGGGGACCCTCCCCGAACATTTAGCGGCCAATTTAGTAAGAGAAGGGTGCTCCTCATCAACTAATTTACACCCCGGGATCGTAACCTTCCCCTCCTGCACGATTGTCCAAAGAGCCCTAGCTCTACTACCTTTATCTTGTCGAATGAATGTGGTAATCATCGGGTTAGGGTTAGAGATATTTGGGGTTCTCTACTTTCTAATCGCCTATATGCGAGAATGCTATTAATTGCTTAAGATATTTTCTCTGCCGCTGGTTAAGATCCGAATGGATATGTCATAGCCTGCTGCCTTCCCACATTTTAGGCCCTGCAGGACTTTCTCAAGTCCTGCATTCTCAATAGGTCCCGGGTTCTTTTCCTCAGTGTGCGCTTTCCGGTGTAATTTGAGCTCAGCTGTAATTGCCCTTCTGGCGTATTTGCCTTGATTTGCTTTTGCAATAGACACTAGGTGGGATGCGACTTGGTTAGGTGAGACGGATGGTCGGCTCTGGGTAAGAGGTTTCTGTGCAGCTCCCAAGCGGCGGATGAGGCTCCAACATTTCCTGCTAGAATGAGTGATGTTCAGGTCTGCTACTGTCTCCTCCCACTTTTCCCGCCGAGCTGTTGTTAGCGATTCAATGAGGTGGTCTGCCATCTCAGAGTCCCCAGATGTTTCGTATGCTTGTAGGAGGGCAGTGCTTTCCTCGTCCAGGCATGGGACGTAGAGGGGCCGGTAGCCTCGTGGGATAGCTGTGTGGGCAGCCTTGTAGATGGGGCTGCAGAAGCGATTGTATGCTTCATCTACAGTGATGGTGCGGAGTGGGATGGTAACAGTACTCCGGTCCAGAATGTCACTGTATTTCTTCCAGTTTGCTTTGCGGAAGTTCCAGCGCATCTTCATAGAGCTGGTTATCACTGGGAGTTGTAGGCCAATGTGTATAAGTGAGGGCCGATTTGTCCTGTGTGGGAAGTCGTCAAGGATCAGAGTCTGTGTGGCATAGGGGGTTCCGTTCAAAGAGCTGACCCAGCATAGGTCAGGGGAATAGTCCTTCTTCCACCTAGCTGAGTGGAATGTTCCTCTTTGTTTAGGGTCGTGTATCAGAGCAAGGTCATTTCTAGATGCCCAGTATGACAGTACCTCACTGTCACTGTCCGCTGCTGGGTATCCCCAGTCAGGGTGGTGACTGTTAAAGTACCCCACATAGATTGCAGGGTGGGGGAGGGTGGGTAGAACCTGCATGTTCCAGTTGGCACTCGGAGGCTTGTACACATTGGTAATATGGAAGCCGCCAATGGTTATGGCGTTGTCAGGTGGTTTGCCTCAGCTATGTCTGACCGCATATAGGTGGCAAGTCCATGTTTGGCATGGGGTATGTAGCACAAGAGGTCAAAGCCATTGATGGTGTAGCGTCCTGCAACCTCTGTGCCAATGTGGGAGGCGAGGACTTCGATGAGGCTTCGCTTGGCAGCAGAAAGGCCTTCAGCATTTAGTTGTAGTATGCGAGGTGCCCTTGAGACTTCTGCTTTTGGCATTTGGACTGTGACTAGGATTCTTCGACTTGGCTCTCTGGCATCGTCTCTTAGAATTTAGTCTGCTGATTGGATCATTTGTTTCCCCAGGCAAGCCTGGGTACTGACAGGGGCGCGACGAGAACGCTGATCCATTGTCCCCCAGCAATTTAAGTGACAGCTCCAGTTTCCCGGATTTTCTTCGCCTTCGGGTCCTTTGGTTTTGCTTTTTGAACCTCGCCCCCCTCGACAGTCATTTTCTCTCCCTCCTGATTGTCCTCTTCCGATTGTGACGAGGGCCCAGCTAATTTTCTTTTCACCGCTGGTGTCGGATGCTGGTTGGGGCCAGAGTTTGCCTTCTTTCCTCTTCTCTACACCACTGTACTCCAGCTTGTGTTGTTATCATCAGCTGCTGATGTTGTAGTTGTTGCAGCTGGTGCCTGCTCTTTCTGCACCGCCGGTCCCTTTTTCTGCATTGGTACTCCAGACGCCGGGGGGTGCTGGTGTTCTTTTCGGGCAATTCTTGGACATCTGCCACGGAGTCTGTCAGTGCTAACAATGAGGACCCGTCCTTCTACAATCGGGGACATCAACTAGCTCTCACAACTGAGTTGCCCTTGAATTTTGAGGGAGCTCTCATACGTAACCCTCATTTTCAGCACATATTCCCCTGTTCCGATATTTCGGGGGCCACGTCCCGGAATCACCGCCTCGACATCACCATACTGCGATATTATAGCGCCTATGTGCTCAGAGCTGACGCAGTATGGGACGCCAAGGATTGTCACCTTCGTTTTCCTTGTGTTGAGATATTCCGGCTTTATCCTTAGAGACTTCCATACGAATTCCTCCTTCGCCAATTGTTTTGCGACCTGCGGGCTGGGGAGTAGAACATCCCACATGGCGTAGGATTTCTGGAGGATATGTTGTTGGAATTTTTGTCTCGATCAACATTTCCATAATCTGTTCTCTATTGATTCCGGTGAGCCTTTCGTTTTTACGTCCGTTGTGACAAGTGCGACAATCCGTTTACGAAGAGTCTCTAGGGTGCCCGGAATCAATTTAATCACAGTTTCTTCGGTGAGGTTCTTGTATCTGTCCTTGACCAGTCTCCTATATTCGTCAGGTGTCCTCTGAGCTTGAGAGCCCCAACTAGCTCCTTTGGAAGTTCCAGGGGTCTGAGGCTTGCCCTTACTAGAGGTCCTCTGCCCTGCCGGGATCCATGGGCTTGAGTTGTTTGAATTTACCCTTGCATTCGTTGTAGCTTTTATAGCTACCTTCTTTGGCGTTTGTTTGACTTGCCTACTTTCTTCCGCTGACGAGTCGGAACCCATATACGTTGGACTTACCAAGGATCACCCAAGAAAAAGATTTGGCCTATAATTTTCCCCGGCCACCACTAGGTCTAACGACTGACTCTTCCTTAGCCTTTGAGTGGCTTTAATTCTGGAAAAGGGGGTGTTGTTTAGCCCCTTCATGAACCTATCTTGGGAGATCAGGATTATAAGTATATCACCAAATGTCAGACTTTAGACAACCTCGGATGTAGCGTCTCCCATCGCAACCGGGTTGTCACTCGGCGTGACGACCTCCGACCAAATGGAGACGTCACTCGGCGGGACTTCCTTCAACCGAACTAGGGGTGCACTCGGGTGTGCTGACCCCCCGTAACAACCTGGGTGTCGCTCGACACGACACCCCCCTTCATGGCGCACTCGGTTGTGCTACCTACCGCCAAAACTGAGGTGTCGCACGGTGCATCACCTCTCACCACTACTGGGGCGCACTTGGGTGTGCAATCCCTCTCCAGAACTGCGGTGCCACTCGGTGTCGTACCTCCCAACATCAATTGGGCGCGCTCGGATGTGCCACCCACCTTCTTGACCGGAGAACCGCTCGGCGCGGATCTTTCCCACACCTTCGGTCGTACGCTCCACCAACTCAACTAAAGTGCCCTCCGCGGTCAAACCTCTTTTGTCGTCTTTATCGGTGACGACTCTAGCTTTTGAAGCCTGGCTAGCTTCTATCGAAAAAATCGGGTCCAAAAGAGGTGCAACACCCGCCGATTCGGAGTCGAACAGACCGCCACCGAAGATCGGTACGTGAGTCTCCCCGAAACCTGGCAGTTGCTTAAGTGTGCCACTCAATCAGACGCTGAAAAGGAACAAAGTAAAAATACAACGAATCAATTACCCAAGAGGGGCGAAAAAAGAAAGAAAATCCCCAAGAGGGAGGAAAAGGAAAAGTGACAAAAGCCACAAGAGGGAGCTTGGTAAAAAAAGAGAAAAAGAGTTTTAAACCAAGCACGAAGCTGGGTAGCCGGTCGCGACCTTTGATTAAGACAAAGCTTGTAAGCTGATAAGAACAGATACTACACTTTGATCTTAGCCAAAAAGCCAAAAAGGTGAACACTCATGCCATTAAAAATTGCCTGGGCAGCCCCGTCGACATTCCCCGGTAGGACCTCCTAGAATTGCACAGGACAGACAGGCGGAATCTTGCCCCGAAGGCCAAGACGATACCGGGTGTAGTATCCATCGGAACAGATACTACACTTTGATCTTGGCCAAAAGGCCAAGAAGCCGATTTCAGGCGGCTGTTATTAAACACCTACCCACAATAGGAGTATGTGACACAAGGTCGGAAAGATGGATTTGAAAAGCCAGCGTCCGAGAAGGTGAGCACTCTGGCCATTAAAAATTGCCTGGGCAGCCCCGTCGGATTTCCCCGGTAAAGGCGCCTCAGGCGATTAGCAATAAACTACCCCCTTCTCAAGGGGTAAGAAGGCAAAGCCTGGGAGGATGGACCCCCTAGAACTGCACAAGACAGACCCATAGACCGGCGTAAATCAAGCCCCGAAGACCAAGACAATATCAGTCTATGGGGTGTAGTATCCATCGGAACAGATACTTTGATCTTGGCCAAAAGGCCAAGAAGCCGTGTCTTGATAAAGAGCCGTATTTATAGTTTTATTATTAGTTATATATCTATTAATTTACATATGTATATATACAGGGTGTTTCAAAAGTCTTGGGAACATTACAAATGCGTATATCTCATGAACTATTCCAGGTAGAAAAATGAAACTGGTGCCATTTTAAAGCTTGCTTAATCAAGTTTTTGGTCATACTAATGATTTTCGTGTTATCTTTCCAGGTGCAGTAATGGCGTTCTCTAAACAAGACAAGGCATTTTGCGTCCTCCAATTTGCAAAGACTGAATCGTGGACATGTGTTCAGCGTGCATTTCGCAGGAAATTTAAAAAAGAAGCCCCTGAAAGGAAATCCATTGTCAGATGGCATGCTAAATTTGTGAAAGATGGGTGTTTGTGCCCAAGTAAGCGAACAGGTCGCCCTTCAACTTCAGAAGATGCAGTTGAGCAAGTTCGGACAGCCTTTCAGCGGAGCCCCCGTAAATCAGTGAGAAGAGCCAGCAGGGAACTTCAGCTTGCTCCAGCAACTGTCTGGCGTGTCTTAAGGAAACGACTGCAAATGGTACCTTACAAGCTCAAGTTGGTCCAAAAGTTGAAGGACACTGATAAGCCACTTCGCCGTGACTTTTGCATTGCAATGCAAGAGAAGTTGAAAGATAACGGCTTTGATGACCGGCTTGTTTTTTAGCGATGAGGCGACCTTCCATCTGAATGGCAAAGTTAACAAGTATAACACTCGCATATGGGGTACTGAGAATCCTCATGAACTTCTTGAGCACGAGCGAGATTCACCAAAAGTGAACGTGTTTTGTGCAATTTCCAAGAAAGGTGTCTATGGACCGTTCTTCTTTGAAGAGACAACTATCACTGGTGAATCCTATCTCAACATGCTGGAAGACTGGTTAATGGCTCAGTTGGAACAAGCAGAATCTGATGACTTCATTTTTCAACAAGATGGTGCACCACCACACTGGAGTCTTAGAGTAAGGCAGTTTCTTAACACAAGGCTGCCTGGTAGATGGATTGGGAGATCTGGGCGAGGTGATGACGTTCTCATGCCCTGGCCTCCTAGGTCTCCAGATCTTACTCCGTGTGACTTTTTCCTTTGGGGCTTTGTCAAGCAACAAGTCTATGTGCCGCCCCTTCCAAGAGATATTGACGAACTAAAGGCTCGAGTAACGGCAGTTGTGGGAACCATTGACGTCAAGATGCTGGAACGCGTTTGGCAGGAAATGGACTATCGACTAGATGTCTGCCGTGTGACGAATGGTGCTCATATTGAGCAACTTTGAAGATTCCCCACAAAACTTGAAACTTTAACATTTCCAACGGTACCAATTTCATTTTTCAACTCCTAATAGTTTTTGAGTTATTAAAAATAAGGCGTTAGTACCGGTGGTGAATGCTATTTTATTTATTGTGGGTTGTAATTTTTTATGTGTAGAGCTTCGAAAATTTTTAGTCTGTTAGTGCAGTTGTTTTTATGTATGAACTTGTTAGTTGTTAATATTTGTCGTAGTTCGGTTGATTTTATATATATACATATATATATATATATATATATATATATATATGTAAATGCATTTCCTTTATTTATATATATATATATATATATATATATATGTGTGTGTGTGTGTGTGTGTGTGTGTGTGTGTGTGTGTGTGTGTGTGTGTGTGTAAATTCACGTTCTATCAGAAGTCGAACACTCTGATGATGGCTGCTTTGATCAAATTTAATCTCTCGCTGATTTACCGTTTTTTATAGTGCCGCGTGAGCTAAAACGTCGGAACTTGAGTTTGAAACATGACTCGTGTTCCGATGTTCGAGTTCGGCGAGCGGTATGAATAATCA
>OY744532.1:37936905-38044405 GCA_963556195.1 Sepiola atlantica | reverse complement strand
CGATTTCGGCGATTCGAACATTTTCTAATAAAGTGAATACAGCAAGGTGTTATGGTTGTGTACAGCTGTTTCAAAGCAGCATTTATTTTAAGTAATACAATGAATCATACAATTATATATGTGTATTCCCCTCAGTACAAAAAATCTATTTTCAAATAAAAATATCGTAAGTACAATACAATTAGGTTAGTTAATATAATAATTTTGGCTCCCACGCATCACTTTATAAACACCCGTTCTGGGATTTCGCCTTCGCTGTTGATGTAGTCACGCTTCGAGGACATTTATTTAACGACGGGGTATTTTCGTCTGCAGCTTATCTATGCAGAAAAGGATAACTTTTTGCAAGTGGATTTGAATTAATTAACAATTATTTTATTTCCGACAATCAACTGTGTGCTGCGTCTTCCGGCCCAGGTGCGTGTCTGTGTCCAGTACATTTTATTTCGTGCCAGGCTACATCTTCAGTACACCAGGCTCGAAATTCAATAGTAATACCAGTAAGAATTAAACCGGAAGAATGTCCTATCAAACATCTCGATTTTCCTGATACACCGTGGCATTTATGTATACTTCTTTTTCATTGCTGATAGTATTACTTCCCGTTGCGTTGTATTTAACTTTAGCTGTTAACGCTGAGCCTACATTTATGGGTTTTAGTCTGTCGTTAATAAGAAGAGAAATGAACCGGGCGCTAAGTTCAATCTATTTTCAATAAATAAGATGCGATTTACTATCATGGGTGTTCTACTAACAGAACAGGTGTATAATTTATAGAGTCAGTATAATTTATAGAACCATTATAATTTATAGAGTCAGTATAATTTATAGTACCATTATAATTTATAGAGCCATTATAATTTATAGAGTCAGTATAATTTATAGAACCATTATAATTTATAGAGTCAGTATAATTTATAGTGTCATTATAATTTATAGAGCCAGTATAATTTTGTAAAGCATTTTATCCCTGAAGATTATTTAATGTACACTTCTTAAATTTGCGACAGACTCGTAACTCTCGCTTACTTTATTTTGTCCTTTAGTCTTCACATTCCATGAGTGATGTTTCTGACAAAGGGGGAATAATGGCTGTTTATGGGTCAGAATCCATCCATATAACACTTACCGTTGACTAGCTTTTACCTTGAAGTGGTATTTTGTTTTAGCTCCTTACATCAAGTGACTTTATGCCTTGTCTGGACCGATGTACATTTAAAAAGTATTATTTGAAGGAATCACTCTTCTCATCGTTGATGTATTTTCACGTTTCTATCAGAGATACTAAACTAGGTTTACTTTCCGCAGCTTTGTAACTCTCGCTTACCTTATTTTGTCCTTTAGTCCTCTTCTTTAATGAGCGATGTTTTTGACAAAGGAGAAAGAATTGCTATTTTCTTGGTCAAAATCTATCCATATAACACTTATCATTGTCTAGATTTTTACCTTGAAATGGTATTTTGTTTTAGATCCTTACCTCAAGTGGTTTCATGCCTTGTCTGCAGCGATTTCCATAAAAAGAATGAACAATGTACTGCATGTGATCTTTAATAAATTCAGTTTAATCACAAACTTTACAATTCATTTAGTGACTGACGAGTCGAATTTTTCAACTAATTATTAGATTTTACTAAAATTGTTGCATTTTGCCTAACCGATGGGTGTTTAAATCCTTTATACCTCGTGTCGCCGCTATCATCACCATCGTCGTTGTGATCCCAACTTGATGATTAAATGCATGCAAGTTTATCTCTCGTCGTCGTCATCGGAGTCGCTGTTGTCGCCGCCATTATCACCATCGTGTTGAGCCCAGGTTTCTTGTTCGTCCGTTGATATAAAACCACGCTGACACTTGTTTTATTTTATAAAAGGATTATTAAAAAAAGAAACAGAAATTTCACATGTGTGTGTGAGAGAGAAGGAGAGAGAGGAAGAGAAGAGAGAGAAAGATATTCACTACATCAGCCAGCCGACAGGTGCTATCTCCATTTTGGGGCAGCACGGAAACACACGACTTTCATCGTTTAAGTCTCGTTAGCTAAAACTAGTGAAAGAGGTCTGACCGGAAATCATGTGACCCTCTCACGTCTGCCGGGGGTCACTATCTGACCTATTCACCTTCTAAACTTGTCCATTCCAACACGACTACTACTATGTAATAAAGTTATTGGTGCATGTCTAATTGTATACATATGGTGTGTGTTGTTCATGTTGTACGGAAGTTTTTAAAAAATCAGGGAATACAAAGTCATTCCTAGTTTATAAAAGATAGTGAAGTATTATGTTTTATTACTCCTGTTTTAACAAATAAAAAGTATTAGTTGTCGACCGCAATACTGAAACTAACAGTAAACAGTAAAAATGAATTACATTTTAAAATGCCAGTTATATTTCGTAAGTTCATTACAAGAATGTAATAGTATGGACGTCTGTGAGAGGGGACACAGATTAGAAACCCGGACGAAAGCATCACGACTCACAACCGCGTATGGAAATTAAAGTCAAAATATAAAGACAGACATAATTATTTTGAAGAGAAATAAGAAAAACAAAATAGTATTCTTTCCGTGACCTGAATATGTCGGAACCCTGGAAAAGAGAATGCTATAGTTTTTAAAGAAATGTGGTTTGAAAATTAAAGAAAAATTACGACAAAACTGACGTATATTTACATAAACAAGTATTCTAAAACATAGGAGACTATGGGCCCCGGAGAAGCGGACAAGATGGGGGTCAACGTTTATGCTAAGCGTCCTGGGACTGTTTTTTATCGGAGAATAAAAGGAATATAAAATGAAATCACTATTTTTGATAAAGGAAATCATTGTCTTGTTATATCAGTCAAGAGAGAAATCCTCCTTCCCGACAAAAATCAAAAGTGTAAATTGGAGGTAATATGATGAATGAAATGAAAAGTATATATATTGTGTATAATTTAAAGATTAAGAACTGGAAATAAAAATACATATTATACAGTCACGAATCAAATTAAAACGGCCTCCACTGCGCTATTAAAACATCAAAATAAAATTAATTAACTTTCTTTTCTTTTCCAAGTTTCTTGTCCCTCCTCTCACAATAATTTAAAACGGTGGTTGGTTTAAGTAATCCAGAAAGATGGACGCGCCGCTTAATTGTGAAAAAAACAGCTGTAAGAAAACGCGCTCGGTTTCGCTGAAATTCAAAAGTAAAGAGAGAGCGAAACGAAGGGAAAGACACATCAAACAGTCATTACTTAATGACTCGATCCAGGGTAAGACAGACAACTCACCTCCTCCTAAATTGTAGTTTTCACCATACAAAATATGACAGAATGCAGAATGCGATCTAACATGTATGCACTGTCTTTACTACGTTATTTAGCTGACTGGTTGATCTGGAAGTCCAGGAACATACGTCATCTCGCTATTTTCTCAGTGGTTTACCTGTTTTTTTTTCTGCACTCATCTACCATCCCTTACAGACATACCTTACTTACACAGACTGTTGCTTTCTTTGTGTTTCTGTATCGTCTTAACGGTTCTCATTAACTACAGAAGATATAGGCGTAATTTTCGTCTTTATTAAAAAAAAGGATAGTCGAGGGCGACTCGAAGGCTTCCTTTTTATCAGCTACTACACCAAGATGTAGGGGAGGGCGCACCTCATTTTCAGGGATTACTCCACTTACCCTTGATCGTCACCTTATAATGCTTGGTGTTTACCAAGGGAGCAGCAAGAATAATTGTTTAGTCTTTGGTATGATTCGACCGAGGCTTGATCTCCTGTGTTCCCACTTATTGATGCTACCAGATCAGGCTGTCTAAAGATACCGGCTTCCTGACTTTAAATGCACCAAATTATTGATGTTATTTTTTCCTTCCGCCTTACAAAACTCAATCATGTTCTGCAAAGCTAAAAAAACAATGTGCCTCTAAAAACAACCAAACCAAACACGATAATGAAATATTTGAAGATATAAAGAACCATAAAACTTTTACTGAAATTATCGTTATTCGGCATTAAATAACCCAAAAAGATTTGATATGACGTAAAACAAAACGTCCAAATCAAATCAAAGCAATCCAACCGATTAGCCAACACCCTAAACATCATCATTTCTCGAAAAATGCATTAAAATCTGATAATTCAGTGATTTTTAGTGATCTTTGAAATATTGTTGTCAAATCTTAACATATCTAGAATAAATTGCGTAAAGTAGGACGACCATTTGTCAGCCAATATTATTCTGTGTATTTTTTTTTCGTTCGAAAATGTTAAAAGATGGCGATGAGTTTTCACTTTTCAAGTCGCGCGTCTCATTTGGTCTTGGAGATTGGTAATTGCATTTCCTTTTAACGATGCGTAATTAGCTTTGAATAGAAATGTCGACAGATAGAATGAGGAAGGTGGGGAGGAAGGGGGCGAAATAAAAAAGAGATATGATTACAGGAAGAAGAAGACGCAGATACGAAAGAATTACATGAAAAAAAATCAAACAGGAAAAAAAGTAGAAGTTTTGATCAGAGTGAAATATAAAATTGACATACATTGGGAAGAAAAGAGAATTAGAACAGATGGGAAATCAATAAAAGGACGGGTGGAAGATAAAAAAATAAAAGAAGAAGAAAGAAAGAGAAAGGGAGAAAAGAAAAGTAAAGAATGTGTAGGAAATACAAAAAATAAGTAGATATGATGCGTGTGTAAAAGTACAGAATAGTTAACACTCAATAACTCGTAAACAAAAAACAATACTTATAATTTGCATCAAGAACATTAGAATACAATTCTCTACCTAATTAGCAAAGTTTTAATCTTCATAACCTTTTTTATTTCACACGTTTTCTTCTATAAAATCCGTCTTCTCGACACTCAACACTTAACGACGGCAGAAACCTCTAGGCATGCTGTAGCCGCCATTGAATGTTAAGTGTCGAGAAGATAGATTTTATAAAAGAAAAAGTGTGAAGTAAAGTTATAAACGTTAACAATCGGCTAGTTAAGTAGATAGTTTTATTGTAATGCGTTTGATATAAATTATGTGTTGTTTCTGTTTGTTTGTTTTGTTTTACATATTATCTTGTGTTAACTATTTTGTACGTTTACCAAGGGAGAGAAAGTCTAAATAGCGAAATAGTTAACACACGATAACATGAGAAAAAAACAAAAAGAAAAACAAACAACAAATAAGTAATATTAAATGCATGAGAATAAACTTACAATTCAAACAAGTCGAGTGTTAACGTTTATACTACTTTATTTCACACTTTTTTCTTCTATAAACTATAAGGAGAAGATGATATGAAAACTCGAGAGCAAGAGAGGGTGATAGGTATGATGAGAGGAAAGCAAAGAAGAGAAAAAAAGGCAATCAAATGGAAAGAAAGGAAAAAAATGTAAAAATAAAAGAAGGAAAAACAAGAAAAGGAGATGAAAAAGAAAGGAAATAAACAAATGAGAGAAATAATAAAAATGAGAAATTACGAAAATTGAAGGATCAGATAGAAAAAAGACAGAGAAATTGAAAATAATTTCTAATACATTTTTTTATAAAATACTAATTTGTAATTTATTTTATAGTAAAATCGTTTGCAAGGCATTTTTATAGCAATATTCATGTTTTAATCGAAACATTCGTTTGCATCCTTATTCATATAAAGTTTAGTATGCGTATATGTTACACACACACACACACACACACACACATATATATATATATATATATATATATATATAGTTTCTATGTACGAAGCCTGTCTAAAAAGTATCCGACCATTATTTTTTCGTGCGAAACAGAGACGATAGGGCGGCAACAATTTACACAGTGAAGGAATACACCTTCAGGCACATGTGTGAATTTTATCACCGCCTTCCTGTGCGTTAATCGCTGCCTGTCGGTCGCTGAGTGAGGTGCTACACAACGTGTTCGTCGGATTACTGAGTCTCTCAAGATGACTGAACGTGTTGAGCAAAGGTACTGCATCAAATTCTGTCAAAATCTTGATGATTCTCAAGGCAAAACAATTCGTCAGATTCAGCAGGTGTTTGGAGAAGATGCAATAGGTGTAACACAAATTAAAGAGTGGTTCAACCGATTCAAAAATGGCCGCACATCAGCGGAGAGTGGCCAGCGTTCTGGCAGGCCCCAAACTGCTTGGAATGCAGCTGTTGTTACGATGGTACGGAATTTGGTGATGGAAGATCGTCGTACAACCGTGCGGAAGATCGCTCAAGAGGTCGAAGTGAGTAGAAATCCCGTACATGCAATTTTGCGTAATGATTTGAACATGCACAGAGTGGCTGTGAAATTTGTGCTCAAGTTTTTGTCGAACAGAAGGACCTCTGTTTTCAAGTTGCACAGGACCTTCTGGAAACCACCAACACTGATCCTGGGTTTCTGAACACCGTGATAACTGGAGATGAGTCATGGATGTAAGGGTACGATCCAGAAACAAAAAGACATTCTTCGCAATAGAAGTATTCCGAATCTCCAAGTCCCAAAAAAGCGCGACAGGTTCGAAGTAAAATCAAAGTGATACTGACTGACTTTTTTGATATCCGTGGAATTGTGCCTCACGAATACGCACCGGAAGGACAAACAGTGACAAAGGAGTACTATCAAGATGTTCTCCAACGTCTCCATGACGCAGTTCGGCGCAAAAGACCAGACATGTGGACGGCGCAAAACTGGCAACCACATCACGACAACGGCCCCGCACATTCATCCCAATTGATCCAACATTTCTTGGCCAAACATGGAATTCTAGTTGTTTGCCAAACTACTTACTCTCCAGACATGGCTCCTTGCGACTTCTGGTTGTTTCGAAAATTGAAGACGTTACTGAAAGGTTCCCGTTTAGAGATTAGAGAAGAGATAATGCTGAACGCGACGGCGGAGATGAACACCATTCCAAAAAAGGACTTACAGATGTATTTCCGGCAGTGGATGGATCGGTGGGTTAAGTGTGTGCAAGCACAAGGGGCCTACTTTGAAGGGGATTAGGGTCTCCGTTAGCTATTTAAAATATGTTTTCTGGTCTAAGGTCGGATACTTTTTAGAACAAGCCTCGTATCGCATCTATTCTTAAGCTAATGAACTGATCATCATGAATTATATAATATATAGTCTAGGCAAAACGGTAAGTACCGTGGCACATTATGTTTTTGTAAACTTTGTCATTTAGATTGTGTGCTTCCGAACACCCCTTCCTCCTAAATTCTGCTAAACTTTTATCATAATAAATGTTGTTAGTGTTCTAAACCTTAGTTGAATGAAGTAAATAAACGAAAAAGAAAAAAAAGAACTAATGAAAGAAATAAAGAAATGAAAACTTACGAAAAGGGAAAGATGAGATTTTAAAAAAGACAGAGAGAATTGAAAAGACACTAAAATTTAAGAAAGAAAGAATAAAGGAAATAGAAAGAAGCGAGTAAAAAGGTGGTGAGAGAGGTGTATTACGGAGGGGGAACAAGATAAATAGGAAGAGATATAAAAAGGATGAAGTAAAATGAAAGAAACAAAAAGAAAAAAGAAAGAAAAAACAATAATGTAATAATTATAGAAAAAAAACGAATAAAGGTAGGTAAGCTAAACCATGACCCTAGCCGAAAGCCTAATCCTAACTACGTAAAGGTAATTCGACAAAAAACTACAAAAGAATGTCATAAAAACAAACTTAAGAATAGGAACACGAAAACGCAGGAAGAAAGAGGAAAATTAAGAAAAGGGAAAGAAAGAAATGGAGAGAAAGAAAAGAAGAAATAAAATATTCAGGAAGCGAAAGGGAAGGAGATGAGGATTGCGGAAGGAAAGACAACGAAAGGAATATAAAAGAGAAAAAAATAAGAAAGGATTAAAAAGAGAGAAGAAATGAAAGATAAACTAATATGAAAAAGAAAAAGACAAGTGATTAAAAAGAAGGAATAAAGGAGAAAAAAAAAGTAACTAAAAAAAACAAAAAATTTCGACTCAGTTATGGCGTCCAAATGTGACTTCAACCATATCGACTGTAGCAAGAACAAAAACAATACGCCATGTTAATTTGACCGGTACCAAATAATACAAATGGAATTCTGATATATTAGGAATTGTATTCTTGTTCATTTCTTTTTAATATTAATTAATCAACAAATAATACAATCAAACAGTGTTTTATTATAAATATAAAATAAATATATTACAAATTTAGGGTCAAGTTAAGGTTGGGGTTAGGTTATAGGGTTAGGGTAACGGTTAGAGTTTATACGCCAGTCTGGCTGAATAGGTGTACTTGAAGCTCTTCAAATGACCACCAATATACTATTTCTATTATTTGTCTTACCGTGAAGTGCGAACTTTGAAAGAAGGACACAATCCGGGAGTATCAAGATTAAGTAAAAAAAAAAAATTTTTAATCCGCCAAAATCGAACCAGGCGAAAATAAAATAAAGCATTAGTTGTGTCCTAACACAGGTCGAAATGCGTTACGTAACTTTTTGACGCGATAAAGTAGTTGATATGTTCAAGATAACAAAACGAATTAACAAAAAAGAAATGAAAAAAAATAATAAAATGAAAAAACATGAAAGAAATGAAAACGAGAATAAAAAAAATTTATTAAAAATGGGAAAGAAAAAGGGAAGAAAAGGGGAAGAAAAAGAAAAGGCAACTAACCAGGAAAAAAGTAACAAAAACAAAATTAAAATAAATAAGGAATCAAAAAAGAAGAAAGAAACAAAAAGAAAAAGAAAGAAAAAATGAGAAAAAGACAAGGGAAAGAATAAGAAAGAAAGAGGCAAGAACATAAAGAAAAAGAAAAGAAAGAAAAAAAAGAGAAAAGAAAGGAAAAAAGGTAATAAAATGGAAAAAAAGAAAAAGAAAACGCACGAATCAAAAAGAAAAGGGGACGAAAAAGAATGGAAAAGAAAAAAATGAAAAAAATGAAAGAAAAAGATATGAAAACTCACGAAAAGGGAAGGATGAAAAATAAAAGTGAGAAAGAGACAGAAAGACGTGAGAGAGAAAATGAGTGTAAGCGATAATGAGAAAGGGAGAGGAAGGGTATGGTGAGAGAGAGAGGGGGAATGATCAAAGAAAGTGAAAGTGAGAGAGACGAGTAGGGCGATGATGAGAGAGAGATAGGGAATGATAAGAGAACCCCAAGGGGAAAAGGAGAAGAGGAGGGGTATAATGAGATGAATAGTGAGGGAGAGATAGTAGGAAGAGTGTGATGAAGAAAAAAGCGAGATTGAGAGTGAGTAGAAGGTATGATGAGAGAGAGGGGCATGGTGAGAGAAAGCCAGATGGAGAGAGAGGGTGAAAGCATGGGGTATGATGAAAGAGGAGAATCATGAGAAAAAGCCAGGGAGAAAAGGAGAAGAGGAAGAGGGGTATAATGATAGAAAGGGAGAGTGAGCGAGATAGGACGAAGAGTATGATGAGAAGACGCGAGATTGAGAGTGAGGAGGGTATGACGATAGAACGCTAGAGGGAGGGAGAGAGAGGGGATGGTGTATTATGAGAGAGGAGTAATCCTTAGAGAAAAGAAGAGAAAGAGAGCGGATGGGGTATAGTTAGATAGGGAGAATCATGAGAAAATGCGAGGGGGAAGAGAGAGAGAGAGTAGGAGACGGGGTATAATGAGAGAAAGAGAGAATGAGAAAGATAGGGGAGGAGTATGATGAGAAAAAGCGAGATTGAGAGAGAGAGGATGATATGATCAGACAGAGAATGATAAGAAACGTCGAGAGATAGATATATGTTTTTTTACAACCACTTGTCAGTTCGTCATGTCTCATCAATTGCAATCCGTCACCATGGCTACAAATCTGCGCCTCATAAAAGCCGCTTGATCACATTAGCATTTTTGAAAATCTCTACTTTTTTTCTTTCTTTCTGTCTTTTTGTAGATGCGTGAGACTTTCATCGTTAAAGGCTCTCTCCGCGAAGAAGCTCTGTGTTTTAATGAGCTCCTACGACTGACTTCTATTCCAGCCCTAAAATCGAAGACGTATATTCAGTTCGTTATTAAGGGTGCTGCTAAATTCTGCTGCCTCCAGATGCAATCCTCTGCCGATATAAGAGTCAGATACGTCGTAATAGGAAATACTGCAGCAACATCTGGAAGGCACTGTTTTCTGCCTTGACAGACTACAAAATCGACTTCGAAATCTAGTGAGAGGTGATCTCTTCTTCTCCCTACAGCCGTATCACAGAAGAGATGTTGCTAGACTCTTATTACTCTGATGTTATTTCCATGGAAAATGCTCGACTCAGCTCCAATCTTCGATTGCTCCTTGTAAGACATTCACAACAGGAATGAGATTTCTATCACAACCGAAAAGAACTTTCCCTTATTTTCTATGGAAGCTGCTCGACTGAGCTCCAATCTCTTGTTATCCTTGTAAGATATTCACAGGAAGAACTCGTCTTCTACCACAAAGGAAAAAATTCTTCCTTCCCCATGAGTCTCGCGTCAGACGAGATTTATATAGACATAACTTGTTTGCTAGTACTTCCCACCTGTGAAACACATTATCCCAGGAGTGCTTCCCTGCTAATTACAATTTAGTCGTATTCACATCTAATGTCAAAAGATTATTGCTCTAAAGTGTCCCATAGGTAATCAAACGCAGTTAATACCATTGATCAATGTAAGTACTCCCATAGAGTTCCTCATCTTTCGGCTTACAATCATTGCAATATGATTAACGATCATCCACTAGTGGCTCTTGGCCTTGATAAGTAGTGACCTAATAATAAAAAAGCGTAGATTGAATTAAATATGTGAGAAAGGCTAGGGTGAGAAGGGGGTGAAGGTTAGTAGTTTAGTAGACACTTTTTGTTATATGTTTAACTTACAATTATACAGCTGTGTCGTCGTCGTGAACACAGGTAGTTCTTGCTTATCTGTAGATACACACCCACACGAACGCCAATGTTGATTTATAAAATGGGTCATTTTAAAACAGAGACAGTCACTGTGTAAACTTGCAGTTGGCTGCGAGTGTTAGTGGTGCATGCGAATGGCAAACGTTGCAGGTGTCATATGCTCGGTCAAATGAAATTTAGGAATTTCAAAATGTCTTTGGCTTTATATCGGTCTAACCATGATCTTATTTCTCTTTGAAATGAAATAAGTGCCTCTTAAAACAGAAGCATGCTGACACCAGAAAGAAATGTTCTTAGATTGTCTCTATGATAAACCCACTTCAGTAGACTCTCTGGTAGTTATCTCTCATTGATGGCTCCAGCGGGCAGCCTCTGGGTGGGCGAATGGTAACCAGTGAGAAAGACTGGAATTCAAGATTTCCGGTCAAGAGATTCGCGGGGAGACCTGGCCCTCTGGGCATGACAGGAAGTTGGGTTTTCAGAGAGCTGGCGATCAGTTTAAGCTGGGTATCTCTCGGGGCAAGGAGTCACATTTGAGCTCTTGGCTAAAGGACTTAGTTGATCGGACTTATACTTTATTTCGCCGGGTAAATATATCTCATTTTGCAAGTCTGCCATTCAACACGAGAATACGAGTATCTTTTGTAACTTCCAACAAATGATCCTGATACTCGTTATAAACTAGACTCATGGTTTTACTTGGAATGAAAATTCTTGTCGCAGCACTGATGGAGATCGCGCAACATCTTAGGACCGGCACGACTTGTGGGGACAATCACGCCTAGTGCAGTAAACGCACACATACAGGTTCACAACAGAAACCATTGGAGCGACGTTACCCGTGTAAAAGAGAGAAAGACCGGTAAATTACTCGTCTCACTAGATGTAGTTACATTGTGCGCACCCGCCCACTCCTATTGGGGACAGCACCTTTTATACAACTTTCGTCGGGGAATTCGCACCAGCTAAGAGACAGAAAATCTACGCCTGGAAGTCACGTGGGTTCACGACTTTTGTCTGTGGTAACCTCTAACCCTTAAAGTGTTACTTGAACTTTTTTATTCAAACACAGCTCTCGTTATGTAACAGTATATAACGATCTGATCTGTCCGGGTTGTGATCCGTTGGGAAGTTGTCCGTCGGTCGATTTTCCGTCGGTCGGTCGATTTTCCGTCGGTCGGTCGATTTTCCGTCCGTCGGTCTCAGCGGTTAAGTTTGAACGAACATACTGTCAGTTCGTTTGTCGGTTTATAATACATACGTTTTAAATACCATTTTATCTGCTGGCCTGTCTGTCGGTCACACATAACTCTGTAACAGCATTCGTCACTAAAAGCGCACTCTGAATACATTCAGTGAAGACGCTGAGATGCATTTTATCTATATACACCGGTTGTCAATCATATTGCAAGCTTTTACATTGGCTTTCAATGATCCATTACGCAATCTAGAAAAAGAAAATTTACACAGATTCAAAGATGACGTAAACGTAAGTCAGTTATTAGATGCGGCTATGCTTATACAATAAGAAACTTTGTTCGTCCTTATATAAGACTGAAATAGATATTTCATTGCTAAGCGCGCAGATCGAGCGCGTGCACCTTAAAAATATCTGTCATTGTCTATTTATTGGTATTGATACCGATTCTGAACCAGTTTTCGTGCGGTTCGACTCGGAAGCGTTCGGCTGTCCTACGCAGACGCCCGAGTATTTACGAGCCGAATGGTACCAGACGACAATTTTGATACGGTGCTGCGCCTGTGATTGTAAGTTATATTTTCAAGAAATTTTCTAAAAGAAACAACAAAAAAAATACAAAACAAGCAAAACATAGCGAAGTTACTGTTATCAAATTTTTTTTTATTTTGATACGTTGCTGCGTACTATAATTTTTAGTTATAGTTGCAAGAAATTTTTTAAACAACAAAACAAATAAAACAAGTAAAACAGAGCGAAATTTCTGTTATCAAATAAATATTTTTAACCCTAACCCTAAATCTAAACCCTAACCACTAACCTTAAACCCTAACCCTAAACCTTAACCCCAAACCAAGAGCCTAACCCTAACTCTAAACCCTAAACCCTAACCCTAAACCCTAACCCTGACCCTAACCCTAACAACAACAAAAAACAAGCAAAACATTATCATCATAGGACGCAGCACTGTATCAAAATTGTCGTCTGGTACAAATCGACTCGAAAACTCTCGGGCGTTTGCGTAGAACAGCCGAACGCTTCCGAGTCGAACCTCACGAAAACTGGTTCAGGATCGATATCAGCACCTATTTATTTTGCGCGTTTATATATTTTTCAATTTTCTTAATACTTCGAGAGATGCTCATTAATGTGTACATAGCTGCCGTTGGCTCTTCGAAATCAACGTCAAGATTCGTATTAAAATAATTTTCTTCGATCAATTGCATTCACTTGTTTTCGAACTACGGAAGCCGAGAAATTGTCCGTCTTTCAATTCTCTTACGAGAAATTTGTCGTGTTGAAGAAATTGTGAAAAGCATTGTCTTGCCTATTTTGTCAAACTTCATTGGGTCGGCCATACTTTTATTGTATGAAAGTATTCTTGTAATTGCCAGCTTGTCGAGAAGCAACAGAGCAGTGTCATTCTGTCTTGATGGGCAGTGGATCTTATTGCGCGACGAGCTGTTTATGGTGCAACAAGAGAAAATACGTGCAACAGCTGAGATGGAAACGGAAAAATGTGACAAAAGAACGCAATTATTCAAAATTGCGTTCTTTTGCTACACTTTTCGAGTCTGTTACGCAGAAGTCTACATTCTTTGCAGCAGACTTGGAAGTATCTTCTATGTAATTATTCCACTTCATGTTACCTGAGAATGCCAGACTGAGTAGTAAATGTTGGGTTTTCAGAAAGGGTACTATACGTAAGGATAATCTTATTATGTCGATAAATGCTGCCATATTGCAGTGGGATCTCCTGACTCGACTCTTACTCTCGGCGGTGACACGGTTTCGATGAAGGAGGTGAACGAGAAATAAGATATTCGCCTTCTGGTAGACTTGTCCTTCAAGCCATCTAAACATTGTATCTAGACTGCAAACAAAGCAAGGAGCACTCTATTCATCGTTCGACATTATTTTTGCAAACTCACTTCTGAAATATTTCTCCCACTTTATGTCTCCCTCATCAGAAAACTACTGTTAGTGTATCGTGTCCAGGCCCTTGCTCCATATCTAATACGTGATATCCAGCATCCGGTGAGAGTTCAAAGACTGGCTACTTAAATGGTGCAGAGTCTATTGAGTCTGCTCTATGAAAGCCAACTCAAGAAACTTAACCTTTTCTCCCTTGAGCACCGATGATTACGCGGTGATCTCATTTTGGCCTACAATCTCTTCAATGGTCATTACAATATACCTCAGCACCTATTATTCACTCCTGCACCAGAAAGAGGTCTACGCGGACACCACAATAAACTGTTTCACCCCTGATTTAGATTGAACCAAAGAAGGGGTACTTTCTCAATCAGGATCCCTAGATCGTGAATAGGCTCCTAAAAAAGGTAATAAATGCGCTAAAAACGCAGCAATTCAAGGTGAATTTGGACAGGTGCTGGGCTACTCTATACTCTTCTGTGTAAATTTCTACCACTCTTTCTCTACATAACAATTAGAGAATGCTTGGTTTATTTTCTGCCAAATTAATTGAATTGAATGGAATAATCGGTGGTTGGAAAGGTGTTTGTGTTTTTAATAAGACTAATCAAACTAACATTATTGGATATAAAAAAATAAGATTTCGTCGCTGATCGGATTCGTACATGCATGCAGGCCATAATGTACTTGAATGTAATTTCTCGTAGACTAGTTGGAATACGGAAGTATTAAGATGCCAGTCTACCTTATTATTTCGTTTTGGGTTGTTTTTTTAAATTTTTTTTTAGTCATCAATGAAATCGAAATGGTTGATATGCCGGAAAACAGACTGACTAAATGACACAAACATATTTAGAGTCAGTTAAACAATCTTTTATATCCTTAATATTTGCGTGTTAATCATATAAAGCACACAAACCTTGCTAGAAATAAAATAAAAATTCATCGTTGATCAGATTTAAGGAGACCGTAAGGGATTTACAGGACATCGCTTTAACCATTCAGCCACGACGACTTATACTTTATATAACGTCCGTATTTGGCCAATGGCAGCTCGGATTTGTTCCTTAATTACAACGGTGCTATGAAAAAATATACAATTTCCGCTTTCAAAAGTACACAAGTGGACATAAAAGAAATACTGAAGTATCAACAAAGTTACAAAAAGAAGAAAATACATAGTTACTGATGGCGGACCCTGTATTTATAACACATTTATTTATTGAAGGTAGGTGTGTTCGTAAATAGTAATGTATTTATGTATTTATTATTTTTATATTTCCAGAAAATAAATGTAAAACATACAAATAAGGATAATTTTTATTCACCTTTAGAAAGAAGTTAAATTTTGCAGATAATATTGTAAAAGAATGGTTTTTAATTGTGTTTCTCGGAAAAAAAAGGTTTAAAATGTCGACGCGATCTTTGATTCTGAGTAACTTAACTTTTAACTTTTGCGTCATGAATCATTCAGAACCAATGATAACGCTTGAACTATGAATGACAACTGGTGTATCTTATTAATGGGTGTTCATTTGTCCGTGGTTAGAGTAAAAGTGCATGCCAATTATTGAGTGACGACTCCCTCAGCTTTCTTTATATATACAAACAGAAAATATTGATTAGGACTAAATATTAAAATCAATTGCAAGTAAAGATTACTTTTTCAGAATACGGACCAATATGTGTCCTATCTGACTGCCGAAATAGGATGTTGTGTATATTTTGTTAGTAAAGTAGAAAAATGAGCACTGATAATTTTTTTTCTCAATCCTACAAGTGTTGCATAACGTCGCGATTTCTACGACCGCAATAAATATATTGGCCGCGCATCTAGCACCAAATTTGTTTGTAACACGTCTAGTAGTAGTAAAATTAGTGGTAACCATGAGGGTAACGTAGCGTTTGTCCAGTTGATATGGTTCTGTCTCGCTCTTTCTTTATGTTGTAAGTGACTCTATAAAAGTTGTAGCGGTCGTAGTCGTGTGGGCAGAGTTGTTTACTTTCGTTTTTTCTCTTTCTCTCTACGTTTTGAGACAACGGCTGTACGTATGTTTCTCTTTCCCAGTTTTAGCAGCGGTTGTAAAAGTTGTTATTTCGTAGTAATAACAATAGCACATATTCGTGTTTACTATTTTTTTTCAATTTACTCTTCTTTAAATGTCTCTTACACTCATGATATACAATACCATTTTTCTTTGCATGTATATTGTAATATTAAATATAACGGCGGCGGGAGAAGAGTCTCCGAAAAATACGTTTGTTCTCTCTTACAGACTCATTCAAGAGAAAAACACACTCTGCTAGTTTCGCCATGTCTCACTTCCAAATTCCTTCCTGTAATGTCACTTCCTGTTATGTCACATTCGCTAATTTCCTAGCGTGATTTTCTTGTAGGAATTTCTAATCTGCGTAGTCTAATTTAGAAATGGGCAGTGTTTCTACTTAGTTACTATCCAACGTGCAATATTACTACACATAACTATATTACTGAGATCCATTTAAAAACGTTACAGGAAAGACCATTGATACACGTTTCCTATACTATTTCAGACTAATGTATTATCTTTCAATGCTTAATTTGAGGGGGTAGTGTAGTATATGTTCTTTTGTCATGATACCATCCACACAGAAAGTACCTGCTCGTTTGAGGAGAGTATTGTATGAGTGTGATCTACCCTATTTCGGTAGTAGATGAACTCTTCCATAGATTATGAATAATGTTACGACGAAGTGTTGTAGTGTTGTAGTTAGGTAGAGAATTTCATTCTCATGCGTTTGATTTAAATTACGTGTTTGTTTTAGGGAGGGGGGACTATGAGTTATCGAGTGTTAACTATTTTTCACTTTTAGAAAAATTTGAAGCAAATTCTTTCAACTCTTGATTTTTACATTTTCTGTTTGGTATAACTTAATGGTACTTCTGCAGTTTACGGACCGTTCTAAAATAATAACATTATTATTTAGAAACCCATTCTTAACATGGGGGGGGATTTGTTAACTATTCTGTACTTGCACCTAACAATTTAATAAACAAAAGAATCCGTTAAAATTGAATTTAACCTGAAAATCCTACCTAAAAAATAGCACGGCCCGTAAATTGCAGAAGTACCAACTTAATTATCAGCAATGTGGTTTCGACTCAATAACTAATCTGTTATGCTGTCATGTTGATCTACCCTATTTCGGGTGTAGATGGACTCTTCCAAAGACTATGAATAGAGTTACGACGAAGTGTTGTAGTGGTCATGCCGGCAGCCATAGCCACAGTATCGGACACAGACTTTCTGTAACATACTTTATGTACTTCTGTAAATACACTCTTGTAAATATACCACCGTGTTGTCTTTATTATTATCGGCCCTTCAAGATACCAACAATTACCGAGATCCATTGATAAACGTTTAAATGTATTCGGTTCGATTTGAGAGTCTATAGTCAATCGAAAGTTGCTTAAGCGCTAACTTCACGTCTCATGAACTGGAATTGCTTAAGCCCAGTGGTAAGGTGAGATCCAAGACGGTTGGAAGCAACGCTGTTATGAGCAGAGAAGGACCGATTTTATTTCAAAGTTGTATTTCTCGTAGACTAGTTGGGATACCGAAGTTATTAGCTGTCAGTCTACCCTGTTATTTCGCACATTTCTACGAGGAGGAATGATCACCGTTTCAGCTAAATTAATTTAAATTGCATGTTAGTTTGGTAGTTTGGTAGTTTTGTTTTACGGCATATCAACCCTTTTTGGGTTATTTAATGCCGAATCTGGTCATTATAGTAAAAGATTTATGCTTCAAGTTCTAAAAATAAAATAAAAAAGGGGAGGGAGAAAGGGAGAGGGGCTGTTGTTTTTGTTTTTGGTTTTGTAGAACATAATTAAGTTTTACAAAAAAAAAAAAAAAAAAAAAAAAAAAAGATAAACGTCAATGTAGGTGAATTTCGTCTCAGGGAGCCACAGGGCAGCCTGATCTGGTATCACCAGGCATGTTAGTTGGTTAGGTATTACTTAATCCGAAGTTCAAGTCTGAGACGACAAAGGAAAGCCTTATTACTAGGCCGGTCTTATGTGTTTTCCCGTGATGATGAAATACCAGGAAAGTAACAACAAATAGCTTAAATTACTTTAGTAGATTCTTATATAAGGTATTAACTCTGACCCTATTTTCGTTAGTATGTCGAGAAAGAGGCCAATCAGGAGATGCCATATATTGCAGCTATATTTGGTGTATTACCGTTTTGATAGCGATAAAACTAGTGTTGGGACGATTAATCGGAATCAGAATCCGAAATCGGAAAAATCAGAACTTTTGGGGGTAACGGAATCGGTAAAGGAATCGGAAAAAAAAACTTTAGCCTCATCTCCGATGCTAAAAACGATTTTTGTAATTGTTTGTTTGTTTGTTTTGGTTTAATAATTAATTTTCTATTTCTGGTACTAATGATAAAATGATGAATATCTTGATTTAAACTACCAGTAAAACTAAATTCTATAGATAACCTCTCCTCCATGTGTATCTTTTATCTTTGTGAATATGTATGCACATATTACATAGGTTTTTACGGTAATTCGAAAATTAAAAACAACAACAATAACTCTATAGCTAATGATTTAAGGGTTTGAAAAGAATAGGAACGAGAATTCAAAACGGAATCGGTAAATTTATCGGAACCATGAAAAAATATTTGAATCGTCCCATCCCCAGATAGAATCTTCCGCTATTGACTCGTTTACAACTTCAGAATGGTTAGACATTACGTCCATTGCCTCGCCACGAAGACAGAATTAGATTCAAGGTCGGATTTTAATATGGGAGATATCCAGCTCCCCAAAATAGGAGCACATTGGTTCGGACAAAAAAAATAAAAATTGCATTAGTCTAGAAAGATTTCTTTATCACTGACCGAGTACAGAAAAGATGAAGTGTAGTCTCAGAACAGACACTACACTTCGCTCCTAGGTAAACGGTAAAAGAGTAAAGGCAGTTTAACGTGGGCGGAAAGTAGCTGCCCCAATGAAAGGTGACTCTGGAAAAGTACAAAAATATCTGGGAACGGACCCGTAGGCATACCTCAGTAGAGGCCCCTCAGGCAACCATAAATAAACCAACTCCTCCAGAATGATGAGGTAATATATGGAAAGATGCATCTCCTGGGACCAAGCTAGACTATACATATGTAGTAGTCATAAATAATGGCATTTATTTATTTCACAGCGGTCCCTGTGAGATGGTTTGCTCAGACAATAACCAATCAGCTAGCAGGAAACTTTCCGCTTTAATTTCCATAGGCCATCGTGAGACATAAAATGTATTCGCCCTGTAAGCTGATTGTTTTCCGTGTGGCTCCAGCACCTCATGGGTGCTGCTTTTCGCATGAAGAAATACGTGTCATTTTTGTATGACTGCTACACGGGATGCTGACAAAGAAAGGTCAGATAGTTAAGGCTCGACGCTAGATTGTAGTGGAGAAAATGATTTTGACGGTACAAGTTATCAAATGATTCTTCCTCTTTAATACCAGTCGAGAATACGTTCTCGACAATCAGTCCGACAACGGTAGCTATTTCGGTGGTCTATATATGTCGTATTTAGGTATTATATATTGGGTAGTCCTTGGAGGTCAACCCTACGAAGCATTTCTTTCCCTCTTTGTGAAAAGGGTAGTTTATTGTCAACTGTCTGAGGCGCTTGTACCGGGGAAGGCCGACGAGGCTGCCCTGTCTATTTTTATAGGCCAGCCTGGCTGTTCTGCTAGGGCGCTTGCTTTTCCTCCCATTTTCCGGACTTGTGCCACATATTCCTGCCGTTGGAAGGAATTAATTAAAGCTAGATTATAACAATGATGCCGACGTGAACCTCGGCTGGTATGAAGATTGGCCGGAGGTGAGAAACCTTACCCAGCGCTGTCAAATTTTGCATGATGTCCGCACCGTTAATCCGTGCAAATATTTCTTGAAAACATCAGTGAGTTAATGTATTCATCCCTCCATGACTTTATAAAGTGTATTCTGCTTGTGCTGTCAACCGAACAGCACGTGAATGTCTGCCATTTATATATGTTTAACCTCTATTGTCAACTAGACGTGCTAACGCCGTTTGCATGTGTGTGTACACGTTAGCGAGATTAAATATTGCTCCCAGAAAGCGAAATCGCATTTTTATATTCGAATCTTGTTCGTGTGTGCTTATATCAAAATATGACGAAGCTGCTTTCTAGTCGACTACAACATGGTCGTCTTCAATTCCAAAGTAAACAAATACATGTTCAGCCTCCTTACTGGATAAGGAAGTCCTGTAAAGAAATGTTCTACCCAATCCTTCGGTTGTGTCCAATCCTTACGTGGTGGACCCTATCGCCCAACCGATATCTTAAACCTTGTTCTCGAGTGGCCCCAAGCCTTGGATAACCGTGACCATTTAGTAAAAAAAAGAAAGAAAAAGTTAGACTTTAGGCTAGGAGCAAAGTGTAGTATCTGTACTGATACGAGGCTTCTTTTTTCTGTCCTCAAAAATGCCCCTTTTTGGAAACTGGATTCTCCCACATTAAAAACCGACCATGTGACTTACTCATCTCTCGTGGGGAGGCAAGTGAATAGGAATATGCATATGAAATGATATGTGAGTGTCCATTTGATGAACATGAAGAAAAGAATTAATTAATTAATAGATAAAATAAAAATTGAATCATTCAAAATTATGTTGTGGCTTAAGGGTATATACATATTACCAATGGTATAATCACATTAATGGCCTAATGAGATCACTGATGGAAATATTATTGCATCTGTGTATCCACTCATAATATATTATAATTATCAACTAACTTCTTCTCATACAGGTCATCATCAGTGATTTTTATTTCATGGAAATCGCTCCAGACAAGGTATGAAGCCACTTTATGTAAGGAGCTAACAAAAACAAATATGATTATCGCAAAGACAGGAAATGCCTATTAAATTGAAAAGACCAAGATTATAGGTAAGAGGAAAACAGTCAGCATGAATAAAATTCAACAAGCCTGCGGTTCTTGAAAAGAAGCTAGTAGAATAGGAAGCTTATCATTTGTTTAACACAATTGTGTGTGTGTGTCATTGGGGCCCCGGTGTTAGTGATACTACTTCTGAACTCTATGCCTATCCTTCAAGTTCAAGATCTCAAGTGTCCCATTCGAGATCTTTCTCTCGTCGATCTCTTTGTCCAACTCGGACTCATCTCCCGTCGAGAACATTTATTGTCGACCTACTCGTCAATCTTTTTTAACCTTTCTGCTCAACGTTTTCCTGAAACATCTCTTTGTCCAACTTAGACACATCTGCTGGCAAGATCGTTCACCGCCCGTCTGCCTGTCGGCCTTCTCAAACCCGTCTGCTCACAACAGCCAGCATCCCCCTAAATATATCTACTTTCTACCGAAAATCCAACACATGCGGTCTTCTCAGTTACTTTCAGCTTACTTCAAACGGAAATAAACACTTCCTTCCGAAATCCGTTATCTTCCACAAGCTTGCGGTTCTTGGAAAGAAGCTACTTGAATGAGGTATCAAAACAGCGAATTGATGAAGACCACAAGACCAACGAGATAAACGAGCTAGAAAAAGAAGCGGGGAATAGATCACATAATTCTGAAGAACACATTCCATGATATTATTTATAGTAAAGACTGAGACTAGCAACATCACGTCTGTGAAAGAGGGGTGCAAGGAAAAATAGAGCGTAGAACCAATCAAATTACAGATACGTTTGTGTACCTATAAGGTACACCCTTAAATGGGACAGAGCGTTACCAGCCAAACAGTACTCCATACATATTCTAGTTGTGGATTTATAGAGATAGAGAATAGCCTTAGGTGTGAGAAAGTGTGTAATAAAAAAACACGTGTTACTTGGAAGAAAAGCTTAATTCAACTAAAAAAGGAATACAAAAAGGTGGCATATATGGCCAGTTTTAATACGCGTCACCTGACGATTCCGGCTCCGCGAGCACGTATGGAAGCCCATACGAATGTAATATAACATTCTTCCTTGCTAGAAAGAAAGAAATAGTGTCTTCAATAATTTAAGTTTTACTTTTTACCTTTACGAAAGCAATATTACATTCCTTCAATATATATATATATATATATATATATATATATATATATATATATATATATATATATATATATATATATATATATATATTTACTTGCTACTCCAGCCAATCTCCATATCGATTGGGAGGTTTTGGTACCCGACTGGATCGCCTTAGTTCAGGCTGGGCCAATGTATCATCATAGACCCCGTTGTGACATGGCTTTGGTACCTGACTGGATCGCCTTAGTTCAGGCTGGGCCAACGTGTCATCATAGGCTCCGTTATGGCATTGTATATTATCCTGTACAAAGTGGTTCTCTCTCTCTTGTTCCTCAATAGAAGACCTTAAAATTGTTTGGGCTTCGGGACAAGGTGCTAATCCACGTACAGACACAGTAGAGTTTCGTCCATCTGGGTACCTAATGTGTGCATAGGTCGGGTTACTGTTAAGGAGCTCAACTTGGTTTACATAGGGTTCGTTTTTGTTCCTTACAAACTTCCTTAGCAGTACGGGTCCAGGAGTCATTAGTCAAGAGGGAAGCGAGTTTACATGGGAGGAACGGCGCTGGAATGTGAAGAAACGTTCATGCGGTGTGACGTTAGTTGCCGTACACAACAACGATCTCTGTGAGTGGAGAACCTCGGCAAGTATAAGTTCCCAATGCTTTTCAGACAGATTACGCGATCTAAGAGCTAAACGAATCGCCTTCCATATAATGCCATTAATTCTCTTCTTTTCCGTTTCCAGTTGGATGATAAGGAGTGCTATTACTAGTGGCAACTCCTTTCTGGGAGAGATAAGATTTCAGCTCCTTGGACATGAAAGATGTGCCTCGATCTGAATGTATATAACTTGGCATTCCACATAGGCTAAATAGCAAATCTAAACATTTGATCACTGTTGCTGCATGCATATTTGGACATGGAAAAGCAGAAGGGAAACGAGAGTATTCATCAACTATAATTAATAAATAACAATTAGTCGATACGCTAGGCAGAGGACCTTTGAAATCAACACTAAGTCTTTCCATAGGTTTTGTTGCTTTTATAAGAGTTCCTTTTGGTAAGCGATAGAATTGAGGTTTTAGCTCTGCGCAAATCCTACAAGAAGCACACATCTTTACCTCTTCTGTAGAAAAGGGGAGATTCCTTGCTCTTAAAAAAATGAAGCAGTCGAGTTATCCCCGGATGACACAGTCCATTGTTGAGATCAGCGAGTGTAAATGTATTAAAGGTTGAACAAGTGTATGCTCGGGAAAATGTGTCAGGGACCACATTATCTTTACCAGGGCGATACTTGATAGTGTAGCTGAATGCGGAAAGTTCCAGTCTCCATTCCTGGATGTTTGTATTCTTAATTTTCGTACGTCTTTTAGTATCGAACATAAAGGCTACTGACCGCTGATCGGTAATCAAAGTAAAGTGGCTTCGTGCCAGATAGTGGCTCCATTTACGCACTGCTTCAATAATGTGGTATTTTAGTTCACTGCCCTGTAGTGTTCTAGACATAAACGCCACACGTCGTCCTCCTTGATTAAGAACGGCGGAAATCGCAACATCAGACGCATCACACTCTACCTCAAAGGGCAAATTTTCATCCACTGTCTGCAGAGTAGCTTTTTCCAATTCTATTTTCAGCAAGTTGAAGGATTTCAAGGCCTTCTCTTCCAATGGAAATTTTCTCGCGTTTTTTAGCGGTTCAATTTTGTTAGAAAATGTATGTATCCATTTTGCATAGTACGCACACATTCCAATTATCCTTTTAAGTGATTTTAAGTTCTCGGGTGGATGAAGCTCCTTTAATTGGCGAAGTCGCTCTGTATCAGGCTTGATGACACCATTCCCAACACAGTACCCCAGCACATTAATAGAAGGCACGGACTTTACAGTTTTTGATTGGTTAAGAGTAAGGTTTCTCCTACCGACAGTGTCTAGGAACTGCTTTACATTTTCATCATGTTCCTCCTTCGTATGTCCTGCAATTGTTACATTGTCAAGGTACGGAAAAGCACCACGAAGGTTCCCCTCTTTTACTTTACTGTCCATAGCCCACTGGAAGGCAGCGACTCTATTTGTAACTCCAAACAGAATTCTACAAAACTGATACAAGCAACCATTTGCCTCAAACGCGGTATACTTTTTATCAGCCTCATTCAGCAGCACTTGGTGGTAGGCACTTTTAAGATCAAAAGTGGAGAATACCTTGTAAGATCATTCACCATGTCGTCTATCCTTGGCAATCGGTAGGCATCTAATTCAGTGTATTAGTTAATTGTTTGTGAATAATCCACATACATCCGCTTTTTATGTCGGTGGGTGGGATCCTTCGCTACCACTACTTTGGCTCGTCATGGTGTTATGCTGGTTTCGATTATGTCCTCAGAGAGTAGATGATTAACTTCCTCTGCAATGAATATCTGATCGTCCTTGCTAAACATCTGGATTTGGCAGCTATTGGTTTGCAGTTTGAAGATACATTTTGAAAAAGAGACGGTTCTTCTATTTTTGCTGCGGCCAATGCACAAAGGGGGAGCTCTATCTATAGTTAACTCGGGACGGGGCCCACCGTATTTAAAAGTTACACTCTTATGTTGATGCAAGAAATCCTGGCCAAGTATTAAGTTCGAACACAGATTTTTCAGAATACCAAGCCGTGTAGCAACATAGAACTGGTTATTAAGATCGAGAGCTAGGTTAACAACAACATAGCCCTTGGAACGAGTATTAAAGGTTTTCTGAGCCATAGAAATGTCTTTATTGGACGGATAAACCTTTAGTTTTAGTTCCTGCACAATTCTTTCGTTAAGATAGCTGTCAGTACTGCAAGAATCTAGGAGAGCACTTAATCTTGTCCCGTTAATAGTCGCATGCGTTGCCGTTGGTGCGAGTCCTTGTGGTATGTTGGTAAATGTGGTCAGTAAGTAAGAACCGACCAATGTTGCCACTGAACTTGAAGACTTAGATTTGCACACGCGGGCATAATGTATTTTCTTAGAGCATTTATTGCAAGTAGCCACGTGGGCGGGACAGCTATCTCTTGAATGATGAGAGAAACCACAAAAGAAACATTTACGATTCTTATATGTGGCAGCTGTAGCCGATTAACTGGGAGCAACTGGAGGACTAGAACAACTACATTCTCATACCTGTAGTGATCCTGGTTCCACGACCGTAGCCAGGTAGGTATCCGGAGTTGCATACGAATCACTATTACGCTGGGCTATATCCAACGCAGAGGCTTGACTGTACGCCGTCAGAAGGTCCAGCGTTTTATTTTCCAGGAGCCGCTGTCGTATTGAAGGACGGATATTCCAGAAATGAATGCGTCACGCATTGCCTCGTCGTCACACTCCTCTGACCTGTGGTCGCGGAAGTTGCAATTCCTTTTTAGTTTTTCCAATCTCGGAAAAATTCGTCCATCGTTTTTCCCGGCTGCTGCCGTCTTGTTGCTAGTATATGTCTTGCAAAGACTTCATTCGGTGTTTCAATAAACAAGCTGTCCAGCTTTGCTATAGCAGCATCAAAGTTCGTGCATGTCTCTATAAATTCATAAACATTAGAGCTCACACAGCTTAACAGGGCTCTTTATTTGTTCGGTATCCTATCTTCATAATCTTCAAGGTAATTACTTAATATTGCACGCCAGTGTCGGTATTCCTTGGCAGCTGTCGGTAGACTGGGATCAATGTCTAGGCATTTTGGTTTCCATGTCACATCCATCTTAGTATCGTACTAGACATCCAACAAAATGTTTTAGTTGAATAAAGTGTAATAAAAAACACGTGTCACTTGGAAGCCAAGCTTTATTCAACTAAAAAAAGAATACAAAAAGGTGGCAGATATGGCCAGTTTTAATACGCGTCACCTGACGACTTCCGGCTCCGGGAGAACGTATGGAAGACCATACGAATGTAATATAACAAAGTGTTTGGAGCGATAGAGAGAACCGACTTTACAAGAAGCAGAAAGAGCAATGGATCTAATGTATGAACCCCGAGAAATATTTGATGGGAGAAAAATACCAAGAAGTTTCAGAGTCGATTCATCCTCAAGAGCAGAGCCACCCATGTGAATCTCAGGAAGAAAAGGGGCACGCCTTAAATTGAAAGGCATGAGCTGAGTCTTAATTGGATTAAATGAATTAAGCAATTTCGTACACCAATCCACAACTTAACCTAATCCAACTTCTAGATCAGCTGAATATTTCGACTTGTCCGAGCAGGATTGGCGAGAAGCAACACCAGATTAGACAGTGGTATCATTAGCATCGATGTTAATTTTCTGAACAATATTCTCTGAAAGATAATTTATATAGAGAACAAACAGTGTTGGGCGTATATTAGATCCTTGGAGAACACCAGCATTTATAGGTAAAGAAAATGAAGAGACACTGTCCAAAGTTACTCGCAAGCTTCAGAAAGAAAAGACCTAATAATGTCAAGAACCTCATTACCAATACTATAACCCTAAAGTGTATGTAAGAGACCAGAATGTCACACTGTCAATCGCCTTCGACATGTCAAGCGCAATGCCTCTACTTTCTCCTGAATTATCGATAAACTGACAAGGACAACAGAGGACTCCTTCCAACAAGAAGGAAAACAGGACTTAGACAAACAGAAATGTAATAATGTAGAGAACACAGAAGAAAGTTCAGGAGCACAACGCTTGAGAACAACAACAGGAATTGAATCACGACCGGAAGCCTTAGACTGATCAAGATCAGAAAGAACCCGAGCAACCATCTTTGGAGTGATAATAACAGAATCAAGAGACTGATCAGTTTCCAAAGGAAAATTAGGAAGAACAACACCAGAAACATCAAGAGAAGAATTGTCATCAAAAAGACGAGCAAAGAGATCAGCCTTATCCGTAGAAGATGAAAGAGCCTGAAGACCATTAAAAAGAGGGGGAATAGCAGACTTGCCACTATTAATAACACTATTGTAGATTCTCCAAAAATCACGAGACCCAACCCTTTGAGATGAGATAGAATCACAAATCTTTTGAGAGTTGCTAGACTTAGCCTCAAAGATTGCTCTCTTGCAGGCATTGCTAGTCTATCTGTAGAATTGTCTGGAACTCTCAGAACCATCCTGACGATACTGATGAAAGCAATGGTTACGATGGGCAATGGCAGAAGCACAAAGAAGTGAAAACTAGGGAGAAGAATGAGGTTGGGCTTGAAACTTACGATGAGGGATCAAAGTGTGAATTCCAACAAGAAGCCAGCCAGTAACATCCCTAGCAGCATGGGACGTCACATAAGGAGGTGTGAAGCCCATCCCAATCATCCCTCCTGTAGTTGAACGTATTTCTATGGACGGAACGATCAACAGAAAGCTCCACTAAAAAATCAATCTCAACATCAACAACCGCATGATCAGAAGAAGCCAATGGGGGAGAAGAGGAAATATAACATGAGTCAGGAATAGAAGTGAGAAAACGGTTCAAGTAAAGATAGTTGATGAACATCATTATCAGGAAGACGTGTGGGAGAAGTGACAATTTGGGACAAGTTATGAGTCAGAGAAAAGTTAAGACAGATTTCACCAGCTGGATCCGTGCAGTTAGAGTGAGGGAGCCAGTCCGAATGATGAGCATTGAAGTCACCAAAAGCAAAGATGGGTGAATTTGCAATGTATCATCAATACTGCTGGATATAGCATCAACAACATAGCAGTTATTGTCGGAAAGGGGAGCGGTACTAAAAAACTAATAGGAAGTGGGGTTCAGCAAAGAAAACCTCATACAGAAAAAAGGACACCCATGCGATTCAAGGATGGAGACACATGCAATAGGGAGATCTTTGCGAAGAAAAAGAGCAAAGCCATGCAAATGTGTGGATGAGTCTAAGCAAACCAAAGGCAAATAACCATCAACATGTAAATCGTTACTATCAATAAAAGCATCCAGATTAGCTTCACAAAGAGCAAGTATGTGAGGAGATTTGCCCAAGAGAAAACACTGAACATCAGGAAAGTTTGACCTGAGACCTCTGGTGTTACGATAGAAAATAGTAAGGTGTTTGTTGTGTCGATTTGTAGAAGGCATAATAATAAAAAGGGAGAGGAAGGTATAATCACTTCAAGACTAACAGAGCTTGAAAGAGACATTCAATCCCCTGGACACTAAACAGGCTAGCTTCAAGAGTCTAATATAGAGGGAAGGGGTTACTAGGCTGGCTGACAAAAAAATCTATCTTTAGACTGGTTACGTGGCGACCCAGAAACCAGTGTTTTATCGTGACACCATCACGCTCAAACAAAGGCTAAAGATGGCCTTCTCCCCAAGAGGTAAGACACCATTCTGTAAGTTTAAAAGTCTCGGCATCAAGAGTGACTAGGACTATGTAAGACAAGAGAGAGGGTCATCTCATTAAGTATTTACATACCCACATATATGTAAAACTAGAGTGACTCGTTTTTTCTTTTTTTTTAGCGTACCTTATAGTATACTTGCATATATTTAACAGTAATAAATATTTAAAAGTAACTCATCATAACAAATCACTGCAGCTCAACCTTTTATATCTTTAATATTTGATTTTGAATTCACCAATATTATTTTTAAAAACTTCTTTGGTGTTTTGGTTTCTCTATAATGAGCGATCCAGTGACAACAGGCAAGAAAGATAAATATGAATGTGTCTCCATGTTTTGTTTAAAAACGACGACTCCGACCAAATAAACTTGCCGTTGGAACCATTTCTCTGTAATAAGCGGTCACGTGACAACCGGCAAGAAAAATAAATATTAGTGTTCTCCCTTTTTACTCACAGATAATGTGGTGTTCCCTAGAATCTGGGTGACACCGAGTCTCCCACCTCTTTCGATAACTATTTCTAAGTAGTTTGCGTTATCGCAACAGTCGCTTACAATTGATTTCTCGCAATCAACGACTATTGGTCTTCTCTGGGATTTAGGTGGCAATAAGCCCCTCAAGGTCCCAGAACTCCTCGCACTCTTCCAGTGGAGGGCTGGTTAGTGATCTCCCTCCTCGGTCTTTCCATCCTTCTCGACCCTTCACAATTATTTGGTGTTGTATAAGCTGAGGCTGATGCCTTAACATCATCATCATAATCATCATCAACAACATCAACATAAACATCATGATCATCATAGTTTGAACCCTCACACCAACGTTACTAATGATTTCTCACTGATAAAAACGGTGATTATCCCTGGACTTTGAGTGACAGAAAGTATCTCTAGATTGCCAACCCGTTTCATTTCATTATTATTATAATTTACCTGGTGTTTTCGGAAAAACCGTTATGATATACTTAGCGCTTATAACAACCGGTGGCATTACTTCGAATTTAAGTGATAGTAAGCCTCATCAATATACCAGTTCGTTCAACAAAAACACTTTCACTTAGAAAATTGGCAACTTTCACGTGGTCCATCCTGTAAATACCCGATGTCTTTCTAGAAAGAATTCTACCTAGATAGATATCGAGGAAACCAATGCCAACAATAGAATGATCGGTTTCCCAAGAAATGAATGAGATGTTCCGCTCCCGAGAAACACAGGATTGAAGATGTCTGCCCCCGTCTGTCATCTATGTGGACGAGGAAAGGGGTAGAACAATCACTCTCATCGAAAAAGAGTTCGTGTTTTCTGCGTGGTTTGCCGGAGTAAGAATTGTTTAAGAAAACGCGCCACTTAAAGTATCAGCAAAAATATGCTGATGTTCGTTACTCCCTGACTGACCAATCAGAAAATGTGAATAAAAGTCGTTGCTTTCTTTGACGAGACAGATAATTTTAGGGCTTAGTAAGCGAGAGGAAATTTTAGATTTTATACCCTGTTTTCGGTATTAATTTTCCTGATTGTATATATTATTCAATTTATAAGGGAAGAAAAGCTTAAAAACGTAACTAATCAATGTCAGAACAACACTAACATACACACAATAGAAGAAAACCATATACACACATATAGCCAAAGAAAATTCAACGACCGACAAGTACGACAAATATGTGAATAACAAAGACTGTGTTTTAATAAACAATTTTGAGTTACTCTTAAGGGTCACAGGTGATCGCAGAACGGAAGTCAATGAACTTGTTGACGCGGAAGTTCTGTCTCTTTTTCTGGCGATACTTCAAGCAGATAAAACGTGTCTTGCGCGCCGTCCACAATGAGGAGGGGACGCATAATGTAGATAAGTGTAGCGCGACGGGTGTATAAGTGTTCATATGCGCTCCGTAAGCAAAAGTCTTACACGAGGACAAAATAAGAATACTCGTCCAAATATGAATATCGAAGTCGCTATTCCTCATCGGAAAAGGAATGGTTATTTTTAAGATTCGTCAATTTATCTGTGCGTTTACCGAAGCAAACCCTATTTCAAATAGAGGTTGTGTGGTTGTTTTGTTTATCGCATATCAACCCTTTTCGGGTTATTTAATGCCGAATCCGGTCATTTTGATAAATGGTTTTATACTTCAAGTTCTTTACATGTTCAAGTATTTATTCATGGTGTTTGGTTTGCTTGTTTTGTTGAGGAAAAATGCTGTTTTGCTTTTGGCCTTGCAGAACATGATTGAGTTTTGCAAAGGGAAAGAGAAAAAACAACAACATCAATAGTAGGTGCATATTTGGTCAGGAAGTCGGTATCTTTAGACAGCCTGATCTAGTAGTGCATATATTTCAAATATAAGCGTGACAGGAAGACTGAGAGACATACCTTCGTATAAAGGTTATTTACTCGTTGATCACTGTAGTAAGGTTATAAATGTCGTGAGTTCAACGGCGAGGGGAATACACCTACCTCGAAATTAGAAGCACTCTGAATGGTTATAGACTTCAGATCAGCAAGCCAGACTCCTGGATGGACCTAATCCCCTACCACCACAGTACCCGAAAAACTGGGACAACAGAAAAATATTATCTCGGAAGTAAATGACAATACGAAAGAAATACAACAATTGTGCCACACAGAAAAAGCGAAGCCATAGACAGTTAGCGACAAATAATCAAGGGAATGAATCAAGATAACGGAATTCAGAAGGAAGTTTGTATTTCCGGTTGAAGCCAGCTGAAAGTAACTGAGAAGACCGGATGTATTGGGTTTGCGGTAGAAAGTAGATATATTTGGAGGCACTGAATGTTATGAGCAGACCGGTTTTAGAAGTCCGACAGGCAGATCGGTGGTGAATGGTCTCGCCAGCAGATGTGTCTAAGTTGGACAAGGAGATGTCCAGGAAAGCGCCGAGCAGAAGGGTTCGACAAGATTGACGAGCATGTCGACAGCAAATGTTCTCGCCTGGAGATGGGTCCGAGTTGGACGAGGAGATCGACGAGAGAAAGATCTCGAATGTAACACGTGAGATCTTGAACTTGAAGGATGGGAATAATACAGTTTAGAGTAGTATCACTAACACCAGGGCCTCAATGACACACACACACACAATTGTGTTAAAGAAATGATAAGCTTCCTATTCCAGTAGCCTCTTTCCAAGAACAGCAGGTTTGTGGAACTTTATTCCTGCTGACTGTTTTCCTCCTACAAACAATCTTGTTTATTAAAAGACTAATGTCAATAGGCATATTTTGTCGTTGCGATAATCGTATTTGTTTTTGTTAGCTCCTTACATCAAGTGGTGTCATGCGATTTCCATAAAAAAATTTGTAAAATAAAAATCACTGATGATGACTTGTATGAGAACTTGAAGTTAGTTGATAATAATAACATATAATGAGTGGATACACAGACGCAATAGTATTTCCATCAGTGATTTCATTAGGCCATTAACTTGATTATTCATTGCGAATATGTATATACCCTTGAGCCACGATATAATTTTGATGATTCAATTTTTTATTTAATCTATTAATTAATTTATTCTTTTGTTCATGTTCATTAAATGGACACTAAATTATCATTTCATATACATGTTCCTATTTACTTGCCTCGCCACGAGGGCAGAGTTAGCCACAAGTTCGGTTTTAAAAGGGGCATTAATGATTGGAACAAAAATAAAATTTGTTTCAGTCTAGAAAGACTTCTCTTTCACTTACCAAGGACAGAAAAAAAAGCCTAGTATAAATACTACACTTAGCTCCTAGCCTAAAGTCCATTTTTTTTACTAAATGGTCACGGCTTATCAAGGCCTGGGGGCCACTCGAGGACAAGTTTAGGATATCGGTTGGGCGATAGGGTCCATCCCGCGAGGATTGGAAAAAAACGAATGAATTCTTTAGAGGACTTGGTTATGCAGTAGGACGGCTGAACATGTATTTGTTTATATTGGAATTGAAGACGACCATGTTGTAGTCGACTGGGAAGCAGTTTCGCGATATTTAGATACACACACAAGCACACACGGACAAGATTCGAATATAAAAATGCGATTTCGCTTTTGGGGCAATATCTAATCTCGCTTACGTGTACACGCACATGCTAACGGCGTACACACGTGTAATTGACAATGGCGGTTAACTATATATAAATGGCAGACATTAACCTGCTGTGCTGTTGACAGCACACGCAGAAAACGCTTTATAAAGTCATGGAGGGATGAATACATTAACTGACCGATGTGTTTTCAGGGAATATTTGCGCGGATTAACGGTGCGGACATCATGCAACATTTGACAGCGTTCGGTAAGGTTTCTCACCTGCGGCCAATTTGTATACCAGCTGAGGTTCGCGTCGGCATCATTGTTGCAGTCTAGCTTTCCGTCTTTCCCACAGCAGGAAGCTGTGGCACAAGACTAGACATGGGGATGAAAAGACAGCGCCCTAGCAGAACAACCAATAGCTTATTTCCAAGAACCGTAAGCTTGTGGAACTCTCTTCATGCTGACTGTTTTCCTCCTAATTATAATGTTGGTCTTTTCAAGACTAATGTCAATAGGCATCTCCTGTCTTTAAGATAATGATGTTTGTTTTTGTTAGCTATTTACATCAAGTGACGTCATGCCTTGTCTGGAGCGATTTCTAATTTTTTTTTAAATTTATGTACAATTTATATATCCGTGCATCGTTGTTTCTTACTTTGTATGATAATTGTAAACTAATGTTCCGCACTCGACGATCGCCTTATACTCGAACTGACATGTCCAGAATAAGAATATGGAGGAGAAAAACCACGGCACATTGTGTTTTTAGGGTCGGCAGTCATCGAAATGCCGGCATAGTTATACAACGGACAGCGACCTTCGTACAGGAGTGATTTACCAACTGCAGTAAAGTTAGAAATGTCGTCAGTTGGAGAGGAAGGGGGAACACATCTACCACAAATATGAGCGCACTTTTGATGGGAGCAAAATTTGCTCCGATTAGATCCGTCGTCGTTATTGCCATATTTGACCGGTGATAAATCAATTGTTCCTCACAAAGGAGAAGGTAATACCTGATAGGCTGGTCTCCCCTGACCAAACAGGACCATTATTTCGATCAGCTAGCTTGACCGCTGTGCCAAAATGGGCCAGGCAAGAACAGATACAACACTTAGGTACCATCACTGAGGAATACCGATAGGGAGAGATGCTCAGGCAATATTTTAAAGGGGCCACAATGTACTTGTCTCACCCTTCCAGCTTTGTATCACGTCTTGCTGAAGTTAAATACCGGATCATTACGAAAGTGCTGCGATTCCTCTCATAGGATGCGTGTATGCATCTAAAAATGTTATCTCAACGTGAAAGTGTAGTATCTGTTCTGATGCTCCACTTAGTCTATTCTATCCTCGGTCGGTTAAGGACTTCTAAACTGAGTCATTTTTTATTTATTTTTGCTCCAATCCAGCTTTTGGGGAGCTAGATTTTACCCACATTAAAAACCGACCTTGTGTCTAACGCTGCCCTCGTTTGGGAGGCAACTAAATAGGAACGCGTGACAAGCCGACAACAATGCCATTTCAAGCTAAAACGTTACAGACTGACGAAAATTACATTTTGTTTATTTTCTTTACTAGTGAGTCATTACTTATCAAGGCCAAGATCCACTCGAGGATAAGGCTTAATTAGACTGTATTTATTGGGTAATATTTAATGTTGGGATGATTCCATATTTTTTCCGATTTCGATACAATTACCGATTCCGATACAATTAACGATTCCGTTCTAAATTCTCGATTACGATACAATTACCGATTCCGATTCCGATGTTCTTAACTAACTTCTTAATGTTTTTCGTTTATTTATTGTATCCAAGATTTTCATAAACTCATTGTGAAACTTTCATCTATATTTTTCACTTGTGCCATTTTTCATCTTCATCCACTCGTACCATTTTTCAGGTACCATTTTTTACCTAAGTTAGATATCATGATCTATAAATTTTAGCTTTACTGGTAGTTTAAAATCAATAAATAGCTATTGTTTTATCATTAGTACCAGCAATAAAAATAAGTTTGAAACAAAAACAAACAAACAAATGTAAAAGAATCGTTTTTGGCAGTCGGAAATTAGGCTAAAATTTTTCCGATTCTCATACACCAAAAAGTTCCGATTCCGAATAATCGTCCCACTACTAGTACTGGTACAGCTTTTAAACCAGACAAAACCAACTTTTATCGCAGAATTACGTAAACAGCCGATAAAAACCGAATCGAAACAAACCGGCGTCAAAATAAAAACGATGTGGACTTTCAAAAAACAAAAACTAATAAAAGGAAAACACTTACCGTATGTTTATTTTCATGACAATTTATTTATTGTTTGATGAAGCAAATCAATGAAATATTTTTACGCGAAAGTTAACATTTTATTTTCGATAAATTGTGTTTTATAAATGAATAAACTACAGATTGTAAAAACATATTTAATGAAACAACGATTTTTACAGAGTTATTTTTTTATACTGGTACAGCTTTTAAACCAGACAAAAAAAAACACTAGTTTAGGGTTAATTTATGGTTTTAAAAAACGTTCGGTTTTTGTCCGTTTTAAAAACTGTACAAACTTTTTTTTACTAGAGTTTTTTAGTACAGGTAAAGTTGTCGTCTGCTTCTCTTGCCTTATGATTGGCTAAGCGCTTCGGAATCTTCCGGCTGTTTACGTTAACGGTCGGAAAATGTCAAACAAAAAGTCGGTTTTGGCTGGTTTAAAAGCTGTACCTTTACTATTTATTCTCAGCTGAAAAATGAGGAAAACTATGGGAGAACTAACATTGATCAATGGTATGAACTTATTGCTTATGAGGCGGTTATTGACAAGAATCTGTTAACATTGGATTTAAAGATAACCGAGTTGTGCTCAGCAGGGAGGTGGTTCTGCGGCAATGTGTTCCACAGGCGGGAAGTCCTTGCAAAGTAGCCATATCTATGTAATTTCTTTCTGATGCTACGCACATGGAGAGAGAAAAGAAAGTCTTTTTTATGTGGTAGAAAACGAGTTCCTGCTGTGAATGCCTTACAAGGATGAACCAATGATTGGAACTTAGCCGAGCACCATTCATAGTAATAACTATAGAGCGGATAGATACTAGCAATATCTTGTCTGTGAGAAATGAAATGTAGGGAATGAAAAAAAGACAACGCCACACCAGATTTCGAAGTCGATTTTGTACTCTGTAAAGGCAGAAAAAAGTGCTATGTGGAGCTCCGTCGTAAACGCGGGAACAGTATTTCATCTTTGGACGTATCTGAATAAGTTGTGTGAACTTAGCTAGTAGCAAAGTGTAGTATCTGTTCTGATACAGTTAATATTTTCTGTCCTCGGTCAGTGAAAGAGAAATCACTTTAGACTGAGGCAATTTTTATTGGGGGGGGGGGTAATTTTTCCACACGTTAAAATAGAGCTTCTGTCTAACTCTGGCCTCGTGGGGAGGCAAGTTAATATGGACTTTTTGTTCTGTTTTAATGGTTGAAACAATGAAAAATACATTAACCACGCATCGCAATCTAGTAAGGGGGGATTCTTCTCGTCCCTCCAGCCTGTTTTACACAGAAGAGATGTTGCTAGTCTCTCTCTACTGTATTGTTATGTTAATAGTAGGTGCTCGGTTGAACTCCAATCCCCGGTACACCCCCCCCTATAAAACAGTCACAGCAGGAACAACCACAGCAAAGAACTTTCCTGTTTTCTTTCTCACCTTACCAAAAACCAAACGAAACTTCCATGAACAAAGTTTCTTTCCGAGAACATCCACTACGTTGAAAAAGTTACCACAAGTCTGCTCCCCAACTGGCTACAGCACGGTCGTCTTCAATTCTATTGTGAACATATACTTGTTGAGCTGTTACCCAGGATAGTCAAGTCCACTTAAGTAATCTTCTGCCCATCCCACCCCTTTGGTTTCAATCCCCTCATGGAGACAATTATAGTCCAACTGATGATCTCTTTAACCTTTATCCTCGAGTGCCCCTCGTGCCTTGATAAGTGGTGAGGCAGCAGTAAATATAAATTCCAAGAATCACTTATATTTCCATGCGCTTTCTTGAGGATTTGCACCGTGATGACGTCAACAAATCTTTTATAGACACGCTGAGATTTGTTGATGAAAGCATCGGATTATAACAGCGTAACGAAAGAGCTCATCTGCAGAAAACAATTATTCCATCTCGCGGTATTCTTCCTGTTCACAATATAAATGTCAGAATCATTTCACGCCGATCTTTGGTTTTCAGCTCTTCCAGGTCCTCCTTTGTCTCTGAAAATAGTAGATATCACGTGCGTATTTCATAAGAAAGAATTATTATCAATCAATTACAAGTTACGGTCGGAACACGTGACGTCTATTATTGTATGAAATATTATCGGTTAGGTGTAGATGTTTTGCCGGAATATTTAGATGCGTCCAAGAATCGGTATTAGAGGCTCGGTCTGTTTGTTGGTATCGCGCACTTTAGTTTGAAATGGAACGTTGAATCTTTTTACTGTCCAGAAATTACCTGACACCTGATGTTTGTATTACAGAAGATCAGAACAACATCAGTACCGTCGGTTTCAAATCCTAAGAAAGGCGACCTATAATGGCCTCTTTACTGGACTCTCTTTAGTGTCTGTTTATGTCTGTCTCCCCGGAAGATGGATGTTCACGCGTTATGTTAATTGTCTCACGATATTTCGGTTCTTAGCTTTAATTTCATGTTATCATTTTTACCCATTCGATAAATCTACCTGCAAATCATGGGCGAGCAAAAACAGTTTTATTTTTGCTCTTTGAAAAATATATGTCGATATTATACTAATGTCATGTTGACCTCAGATTTTGGAGCAATACATTTTAGAAACAAAGGTTAAAAATCTAGATTTTAAAATTAAGACAAGATTTAAAATACAATTTAAAACCAAAGAAATCCACCATCGAACAGGGAAAAAGGGGAAACTAGAAATGGGAATCTATATGAATATCAAAAGCCAACAGAATATATTTTCAAAATAGACCCTCGTGTCGCGTGAACAAAATCAATCAGTTTGGATAATGGTGGAAGGGGAACAACTCTTTAATCGCGTTAAAAAATCAAAGTTTGTTTAGCATTAGAGAATGAAAAAACTGATATATTTTTCATTTTTTTTAAATTTTACTAAGAAAATTAGGAAAATATAATGAATCATTATAATCAATTATATTAAGTATTAATGATTAAATAATTTAATGATATAATAATTAAGATTTTAACTAAGAAATTAATAGAAAGTAATTAAATATGAGAGAGAATACAATAAGACTCAAACATAATGAATCAAAAAAAAATAAAGAATAAAATATTAATAATAAAAATAGTAACAATATTGATGAAGATGATGGTTACAAATTTCATTTTAAATAATATCACAAATTAAATGAAAGAGAAAAAAGAAATTTTTAATAAAAAACTTTTTTTTAAATCTTCCAAATTAATCAAAAATAAAAGTTCGTAAAAAATAGCCTGTATTATGTTGTATTTCTCCGCATTGCATAGGAAGCATATGTTCAAAACCTGTGAGTATGACGGCCTTCTCTCTTCCTCCTTCCATTTGATAATGAAGGGTGCGCCTCATTTTTTAATTCTCATACCCGAGTAGCTAGTTTTGTGTTTCCCTTGTCTTTATATTTAAAGAAATTTGCACTTTTAAGCAGAGGATATACGCATATAGACTACGTTTAAATATGCTTGAAAGTTGCATTTTTGATCCCGGCATACTTGTTTTAAATAGAATGGTGCGGGGTATTCAAAGTATGTATTCACATGGGGCAGACACACTTGATTTACTCGAAAGACAGGTTTACAGAGTGAGAAACTCCCTAGGAAGAACAAAGATAATATCGGCAATATTTCACCACACAAGCAGAGTTAAATATATAAATATGCAAATAATAACAATAAACTATTTTTAATTTGTTTAACTTTTTCTTATGATTTATTCTTAATGTAAAACATTAATTGAATGGTTTTATTTAATTAATGAATTTTATATAATATCCATTTAATAAATGCCTAGAAAAATTGGAAACAATAACCGCACCATAATATTAATTTAATATTAGAAGCATAATAATTTTAGATAGAAGAAAACAAATGAAATCATACAACAAGTTATGGTCTTCCCCTGAAGCTGTATCGAAATGGTTTAAGGAATTTAGCGCAAAGCACAAAGCAATAATTTCGACTTCTATTACTCTTTAATATCCCCATCATTATTTAATAAAGCCTTAGATATGACGAAACAAAAACGAAATTTTACCAAATTAGAAATTGATATAATAAGGCTCGCTAAAGAACCACAATCAAGTATGACAATAAATTATTGACCTAAAGAAATTGAAAATTTAATTTTTATAAAATTATCAGCACATGTTATTGATTTAGTTAATCTCTCTATTCAGAAACAAATTCATGAAGGTATACATGAAGGATGTTGGGAGGTTTATATAAGGATGTTGCATTATTCTTCGTTAATGGTAATAATAAAATTTGGAAAAAATCTAAAACGGCTTTACACTCTTTCTTGAAGAAATTACAGCAAAATAATAAAATAGCAAAGTTTGGGAATATAACATTAAATGTAAATGATAATAACGTTGAACATTACTATAAACTTAACCATATATTATAATATATAGATAGCAACTCCAACTGTCCACAGTCTGTGACAAACGCAGTTATTCCAAACATTCCTAATAGAATGTAAAGGCTATCTTCTAATGAGCTGATAATTAATGATAAGAACAATATTATAACGAAGCATTAGTAAGATTTGGATATAATGAGGAATTTAAATTTGTTAAAATTTGTAAATAAAACCCCATACCAAATTATATGATAAAATATGGTCATAGGAAACACTAAAATAAAAATAAACGAAAATTTAACTGATAATTTACGTATACGTATTTTTTTATTTTTTTTAATGGAAATCGCTCTATACACGGCATTAAGCCGTTTTATGTAACGATTCTAAAATATTACCACTTCAAGGTCAAAAACTAGCCAAGGCTAAATGTGTGATAGATAGATTTCGACGCAGAAAACAACATTTCTTCCTCCTTTGTCAGAAACATCGCTTGTAAAATGTAAGGACTAAAGGACAAAATCAGGGAAGCGAGAGTTACGAAGATCCATTTTTTACACGCTACAAATAAAAAAACAAAAATACATATAAATTAACATTCCACAAACATTATATGTGTTTTTCGGTATGCAGTAAGCATATCCTAAATTATATTCCTAGAGAATTATATCAAATTATTGAGACATCCTTCTCTAGAGGTAGTGGATTATGGAAGTTTATTAACAAAACATGTAAAATTATCATGTGCAACATATATAACTTAACTTAAACTATTCTAATAATACTGAAATAAATCGGAAAATAAATGTTGAAGCATCAAATATCTATTCTAACCACAATTAGGACCTCAATGTAATTGTAAATATAACATGGCAATGAATTCATATTAGGAGAAATAATATATATATATATATATATATATATATATAGTTTATAAATGTAATGTCATACTGGGGAATAATATTAGAGAATAAATAGCGTCTACAGGTTTTAATTTAAAATCAAAGTATATAAATCGCGTATCTTCATTTACGAGAAAATCGAATGTTGGCCCTATCGATCACTCAACATTATTAGCTAAATAATCACATACCATACGATTTGAAATGGTATGCTATCGGTAGAGAAAATAAATATAGCTCTGGTTAATTTTACCAATGTAACCATTTTTATCGTTAAATTTTACCATATAATGACATATAAATATAACTTAATGCACAAAAAAATAAAATCCTCCAAAATTGTATGCATTGTTAAAAGTTCGCACTTTCGATATTTGGCTATAATTAAAAATCAAACATAATATCTAAATAGTAAACTTGTGACATTTGAATTGGAAATACTAATATTTTTTATGGTAATAGAGAGTAAAATATCAACGAATGTAAATAATTCACATTATAAATAATATACTATAGATTATATATAGTTTGATTTAAAATAAATATATAGCCTATAAATTTAATATAATAACATTTAATTGTTGACTTTTATATTTTGTATTGTTTAAGGTGAATCCAGACATTTATTAAATAGATATTATGATCTTAAATTCTTTAATTAAATTAAGCCTTTATATTATGTTTACATTAAAAGTAAATCACAAGGAAAAAGATATAATTAGATGAAAGTTTAAAAAAGGAAAAATAGCTCATTATTAAAAATCGAATGTTACTTTCCCAAGTCGTTTTTTGAAATCTAAGATTTTTAAATTTAGAAGTAATTTTTAATGATACGAATGTATAATAGCATCATTTTTTATTCTTTTCTTTTTCTTTTTTTTACTTTTTTCTTGTACTTTTATTTTTTTCTTTAAAATTATATATTTTTTTAGACATTATAACTTTTGGGGAAAATATATGTCAGTATCTAATATGGCGCCGATTTATAAAAGTAAACGATACTTTCTTTTCTACTATCAATGCTATAATGAGGTGAGTTGTATTTTTCTGTCGGTTTAGGCAAGTATTTGGCTTTTCCTTCTACATTCATTAAAAATCTCTATATTTTTTGTATGATTGATGATGAAACCGAAAGTAAAGTATTGGATCCTTTTAAGGATGAATGAAGACATGCTCACTGTAATCTAATGTTCTATTATTTATTTATACATGCCCTGGAGTTATAGATTAAAATCTATTAGGCTTAAACCTTGAAAGTCTTATTATGAATAATTATATATATATATATATATATATATATATATATATATATACAGGCTGAGCCAAAAGTAGGTGGACAGTAAAAAACATTTATTTAGAGATCACTTATACGTACAATTACATGTAATAAAACAATTATATTAATGAAAAGTAGATGTTATTTATCAACGCATGTGTTCAAACTGTTTTCCTTCTTGATTTACACAGTTTTACGCTTCGAAAAACATTTTCGCACAATGCTGTCCACCTACTTTTGGCTCATATATATATATATATATATATACAATGCAGGTGTTTTAAATAAATATTTGAAATATCAGTAATATAATGCGAACCAGAATTAAATAACTGCTAAAATGATACAATATATGGTATACACCTATAGATTAAATTCAACTATGTATCACCGTTTATCTGAATTATTTATTTAAATTCTAAACAGCTTGAAAAAATAGCCCTGAAATAATCTACAACCTTATAAAAGTGTAACCTTTTGGTAAAATCGGATTATCTCCCCTTCGCTGTTAATCTAATAGAAACCCATCTAGAGCAACGCAGTAACCCCCTTTTAATTAGAAATGTCCATGACCAAGGCGAAACTACTTGAATGTTAACAGTCTCACTTTTTACCATATTTTTTTTTTTTTAATGTTACTATTGTTTACTATGAAAGTAACACGAGTAACTATTGTTTCTACTGCTTATCTCCATTGGCCATACTGTTACATTGCTTCATGGTGAATGGTTGTATGTTATGTTTTTCTTAGGATAAGAAGTAAACATTTATATGACGGCATAGATAATACCAAATACAGGGTGGGCCAAAATAAGGGTCCTATCTTTAAATTTGAATAACTTGAATTTGAATAACTTCCACAAAATAAAAGTTAAACTCACCAAACTTTATGTGTGTGTAGACTGACCCTTCCGAGATTTTTTGAAACAAACAAAACAAATTTTAGCCGAAAAACACTTCTTAAAACTTACAAAAACTAAAGTATTGTTTTTTACACTGTTTTGAGTTTTTTAAGCAAAAATAATGTTTTCTAAATGAGGGTACGTTCCTTAGGGCTAATACGGCTCATGCTTGCTTCGGAAGGGGTCCTTTACTTATTCTAAAAAAAAAAATTTTTTAAATCAATAAATAAAAAAGTTATGAATTTTTAAAAATAGGACCCTTATTTTTGCCCACCCTGTAGTTTTATTCCATGATGTGTTAGTCTATTTAATGATAAAAAATATTTTTAATGTGCGTTAAAACAGCGTATAGAAAGTTTTCTTTTCTGAAATTTGATTTATATGCCATTTGAAATCTATAAACTTATATATATATATATATATATTCGAAACATACTCGTCCCAGGACAAGTAAAATTAACTATCCGAACAGAACAGTTGTGCACCAGTTTTATGTATCCTTACTTAGTTAAAAACATCTTGTCTAGAATCCTTATTCCAATTTTGTTCAAAAATCTATTAAATGATTTTGATTCAAGAAAATGCCTAAAATGTAAGGCTTTAGCTTAAGGAGTCTAAATAACAAATTGAAATTCAGGGATATTGCTTAATTAATGTATAATTAATATAGATAAAATTAAATATAATATATAATATACATATATATATATATATATATATATATTATAATATAAAATGAAGTAATAAAATAAGGTGTCAATCTAATTTTATTAGAATTCATTAGAATTCTAATAAAATTTGATTGACACCTTATTTTATTACTTCATTTTATATTAAAATATTAATGCTCTATCCAGTATATTGAGCTACAGTTTTTATCCGGATGTTTCGCTAATAAGATATTAGTTGACGCTTATATAATTTGTTGGATTGCTTCATATATATATATATATATATATATATATATATATATATATATATATATTGTGTGTATTTAGGCAGCATTTTTTTCATTAAGGCATGTGTTATTGAAGACGACAGAAATCTTCTGTTTAGTGATTCCTTTTTTTATTTTTTCCATTCGTCGAATGATCTTTTTGACGTGTAGATGGAATGAATTGATGAAGGATCCAAAAAATTGTTAAGAAATGCCATTCTTTCACTCGCTTTGTATTCATTTTTGCCATTAAAGACCTGAAGATGATTCCGGAGAGAATCGAAAACGTTAGTCAAACACATGGATACTTCATCAATTCATTCCATCTACACGTCAAAAAGATCATTCGACGAATGGAAAAAATAAAAAAAGGAATCACTAAACAGAAGATTTCTGTCGTCTTCAAAAACACATGCCTTAATATATATATATATATATATATATATATATATATATATATATATATATATATTTAAAGAGGTGCGGCTACCAACATTTGTAAAAAGCTTTTTTCAACAATTGTTTATTATTATTATTTTATAATTATATATATATATATATATATATATATATATATATATATATATATATATATATCTGAAGAGAGCACGAACGCTCAAAACGTGTTATAAAATTATAATATGTGTGTTTATGTATGTTACTATACGGCATAATCACGTTTATACACCGGTTCTCGTTAAATCACCGAAGTTAAGCGACGTTGAAACTGGTCAAGACTAAATAGGTGACAATTTAGGAGTACCAAGTGATGTGTGTCTCTTCACTTATCTCGGCATTGTTTCCAAACGTCTTTGAATTCTTCTTGCCACAGGATCCAAGCAGTGCCGATTAGAGGGAAGTATTGTTGTTATTGCGCAACACTTGCTAAACAATTACACGCACAGCCCCCTCACAGGGGTATTCATTGTCTCTCAGGAGTGAACAGAGGCCATGAATGTATGCGTATGTTTCTGTAAAATTAGTGCCTATGGGGAGAGAGGATGGAAAAAGGGAGGCCGAGAGTGAGCCAAGTGGGACAGAGGTGAGGACAGATGGAGGGAAGAAAGTTGGAGAGCACAGAGAATTATATATATATGTATATATTGTGTGTATTTAGGCAGCATTTTTTTCATTCATTAATACATGTGTTGTTGAAAACAACAGAACTCTTCTGTTTGGTAATCCATTTTTTTATCTTTTCCATTCTTCGAATGATCTTTTTAACGATGACATGCAATTAATTAATGTAGGATCCGTATGTTTGACAAACGTTTTCGATACTCTCCGGAATCATCATCAGGTCTTTTAATGGCACAAAATGAATAAAAAATCGGGTGAAAGAATGGAAGTGTTTTAAGAAATATACCAGCAAACCGTTCACGTAAAAGACGAACGTCTACATTTTGAAATGTAACAGATGAACTAGTTCTTAATTTATTTATTTATTTTTCATTTATATTTTTTAAATTTTTATTTTTAATTTAAAATTGTAGCTGATTTAATTTGGTCTAATCTATTAATTATGTAGAAGGGAAAAATGGGGAAGCTAGGCAGTGAGTGATTTTAATAAGATGTCCCCTTTTTTTAAATTAAATTAAGCGACCCCAATTGGTGTCACTGAACTAAGCTAAGCATTTTAAAATGATTTTACTTGTCTCATATGAAATGTTATTAATTTCAAAACACAGCAATCTAAAATTAATAACATTTCATATGAGACGAGTAAAACCATTTTAAAATACTTAGCTTAGTTCAGTAATCAACTCACAATTCACCAGGTAACATTACTTAACTAGCGACTAATTCTAAGTCGACGCCTATATATGTGAAATTGAAAATGTATGATCATTTTGGGGTACTTACGAACCCGTCCAGTTGAGGTCCGGTTGGTGCTCTCCCTCTCGGTATTTCCTACTCGATACTAACGGGCATTTTGTGTGGTATTTTCTGTTTTAGTCGTTCTTTACTCTATCGGAATTTTCATGATAGGTGCTCGACTGAGCTTCAAGCTCTGGTTCCATCTGCAAAACTTTCTCAGCAACATATCGTCATTTCTACCAACACTGCAAATAATTCTGAGTACGTGAAATAACACGGAATTTGAATCTACAAAGAGAATCATGAAGTAATATGGTAGTCAACAATTACATTGGAATAAAAGATGCATTATAAAAAGCTTAAGTATCTTTGATATATACAGGGTGGGCCAAAATAAGGGTCCTATCTTTAAATTTGAATAACTTGAATTTGAATAACTTCCACAAAATAAAAGTTAAACTCACCAAACTTTATGTGTGTGTAGACTGACGCTTCCGAGATTTTTTGAAATAAACAAAACAAATTTTAGCCGAAAAACACTTCTTAAAACTTACAAAAACTAAAGTATTGTTTTTTACACTGTTTTAAGTTTTTTAAGCAAAAATAATGTTTTCTAAATGAGGGTACGTTCCTTAGGGCTAATACGGCTCATGCTTGCTTCGGAAGGGGTCCTTTACTTATTCTAAAAAAAAAATTTTTTTTAAATCAATAAATAAAAAAGTTATGAATTTTTAAAAATAGGACCCTTATTTTTGCCCACCCTATATATATATATATATATATATATATATATATATATATATATATATATATATATATTCACACCCATAAATTTTTACATACTACATCAAGATTTAGACGCATTTTGATTTCATGTGGGCTAAGCATTTATTTATTTTATACAAAGTACTATGTACCTTTAACGTCCAATCGTGCGATTTCTTGCTTTTCTCAATTTCACTTCCATTTGTTGGAGCCTGTTTTTCCAAAAATGTGATGATGCATTTTTGTTGGCGTTTAAAAATGTTTTGTTTCCTTTCTGTGAACTCTAAAATGAAATGTATGCATCTTATGTTACTAAATTTATTAGCCAATGGGAGTGAATTGATAGGGAGGAGTGTAAATCTCTTAATATGTAAAAAAAACTAAAACCTCGAATAGAGACAATAAGATACTATTTAAATCTGTTTCAATATCGATATGTATAAACAGCTATAATTTTGCGTGTAAATCTAAGGGAGTTAATTATGTATATATTCAAGCGAAATTATATCTAATATAATAATATACATAATGTCTCTCTGTTTCAAGATCTATCGATATAGTAATACGCTAAGGCATTCGTGTTCATGCGTACGTTATCATCTGTCACACACATTTCAAAAACTTAGATCGGCCGATTACTGACGATGGTGATTTGTGATTAATCTGATGTCCCTAAGGTAAATAATTCCGACTTTTACCATTTTAAAATTAATTGTTCCAAAGTCATAGTATGTCGCCCGGTCAACTAAAACAATACAATTGGAAATAAATAAATTTCAAAACTTAAACATTCTTTTTATTTGTTTGAAGAATATTTAGTTGACAATTTTGTTTGCAGTAAATATGTATCGTTTTAAAAAGAATTATATTGTTACAATTGTAAATAATTTTTTTTTAAAAGATACATATTTGTTTTATTTATTTAAGGAATATAGGAATACTTAGCTTAGAATTAATTTTTTTATGGAAGAAGAAAGGGTTACTTTTTAATAGTATTAACCGTGACGGATATGTATTATTTAATAGCGGATATAACTTTTAACAGGAAATTATACAGAGATATGTATAAAGCACGGTGGAATTACCACTGAGTTTTGCTAGTATGTAAAAATAGACTTTTTGCAGATGACACTAAGCGAAGTAATGTTGTTACAATTTCGGCCCTTTAACTAGAGTATCCTACCTTGAGGGAGTATGTAGTATTCGAACAGTTCGCTTTTACTAATAATAGGGTTGAGTTACTGTAGATCCATTATTAACTTTCTATTATTTATACGTTAATCTATAACAAGATCAGGTTATACTTAGCGATGTACGTATTTTCACACCAGATAAAGCAGTGTTCAAAGAAGTAATGCGACAAAAAATTATATCGTATATAAACAAGAGGTCTTTAGCTGACAGTAAGCATTATTATCGATGACATGTTTGCGGTATGTATATTGGACACAAGTCTCAAGAGTAAATAATACACGGATTGACATGAAGACAGATCATTTATAATGATGGTTCCCAATGCTAGTGTTATACAGCTGTCGTCTGTGGCGTGTATAAATTAGTATACACACACCTGTCCATAACTCAGGTTAATTTCGTCGACCCAAAAATTCCACTCAACACAAAGAGGTTTAACTCGCTGGAAAATATATTAGTTCAGACGGAGTGAACAATTACATGAAACAAGAGAGAGATAAAGAGAGAGTTTAAAACATAGACTACTGCATAAGAACGAGAGAGAGAATGACAACTTGGACTTTGTACTAATCAATTAACATCGTGCGGCCAACCCCACCCTCACTTGTTTTTTAGGGTGTAAACGACATTTCCGCGTTTACCCTTCTTAAATGTCTGGCTACAAAGAGAACGAATTCGTTTTTTTCTGTAAATCGCGTGTTTTCGTAAACTTCAGTTTACTCGTCAAGGTCAATCCGTATACCTTATAATCCGTTAATCATTCTCTCCATTCAAACTTATGGGGTTCGTTATATAACATAAGTACTACTGGCAACCGATAATAATAATAACAATAATAATGATGATGGCTGTGTCTCTCTGTTTAAATATCTAATAATATAGGTTGTATTTCTATTTTAAAATCTATATGAATAAATTTGAAAGATATGTTTAAGGGATTAATAGCCGACAGAACTAAAGAAGAATTAACGTAGAATCACGTTAATTTTATTTCTATATTTCGTTTCATTTACGAAACTTTATCGAGGAAAAGTATTCATTGAACAGAGTCAGAGTAGATATACATAAAGTTAGAAGTAATAGTGAGAGATAAGAATACCAAAATGCGGGGCTGAGCAAAATATTGAATTATGTTTGGGTGGGGAGTAATTTCGGCGGTTTTCCGAACGTTGGGTGTGCGACTAAAAATGACTGGAGGATGGAAATGTGTTGGTTGTGAGTGGTTACATAGAGAAATGGGGTGCGTGTTAGTGGGTAAGGGAAATAGTCGCCATAATATGGGTCTCGCTGTTCTAGGTGTTAAAACCTGCGAATAGCTAGGGCCAATGAGGAGGACTTCGTGCAGACCAGACAATCATGAGGCACGATCATCGTGAATCCAGTAGTCTGATTCGCTCAACAACAACAACAACAAATCAGCAGCAGCCTGGTATTAAGGCTGCTGCAGTCGCCTTTTAAAACGTGCAAACACATTACGGTCATCGCTGCTTTCCTACAAATATTTATGAAACGCTCATGTGATATCTTAATAGACCCTCTATCTCTCTCTCCTTCTCTCTCCCTCCTTCTCTCTCTCTTTCTCTATATATAGATATCTTTCTCTTTCTCCTTTCCTCTCGCTTCCTTTTACTCGATCTCGTCCCCTCTCGCTTTTTTCTCACTCCTTCTCTCTCTCCTCATTTCTCTCTCTAATTATCCACATCATTCGACTCCTCCCACCAGTACTCTTCTTATTTGCCCTTTATTAGATTTGTTCTTCCTCCTAAAACATTCATGTACAGATGAAGTGTGCACGGTGACACGTAAGCAAGATAACAAACAGCATCATCAGAGTTTGGGTAGTATACTAGAGGCCTAGAGGTCTAGATGTCTCGTCTGGGATCTCTTCAACTCTATCGATCTGATTTGATTGATGACGTCATCATTTTCTGACGTTATCTACTGTGCACGATTATCCCCCTCTTTCTCTCTATTTCTCTCTCTCTCTCTCTCTCTCTCTCTCTCTCTCTGTGTTTAATGGATAGTATATAGATATAGATTCATTTCTAGTCAGAAATCAACCAAAATAGTTGTTTTATTTTATTTTTATTTTGTATACGAATGAATCAAAAATGCACTCGAGGATAATTTTAAATATTGAGAGAGTAGACCCTAAAACACATTATGTGGTTAGGGTAAAATAACAAGAAAATGTAAATTCAGTGAAACTATAAAGACAAACCGAAGCGCACCCTATCCTTGACCAACATAGACCCGTCCTCGTGGGAACAAAATGTAAAAACCGGGACACGTGGAGAAAAACAACACGTCAATGCATCGAGGATTCAAGGAGAATAGGGGAGAAAATGAAGAGGCAAGACAAGAGAATAAGAAGAGGGCGGCGTGAACAATCTCGTTTCCTGTGAACACTGTCCGCGGCTTTTCCATCATAGACTGGGCCTTCGAAGCAGCATCACTCATAAATATTAATAAAGAGAATGGCAGACATACGACAGACACAAGTGGGAGCCGACGACGACGTGTTTTGAAATAATCATTTTATATTAACACCGGTGTCCGAGTGATTGGATCCACAGATGATCAACAACATTGCTTCACGATGAAACGTTGGTGTATAATAGTGTATATATAGATAAGTGAGAATTCAACATCACGAGACGATACAAGAAACGCGTGTTTCTATTTGAACGAAAGCTCCTTGTAATTACCATTATCATCTCTGTCTTTTAAGTCTCTTCATCTCTCAAAAAAAACATCTCCCATTTAAAAAGAAAACGCGCTCTCGCCATTGAATAAATATGTGAACCTCCGTTCATTGCATGACGCGTATCCGTTTGGTATCGGCTCTCGACTTTCGCGGCTCCATCCACACATTTTAAGACATTATCGCTGCGTGTATCATTTAGTACCAGTCGTTGCTTTCTGCGGTGCACGCAAACAAATACGGTGATTGGAAAAAGAAGAAAAAAGAAAGAAAAATAGAGATAAGACGAAGAGAAAGAAAAAAGATAATAGAAAGATGGTGGAAGAAAAACAAAAATAGAATAGAAACACAAAAGGAAAACATAGTATAGAAAGAAAAAGATTTTAACAAAGACATAAAAAGAGAGAAAGAAAAAACACAAACATGCGAACAAAAATGATGATAAGGAAGATAGATAAAGGTTGAAAAATGGAAATGAAGAAAGAAAGAAAACTATAGAAAGAATGTGATAGACAAAGAAGTTGAAAAAAAAATAGAAATAAAAATTACAGAAATTATCGTTCAGTTGACGTGACCTAGTAGCCGTTCCGTGGATTTCTCGGTTGTTCGTGCGTTTGTCACGGGCTCAATGTGATACTATCCTGGAGACTACCAGCTCCTCAGTGGCAAGTGATATGCACATCCCATTCAATGAAGAGGTTAATGTCATTCATAAGATTGACGGGTCTTAGGCTGCGTCATTAATTCTCTCTAGAGAATTATTTATATAGGCTGGGACCATCGGCTTGCTGAAAATGTAACACTTCTAGTGGGGAGCGAACAAACCATCTCATACAAATATATAATTTCTTTATTCCTTTCAGTTACTGAATAAAAATTATATAAAACTCGAAAGAAAAAATGAAAAACGCAAAGATGCGATCAGAGTGATAGAAAAGTGAAGGGAACGAGATAAAATAACAGAAAGAAAGGTATGGACAAAATAGAAAGAATGTGGAAAACAAAAGAAGATGAAAAAGAACAGAAAGAAAAAAATGACGGAAAGGAAAAATTAAAATATACTATAATAAAGAGAGGGAAGAGACAAAATTGAAAAAAAGAAAATTGAAGGCGAGGAAAGCCTTTTCAATGTATAAAGAATAACAAAAATGAAGAAATAATGAAAGAAATTAGCAATGAAAAAAACAAGAACAAAAACGGAAGAAAATAAAGAAAAAAACAGGATACAAACACAGAAAAAAAGGGTTATCAACTATTAAATACAAAGTAAGAAAGAAAAGAGAAAAAAGAGAGAACGAGAAAATACAGGAGAAAGAAAAGAAACACAGAGAGATAAAACTCACAGACAACGTAAATAAAGAAGAAAATCAATTAAAAAAAGAAATATGCGCATAAAACAAAGAAAGAAAATTTAAAAAATTAGAATCATGGGCCCTTAAACCAAATCACTCATATATGTACTAGTTAATATACGTAATAGCTAACTCGCCCACTCGAATATTTAACAAAACATTTATTGGCAAAAATATAAGGAGAGCACTTGAATGCCTACTAGACACCATCATCGAGTGTCTAAAATCTCTCTGTACAGGGGGTTGTCCGGACAACCTGACATGAGGATACTTCACCCTACAAATAAACCCTGACTAAAAATCACATATTGCTCGAAGCGCAAATAAGATCTTCTCAGTATGGCTAACCCACACTGGCTTATACAAGGAATGGTACACCTTCTCCAAGTTATTTTGCATCAAAGTAACAGCACTTAGCTCGAAACTCTACCAGACTAGATGAATTATTGTCCTGGAATCTGGTAAGACAAAGAGACCACAAGAAAGATATACTATTACATAGTTAATTGGTCAATTGGTGAGAGGAAAATTAATGTTCTTAACGTCTTTACTAACTCAATGTTTGAGAGATAAATTAGAATAGAATATTCAAATATCTATGCATCTCATATAGAGGTCAAGTGTTAGCCCCAGGAAGGGGCCCCTTGATTTATGAGAACTTCGACTGAAGTAAAATGAAACAAAAAAGTAGCGTTCATCCCTTCTTTCAAATTGGTGCCATTTAACTGTTTTAAAACTAAATTTATTATTACTAGAATTATGGCCATAGTTCTAGTATATATTATATATGAATTGTTTTTGACGCCAATACGTAATTGAAGCATAATAAATTGTTTGGGACTATTAAAATGATTTCAAACGTTATTGATAATGTATACCCATTAATTATTTTTTTTATTATCGCTTATGTTTCAATTTATGTTTTGAAACATGACATTAATCATAAGTCTATGACGTCACTCAAAAGCTATAATTATTTTGTAACGGTAATACTTCATGCTATATTTATAAGAAACTCCAAATAGGTCAGTTAGCAGAAACTCTGACTGAATATCTTAAGGTTTTGGTTTCGATTTCAGGCCATGACATCCGCTTTATTTAGTGTGATTTTTTATTTATTATTAATGCAATGATCTCCATTTCTAAGTTAAGATCTCTGATATTTCGAAATTAGATAAATTCCGTAATGTATTTATTACGTTTAAAAAGTTTTGACTGACGGGCGGACAGACGGACAAAATGTCTATTTATATAAGAAGCCGACAAGAAAGCAAAACGTACAAACAATAGAAACAAAAGAAAGAAACATATAAAACGATAAAAAGGAATTATGAAATGAGAAAAAACGAAAGAAAGAACAAATACAGGGGCAGAAATATATTAAACTAAAGAAAAAGAAAACAAAGAAATGAAATCGAAAATATACGAAGAAAGAATGAAAAAATAAAAAAATAAAATATCGAACTAAATAACAATAAAGAAAAAGAATGAAACAAAAAGATTAAATTAATAAATAAAAACTGAATAACCAAATAAAGAAAATTTGGGGAAATAAAAATGAAAGAGAGGAAACAGGAAGAGACGGGAGTAGTGTAACAGAGGCGAAAGGAAACAAATAAGAGAGCGGAAGAACGAAAAAATAGCAATGGAAAAGGACAGAAAAGAGGAAAAAGGAAAAGAAAATAAGACGAAAAGGGCGAACCAAATAATAAATTAAATAAAAAGAATAAAAACGAAAAAATAATAAAAAGGACAAAGACGAAAAAAAGAGCGAAAAATAGAGAAAGAAAAAAGGAAGGAAAAAGCAGGAGAATGAAAAGTAATATTGAAAAAAGAAATAAGGAAGAAAAAAGAAAATAGAAACAGAAATATGAAGAAAAGACGACCAAACAAAGAATTATATAAAAGGGAGGAGAAAAAGAAAAGGACGAAAAGAAGGTTTTTAAATTTCAATGTAAAAGATCTCTCTTTCGTCTGAAAAACTAGAGAGAGAAGTAGGGGTTTTGGTTAGTTGTTGCCCTCCCTCCTGGGTTTAAGGTGTGTAAATGTATATGCTACGGAACGAAAATGACGAAGAATGAGTACAAAAAGAAGAATGAATAAATAAAGGAGAAAAAATAATAAAGAAACCGAAGGAAAAGAAACAAATAAATTAAGAACCCGAAAAAAGAAACCCAAACAAACAAGATAGAATAAAATAAAAAGCAGACTAAAAAAGGCCACTAACAAAATGGCCGCCAATAGATAATTCTTCTCCATTATTGCGTGTTGTTCTACCTCCTTATCTGACAGACGCTGCGCTCTGTTCACACATCTGCCATTAGACCGTGTTGATGCTACATCGCATTGTCAACAATTAAGCCATTTTATTTCCAACGCAACAACTAATTTAAATATTTTTATCAATTCTCTTCGCGACTGCAAGCCATCATTTCCGTTCAACAAGATGAGATCGCTTTAATTTCAGTCTCTTATTCATTCCTATATTTTTTTTATTTCGCACTATTGTGTTTTTTTTTTAGTATTTTCATTGCAACCAAGTTATTAATTCGAAGAGACACACACGTCAATTTCCGGGCGATAAAATGATTCAAGATTTTAACTTCCAGGACAAACAATGCTTTCTATGGTCATCGTTCCTTAAAAGAGACGAGAACATTTATTCTTAGGATGCGACATCAGACTGCGCGTTTACCGCGGAATTCCGCCCTTATGCGTAACAGATCGTAGAAAATGTTATTTAAACATTCAGCGTAATATACCAACTAAAATGCCGTTTCAACCTTAAGGTAAACAGACCAATGAAAATTCTATTTCAACCTTAAACGTAACAGACCAATGAGAATTCTATTTTATCTTAAACAGAACAAGCCAATGAAAATTCTATTTCAACCTTAAACGTAACAGACCAATTAGAATTCTATTTTATCTTAAACAGAACAAGCCAATGAAAATTCTATTTCAACCTTAAACGTAACAAGCCAATGGGAATTCTATTTTATCTTAAACGCAACAGGCCAATGAAAATTCTATTTCAACCTTAAACGTAACAGGCTAATTATAATTCTTTTTATCTTAAACGAAATAGGCCAATAAAAGTACTATTTCAACCTTAAACGCAACAGGCGGATGAAAATTCTATTTCAACTTTAAACGTAACAGGTCAATGAGAATTCTATTTCATCTTAAACGCAACAGGCCAATGAAAATTCTATTTCAACCTTAAACGTAACAGACCCATGAGAATTCTATTTTATCTTAAATGCAACAGGCCAATTAAAATTATATTTCAACCTTAAACGTCATAGGCCAATGATAATTCTGTTTTATCTTAAACGCAACAGACCGAGATTTTGTTATTTTAACGTTTTGTTTCACAGACCGTCGAAAGTGCGATCTAAACATTTAATGTAATAGATTGTTGAAAACGCTATTTCTACCTGACGCGTAACAGTCAAACTTATGCGTAACAGACCAAGGTCAGTGCTATTTGAAAATGAAGTGTAGCAGACCGACGAAACGGCCCAAAGCGTCTTTATCGGGGAATACTAACGAGTGCTATCCATGCTATTTTATAACTTTCCAATGGTACCCCAGGGGAGAGACCTCTCACCCAAAATTAAACTGACTTCATGGCTGCATTGGAAAGCAGATTTCTACTCATGCAAGCAGTTGATAAGATGTGAAAAATTATCAAATGCCGCCTGTTAATAATAGGATTAATAGATGTAGTCTAAACTATAGGAATTGAGGCGAAATCTGTTTAAAAGGTTGTGAGCTATGTTGAATTAGTAAAATAAGCCATACTGAATGCAGACTAGTTACTTGTATTTCTGTGCGTCACCCTGATAAAAAACCAGAGAATTCCCGGATCGACTGAGTGTTTAACCTTGTTGATGAAAGATTTTTTTGTGTGGGGGGCGGCTTTTGTAAGGCGGTTCTCTTTGGCCTTGGCAATGAGTAATGTGCTATTTTGTATGAGGAGTGGCAAATACCCTTCTTTATAGTTGCCTCTCTGATGTCCATTTCTCTTGCAAAAACACAGATTGCCTTACCTGAATGTTACCGCAACTGTTTTTAAATGTGGGCAATAGTTTAGGTATACGTTTAGATTGTTGTATAGGCTAGAATAATAATTGAAGACAAAATTAATGAGAACATCAATGTTACACATGTAACAAATAAAAAGCTATTTATTCACTTTCGTTTACATGAAGTGACTTGTGTGAATCTCATTCATTTAGCATAATCTTTGTCAATATGTCTCTATGGTCAGATCGCCATCAAGAAGTACAACTCTAGTGTCCATCCACGATGAACTGAACAGAATGCAGGAAAATAACACAACTCAATTACTGTACTCTAACTACTTATTTCCTCGAATTGCTAGCCTTTGGAATTCCCTCTCTGCTCCCTGTTTCCCTGATTGTACCAACATGCAGAAATTTAAATGTAATGTTAACAAGCACAACTTCTTACATAAGATGATCTTATTAACATGGCCCCAGTTCACAGTAGACCTTACGTCTCAGTGACAATATGCTTTGTTTTCGGTGAAATGAAGTAATAAAAAAGCTTCGTTTTTATTTATTTTACAATCACTTTCTATAAATTATGATATTTTCTGTAAAAAGAGTGTTCGCATGAGTAAGCATTGTACAACGTTGTTAATTGGCTTGATTCTGATGGTGGCATTTTTGCAGGAGAAACCACGTGAATGTTGCCAACATCCCTATGTTACATGTAATGTGAGCAAGCATCTCGTTGCACAGCTGCTCACTTAGGAGTGTTATATTTTAGCTTACTATGACTGGTGTGTACGCAGGTTCGTCTTTGGTGTTCGGTGTATTTCGGGCCCTGAACGATAACACTGGACGCCGCTCTAGTTTTAGGTAGTTTTATTTTAACATAAAGCAGATGACACAGGTTGTGTGGTTTGTACGGGTGAGAGACAGAACAGGGGAGTTACTATGGGGGAGGATTTATCATCTAACAGCTGGGCCATTTTAAGCCACACTACACACGCCGGGCCCTGGTGCTGCAGGGACCCCTGTTTCGCACGTCATGCTTTCTTGGTGGTCAGGAACAAAGGAGGCATAAACAACCTCTGACGAACGTGATGTTATTTTCGATTTCTGCTGTTACTCCTACCCACTTTTCGGGCGTCCTCCCACTCTCTGCGCATCACATTATCAAGCCGGATTACCTCTATAAATCTGGTCCCTAAATCACAGTAGCCCATTACGTATCAGTGGCAATGTGTCTTTTTTGTGGCGAATCTAAGTATTTAAAAATATAGTTGGGCGAGTTACTGTTCTTTGATTATGTATTCGGGGATTAAATCATAATAAAACCTAAGCTTGAGAGTTTAAATTATTTTTTAAAAAAACCTAAATCTGTATGAATCAGCATAGGAAAACGACGTTTTACCGGCTCGATTCTCTTGTTTCCATTGATTTCCCCAATTATTTTAAGAATCAAGTATTCACAAGAGGGACTACGTGAAGGTTGACAACATTCATGATGAGAGTGGTGCTATGTTTATTTACCTCTTCTTCAGAAGGTAAGACACAAGGTGAGTTGGGTTACTTAAAGCCAACGAAAATTGCATGAGCATCCCTGTCGGCATTCCACGGTAGGGGCGCCTCAGACGATTAGCAATAAACTAAGCTCTTCTCAGCGAGAAAGTACAGCCTGAATAGCTGAACCTCCTGGAACTGAACAGAGTCATATTTCAGCCAGGCAGCAACGAAGTCACTATCGAACTGACGTCAAAAACGCATCTCGAACTGGAATGATCACCTACTAAAGCTGTGCCAAGTAAGGTTAGTGCTATGGAACTAACAGGATTCGAACCTAGCACACTAGAATAACATCGACAGATTAATTTTCATGAAGTTTGTTCGTATAGTTGGCAAAATATAAAGTTTTATTGGGGAAATGCCATAACGATAGATTGACAACGAAAAAGACCCTCATCGAAATACGAGGAGTCATATAAGAATGTCACAAGATGATGATTCCATGCTTTCAAACATTCAAACTTCTCGGCTTGACATTCACAGGTAACATGAATTGGAACAAATACATGGAATATACTGCCAAGACTTCTACAATAAGAGTGGGCTCTCTCAACCTTGCTAGAAAAATTCTCACACCTGTCAGTATCGTATATCTCTACAAAGGCATCATCCGCCCATGCATTGAGTATTTGAACACATCTAGACTAGGGAATCAACAACTAGTCTCTCCTTAGACAAGGTAAAAAAAAGAGTCTCTAATCTGATAGGTCCCAAGCTGTCCACCAAGCCCCAGCAATAGTCCTGTCACTACAATGTTGCATTCCTGTGCTTGTTTTACAAGTACTTAAATGGAATGTCTTCTGACTAACTTGCTGTCCACGTATCCCCTCGGCGCAAATACACCTAACCAACCTGACAATCAGCTAAATCTCATTGATTCACTATGAAGGTCCCAAGATGTACGAAAGCTTTTTACTCTAACTTCTTTCCTCGAACTGCTAGCCTTTGGAGTTCCCTCCCTTCTGCACAACACCTCACAGCGTGCTTCCTATAAATCTGGCCCCTAATTCTTAGTAGCCCCTTACATCTCAGTGGCAATGTGTCTTGTTTTGGGGTGAATTAGAGTAAAAAAAGAAAAGCTATTTACTCATAAATTAGAAAGATGGATTGCAAAATCATTATGTTATGGTTGAAAATGAAAAATACAAATCTAAGAATGTGAGTGAAAGACAAAAATATATGTTTCGATATTTTTCAGATGAGGATTGATTATTTGTATAATTTGATTATTCAGATAACTGTTCTCATCTTTGATTTTATTCTTACAACGTTTTGAACGATGTAATCTCCTACCTTCTTCAGGTGGATCTTGTCGAACTCGGAAATCTTTCTGATGAACTCGGGAATCCGTACGAAATTTCGAACGTAACCCTTTATTATATCCAGGGGTAGCATGCTCTCGTTCCGTTAATCATGACCGGGTAGAACTCTTCAGTAATTCGTAATTGTATTCTTGATCTCGCCCGCACCCGTGGCGTACCGGAAAATGTGCTCAGTAATGATCAGTTTTAAGGCACAGTCTTCTGGGGGTTAAAGGTCTAATCCTCGGTGCAAGCAACAGACTCAAAACAAATATGCCTGTGAGATATTAAAAAATGCTTTCTATAAACCAATTCTTTGCAATGTTTATGTAAAGAAAAAAGTCTAGAAAAACACATGTATTTTGCTTTTAAAAATGTCACTTGAATAACACTAGTATAGATAATCACTCTAAAACTGGGCAAGTGTGGCCGAATGGTTAGGATAGCTGCATTCTCCTCATTCAATCCCAAGTTCTATCTCGTCTTTTAGCAAGTGCTTGGGAAAAAACATTCCACAAAATACAAAGCCTTACAAATGTAATTGAGTACACTGAAATTGATGAGAAGCTGTCAAACAGTATGGCATTGAGATGAATGGTCAACACGAGGCTTCGCCATTGCAAGAAACGGATATTCCTCATGATACGCCCCTACGGCCCTGAAAATGGTGATGGCTTACTTTTTATCCTCCATTTATATCACGAGCAATGGGGGCAAAAATACAAACTTACACGTATCAATTAATATTCATCTAACTAAAAGTCACTAAAGAAATTATAATTGGGTACTATATTTAAAAGGTATGGCCGTACGTTTATGGACGTTTATGTGAAGCACATAATATCACGTCGGTGGGCTTCAAGGATCTATTCTGGGCTCAACCCTTTTTCTGATCTTAATCAATGATTTTCGAAATCATATTCTGAGATCATTTGTAAGCAGCTATTTAGATGACACAACTGTCTATGGCAGCACTTTGAAGAGAATCGGTGACCAAGATCCTATTGAATCTCACTCTTCCGACCTGGAGCTCGTGGTGCAATGCAGAAAATGTAGCTTATTACTTTTACCACCTCTAAAAGCAAACTTATCTCCTATCGCTACAAACGTTTAGATTTCTGTGTGGCCTCAGTTAAAATGAGTGACTTACTCTTAGATGAAGCAAGCCCCTTGCTTTGATAAGCTCCTAGGATTGACTTTCTCTCTAGATCTGATATGGAACACTTAGATCAAATCTGTTGCTAAGGTTGCCGGGAAAATGTTTGGATCATTTTATCACTCCGGAAAGTACCTGACTCATGATGCAATCCCTTATACTTGTATAAGAGTCAGATGCATCCTAAGATAGAGTACTGCTGCCACATCTGTGGATACGCCGCTCAGAGCACTCATTCTTGCCAGAGGACAAAATCGACTTCCCCATTTAGTCGGAGATGACCTCTTCTCTTCCCTATAGCCCATTTCTCACAGAAAAAAACGTCGCTAGTCTTTCTCTATTTTAACGTTATTTCCATGGAAGATGCTTGACTCAGCTGCAATGACTGGTTCCTCCTTGTAAGACATTTACAGCAAAGACCCGCCTAATTACCACCACTGCAAAAGTGTTATCGTTTCTTTCACAATGTACAGAAATCAAACGGAATTTCTATGAACAGACTGTCTTTGTAGGCACTTTCCACCTTTGGAACACATCGCCACAGGACTGCTTCACTGAAGACTATAGTATGGTTGTCTTCAAGTCCAATTTGAACAAATACTTTTCGATCCATCCTTTTAAACAATTACATTTTGTCCATTCCGCTCATCGTTTTCGAACTTCTCGTAGTGTTGTTCATCACGTGACAATTTCATTAACCGTTATCTTTGAGCGGTTTTAGCATTGTTAAGTGGTGAAAAAAACGCAAAAACGAATAACGAATGCGCTCTCGGTTTACAAGGTGGGAGGGTTATTTGAGGAGATATTGTTTTAAGTTCACTACACACTCAAATCATTTATAATATCATTATTGTATTTATTTCAGATAAGATCAGGAAGATGTTAACCCGTTAAACAGGAAAGGCAGTCATATTTGTTTTAGCGACAAAAGATTATAGTTTAGAAATCTGTAACTTTTTATATGTTGACAGATCATTTGTTCATGAGGTTCGGTTGAAGCTAGATGGATGTGATGGCAACGTTTGCCCTAAGGTAGCTATGTGTATCTTCTTCTGAAGTACCCAGGGTGATGCACACCAAAAATCCGGCTACTGGGATGGTTTTAGGAGTTGTGAGCAGTGAAGATCATGTCATGCCACTTTACATTTTCCCACAAGGTCCTAGGGTCAATGCTGCTGGATACGTTGATGTTCTTCAAACGGTTGTTAAGCCATGGGTAGATAAAGTATGCAACAGAAGGTAATATGTATTTCAAAAAGACTTGCACCTTCTTACAAATCCATTATAAGCCAAGACTAGTTTTCAGAGAATGTTTGCGGTCATGCAGCCTGCAACATGTGGATCCCTAACTTGCCAGATGTAAATATTATGGACTATTACGTTTGGAGCGTTGTTGAAATAGAGACTAATCGTTTTTTAATGGTAACATAGCTTCACTGAAGGCTGCCATTTGCTAGATGATGCCCTAAATTAATGAGGACCATTTAATTTCAGCTTGTGGACGATTTCAAACACAAATAGGAGTAGTCATTGAAGCCAAAGGTAGATTCATAGAATAATTAGATACAGAAGTATCATCATGGATATTTATGTCAATTTGATTTAGATATATGCATTTTTTTGTAAAAATATTGTTGTTTATTCAACATACTAAAAATGACCTCAAATAACACGCGCCCCCTGTATTTCTTGGTACTACTAACTCGGATAGTGATGTGCATTCGTTATTTAATCAGGTCTACCCTCGGATCCAGTCGAATATGCACGCACAAAGGGCTCGATATTCTTTAAGATAGAGCTTAAAATAATAATAAATTATTTAAAGGGCGTGTCTTTAAAGCTGACATTGTGATATAGGATCAGAAGAAAAGAGTAGCAACCCTAGTTAAAGTCAGTGTCTGTAATAATGCTCGCTTAAACAGAGCTGAAAGAGAGAAGATAACTAAATACATAGGTCTAATGTACGACGTGAAAAGAAACTAGAATGGTAGGAAGATCTCCATCATTCCAATAATCATATAAGTTACTGAACTTACGAAAAAGAATTTGACAAAATACTTGGCGAATATACCCGGTGAACCAACGGTAAGTGAGCTCCAAACAATTGCGCTAAAAAGGGGCGGTTAGAATTCAAACAAAAACATTTTGGTTGGAGTCTCTGAAATAGCGGGTGAATGCTTGGCATCCGATAGGATGCCCCATCCCCTTCAAAAACAAAAAGATAAGAAAATTGAAAAAAATATTTAATGTTATCTATTTATATTTTTTATTTACGATATTGATAATTGAAAAGTATTCAATTATTGTTACGGAAGACTATTTCATTTAATACCTTTCAATTATGAATATCGCAAATAAAAAACATAAATAAATAACAATTTATAATGTGATATATTTTTTCCAACTACCACTAGGCTCTATTGGTAGAGTGTTGTTGTCAGTCACTGGGGTTACGATTTCGAATTTTACTGGACACACTGATGATTTGTAATGTCGACGAAACACGTGTCTGTATATATATATATATATATATATATATATATATATATATATATATATATATATATATATATATATATAGTCTCGGAAGTTTCTCAACCATTAAAACTATATTAAAAAAAAAAAACTTATAGTCACAAGTCTTCCAGTGGAAAATCACTCATGTAAGTCAATTTATTTTTTACAGTTATTATATTAGTTTATTTCTAACACTATTTTAAGGGATCATCAATTGTTTACCATGAAAAACTATATATATATATGGGTGTACGCTAAGAATTTATCTTCTCATTTTTCTTTTTTATAATGTTCCTTTCAATACCCTCGATAATTATTTATGGTCTTTTGACCACGTTTTTAATCGTGATTCTCCCTCGTAGTCGACGATTACCTTGAAAAGTGTCGACTGAAAGGCGTCGCGGTAATTTTATTTAATTTTTTACTTTCTATTTTTTACAATACTCGTTAAAAAAAAAACATCCTAATGGAGAAAGAAAAAAGTTACGAAGTGATTCATCTTTGTTCCCCTTCTCGTGGTTCTTTATTCCTCTCTTATAACATAAATCATTAAAAAAATCTTCACTATAGATAATAATGACAGTGCGTCTAACATTATTTCACTGTTTATTAAAACTTTGTATCTACAAAAATCTCTATATATATGTATGTATACATAATAATAATTATTATTATTTAATGTATATACACTTATAATAAAAATAGTATAATACATTACGTATATATTATTTCAGTATTTACTTTAATCGTGTTTAATAGGTGAGCAGAGCTTAGTAGTATTATGAGAATATAATTATTGAAAGAGAGCTTTACAGAAACGTTTGTGTTTCATTCTCATGAGAAATAATCAGCCTAATCCTGCTTGATGATTTCAGCCGGAAATGAAACACAAACATTTCCGTGTAGCTTACTTGTCATGAATATATTTTAAGAAAAGAAATAAAAGATTGGAATAGTCCATTATAAACGAAAGCAAATAACACATCGTGATCATCATCATCATATTCGGTTTAACGTCCGTTTTATCAGCTGGCATGCGTTGGACAGAAACTAACCTATCTCTGTCCAGGTATTTAGTTATTCCTCTTTCTCTAAAGGCCATCTTTATGACTTCCTCCCGTGTTTTTCTTGGTGTCCCCTGTGTTCTTACCATTCTACTTTAATTGTTCTGCATCTACTAACCCAGGAACTCTCATCCATCTGTTCCACTAATTTAAAACAATGCATGTGCTTTTTATAAAGTACTAACCTTCAAATCGCATGCCGTAAATTTGAGCCCAATTGGATTATTAGTTTACAAATAACACTTATTTAAGTGAAGCTATTGTTGCAAATTTTCAAACAATGGAAAAATCTGAATTTCGTCTGTTGATAAAGCATTGCTTTCTGATGGGAAAAATACTGTTCAAGAAAAGTAAAGACTTCATAAGTTTTATTCAGACACTGCCTCGTTGGAAATAACGGTTAAGAGGTGGTATGCTGACTTTAAACACGATTGTGCAGACACAAATATATACTGAACATTCAGGTCATGCAAATTCTGCAATTGTCCCGGAAAACATCAGAAAAAGTCCAAACTCGTTTTGTCTTATTGTAATTTGAAGTTACGTAAGATAGCAAATATGAATATATCAGAAGGCAGTGTATTCATAATTTTGCATAAAGATTTATTAATGAGAAAGCTGCGTTCAAAATAGGTGCCGTGTTCGCTCACAGTTTCTCAAAAACAACAACACGTCAACGATTCAGAGCGTTGATTGCAAGGATATCAATACAGCAAACAATAGTTTTTTTACATCAATGTGCGACTATGGATGAAACATTAATTAACTGCTTTACTCCGGAGTTATATCGGCAGTAAGCTGAATGGACAGCAGCAGACGAAAGCCGTCCAAATCGACCGATGACGCAAACATAAACAGGCAAGGTTTTGACCTCCGTATTTTTGGATGCACGAGTTATTTTGTTCATCGATTATCTTGAGAAGAAATAATCATTAATAGCGAATATTATAATAGCATTATTGTTGCGTTCGCAAAAAGAAATAGCCTAAAAGGCCACAAATGAAGAAGAAAAAGTTGCTTTTTCACTAAGATAGTGCACCATGTCACAAGTCAACAGCAAAACTGCATGAATTGCACTTCGTATTTCTTTTGCACCCACTCTATTTTGCAGACCTGGTTACAGCGAATTCTGACTGTTTGCAGACCCTAAATGAATGCTCCAGGAAAAGAAAGTTTGCTTCAATGAAGAAGTGATATCGGAAACTAAGACCATTTTTAGGCGAAATGCAAATCGTTCTATAAAATTACACCGAATTAGTAGAGAAGCTTTGGAATCAGTTTATCACCCTAGAAGGAGACTATGTTGATGAATAGAATTGAATTTTGACTAAAAGTTGTTTTATTAGCTAGGCCCGTGACTTATTGAATAATGTGTGGAAGCAAACATTTAATTTAATAAAAGTTTCGAAAAGAGAATTTCTATCCCCACATCCTGACCTTGTGTCACATCTTCCTGTGGTGAGATGGAGAAAAACACTAGCTTAATACAATTAGCAAAAAAATATGCGGCCGGTGGGGGAGGTATATAGATGTAGACTGAAGGTTTGTGTGAATTGAATAGCCATTTTGTAGAGTTTTGGGTGATGGCTGTCTGGACTCTATTTGACACAGCTTGCTTGAGATTAAGAGGAAGAAAAAAGAATCACAAGGTCCCATATAAAAAATACCAACATCTTCTCTACAATTAAATCAACTTTATTTACCAGCTTCATTAAACAGATCAGGAACATAGGAATATAAGTAAGTGTTGTGAAGTTGTCCAACAGAAAATAATAAATAAAGGAAGTCAAGTCGAGGGTTGGTTTAACAAGTGTATAAACAAAGTAAGAAAGTGACTAGCACTTGGCTAGACAGTTACAAGACTGTGATTTGTCTTCTCTGTGTCTCTGGTGACTCGCACTATTTATAGTGACAACCGGTGCAGTTTCTCCTGTGTAAGAACGGCCGGTGTAACAGTAAGCAAGATAAGTTGGTTCGGCAAACACGTATTATATAAATGTAACTGAGTCCAGGTATTTAGTTTATTCCCGCCTTTTGTCACCATTTACAAGAGACGAGAGAAATGCCACGTATGTTTACATTAACGTCTCGACTAAAACTGAATCATATTTGAGCGCTAACTAAGCTGGGCGGAAACAGAAATTGTTGAAAGTGCATCACAACACAAGTTTGGATATGCCTGTGTTAGCCAACCGAAAAACAAACTAATTACGACGCAAGAGGTTGCGTGTTAATACAAAAGAAAGTAGATCTCAGTCATGTAATTGCAACATATATTTTCGAATTAAGAAACACTCATAAAATAGACGATCTTTCACGTTCAGCAGGTAGATCTGATTTTTTATGTTAATGAGCGCTGACTTTTTTTTTGCAGAAAAATTATTTTTTTACACCTATTTTAAAAATGATTATGTAAGCTTAACCTTTCATTGCATGCCAAAACAATGTGTATGACATTCGTAGCATATTATTAGAACTATCAAAATAAATTCGGCTTGGTTCGGAAATCGAAATTTTGTTAGAAACCGAAAGTTTTTCGTCTTAAATTTTTTGTTTTAAATCCGAATTGTTCCAAGGTTTGTCTGTATTTGAATCATACATAGGTAGTGGATTATATTAGCAGTCAGATAAATTCTTAAGCGGTAGAATGATCCCATTTTTAGCAATTTTTCTAAGCGATAGGATTGGTCTTCTAGTTCTGATCTGAAATGAAAGTCAATCCTAGGTACTTATAAAGGGAGGGGGTGTCTTCAAGGAGAAATAAATCCATTTTAACTGAAGCAAGATGTATTAAAATAAAGCCATATACGAAGATTAAACGAAACATTTCTCGAGTAGAATATTTAAGGTGTGTCGGACATTGATAAACAGCAAAGACAAGGATTTACTTGGAAGATGAAAATTATATAAATTTATTTTAAAAAGACTATAATATGGAGTAAATGGATGGGAGAAAAGGTACAGACGATTCCTTATTCATTGGGGAACAACACCAGGATACTTGCTAGTTTAATAATAAACGCAAGAAGAATAAATAAACTACAAGAAAAATAATTCACTAAGAAAAAGAAAAAGAAATTCGTTTTTAATTGTAATTTTGGGAGCTTTTTTTTTTTTTTTTTACATGGTTTACTCCAAACAAGGCAGGACGCCACTGTAAACGTAAGGGGCTACTGAGAAAAAAGGAAAAGGGGGGAAGGATTGGTGGTTCAGCTTAAATTGGGATCTGGGCAGCGAGATGTCTGTTTACATTAGTTTTAAATTTCTGCATGTCAGTACTGTCGGGGAAACAGGGGGCAGGGAGGGAGTTCCAGAGGCCAGCAGCACGAGGAAAGAAGCTATTTGAGTAGAATGCTCTCCGGCATCTGGGGACCTCCACAGTGAATGAATGAGATTTAGTAGAATGTCGAGTTAGTCTAGTGAATTTACGTCGAGGGGGCACCAAAGCAGCACACTCATCGGAGCATAATCCATTGAAGTATTTGTAAAACAAACACAAGGATGCTACATTGCGGCGATGGGACAGGGGCTGGAGCTTAGCTGACAGTGAGGGACCTATTAGGTTGACTACTCTTTTTTGGACTTTGTCAAGGAGGGAGAGACTAGTAGATGATGCACCAGCCCAGATGTGGCAACAATACTCCATGCATGGGCGAATGGTGGCCTTGTAGAGATACAGGATAATGTCAGGTGTAAGGAGTCCACTAGCACGGTAGAGGGAGCCAACCTTCTTTGCGGCAGCCTTGGCAATGTCTTCAATGTATGTGTTCCAATTCATGTTACCTGTGAAGGTTAGGCCAAGGAGTTTGAATGATGAACTCTCAGGTAGGGTGTTATTTGCCATGGCAATCGGTGGTTGGAGAGGCTTCTTGTAGTTGTTGAAGGAAAGGAGCTTTGTCTTTGCGGCATTAAAAGTCACCAACCATTTATGGCCCCAATCCACTACAGCCTGGAGGTCATCTTCTAAGGATGCAGCCATTGCCTCAGATATGATCGCGTCTGTTTTGCCAACATGGCGAGAGTAAAGCGTGGTGTCGTCAGCAAATAAACCGATCTCAGACACTATGTCATCAGGGAGATCGTTTATATAGATCAGGAACAACAAAGGTCCAAGAATAGATCCCTGGGGCACACCAGCATTTATGTCATGTTGCTTAGATGAACGGCCATCGAGGACAACCTGGATTTTTCTTTTCTTTTAGTTGAAATGCAAAAGCACCCCATCAACCTAAATAAAAAGTATCTTCTACCTATTATCTCCGTCTCAACAGGTATATATTGATATCTGCAGCTTATTGGAAATATTTATTGATTAACAAATAGCTGAAATACTTACCAAACAAACACGTGCCTTGTTAAAGGGAAATAACTCTTGAAGAGTTTATAATGAGTTATTTTCCCTGAATATTTCTTTATTTGGAAAGCCATAGCTATTGCATTTCAACTTTGTCGTATTTACAAGCATTTCAACAATAATATTTTACACCTCTCTCTCTCTCTCTCTCTCTCTCTCTCTCTCTCTCTCTCTCTCTCTCTCTCTCTCTCTCTATGTGTATATATATATATATATATATATATATATATATATATATATATATATATATATTCCTCTCCCTAATTGACTGTTATAGTATATATATATATATATATATATATATATATATATAGAGAGAGAGAGAGAGAGAGAGAGAGAGAGAGAGAGAGAGAGAGGCAAACAAGCCTTCAATATATATATATATATATTAGTGTGTGTCAGGTTGTATATGAAAAGAAATCAAATAAATTGCTCGATCATATAAGAGAGCTAATATAATTTATTTAGAACCTGTATATTACATATTTCAGCAATGTACCGCGGTTTCATCCAAAAGGGCAGATTTAGACATCTTAGAGATTTACTAAAGATGTCTAAATCTGCTCTTTTGGATGAAACCGCGGTATATTGCTGAAATATGTAATATACAGTATCTAAATAAATTATATATATATATATATATATATATATATATATATATATATATATATATATATATATATATATATTTGCGTAATTTTGATCTTCTTAATAAGACCACCAAAAAATAAACAGAGGGAATGAAATCAATTCGACTGGGTGATGGTGTGTACGTGTGAACGTACAAAACATAAAAAACGTGGTGTCGGTCACTAAGGGGAAGAAGCAGTCAGTCACTCTCTCCCTATTCACTATATGTCGTCGCTAACGGGAGAGGGGGTCCAAGAGAGGCTAGTAACCTTTCTGAACTATAATATTTTAAGATGGCTTAAATAAGTTATCCTTTTTTATTGAAGCACTTTAATTTATTGCTGTTAATATTAACGAAACTATTGCATATGCATGGAAAAAATAGACCAATAAAAGTACTAATGAATAACACCAAACATTTATTTATTATGAACTGTTTAAAAAAATTATGAAAATTAGGCATTCAAAGATCTCTATTTGAACCGTTGGTCTGTACTTTATATGCAGTATTTCAAAATGTTATGTTGTAGTATTGAGTTAAATAACAGTAAGCCGTTTTATTGGTAATATAGGAGTGATAAATAAAAAAAATCTAACGCATTAATTCATTCATATATATATATATATATATATATATATCGTTTTACTTCATTTTACTTCAGGCGAAGTTCTCAGAAATCAAAGGGCCCCTTCCTGGGGCTAACACTCAATCTCTATATAGGTATTCGAATATTTTATTAAAATTCTCCTTTATTTCTGAAACGTTGAGTTAGTAAAGAAGTTAAGAACATTAAAGTTCCTCTCCCTAATTGACCAGTTTACTATTTTATAGTATATATTTCTTGTAGTCTCTTTGTATTACCGGATTCCAGGACAAGAATTCATCTAGTCTGGTGGAGTATACAGCTAAGTGCTGTTACTTGAGGTAACATTACTTGGAATAGATGCACTATTACTCGTATGAGCTAGTGTATAGCCGTATCAAAGCGATCTTATTTGGGCTTCGAATACTATATTATTTTGAATATTTCGTCAGGGTTTACTTGGAAAGAAAAGTATCTTCATACCAGGTTGTCCTGACAAACCTTTGTACAGAGAGACCGAAGGATGGTGTCTAGTAGGTAATTCAAACTCTATGTGTGGCCTAAGAACTTAATATAATTCGATTTTTTAGATAAAATTCATTCTTATTGAAATGTAGAATCTAATTCAACTGTGGAATTACATTTCAGACGTGGTTTTTGTTTATCTATTTATATTGAAATAAATCTCAGTTAGAAGCACTTGTTCGCCTAGCCACAATGAAAAACCGTGATACGACGAAACCGGCTGTCTGAAGATCACTGAAGTGCACCCAAGACAACGAATATTTTCTCTATAAACATATATAAGCATTATTATATTTCTTTTTATTGGTTGAGGGTCGTTGAATGTGAGGTAAGAGGCCCCGACAGCGGACTAACCGGTCGGGTTTTATAACTCAGCGTAAAATATATCTAACCACATTGAAAAGCCGTGAAACGGCGACACAGGCTGTCTGTGGACATATTAGGATAGATAGATAGATAGATAGATAGATAGATAGATAGATAGATAGATAGATAGATAGATAGATAGATAAATAGATAGATAGATAGATAGATAGATAGATAGATAGATAGATAGATAAGTAGGTAGGTAGGTAGGTAGGTAGGTAGGTAAATAGATAGATAGATTATTAAAAAAGAAGGGGTATAATATTAAAAACAAACTTTTACTAGAATATTTATTGTTTAATCAATAGCTGAAATGGTGATCGAACACTCGGCTTGTTAAAGTGAAATAACTCATTATAAACTCTTTAGAGTTATTTCCCTTGAATATGTTTTTCATTTAGTAAAGCAATATTTATTTTATTTCAATTTTGTCTTAGTTATTTCAACTATGATACATTTACCCCCCCCTCTCTCTCTCACTCTCTCTCTCTCTCTCTCTCTCTCTTTATCTCTCTCTCTTTCTCCCTCTCTCTATGTCCATGCTTACGCAATCTTAAATGTAAGAGATGTTAATTAATTTCGGTCGGAGAGCATATATATATATATATATATATATATATATATATATATATATATATATATAAAATATTTTTTAACCCCAACACACAAGTCACTTTTAACCGAAATCTGACCGCTCTAAACAGGAGGACAACTTACACATTTATAGCTATGAGACAAGCCGAGAAATAAATTCTATTTATGTCATATGAAGCCGACAGTACAGTCATATATCTTAACAGTGTTCAAAAGATCACGTGAACAGGAATTTTTTATTTAGTTTAGATTAGACGGTATATATAATTTCTTTTATCATATATATATATATATATATATATATATATATATATATATATATATATGAGACTAAAAGTAGACTTTTAGAGAATTGAACCTATAGTGAAATGATTTAAGCTCAATATATGAGATAGAGCAATTATAAAGATAAATGAAGGAAGAGAGATAAAGATGTGCAAATGACAATTCTATTTCATCTTCGATTGTTCAATGCACTGTGTACTCGATAAAGACATGTTCATTTTCTTTCCTTAAGCCAGGCTTTTCAAATATTAAAATCTTATCATCAGAGGAATTTCATAGATGGATAAGTTAGCAGGGGAACAGCCAAAATTAAAAATTTGAAAAATTAAGAAACAATATAATGTAATGGAAAGTAAAAGTGTGTGCATAAAAAGGTTATTAATATATAGAGTCTGTCCAGTTGGGTAAATGTCCGTTGACAAAGTGTCCGTTGACGAAAGATTAAAAGATAGTTCAACGAACGAGATATTTTCATAACTTTCATTTATATATATATATAGGTATGAAAATGTTTATATTTATTTGTAAATATTATTATTATTAATCCCTTTTAAGAAATTGAAGTGTAGCACTGTTCGGAGATATTAAAAACAGACTTTCACATAGCTATAAGCAAAGTTCCAATAACGTTCGTTCAACCCTCTAGATTGTCTGCTGTCTACTGCCCGCTGTATTTAGGCATTAATAAAACTTAATTTATCTTGTATCACATGATAATTTCTGATGGCTGTGGGAATAGAGCGAAAACATACAGAGGCTTAGTTGACTCTGTGAACGTGGTTCACGCCCTGTGTCCATCTGAAATGGTCCCTTCCTACACTGATGAGAGCGTAAACTTTAAATGCCGGCGTATGTAGATATAAATAATTTAATATTTATTTGTAAATATTATTATTATGAAGCCTCTTTAAGAAATTGAATCTGAGTACTGTTCGGAGATATTAAACACAGACTTTCACTTAGCTATAAGCAAAGTTCCGATAACGTTCGTTGAAACCTCTAGACTGTCTGCTGTTTACTTCCCGTTTTATTTAGGCATAAATAGAACTTTATTTCTCCTGTACCACGTATAATTTTTGATGGGCGTGGGAATAGAGCGAAAACGTGCAGAGTTTTAGTTGCCTCTTTGAACCGAGTTCGTGCCCTGTGACCGTCTGAAATGGTCACTTCCTACACTGGTGAGAGCGTAAGCTTGAAACGCCAGCGTATATAGATATAAGTAATTTAATATTTTTGGTAAATATATATATATATATATATATATATATATATATATATATATATATATATATATATATATATATATAGGAAAAAGAAGTAAAAAAAACACATAGCTAATGTCTGAATGTGTGATGGTTGGCATAGACGCATCGATATCAGCTTGATGTTTCGATGGGTGGCAAGACACATTTTCAAGTCTTGTTTCAATCTAGGTCTGCAATGGTTGTAGGGTGTTAAACCATTAGGCTCTAATCTTGTTGTTTTTTTGTTTTTATTTGTTTTAGTCTTTTTACTGTTTTTTAATTCTAAGGTGTATTTGTTTGTTTATTTTTTTATTTAATCTTATTGTTATTAATAAATTTATTTTATTAATTTATTTATCCGAGTACAGCTCACAATTGCGAAATACATCATTTTAAAATTTACTCAAGTTTACTAACATGATAAAAAGATTATAATAAAAACAACCGTGATGAAAATAATAAAAATAATGAACATAATAAAATAATAAAAAGTAATAATGATATTAATTCTAATAATGATAAACCTGATAAACATTATAGTGAACATTATAATAATAATTAAAATAAAAATAATAATAATAATAATAATAATAATAATAATAATAATAATAATAATAATAATAATAATAATAATAATAATAATAATAAAAATTGTAATAATAGTAATAATATTAATAATAGTATTCATAGTCATATTAAAGGATGTGGAATAAACGACTGAAATAGAGAGAATAAGGATGAGTTTATAGTGATGGAAATAATACTAATTATTTAAATGGGAAGGTAACACAATAAGTGATGATGCTAATAATAATAATAATAATAATAGTAATAATAATAATGATGATAATAATAATAATACTCCTACTACTAATACTTATAATAAAAGTAAAAAACTGAGAATCAGAATAATAATAGTCATATTAATAAAAATAATAATAATAATCATGATAATAACAACAACGATGATGATAAATATTATTAATAATAATAATAATAATAATAATAATAATAATAATAATAATAATAATAATAATCATAATAATTATGATGATGATGATGATGATGATGATGATGATGATAATAATAATAATAATAATAATAATAATAATAATAATAATAATAATAATAATAATAATAATAGCTGGAGAAATATGTAACCCAGAACACGGAAAGACTGATCACCACAGCAAGAGACACCAGCCCAACAAACAACTCCGGAAGCACTGAACCCAGAAACAAAAAGACAAGAAAGGAAAAGTGGGAAGAAAAATAACTACATGGACGCTTTATAAGACTCACAAGCGATGAAGCCAATGAAAACAGCTGGGCATGGCTAAGAAAAGGACACTTGAACAGAGAAACGGAATCTCTGCTGACTGCCGCACAGAACAATGCGATTAGGACAAACTTTATTAAAGCAAAGATAGATAAAACCCAGGAAAACAGCAAATGCCGATTGTGTGGACAAAGAGACGAAACGATAAATCATATAATAAGTGAATGCAGCAAGCTAGCACAAAGGGAATACAAGAACAGACATGACAGCGTGGGGAAAGTAGTACACCGGGAAATGTGCAAACAACTGAATTTCGAATATGCAAAAAAACGGTACGAACACAAACCAGAAACTGTACTAGAAAACGAAAAACACAAAATCATATGGGATATGAATGTACAAACAGACAAACCTATAACAGCAAGGAGACCGGATATGATAATAATCAACAAGAAAGAAAAATCCTGCAAAATCGTAGACTTTGCCGTTCCAGCAGACCACAGAGTGAAGATCAAAGAGACGGAAAAAAGAAGCAAATATTCTGAACTTGCCAAAGAATTGAAAGGAATATGGAACATGAAGAAAGTCAGTATAACACCAATAATCATAGGAGCACTAGGAACAGTCCCCAAAAAATATGGAGAAAAGACTAGGAGAAATAGGAATCAAAGGGATAACTGAGACCATACAAAAGACAGTAATGATCAAAACAGCTACAATCCTGAGAAATGTCCTCGAATGCGGAAACCAACCCACATAAGCAACGAATGGGAACAACACATGGAAGCACAAGACAACAGAACCGGGGAAAATACAACCGCATGAGAGAGGCGCAAGCATAGGCTGACGCCACGAAAATTATGCACAGAGGGTCGAGGAGGGAAAGCGCAAACCAGACCTCCACTGGAAGAGCGCGGACAGCTCTGGGACCTTGGAGAGGCTAGTTGCCACTCGGGCCCCAGAGGGGACCAATGGCCCTTATCAGCGGGACATCGGTGGTAGGTGGTTGTTGCGATACCACAAGGTCATCAGCGGTGATGAACGTTAAAGAGGTGGAGCATACTGGAAGTCTGAGGAGACTTGTTGTCACTCAGACTCCAGGGAATACCACACGTTGTTGGCAGTGGGCGATCACTGACGATAACCAGTGTGATAACTCCTAGTGAGTAAATAATACTACATCGAAACCCGAACCTGTTTACTGAAGAGATGTCATGACGGTATGGTGCTTTCTTAAAAATGTTATTAACATTCTCTTTTTGATTTTAACTAATAATTTAAACTAATTAAACATGACTGTCAATTGAGTAAAGGAGAGAAAGTTATAGAAATTTAAAAAATTTTTTAAAAAGGATTAATTAGTCACGTGGTGGGAGAGCGAAGAGAGTTCTCTCTATTTAATAAGTTCAGATAGGCATAAGAAACCCGAACCTGTTTACTGAAGAGATGTCATGGCAGTATATTGCTTTCTTAAAAATGTTAACATTTTATTTTTTTATGTTAACTAATAATTTAAACTACTTAAATATGACTGCCAATTGAGTAAAGAAATAAAAGTTCTACAAATTCAAAAAAAAAATCATTTTAATGATGATGATGATCATCATCATCAACAACAGCAACAGCAATAAAAAATAAAAATAAAAAATAAATTAAAATTAAAATTAAAAAAATAAATAAATAAATAAAAAATTTTTTTTTTTTTTTTAATCGAAACCCGAACCTGTTTACCGAAGAGATTTCATGAAGGTATGGTGCTTTCTTAAAAATGTTAACATTTTATTTTTTTATTTAACTAAGAATTTAACCTACTTAAATCCGACTGTCAATTGAGTAAAGGAGGGAAAGTTCTAGAAATGCAAAAAAAAATTGTTTTGAATGATTAATAACAATAATAATAATAATGAATTGAAACCCGAACCTGTTTACCGAAAAAATGTCATGACAGTATGGTGCTTTCTCAAAAATGTTATTAACATTTTATTTTTTATTTTAACTAATAATTTCAACTACTTAAACATGACGGTCAATTGAGTATAGGAGAGAAAGTTCTAGAAATTGAAAAAAAAAAATAATCATTAATAAGTCACCTGGTGGGAGGGGGAAGACAGTTTTCTCTATTTAATAAGTTCCGATAGGCATAGGAAACCCGAACCTGTTTATCGAAGAGATGTAAAAAATGTTATTAACATTTTTTTTATTTAAACTAATAATTTCAACTACTAAACCATACTGTCAATTGAGTAAAAGAGAGAAAGTTCTACATGGTGCTTTCTTAAAAATGTTAATATTTTTTTTTATTATTTTAACTAGTAATTTAAACCACTTAAACATTACTGTCAATTGAGTAAAGAAAAGAAAGTTCTAGAAATTTAAAAAAAAAAGAATAATTAGTCACATGATGGGAGGGGAGGAAGTCTGTATTAATCAAGACTTCCATTTATCAGGCAAACATGGGATGGAAATCTATCATCTTTTTAGTACTTTTTAGAGTATTCTAGAAAACTTAGACTAAGTAATTAGGCAACTTTATATATATATATATATATATATATATATATATATATATATATATATATATATATATATATATATATAATTTATGTCATGTATGTGTGGTAGTGCACCTTACTTTTCATTAAAATGAATGAAAACACTATCCTTGTTACAGGATATCCGATAAAATAAGCTTGGGTCTGGTGGGTGGACCTAATAGAACTGCACAGGACAACCCCACAGACCGGCGGAATCAAGCCCCGAAGGCCAAGACGATACCAGTCTATGGAGTGCAGTATCCATCGGAACAGATACTACACTTTGATCTTGGCCAAAAGGTCGAAATGTTTTTACATTTTGGGAATCCCTATTTATCTACTTCCCACGGAGCAGAATGTGACACAAGGTCGGAAAGTGGCAGTTGAGAAGTCAGCACTCTAGAGGAAGACTACTTAAGGAACTTTAAAAAATTGCCTGGGCAGCCCCGTCGGCATTCCCCGGTAGGGGCGTCTCAGACAGTAAGCAATAAACTTACTCCTTTCCAAAGAGGGGAGGCAAAGCCTGGGAGGGTGGACCTCATAGAACTGCACAGGACAGACCCATAGACAAACGTAAGTCAAGCCCCGAAGGCCAAGACGATACCAGTCTATGGAGTGCAGTATCCATCGGAACAGATACTACACTTAGATCGTGGCCAAAAGGTCGAAATGTTTTTACATTTTGGGAATCGGTCATTGATTTTGCACGTACCTACTATTTATCGTACCTAATATTTAAAAATGATTAACATTGAAAATTATATGTTTTTAAACATATAATTTTCAATGTTAATTATTTTAAAACGTTTCAAAAGAGAGCTGGGATTCAAAATCGTAAATTAAAAAACATTTAATAAATAAAGAGTTACTTCGCTTAATTTGTTAACATTAAATAACGTGAAATAAAACAAAGTTCCAAAATTTAGATTAATCAAAGGTAGATAATTATTGATAAATTGTTTAGAGTTACTTCCCCTGATCTAAGCACATCAGATGGAGTAACATTTACGATATGAATAGAAGCAAAGAGAAATACACTTCTCATCCATCTAGAAAAAAACCGGAAATTGTTGTCTATCGTTTTTCACGCCTTTCTTCCGATAGCAATTATGGTAAAATAGAAAGTATCCACTTCATCATGGCCGCCGTATCTGAAATCGGAAATGTCGGATCGGTGTTAATTAAAAACCTGTGTGAGCCCGCATAACTTTTGGGTAAATTTTTATTTTTTTATCCTTTAGAAAAATAGTTTTAATTTATTATTCGTTATTAATTTTGTGTTACTTTTTAATATAATTATGTTAAGTTAATAATCTAACTTTTTTTTTTAATTTTAAAATAAGGAAACATTCAAATTATAAAAAAAAGTTTGCTTTGATTATTTGTTAAAAATATTTTCGAACTTGAAAAAAAAATTTAATTTTCAATTATAAAAACATTTTTATTTTATTATTTGTTAATAATCAACAAAATTTAAATTTTCAATTATAAAAACATTTTTATTTTATTATTTGTTAATAATCAAAAAAATTTAATTTTCAATTATAAAAACATTTTCATTTTATTATTTGTTAATAATCAAAAAAATTTAATTTTCAATTATAAAAACATTTTTATTTTATTATTTGTTAATAATCAAAAAAATTAAAATTTTCAATTATAAAAACATTTTCATTTTATTATTTGTTAATAATCAACAAAATTTAAATTTTCAATTATAAAAACATTTTCATTTTATTATTTGTTAATAATCAAAAAAATTTAATTTTCAATTATAAAAACATTTTCATTTTATTATTTGTTAATAATCAAAAAAATTGTCGAAAACAATTTTGTTAATTATTTTGATTATTCAGACTACTGCTCTCATCCGTAGTCCGAATAATCCAAGATGAGAACAGTAGTCCGAATAAACCAAATAATACAAATCATCGATCTTCATCTAAAATGTTTCAGAACGCAAAAATTATTTCCCCCCCCCCCCCCCAAAAGAAATCTGGCCTATAATATAATTGGGGTTGTTTTTCAACACCGGTTCGCAATTTCCAATTTCCGATTTCAGATATAGCGGCCATGATAAAGTGGATGCTTTCTATCTTGCCCCAATTATAAATCAACGTTACCTAAGGATTTTCTATTAAAAAAAAACAAGCAAATTGGGATCAACTGATAGATTTTTTATCTAAACACTGGACCCTAGGCTATAGGATCTATTAATAATTATTCGCTTTTTAAAACGGTTTCTTTTGCATTTAGCAAATAATTGATTAATAAGATTAATCAAACTACCCCTTAGGCTAGGAGCAAAGTGAAGTATTTTTTCTGATACTGCACTTCATCTTTTCTGTCCTCGGTCAGTGGAAAAGAGATCCTTCTAGGCTGATATAATTTTCATTTTTGTCCCTATCCAGAGTGAGTGCTTCTTTTTGGGGAGCTGGATATTCTCCACATTAAAAACCGCAATTGTGTCTAACTATGCCCTCATGGAGAGTTAAGTAAATAAGAGCTAACAATAAAATGTTTAGAGTTACTTACCCTTATAAAAAAAATGCAGGCTGTGGTATTTTCTCGGGCTGGGATCAAAGTGTATTATCTGTTCTGTCTTCGGTCAGTGAAGGAGAGCTATGTCTAGGCTGAAGAATTATTATATTTTTGTTCCCACCTGAGTGCCCCTTTTGGGGAAGCTGAATTTTCCCAATATTAAAATCCACCATGGCGTCTAAATCTGCCTTCGTGGGCGGCAAGTGTATAGGGGCATTATGAATTAGAGAGTAATTTTGGATTTTGTCATTTTTTAATGTACAAATTTATTTTGCGGTTTAATTTGATAGAACAGGTTCGTCAGGACAAATTGCATTAAAGTGCTTGTAAAAATAGCACATGGATGCAACATTGCAGCAATTGCACCTTCTAAGAGGGAGAGACTAGTAGTAGATGCAACAGCCCAGATGTGGCAACAATACTCCATGCAGGGGCGGATGGTGGCTTTGTAGAGATACGGGATACTAGCAGGTGTGAGTAGTTTTCGAGCACAATAGAGGGAGCCCACCTTCTTCACAGCAGCCTTGACAATGTCTTCTATGTATTTGTTCCAATTCATGTTTTCTGTGAATGTAAAGTCGAGGAGTTTGAATGATGAACTCTCAGGTAGAGTGATGTTAGCCATGGCAATCGGTGGTTGAGAAGGTTTCTTGAGATTTTTAAAGGAAATGAGCTTAGTCGTAGAAGTATAAAATGTTACCATCCATTTAAGTCTCCATTCCACTACAGACTAAAGGTCATTTTCTAAGGTTTCAGCCATTGCCTTGGATATGTGTGCATTCGTATTTCCCACATGTCTGTTATAGAGTGTGGTGTCATCAGCAAATATACCCATATTGGACACAATTTCGTAAGGGAGGTTGTTATATATATATATATATATATATATATGTTTATTATAACATTGTAACATTGTGTAGATAGACAGATATATGTGTGTTTGTGAAAAAAAATTAATATGTATGTACACATTGTATTAAGGGTGAAACTATTTAACTTGTTCCACCATTATATGTCTTATTTTCTCCAACTTGTGTCTATCCGTCACACCTCTGCATTGTATTGCCTTCTAAGTATCGCATTTCTATATACAAGTAAACAATGCTTCAAGCAAACTATATAAACCTCTTATATATATATATATATATATATATATCATTCTAACCATATTACCATCAAAACCGTACTCTGACCTACAAAATATGCCTGAGCATCTGCGTCGGCATTCCACGGTAGGAGCGCCTCAGGCGATTAGCAATAAATTGACCCCTTCTTTGAGATAAGGTAAAGTCTGGGAGGACGGACCTCTTTAGACTAAACAGAATCATACCTCAGCCTGGCACAAACAAAGCCACTGTCGGGCTTATGTTTATCATAATTCTATGATACAACATATTTATTTATCTTTAAATTTATAAAAAAAAGTATATAAATAAAAAAGATGTGGCACAAGGCCTAAAATGTTTGAATGGGCGAGTGTCATCCACTTTGACTATTCTCTAAAACTAGTTTCAATCACCAAAATACCGCATTAACTTTATTGACTAACCTTCTCAATATATCCCCAGACGGTTTTTAATGATATTATTTTATAAAATATTAAACAAATTTCCACGAATGATAGGAAGTGGGATACAAAAAATAACCAGAAATAAAAAAAAATAACAGTAATGAAAAATCAAAGAACAAAATAAAATGCTAATTAAGGTTGGTCAGTAGGGCCCTCCCAAACTTATTTAGACTATAAAGTGCTCACTGTTTTCCAGCTAAAGCCGAAAACAAATGAGTCAGTTCCTAAGTGGGAGTTGGGACTGGATAGTGGATAAGAGAAAAGTGGGATGGTTTCTTTAAAGTTTGATGTCCTCCAAGATAAGTGCCATTTGGGGCGGGTCGAGGGCAAAATAAATCTTGAAGGAATCCTGTAGAATCTCTAGTACCAAAAAATATAACGCGGATAGGACTCAATTATTCTATCAGCTAAGGGACTTTAATTAAGAGAGATGGTATTTCTTTGTTAGACCTCAGGTCGGCATGTACCATGCCTAGGCAGGGAACATGAACTCAAACATGTTTCGCCCAAATACATAAGCTAGTGGTGTGTATTCACCTACTTCTAATTTTTACTTTAAGCTGATGCTTAAAGTATTAAATCAGATCGTAATCAAGAGATCAACACCCTCACTCCCTATTTCTAAGTGTGAATTCAACAGTACTAGTCTATCTACGACAAAGATCAGCCACATTGTTGATATCAGACGCTACATCCAAGTATACCAACTGCTCGAGTACGATGCAAGCCATCACCTAGAAACTCACAAAGCTTGATGCCATTGAAGAAGGCGTGCTCAGCCATTTTTTTTTCATCTTCCTCGCAGCGCAAACAAAAAGGACTTTTGGCCACTTTAGCGTTTTAGAACCTGTCATTAGCAGGCAGTGTATTCTGCACCAATCGTCAGGTCAGAGAAAACTCAGATTTATTGAGATGACTCTGGCCTGACGTCCAAATCCACTGAGAGAGGATCTCTTCCTCTGACTATTCCAGTCGCTCTCCAGCGGATCTGAAGCGGTCTATACCACTAAGCCATGCAAGGTCACTAGACCCTGGCAGTAGACTGAGCGCGGCTCGGCATTCAGTGAAGAACTGCAATTGACTCCTTAGCTTACGTTGGCCTTCAACCGAGTAGTCCGGTATGTGGGTGAGAAAAGCTTTCTTATCCGCAGAGCCCCACATTGACTCTTTTATTAAAGTTCGACCCAGGAATGACAGTCTCTCAGCATTTAAATTATAAGAGGAAAGACTACGTGGTGCATGCCTCTCTCGACTTTCAAAGGAAAGTTCCCTTCGAAGCCAAATTCTAACAGGCACTTCGACTTTCGACTGTACTTCTGATCAATTCATTTCAAGCAAATAACCCGGTCTTGACAACACGCCAAAGATCCAAACTGGGCTAGCCGTTTAGTTGAAAATGCCCGGCAGAGCAGTTGTACCGCTCCAGGTTGCCAACTCCAGGCCATTGGATTTGCTGAAGTTGATCACGGCCCATGTAACATCTTCCTACCGTTTGAGTTCCATATTCACAGTGATGATGTCTCGAAATTGCGACATGCACACAATGACATCATCAGCCTACGCAGTGACCCTGGCTCTATCAGGTTGCACAATTTCATGTAGGGTTTGTCTCGCTGCCCCGGTTCTTATGAAAGAAATGGCTCCAACACAAGAACATAAAGTAGGGGTGACAGTGGACAACCCTGACGTATCAACCGAGAAATAACAAACGATCCCGACCGTATTGCATTTACTTGCATTACTGCTGTTGGCTGGCGATACAGAATGGTGATCAATTTGTGAAAGTCAAAATTAAAAACGGCGGCGTCCAGAACAGATCCTAGAAAACGATATTCGACTCAGTCAAAATCTTTAGACTGATCTAAATTACTCAGTGTGACTTCAGTATCGTCTTCTGATCTCTTCATGGTCGTGCGAATCAGATGCAAATTGTTTTGAATCGATCTCTCCTTCATAGCATAGTTCTGATCATGTCCAATAAACTCACCACCACCAACAACCTGCAAACGATTCGTAATAACTCTTACCAAAATCGTTAACTCTGTGTTAAGCAGAGTTATTGGCCTTGAATCAATCCCCGTATTTTTCTTTAGTAATCCTTTGTTAACTTGATCAGGAATGGATCCCTGATCTAACCAATGGTTGAGCACATCCGTCAGAAGAGAAACAAACATGTGCGACAGCCCCAATAACAATTCATAGGGTAAACCATCGCGTCTTGGCGATTTATCTGCTTCAATAGCTGTAAAAATCCACGAGACAGTCTAGGCAGTTAGGTGAAGCGATCCGAAAAATGCTTCCCGAACCCCATAAGAAATTACGAGAGAGTGTCCTTCCAGGTTGTTGACTTCCCGAATGTATTCATCCGATCTGTGACGGACTACAGTCTTACGCTCTTTAGTGTCAATATTTACGGCTTCGTTAGACACTCTTTCTAACCTAGCCCTGACTACCTGACCCCCATACTGCTCGTTAGCTGAACGTTTCAGGTCTCCCTTACTTAGTGCTATGGTTAGTAAATCCCCTAGACACCACCCGCAAAAACTTATCTACTTAACGCTGTTATTCCTTAACCAAAGCAAGGCGCTGGCCATATTGAACAGCAAAGCTTCTAATTTAGATTTTAAGTTAACCCACCACTTACTCCTGGTAACCACCCTCACTAGATGCCATTGAATAAGGAGTTCTAACTTTTCTGGGAAGTCACGTGCCTCCAGTAAGGAGGTATTTAACTTCCAGTCCCCAGCTGGCAAAGGCTTAATTGCTAAATTCAAATGGGCCATAATTAATTTATGGTCCGAATGACTTTACTAGTAGAACGTGAGGCAAGATAAGAAATCTATGTCACCTCTTCTAGCTAACATGCAATCCAAGTAAGTACTTGCAAAGGAAGGCACACTAGAATTCCATGTCCCATCTCTCATCCCGGGTGATCGAGGCGGATTCTGTCGACAATAGTGCTCGAGACCATCAGGTTAGGCAGACTGCTCTCACACCTATCCAACCTTCTAGTCTTGCCAACTCTATCTATTTTGAGATCAAAGATGGCATTCTAATCTCCCATTCAAATTAACCGTTCTTAGCCGGTTTAGGAATACCTACAACCACTGAAAAAAAAATCCCTCTTCAAAGTAATGTTAGGCGAATGATCCGCAATGATCCAAAATTTACTATGGCTAACGGCTATATTGGTAACGACCAGTCTACCTTCTGCATCTGTGTGAACAATATTTATGTTTGCGCCAGGGTACAACTCACTAACAAGGAAACTCCTCTACCATAATTCCCAGTCAGCACGAGAATCCTCATTCGAAATATAGTAAGTTTCCAGTAGCGTAGTCACACCTATGTGACAGGCCAGGTGGTCATTCAGTACACGAGTAGCATTGCTTCGAGATCCTATTCTCTCTTGTATTTAAACTAGCAAAGTTTAAGGAGGTGCCCATTGCTCTAATCGGTGTCGATCACCGGCCTGAAGTCTTCGGGGTTCATAGTTCCATAGGATTGACCGAGACTGCTGGTAAGCAGTTCAGACATAAACCGTCTTTCTTTGGCAACACCGCTAACATTAAGCAGAAAAGTGATTTTAAGAACACTATAGAAACTAGAGTAGACGTAAATAAGGACACTTCCTTCACAGCAAACCTCCAGTTGTTCTCTTCCACAAGCCTTTGACCCGGGATTGCTGCCTTTCCTGTCTTGACCATATCCCACCGGGATTTGCCGAAGGAATGTTGTTATAAAGTGGGCATCCGGAAAATTTCTTTTTTGGGGGTCCATATCTAGACTCTGAGCCCGAAATAGAAGCTGCCGTGGTCGAATTAACTTTCTCTATGCCGCAGCTGCATTTTAACGTTCGACTTCACAAATCCGCCCCCACGGTAGGTAGGAGAGGTGCCAGATCTTTTTACTGCTCATGGAGAAATGAGATGCAGACCTGCTACATTTTGATGTATCCTGCACCGGATCTTTTTTGTTCACAAGACATAGTGGGGACAGGCTGGAGGTGTTGAATAGAGAGGGAATGTTCTGTTCAGTAGAAGAGGGTGGAAATTACGGTTGTGAGGGATTAGATAAGTAGGGGGTTGGGCCCAGTCTCCTTTGCTTGGTTAGTATTATTTCCCTCGCTCTCTGTAATTGTCGTCTCGCCAGAACCATTAATGAGCAGTACCTCGTCATCGTTTATTTGCTCCCCTCCGAAATTCGATGATGAAGAGACCGGATCCGTTTTCTTCAAGGTTTTTGACATCGACGGCACTGCTGAATCTGGCGGCAACTTATTTGTAGGTATTTTGGTCCCTGACTACAATGTTGGGAGCTGCACCCTAAGCTAATCGGGGAACACATCTTTTTATCCTGTGATTTCGCTACGGTTGGTCTATGGCCAGCAGGATTGATTTTTGCCGCCTTGAATCTCTTGGCTACAGTGCTCCAGCGCTTTTTCATCACCGTCCAGTACGCTGTCTGTCGCCGTCGTCATTGCTATAGTGGGTTGCACTTCGTAGCAATTATCGCTGTCATCGTCTAGTGTCTGTAATCAAACTATTAATGCAGAGAGGAAAGAGTTGAGCCCGGTGGAGAGTTTAAACTGAGTATTATTTGGGAGAGATTTTCTCGTCATACGAATAAAAGTCACACAGTAATTTGATTTGAGAAGCCAAATTATTCTACCTTACTTAATTCTACTTAGTTACGGTGATAGGAAAGAAGGGCATACCAGTCGCTATCAAGTCTTTTAAGAATTAAATTCCCATTTCCTTTTTTTTTTAATTACATCTCGATTTTGCATCCGTGCACAACGCTCCCAAATGACGGACTGAAAAAAAAACTTCTTTCTTTCCTCGTTCTCACGATTATGACGTAATTGCTTCAAAATGGGAAACTGAAACTGTCACAACGCACCTGTTTTATTCTTCCCTGATCTCTGAACTTAGTTTTAGCTTGTTTATATTTTTTGTCCGATTTTTGTGTCAATTTGGCACTGGTCCACCTAGATAGTAAATCTATACTAGCTGATGTAATAGTTTTTCACATACATACATACATACATACATTATGTAAATTATATAATATATATATATATATATATATATATATATATATATTAGTACTTCATGTATCCACATAAAATATTATAAGGAGATATAATTTTTTAAGTGTCAGTTTTCAGTATTTACTTCAACAGTGCTCGATACGTAAGTAGAGCTAGGTAGTAAGCAATGAAAATATATATGGCAATCAAGCTACACAGAGGCTCCCGTGTTTCATCCCCGAGGGGAATCGTCAGGCTAAATGCATGGAGTTATTTTTGTCAGGTGTTTTTATATACATGGCTTGCTAGTTAACCAATCAGATTCTTTGTTGTTCTCTCAGCCAATCGTTGGGCTTCCTGCGAACAAAGGCTTTGTTGGTGACGCTCCTATGCACTTTGATAGGCATAGGAGCGTCATCAACAAAGCCTTTGTTGCTCACTGAATTTTTTAAATATACATATATATGTATGTATATATATATATATATATATATATATATATATGTATGTATATATATATATATGTATGTATATATATATATATGTATGTATATATATATATATGTATGTATATATATATATATGTATGTATATATATATATATATGTATGTATATATATATATATATATATGTATGTATATATATATATATATGTATGTATATATATATATATATGTATGTATATATATATATATATGTATGTATATATATATATATATGTATGTATATATATATATATGTATGTATATATATATATATATGTATGTATATATATATATATGTATGTATATATATATATATGTATGTATATATATATATATATGTATGTATATATATATATATATGTATGTATATATATATATATATGTATGTATATATATATATATATGTATGTATATATATATATATATGTATGTATATATATATATATATGTATGTATATATATATATATATGTATGTATATATATATGTATGTATATATATATATATATGTATGTATATATATATATATATATGTATGTATGTATATATATATATGTATGTATATATATATATATATATGTATGTATATATATATATATATATGTATGTATATATATATATATATATGTATGTATATATATATATATATATGTATGTATATATATATATATATATGTATGTATATATATATATATATATATGTATGTATATATATATATATATATGTATGTATATATATATATATATATATATATATATATATATATATATATATATAGATAGATAGATAGATATTGCTTTTCTAAACCGATTATTATGAGGTTTGAAATATATATTCTCGGCAATCCGGTGAGTAACATGTACACATTTTGTTTGGTAAACTTGTCCATTTAGGGGATGCGTCCACCAAACCTGCCCCCAAAACTTTTAATCTCCTAAACTAATGAACGAACTATTATAAATTTTGGAATATATATTCTCGACAACCTGGTGAGTAACATAGGCATGTTATTTTATTTTGTTAACTTTACCATTTAGACTTGCACTCGCTCTAAAAAAATATTTAAATAAGTTTGATATAAAAAATTTTATAGAGATAAGATTGGTTCTACATCAAATTTTGAGTTATACATTTTTTAAAGGATAGGTGCGCGTGTGTGAGCTTCAATTATATGTATGAGCTTGGTAATTTTCTAAAGTATTGAACTCATCATTATGAATTATGCAATATGTATTCGGAGCAACAGAGTATGTAACGTGAGCATATTATTATTTTTAAACAGTACCATTTAGAGAGGGCACCGAAACTGTACCATACACCCCAAGGAAAAAAACATTCAAATGTAAAACAAATATTATATTTATTTATTATATCCGTCTTGAGAAGGATATTTTACTTGTATATATTCTACAAGTACACATACACGTATGCTTATAGAATGTGAGATAAACATGCTTTATTAAAAATAACATAAATTCCACTTCATAAAAACACCACATATTTTGAATTGTTAGGTCTATGTTTTGTTCGGAAAAAACATGACAAAACATGCTTTTCACAGACGCACCACGTACTTTCAGATATTGACTTCGATGTTTTTCTTCAAATAAGCCATCCTGAGAAAGTCTTGAAATAAAGATGAAAAATATAATAACAATGTCTGATTTTTATTTCCATTGAAAAATGACGGATGATTGTCCGAAATATTTGATCTATTATGTAAAAAAATCTTGGCATCTTATCGATTTCTTAAACAAAATTGTGTATATATATATATATATATATATATATATATATATATAATTTTGTTTAAGAAATCGATAAGATGCCAAGATATATATATATATATATATATGATTATTTTAATAATAAATACTTAAATGTTATCTACGTACGTAATCATCAGTGTAGGAATAAACCATTCACGCTAGTCGCACGATTGGAATTCTGGAACAAGAATAATATTTTGCCCAAATTCTGGTGCTTTAACCAATGAGGCTAACGTAAAAGGCTGTAGACAAGATGAAAAATAAACTTTATATATGTCAATGGAAGCGGGCAGCTATAGTCGCCCGTCATAACAGTGTTCAACAGGAAGGAAAATGAATTATAGCTTTTGACGGCTTCTTTTATTCACTTATTACTTTTATTTACGCCTATATATATATATATATATATATATATAGGCGTAAATAAAAGTAATAAGTGATTAGTCACCCACATACAGACTGTTTCGCTGTATCACAGTTCTTCAGTGCGGCTAGACCAGTTAGTGTTTCAAGCCGGGATTGAAACTTAACCGTCGAGCTGACAGTCGGCGCTCCTATATATATATATATATATATATATATATATATATATATATATATATACACTTACATGTAGATAAAGGCAGATTTTGTTCATGTCTGTGTAAATAAAAATAATCATATATAAAAGCTCTATTTAATATTGAGCACTTTTTTAAGCCTGGTTGAAATTCTTTGGATTACTATCTTGTAGAAGTTTACTTTTCCTGGATTATTATCATATATATATATATATATATATATATATATATATATGGTAAGTCAATGAAAATTGATTAGACTTGCAAATGGAAGCAAATCAATATCTTCAGTTGTTCAAAACAAGGAGCAGTTTAGTTAATAAAAACACTTATTTTTCTTCTCTTTCATTCCTTAAACCAGGTTTTTCAAAGATTAAAATCTTATCATTAGAGGAAAATTATGATTGATAAGTTGACAGAAGAGGATAGTCAAAGTTCTAAATTTGAAAGAGTTTTTTAAAAAATGTTTTAAGTTCAAACCGGTATGAGAATCACCAATAACGAAATCCAAAAAAGCGTGGGTCTCAGAAATATTGGTAAATCCAGAGGAATCTGTATAAAAATCCAATGACGACGATTCCACCTAGGTCTGTTGTCCTCGGAGAAGGTATAAAAAAAGATTGGCCATGTTAAGGAAAACAATATTCTTCCTTTCTTCAGTTAAGCGTATTCCAAGGCAAAAACAACGACAAAATCTCAATGGAGTCAAAGCGATCTGTTGCAATGTATAAAAATTACTTGGGAATTGTGGGATAGTATAAAGAAAGGGGAGAGAAAAAAGAGAAAAGAAATAGAAAAAAAACGCTAGACAAAATATAGAGACAGAAGAAAGGGTAGGAACCAAAGAAGAAAAGAGAAGAAAAAAGAGAGAAAAAGAAAAGCTAGTGAAAAAAGAATGCAATCCGACAGGTGGGGGTGGGGCTAAGGAATTCCAATCAAAATGATATTTAGGCAGAAAAAAGGGAGCGGAAAATAAAAGTAAAGATAAAAAATAATAAAAATAAATTCCAAGGTGGCAGAATTTGCATTTGAGTAATTAAGGTCATTGGTAGCTGTTTGAAAGGATGGATCTGGAACTATATTAGCTTGCGGTGCTGGGGTAGGGCCTAGAACAACCGCGGTATTACTGCCAATTATATAGGGTTCAAAATTACTCGGTGAAGATGAGGAGTAAGAGCGAGGGAGGTTGTTACTGGTACTTTGAGTTAGCGGGGCAGAGGGATAGGGAGCAGTACGTGAAGGTAGCATGGCTGCCGAAGCGGAGTTCGAATTATAGCCAGAGCTCGGTCAGAATTCCCTAATAGTGCACGCGTATATAACATCACTATGAATGCAATCACCATTAAGGGGACAGTCTCTAGGTCTACGGCAATTACATTTATTTTGGCGAGGAGGGGAGGGAAGTTGTTGGGCAGTTTTTATTTTTTGATTATTGGAGGAAATTATATTTTGCGCTATGTTAGGCATAGTGGAGTAGGATATCTTAATGGAGTTTTTATTTAGTATTGTGCAATATTTATGGGGGTACCTAAAACATTTGTCTAAGATTTTAAAAAATTATTTCGGGATGTTGGTTTTTACATTGCAATTGAAGGGAGGGTTAAACCAGATATCATTTTTACTTCTTGACTTTTTATCCCCTTCAGAATTCCGGTTAGTGTTTATAATTTCCAAGCAGTCTGTATTGTGAGGGTTAGGGTTCGAAGGGATATTAGAGTTACCCCGTCTTCTGGAATTTAAAGCCATATTATGGGTAATTAAGCTAGTGAGATTATTTTTACGGGTTGGGGGAGTATTGTTGTACTTAATTTTATCGTTGTATCCTGAGGCAAGTAAGGCGTTGTTATAAAAATTACAATTCTGCTCAAAAATAGATTTATTTGCAGAAGGTTTAGAGATTCTGTTGGAGACTGACCGGGCAATTGAGTTGATTATTGATTTAGGGTGGTTAGAATATTTATGCACGTAGAATAAAGTTAAGTTTGTCTTATGATAAGGGCTAAAATTTCGAAAATTAAGGTTTAGATTTAAATCTAAGAAGTTAGAAGTTTTCTTTTCTGGTTCTACTGTAATTGCAAGAGCGAAATTTTTAAAGAAACTATGGAGATTTTTTATGGTGTTGTTGTAGTGTCTTGATCTTTCTCCAGACACAAATAGTGCATCGTCTCTGTATAGACCACCTCTCAAATGTCCGAAGTTATATTTAAGTTCTTTCCTTAAGTAGATCCCCACTAAGTCAGTCACTTGGGCAGAATCTGAGCACCCCATTGTAATATCGAAGTTATTGGGGGTGTCCTTCCTTGTCCAAAGTTTAGTTATAATTTACATATATATATATATATATATATATATATATATATATATATATATATATATATATATATATATATATATACTTTCTTTTATTAGATAGATGTACGTTCAGAGAAACGTATTTCAATTTGATTCGATATTTTATAAATTTGTTTACTTCTTTTTAATCAGATGTTTATTGAATCGGCGTGTCTGGCCATTAGTTCTGTCAAATTTTACATTAACAATGCAATTTACAATCGACCTAATGGAATGGCGATGGGCAACCCGTTCGCCCCAATTCGAGCTAATATCATATTATTTTTTTGCTTTATCTAACAGGAGTTTTCGGTTTGGATGGATCTCTAAAGCAATTTGTTGTTTCCGCTTCGTGCAAAACACTTTTGCAAATTCTCTTTTCGAAAGTGAGTCTTAATGAACCTTCCCATCAACGTAATTCTCAGCCACTCAAGTTTACTATGGAAGGTGAGAATAACAATGATTGCTTTTCTTTGCATCAGCACATTTGTTAAAAGATTATTTAATGACTTCGCTATTGGTATATTCTAAAGGTGTTCTTTAACAAAGTTTTACACGACTTGAATTCCCAAGGGTTTTATATAAATTGCAATCTTTTCTCTGAATTAATTCTTTAAATACACCGCTGCACACTAAAATTTGAACTCATCGCTTACGGAGGTAACTTTGAAAAAGTGCACACAGACTTTATGGACGGTCTTATGAGTGTCCATAAAGTCCGGTGCACTTTTTCAAAGTTATTTCTTTATTTCTATCGCAAATAGTAAAAATCTATAAAAAGGATTAGAAAGAAGTAAATCTATATATGTTAAGGTTTCATTGAAATTATTTTTAAGTTTTCACATGTTCTCCATCATTAGCAATACAAAGGATACACCGATTTTGCAGTTAACGGAAAACATTTGCCAACTGATTCACAGAAATGCCTGAAATCACATTAGTTATTTTAGCTTTCAAATCTTTCAATGAACTAGGTTTGGTTGCATATACAATTGTTTTCACATGTCCCCATAAAAAAATCTAATGGAGTAAAATCTGTCGAACAAGTAGGCCAATAAAATGTTCCACCTCTTCCGATCCATCTGTTAAGAAATTCCTGATTTAGAATGTTTATTTTACTTATCTAAAAATCGTTGCGAATTTTGTGGTGAAATAATTATTCAATAATTATACTTAAAACTAGGTACATGAAACTTTATAACATTTCTTACAGATTATTTTTATCGAAAATATAAATAAAGTTATGATTTGTTTTAAGTGCACACGGACCTCAGGGACAGCATACTTCTATGCTGATGAGTCTCGATTGAAAAGAGACGAAACGTATACATCCATAGATAAATAAACAATAACAAATATTTATATTTGAAGCTCCTCGTTAAAAAGTAGAGCACTGTAAATGGTAGTGCTAACACAGCGTGACGTCACGTGCTTTATATGCATCATTCCTTCCCTTATAGAAGTTGAATGCCTGTATGTCTCGCCGCTTTAAATGTGTTAAAATTATCATTGTTTTTAAGCTATTCAGAATTGGCCGATCGGTTAACGACGTTGGATTTGGGTTGAAAAATACTTGTAATCCAGGGTTTCGAATCGTGTGACCGGTAGTGAATAGTTATACTTCTATGCTGATGAGTCTCGAGTGAAAAGAGACGAAAAGTATACGTCCATAGATAAATAAACAATAACAAATATTTATATATATATATATATATATATATTAAAAATACTGGAAGTTATCTACATAAAAACACAACAACCTAAAATTAACATCACATGAAACCAGTGGTAACATTTTAAAATGCTTAACGTTATGCGATATAGCTCTGTGATACCATGCAGCGCTGCTGAATTTGAATCGTCAACGACTTCCTGGAATAATGCGAAAAACGTTCTATGCACATTTCCCCGCCGTAATTTTAAAATTCTTTTTCTCCAGCTTTTTGTTTATTTGCTTTTGACACCTGAAGATGGTTCGACGAAGAATTCAAAACCATCGTTAAACATGTGAAACCTATGGAACATTTTTTTTTATTATTATTATTTTAATGCAAAAAAGAACATCAGCAAAATTGAAAAAATCAAATCTAGACTTTTCAAAGAAAAAATAGTTTATTGTTTTGTAAAGATAAAAAAACTTTAAGTTCAATTATTTTTTTTAAATTGCATAAATTATACGTTCAATGTTTATCAGACTTTTCATATAATCGTTATATTTTCCTTAGGTAGGATTCTTTATTTTCCACAGGAATTTCTCTAACTCAAATAATCATAACCTTCGATTTTAGTACTTTGTACACCAAATTACCTCATGAAAAAGTCATAAAAGAGCTATCCGCAATACTGAGACTATATTCTATGTCTACAAATATACTATCAGACTATTATGGAGTATTGTTGTCATATTTTGGGCTGGTGAATCTCTGTTCCATTTGACGGTTCTTGATAAGATGGAAAAACGTATCTGAAATTTGATTGTCTCTACTCTTTCTTCTTTTCTGCACTCTCTCTCTCTCTCACAGACGTGATGTTGCTAGTCTCAGTCTTTTCTATTAATACTCTTATGGCATGTGTTCTTCAGAATTGTCTGATCTATTCCCTGCTTCTTTTGTTCCAGCTCGTTTGACTCTGTGGTCTAGTGGTCTCCATAAATTCGCTGTTTTCATAGCTCATCGTAATACAGCTTCATATTCCAGTAGCTTCTTTCCGAGAACTGCAGGCTTGTAGAACTCTCTGACTGCTGACTGTTTCCCTCCTACCTGTAGCCTTGGTCTTTTCAAGATTAAGGCCGATAGGTATCTTCTGTCTTCGTGTTAATTATATTTTGTTCTTGTTAGCTCTTTACATCAAGTGGTTTCATGCCTTGTCTGCAGCGATTTCAATAAAAGTAATTGGCTTTTCATTTGATGCAGACAATAAGAAATCCATAAAACAATTTCGAAATGGAAGAGCGTCCTGAGCCAATGAAAACGCCTAAATCCATGACTTTCACGAGACTCTCGTTTAAAGTAGCAATAAAGCATTTCATCCAAAATTGGTACTTCACTGTAGGGAACATTACTGGAAAGGGCCATTTGGCATTCCGATAGGAATAGACTGGTTTAGGGCCAATTTCTTTTTATATCGCTAGGGGAATAATTACGTCACTGAATTTGTTGCAACCGACAAGGAAACACCAAGACACTTTCATTGCACACATCGTTTTATTGATGACGCGTGCTCCATAAACGACGGTGGAAATGTTTGGCCAAGTCTTTAAAGAAATATATCCTGAAGAATTGGAACTCAAACTTCAGCATTCTGGAATGCTTTACCGGATCTTGACAATTCCATCAAGGATAACCGACCGAATCGGTAATACCTGGTGTTGTATGACCCCTGGGTGGGTTATGCCGGCTTTCTCCGGGAATATCATATTCACAAGCGGTCCCCACCCGAGTGTATATGCCGGTCATGGGAATTGACCTACAGCGCCTAGCATTCCCAAATTGTCATCAATCTTATACTGGACAGGCTCCACATCGCTTAACTTCGGTGATCTAATGAGAACTGGTGTGTCAACTCAATTATGCCGTTTATATGAACTTAGCATCAAGTTATCAAAAAATGTATTTATGAAGGATAGTAAGTTCATATATAATCGTTTTGATAAACGTGAACCATTCCCCATTTCTGTTGTCAGAATGGCGTATCTTTCTAGTAATATTCCCGAATATATTCTACTTTTAACTTCTGGGGAATTTCTCCATATAGAACATTCTGCTATTCTGCAAGAAGACTTCATGGATAAAGCGAAAAACAAAGAAACAAGGTTCAAGTAGAAGAATAACATGTCGCCATTTGCGAAAAGTCATCGACCACGAATAAGCTTCAAATACTTTTTATTCAAATTCTTTTCTTTTATTTGGTCATTCATTTTTCGGGTAGAATACACATCCTCAGAGACGAAAGGTGTTTCATATTAGTAAAAATATTACCTTTGTATTTTTTTTTATAATTAGTAATGTTTTTTGTTATTGTAGTAGTGTCCACCGAATGTTATGGAACGGTGTGATGAAACAGCCTTTTTTATAAAATATTTGAGGGTAGGTGGGATGCCGGAAGTATGACATCAGACGAAGCCTACCACAATAACAAGATCTCGCGGACAGAATGTCTCACACACGTACATTGTAAGGAGGAGATTACATAACTGTACTTTTTTGTCGTTGTTCCTAAGACAATTTTATTTTTAATGGGGCATACACTGTTTTTTTAAGTTTTTTCTCTTGACATTACAATTATTACTTCGGACAGCGAGAGAGACCTTTGAAAGTATTTGCGATGCTGCTTTGTCAATATTTTTTGTATTCTTAAGAAAATTTTCTTTTTCACACGTGCCGCTTTTAAAAATAGCATGTGCGTAATTTTTAACAATATTTATTAAACATCTATTAACAAATATTCCAAAGGGTTTTTAGGGGCATAATATGGCCACAAGCTGAAAATTCAGTTTTTTTAGATTATTTTTTAAAACTGTAATTAAAGTCAATAATTTCCCTTTCTTCCTCTGTATATCTAAAACTACACGGTGCCTCCATGAGCAGAGTTTCTTTCCTAAAACTGTTGTATTACTGCTGTGCTTAAAAAGATGTACGGCATATTGATATGTGAAAATATAACGATATATATGTATTGTCGGTGACGGTGAGCGATAGTTGGTTGTTAGGAAAAAGATGCATGCACATGAATTTGACGGGTGATTCTTCTCGGGCTCAAATCGCAAAACCAACTTCTGATATCAATTTCGGGTTATTATTATATAACAATTTGTGGCCACTTCTAATGCCCTCATTGGACGGCATTGTCCATGTAGTCACGCCCACAGGGCGTGTTATTCGGCGACGGTCGTTTCAATAAATGACAATCTAACATATTTGTTTTTTCTTCTCTCGGTTCGTCCCGATTGCAACTGCATGTATTGCTTGTCACATAATCTTTCCGCACACTCAACATTTATTTTATCTTTTGACAATCGATCATGTTACGTTGTTTCTTTCCATGCAGGTGGGTCCCTGATGTCAGGTGCATTATTTCTATTCAGGTGACCTTTTGATAGATCGGACTATTATTTTATCTCTTTACAATCAATCATATTATGTTTGTTCTTGCATCCCGTTGCGATGTGTAACTCTTGTCAAAATTACTTTTCGGTACACACGGCCTAGATATTTAACAACTACCAGTCTGTGTAACACAAGACTACATATAGTCGTGTTCAAGTCCAATGTAACCAAATTCTTGTTGAGTCGTCCCCTTAAATAAGGAAATTTAACTAATTTAAAGAATCGTCCAATTCATAAACTCTTATCCTTGAGTGGCCTTTGGGCTTTAATAAGTGGTGAGTAGTAGGAAGAATCACCTCTGTGTGTGTGTTTATGCCCCACCAAGACAAATAATTGTAAAATAATTAAATATACAGCTGTTTAGTTGTTTTCACTTTTTAAGGTTACTTTTGGAGTATATACACGTACAAGCACGCGATCAGTGCCTAGAAGGGATTACTTTAAATTCATGTACAGTTATTCACACATACTTACAGATTACTTTAAATTCATGTACAGTTATTCACACATACTTACAGATTACTTTAACTTCATGTACAGTTATTCACACATACTTACAGATTACTTTAAATTCATGTACAGTTATTCACACATACTTACAGATTACTTTAACTTCATGTACAGTTATTCACACATACTTACATATTACTTTAAATTCATATACAGTTCTTCACACATACTTACATATAACTTTAAATTCATGTACAGTTATTCACACATACTTACAGATTACTTTAAATTCATGTACAGTTATTCACACATACTTACAGATTACTTTAAATTCATGTACAGTTATTCACACATACTTACAGATTACTTTAAATTCATGTACAGTTATTCACACATACTTACAGATTACTTTAACTTCATGTACAGTTATTCACACATACTTACAGATTACTTTAAATTCATGTACAGTTATTCACACATACTTACAGATTACTTTAACTTCATGTACAGTTATTCACACATACTTACATATTACTTTAAATTCATATACAGTTCTTCACACATACTTACATATTACTTTAAATTCATGTACAGTTATTCACACATACTTACAGATTACTTTAACTTCATGTACAGTTATTCACACATACTTACAGATTACTTTAAATTCATATACAGTTCTTCACACATACTTACATATTACTTTAAATTCATATACAGTTCTTCACACATACTTACAGATTACTTTAAATTCATATACAGTTCTTCACACATACTTACAGATTACTTTAAATTCATGTACAGTTATTCACACATACTTACAGATTACTTTAAATTCATGTACAGTTATTCACACATACTTACAGATTACTTTAAAGTCATGTACAGTTATTCACACATACTTACAGATTACTTTAAATTCATGTACAGTTCTTCACACATACTTACAGATTACTTTAAATTCATGTACAGTTATTCACACATACTTACAGATTACTTTAAATTCATATACAGTTCTTCACACATACTTACAGATTACTTTAACTTCATATACAGTTCTTCACACATACTTACAGATTACTTTAAATTCATATACAGTTCTTCACACATACTTACATATTACTTTAAATTCATGTACAGTTCTTCACACATACTTACAGATTACTTTAAATTCATATACAGTTCTTCACACATACTTACAGATTACTTTAAATTCATGTACAGTTATTCACACATACTTACAGATTACTTTAACTTCATGTACAGTTATTCACACATACTTACATATTACTTTAAATTCATATACAGTTCTTCACACATACTTACATATTACTTTAAATTCATGTACAGTTCTTCACACATACTTACAGATTACTTTAAATTCATATTACAATTATTCACACATACTCCCGTAGTATTTACATAAAGTTGTGTGTAACGAATCCACAACACCGATGTATGTTTTTTATATTTTACGTGGTTGTCATTTGAAATACTGCAGTGTATATTTTTTAGGGTTTTTTTTCTAACAAATCATTGTTTATCAAGGCCCAAAGGTCATTTAAGGATAAAGTTCAATGAGTTTGTCAAGTGGACGGTGAAACAACATCGTGAATATTAGTAACGATGCTTGTTACAGTGAGAATAACTTTAATGATGATAATTATAAGAAAAATGTCATGCAAGTACGTGAAAATATTGGGTTGACATGATGGGTTGATGAGAAAAAGTAGTAGCCATTACTGGGTGCGCAGACCCGAGGTCCGGGCTTAGTGAAGTCATTAGCATGGAATTAAATAAATGAGGATGGTTCTGAGTGAAAAAGTGGAGGGGTGGGGTGAACGGAAATAATGTGGATGGCTGTTAGTGAAGAAGTGGAGGGATGGGGAAAGTGGAGGGGGAGGCTCTGTGATATTGGTGTGTGGGTAATGTCATGGTTTTAGAAAAGATTTGAAAAAAATGAAGGTGGTTTGAAAGTGGGATAGATAGGTGGGTAAGAGTGTGAGAGAAGTAGTTGGAAGGGTGAAATGGGTGAGGGGGGAGCGGGGAGGTTTTGTTTTGTTTCACACCTATCCACAACAAAATCTCCCCGCTCCCCCCTCACCTTGAAAATTCAAATATTTCAGATTTGCATTAAATTTCATTCATAGTCATTAGATACCAATAAAACAAGATCCCCTGTATCTAAATTTCTTTTTAAGACGCCTTAGGCTTAGACATTTTCTAGAATAAAAATCATGTAATGGATTATGATCACAATTAGAATAAGGATTCTAGATATAAGGTTTAGTACGAATATATAATGATTTTAATCTTTGTAAAAGGACATAAAAGTGGTGCAGAACTTTTCTCCTCGGGAAATTTATTTTACCCATCCTGGAACGGATAGTCATTTAGTTATTTTCAAGTTTAATAATTATTCTTTCCGTGGATGTTTTTGTAAAAATTATAGTAAAGCTCCAGAAAAAAACATTCGAGGATATTTTTTCTCTTTTGTTCATCCCTAAAAAGACAAATCTTAAATGATTTTTGGGAGCGAAAATCTAGCGTAATATGGATTCAGGGATGGTAGCAGTAATTTTCTCAATTTACACGGGTCTGATTTTGGAATATATTTAATGGTAAACTTATTTTAAATTAGTAGGAAAACCCGACGTTGCTCGGGATTGAAGGACGATCACTAATATTTTCTCTTTCACTGTACTCATGACACTATATTGCTTTTTTTGTTTTTCCTGCTACCCTCTTACCGTTTCGCCCCGCTAATATAGTGGGAAGAAGCTGACATGTTGTTTTAGTGGTTTATTTATTCATTTCTTTTATGGAAATCGCTCCAGACAAGGCATGAAACCACTTGATGTAAGGAGCTAGCAAGAACTAAATATGATAATCGCAACGACAGGAGATGCTTACTACATAGAGCCTTAGTCTTGAACAGACCAAGGCTATAGGTAGTAGGAACACAGTCAACAAAAGGAGAGTTTCACAAGCCTGTAGTTCTTGGAAATATGCTGGAATAGAAAGCTTTATTACAATGAGGTATCAAAACAGATTGATGAAGACCATTAGACGAACAAGTAAAACGAGCTGGAATAAAAGAAGTGGGGAATAGATCACACAATTCCGATAAACTCATGCCATAATAGTATTTATAGAAAAGACTGAGACTAGCAACATCATGTTTGTGAAAAAGAGGGTGTGGAGAGGAAGTAACGGGTGGACCAATCAAATTACAGATACGTTTCTTCACCTTATCAAGAACCTTCAAATTAGACGGAGATGCACCAACCCAAATATGACAACATGACTCTATACATGGTCTGATTGTAGATTTATAGAAATAGAGAATAGTCTCCGATGTTAAAAAGTTTTTTTTAGAGCGATATAGATGGTTCCAATTTAATTAAAGTTGAACATACGTATTTGAAGTTTTAAGAGGGGGCTTGCCCCATGCGTCACTCAGAGGTGGAGACACGTAGATATTCGGTACATAGAGTGTAACGTAAAGTTTCGGAACCACTTCCATTGTTTTCTATGGAAAAGTACATACATATGATATAAATTTCATAAAAATATGGATTCGGGACCACTACCATTGGCTTTCCCTATAAAAGGGTGTACATATGATGTAAATTAGAAGAAAAAAGGATATATTTTAAGTTTTAAGTTTTTTTAATGCCTTCATGAACTCACCTAGAGATTCGGAAACACTTCCATTGTCTTTCCCCGTTATTCTTTTAATAAGAATACATTTTCGACTTTAAGTAGATTCTCTAACTATTCTTCCTTTAAAACGCCCACAAAAAACACACACAAATTGAGTTTTATATATATATAGCCGAGCCAAAATATTGTCTCTACGGTTGTATATTTTAGTTAGGCTGCCGCGTCTCTCCCTCCTGGGACTGAAGAGTTCCTCAGTCAACCGAGCGGTTTCAGTGAATTGTTTAAGTGAGTTCATTTGAAAGACTTTTATTGTTTAGTCAGTTAGCTCAGTCATTAACGACTAAGAATGTAGCGCTCAGTTTCGCGGTTTCGATTCCAGTGTCGGTGTCAAGATGCTTTATTGTTTATTTATTATGTAAAAAAAAAGTTTCTTGCGTTTAGTCAAACATCCGGACAGAGAAAATCTCCGTTATATTATAAGTAGATAGAAAATGACAATTTATTCGACTGGATCATACTTTGATTGTTTCACTCATTACGGCAACTAATTATTTTCAGTTCCAAAACGTTAGATTACGTCTAACAACTTTAGTAATTTGTTACAAATTGTGTAACATTGATCTATTGAGCCTTCCATAAACCGTGGTCTTTTGGTTAACCTCGGAGTGTAGTATCTGTGAAACTACTGCACTTGACAAAAATTCCACGGAATTTTCAAGCAATTTGTCATCAGTTTTAGGTATTTTAGGGCCTTTAGCATCGTCCTCACTAATAATGCGGCCCTTAAAAGTTTGCACTTTGATTTCATCTGCTTTTCTAGATTAACAGGTTACTGTTTGCCCATGATGGGAATTGTTGTTTAATTGACCATCGTATGGATTTGATTGGTGCGCAGTTAGCCCAGTTTGATTTACTTTAGAAAGAGCTTTTCTAACAGAGTTGTAAACAGAAATTTAATCAAAATATATTGAATTTGAAATATAATTATTTATTAAAGAGTTATGCTTCAAAATGTCATTGCAATTATAGCAATCTCTAAGATATCATCTTAAAACAGTAGCCGCATTGGAAACATGGGTGAAAAAACGAAATTTGGTTGGGTCTGAATTGAAAGCAAATATTAATACATTAAAGATTGAATGCCACCCCCCATAAGCATTACTGTTAGGCTGCTGCTGCTGCACATTTAGTATCTTATATCTGAAAATAAACTTGATTCTATTTGAAAATGTTTCAAATCCATTTGAGATTCCAAATGTGACAGCTAACAGAACAAAAACGAGTAATAATAAAAACAAATAAATAGGCAACAAATAAATGTTACGAAAAGCAAGATTAGTTACTCTTCTTCTAACCTGTTTATTTGTATGTTAACTTATTTTAAAGAGTTTTATTGTTCAAAACAAACCTGGTGTCCACCTGTTAAGTTAGAACGGAAGAAAATAGCTGAAATTACACTATTCAGCCTTAGGAAATACTCGCAAAGAAAACATTAATTTTAAAAAATGTTATATTTTAGAAGGGGGATCACTTTCCTATATAATTTTAACGTAAATTGAGCACCCATTTCTTGGCGAATTGGCGAGGAATAACAAAAAAATGTGAAGGGATATTTTTCGTGGGGGCGGTCTTATAATCCAATATTTTTTATGTGAAATTATTGAACTCGTATAGAAACAAATATTCAAGAAATAACTGTTGAAATTATGTTCAGTGTTTACGTTTCAGTGCTGAATTTATGTTAAAATTATATAAGAAAATGTTCCCACCCTCTTCTTAAAGAATATGTTTTAGAAAAAAATCAAAATTGTAAATAGAATATTAATTTGTTTACCTGCTAACTTGATTGCAAATGGCTGACTGAAGTTAAAAAATCTATTCACGTCTTTAAAATGAAAATACACTCGTGGTACTTTTTATCGTGAAAAAACACAAATTTGTTTAACTTTAAAAAAAAAATAATTGTAAGTTTATGTATATATCATATTACATACTGTACAAAAAAGAAAAAAAGCAGTTTTTACAGTACACAGCATCGTTGTAAAATTATGTGTTGTCGGTGAGTACCTGTATTTGAACGGCTTTCATTATCTTTGGGAGTTTATCTCAGTTTGTAGAGCGATAGACTAAAGACATCCAGGTGGACTGAAGTTCGAATCACGCTCTCGGCATCAAATTTATTTATTTGTTATTTAGTTATTATTTAGTGGTTAATATGTTCCCTAATGTATTTCTTACGTTTACAAAAATTATCGGCCACGAACAGACAGAAATCGTAACATAGAACCTCTTCGTTATATTATCAGTAGACTAGCCAAAATATACTCCGTGCGACCGTATACTTTAGCTAGGCTGCCGCGTCTCTTCCTACTGTGACTGAAGATTTCCACTGTCAACCGAGCGGGTTCAGTGAATTGTTTAAGTGAGTTGATTTGAAAGACTGTCATAAGTTCAGTCACTAAGCTCAGTCAGTAAAGACTAAGACTGCAGGCCTCAGGTTCACAGTTTGTTACAAATTGTGTAACATTGATCCACTAGCCCATCTATAAATATTGGCCTTTTGGTTAAGATCAAAGTGCAGTATCTGTTCGGATAGTCAGCTAGAACATTACATTTTCCCACGATTCGTGACACTTATTGGATATGTTTCTACTAGTATTTTGTTTAGTTTTCGATTTTTGAGTGATTATCAAGGCTCATCGTGCAGGAATAATGGTTAGTCATTTTGTTTTTCGTTCTAACTAAACAGAATGGACATCGAGTTTGTTTTGAAAAAAAAAACGTTTTAAAATAAGTTAAAACACAAATAAACTTAATCAGATAAGTAGAAGTGTAACTTATCAGGCCTTTCGTAACGTGTGTTGCATATTTGTTGTTTTTTCCCACACACTTTTTGTTTTGGTAGCCCTTGTAAAAATGCGTAATTTTCTTTCGTTTGTTAAAAATTATGTTATTTTTTCACCACTTTTTTATTGTTAACTATACTGCACAATCGTCCTACTGTCTACTCTTCTATTCATAAAATTATGAGTTTTAACTTTACCTCAAATGTATGCATTACGGCATCTGATGATCGTAAAAGTACGTGAAACTGTGGTTATGTCATATTTAAAAAAAAAACTTAATTCTTTTAAATACTATATATATATATATATATATATATATATATATATATATATATATATATATAAACTTTTTCGTAGATAGTTTTCCTGCCACTTGAAATGTAATGATTAAAAAAATATCTTATTTTTCGGGGGGAGGAGGGTCAAGAATATAAATTTACCAAAAGCTTCGATGAGTGTGCTCTAAACGTGACGGTATTTATCTGGTTAATTCGTCGTTTCCCAAGCAAAATGGCGGACAATAAATCGGCTTCAATTTTTTTACATGTTTCCGACGTCACAAATGAGTAAATACACCCAAAATAAATTGTTTTGGACTAATTTTCCAATTTAAGGTAGATTTGAAATAACTCCAAAACAATTTATTTGGGTTTACTTACTCATTTGTGAGGTCGAAAAAATGGCGATTCATTGTCCGCTATTTTGGCTGGGAAACAATGAATTAACTATTTATCTTTCTTCCAAACTGGAAAATATGACACAAGGTCGGTTCTATAGCGTTGGTAATTCAGCACCCCCATAGGGCACTCTGGAACGTTCTAAAAATAGCATTGATCGGAACCGTCCACATTCCCTTGTACGGTTGCTCTATGGGACCGGCAGTTGCGATTTAGTCGTTTCGCAGCCAAAATGACGGACAATGAACCGTCTTCTTTTCGTAAAGTTTATATAATTATCATATAAAATGGCTTCGATTACCGTCAAAACAAATCACAATTTGAGTTGGAAATTTTAAGTTATGACCGTTGTCATATTAGTGCCAAAGTCTCAAATGCAACGATTTTAATCTATCAACCCATATTAAAAGAGTTTAGGCGTAATGTGTTTTGGTATTATCTCATAAACGCTTTGAGGGAATTAACTATTGTCCATTGAGATCTAAGTAGCTTCGGAAATTGACAGATCGTATATAGACACCTAGTAGAAACTATTAAGACAAGCAGATGTCAAGTGTAGTTCAACAATACGACCCCTATAAGAAGCATTGAACTTTAAAATTTGGACAGAATTCTTAATGTTGTGAAAGCGTGTGTTATAAATAAAATCTCGTGTAACACATTTCAAGCTGATAGTGAAATGGGTGAAGTCATACAAAAACGTTGTTACCAATGTGCCGTCATCATCATAATCATCACCATCATCATCATCATCGTTATCGTCATCGTCGTCATCACCATCATCGTCATCGTAATCGTCGTCATCGTCATTGTCATCATCATCGTAATCGTCATCGTCATCATCAACTCTTATCTCTGCAAACTGCAGAATATGTTCTATCATGTATAAACTGTCTCCAAGATTTTTCCCTTCCAGTATTTTGTTCAGCTGGCTGATTATTCCAACAACATTCGTAATCACCCTTATTTTTGTTGGTTTACCTCTTTTCTGCAACCATCCACCCATCTTTCTGGACTCACTGGTGAATATGATCTATCACGTATTAATTGTCTCCAAGACCTCCTATCTGCCAGTACTTTGTTCAGCCGACTGATTAATCTGGGAGTCCAGCAACATTCGTTATCACACCATCCTCTCAGTGATGTGTCTCTTTTCTGCACTCTTCTACCATCTTTCTGGACTTACTGCAGACTATGATCTATCATGTGTAAGACTCCCTGTCTCCTACTACTTCATTTAGCTGACTGATTGTTCTGAAAGTCCAGAAGCATACGTAGTCACGTTTTTCAGCATCCTTCCACTGTTTCTTCTAGACACAAAGATAAAATGCATATATAACTTCAAAATATTGCCATGTCTAAATATGGTGTATAGGTTAGAGTTATGGTAAGATATGGGGTATTGCCTCTATAAACTTATGAGGAATCTGTTTACTTTGTAGAAGCGCATTGAAAAATGGTCTGTTGCCTTGATTGCCATTTTCAAATGTTGGCAATAAATATTGTCAGTCATTCGACCTTTACCCTCTTTTAGGTTTCTACTTGAGTTTGTTATTTAACTTGTTAATATATGATGACGGTTTTAAGATGCATTTATCAAGTAATTATTATAATTATCTTCGAACAATCTTTCATAAAAATTCACCCAATGTTGGAGAATGTCTTCTTCATTTCAAATTGTTGTTTCATTCGTATCCTTAATCTCTTGTGTGTTTTTCCGTTCAAACTTCTGTATATTTCTTGCGATAGTAAATTATTTAACTTTCAATATTTGACTCTATTTTCTTTTAGTCCATATTTCTTTGAATCGTTATTTAGATTCTGCTTTGACAAACTTCTATGGAACTGAGCAATTTCTCTTAATTTTGTGTTTGTTAACAATCGCCAATTTCGTTTTTTCGTGGCATCCAGTCAGACATTAAGTTATTTCTTCTTTGTCGAGATCAGCAATCGATTAGTTTATACACGTGTCTATGTTTTAAGAGTTAATTTCAGTTCCGAGATTAGAAAACCGATCTATTTACTGGCCGTTTACTTTTCAAAGACAAATCGATGAAGATATTTATCTTATACGTTATGTATATATCAGTAGGGTGTTTGTATATATATATATATATATATATATATATATATGTTTCTACGTTAGGTATGTATATAAATATTTATATATCTATCTATATAAAGTAGACTTGATTTTCCTCTCTATTTCATTTTAAAGTAGCCGGAAGACAATCACACCTACCTGAATAAACTTCGACCAATCATGTTTCAAGAAACTTTTCTAAACTTCATCATCCTACATTGATAACACTACATCTTACTCGCACAAAAACGTATTCAAATTAGAGGGTAGCAGCCTCATCCCTCTCTTTGAATTAAGACCCCCCACAAAAAACCATGTCACCGGTTCAATAAGGTCACACGTTATTTCACAGGGAACTCAGCTGGAAAACACTGTATTCAATAATTTTTTTGAATAACTCACTTCAATCACCCAACATTTCATAATCTTGCCGATTTAGTTCAGACAGTAGCGAGAAAGACTACACACCGGTTTCAATTTCCAGTGTCGGCGTGAAGTTTTAAAAAAAAATAATGTATTGTTAATATTAAAATATTTACTTCAGATATTTAAGGATATGATCGAAGTGTATTTCTTTCGCTTAGAAAACATTTTACCGACGAACACACAGACAGACAAACAAGACACACAGACAGACAAACAAAAGACACACAAACAGACAAACAAAAGACACATAGACAGACAAACAAAAGATACACAGCCAGACAGACGGACACAAATTGCCTGTCTGTCGTTATTTATCTACTTCCCACAGTGATAAGATGTGACACAAGATCGAGAAAGTGGGATTTGATAAGTCAGCGCCCTAAAGGAAGGGCACTCTGACCGTCAAAAAACTGTCTGGACAACCTTGGTAGGGACGCCTCAGGCTATTAGCAATACACTAATCCCTTCTCAAAAACAGAAGGTAAAACCTGGGAGGGTGGACCTCCTAGATCTGAACAGAACCATACCTCAGTCTGACAGAAAAAAGTCCACCCAGCTAAGATGGACTAGACTCTGTCGGGCTGATTGTCGAGAACGGATTCTCGACTTGGTATGAAAAATAGTTCATGGCAGCGCGAACCCGGGCAACGGGTCCTGCTCGCACTGAAGAGCTGTGATACAGCGAAACAGTCTGTATGTGGATTACTATATAAAGCTCGCTTTCTTGGGTAGATCTTATTTGTAAGGATATCGCCAACTGGCATTAGCTTTAAGGCATAATTCATTGGGTAAAACTAATTCGAGCTCCCGGCACTTGACAATGTTTACTTTGAGATATCACTTACATTCAGTCAGTGTCGTATGATAGCGCAGGGGCTAAGGCACTAGCTGGTCTAGCCGCACTGAAGAGCTGTGATACAGCGAAACAGTTTGTGTGTAGATGACATATATATATATATATATATATATATATATATATATATATATATATATATATATATATATATATATATAAGTATGAAAGTGAGAATTCCGAGGCAGGAGCAATGCAACCGGAAGGTGGCCTATGAGATGAACAAAAATAAATGACAAGAGACGGTAAATCTCAGATCAATTCATTTATATTTAAAAAATGTAAATATAAAGACAGTAAATTGTAAAATTCGTAGGCTTACTGCTAAAAGGTATGAAATGGTAGAAACTTTAATCATTTCGAGAGTAACACCCTCTCTTTTTTAAAAAGAAAATAAAAATTGGATCGGCTGTCAGTTGAGGAAAGCCAAGAGGACGCTCCTATAAAAAAACATGAGATTTGTAGAAAGACAAGGCTCGCTGAAAATGCAATCGTTAAGATATGTAATAGATTATCAAGTAATTTATTTAATCTTAACTATTAATATTTAGATTAAATTATTTTTTTTGTTTTTTTTAAATTAAATATTTAATATTTATGTTAAGTGTTGCAATTGTAAATATAGGTTCGGATCAACAGTCAAATAATGATTAAGGGGGTATAATTAGGGTGGTAAAGAAATCAGCTCTAAGATGGCAGGAGTTATTGATGGTTAAAGGGGGATAATTAAGTAAAGTTAATTAATGTATGGTCTGATAGAATTAGTCAATCTAAAGCCTTCATCTATTCCATTATACTCAAGGACCTAGAGTGTGGTAATAGGAGATTGTTAAAAGATAAAGAAAGGCACACACACACTGAAAACTGTTTTCCCTTAGATTCAAATGAAATTTAAACCATACGTAAATGACTAAAAATTGATGTCTATTCCCAAAATTTCAGCAAATGTTGATGATATTGAGAGACCCCCCCTCCGCTCCGCCTACTGAAAACTGTTTTCCCTTTGATTCAAATGAAATTTAAACCATAGGTAAATGACCAAAACTTATGTCTATCCCCAAAATTTCAGCAAATTCTAATAATATTAAGATGCTCCCCGGGGACACAACCCATTCTTTGAAAACTAATTCCCCTTTGATTAAAATGAAATACACACACACACACACATATATATATATATATATATATATATATATATATATATATATATATATATATATATATATATAATCAAGAACACCTCTTTGTCTGTGCACAACTGTCTCTGAAAACGAAGACATACTAGGAAGTGTACTTTCAATATAATTGTATTCACATGCACAATTTGGATGTGAACATAATGGAAGTATTTTTCATCTCTGGCTGCCCCTTAAAAAAGCTAATGACAATCTTCAAATATGTTACACAATGAAATTAATCTATTTATTAGCGTTAGTTTACGAGTATTAACATATATCTGAATAGCTCGGTGAGAAAGATATCTAGCTGACAGCATCAAGATTGGTGTTAAAGAAAACTCTCCCTACTATGATGTTGCATATGATGCTATCCAACACTTTTAGCTGAACAACACCTGGTAGCTCTGCTAGTATATATAATACAAAATTATAATATAACAAATGTAAAATTATGTAATTTTACATTTGTTTTATTATAATTTTCTTTACAAGTTTATTATATTGAAATAGTACATAAGAGAATAGGTCATTAAAATCTCTGCTGTACAATTTGTTGTATTATAATTTTCTCTTATTATTTTAGAGATAAAATAGTTATCCGCGAACACGTGGTTCGTGAGTATATATTTATTTCTTGTGTAAAACTGAATTTTCTTTCAGGGATAGAAATCCCCTACAAATGTTGTAAATTTAGAGAACCACAGCAAAAAAACGTCAAAGATGGGACTTGAAGAAGGTTATTCTTTGAATTTTCCGACGTTCATAGAATGTTGTATTTACAAACATGTTCGCACGGATATAAGCGAATATAAGTGGATCGGAAGGAAAATAAGACATGTGAAAGTGAAATGAGTTTTTCAGTTTTTTCCCCTATTACATTATTCTTAATATTATTTGTTTTATTTAATATGATTGCAAATCTCACTTGCTCTTAATGCGGTTTCATGCAGTGTGCGTATGACATAATATTTTAGAAAAGATTAACCTTTTCAAAGGCTGGTGCTCCAGATCAGGCTGTCTGAAGATATCGGCTATCTGACCGAAAATGCACCAAACAT
>OY744532.1:37911905-37931905 GCA_963556195.1 Sepiola atlantica | reverse complement strand
TATATATTACACCTATAATTTTACGTATTCCATAAGTCTATTTTTTATTTGTCATCTGTGAGAAAATTCATTATTTTAGCCAATAAATGGATTTTATATATATATATATATATATATATATATATATATATATATATATATATATATATATAGTATGAAGAAATAATAACAGGGTGTTTAATTACGTTAATAAGAGCGTAATATATGTTCATATTTATAATAGGGGTAGGATATCGGTTCATTTCCGCCGAAGAGGGGTAATGAAAAAGTGTCCATCCCAGAAACCGCCAGTACGGATATATATATACCAGTGTTCATTTTCTGCGTGAAGCCTCTTTCATTGATCCATCGCAGCTCCACGGTTCAAAAAACTGAATATCATAAATGGAAGTGGGTTTTTCCATCCACTCGATCACTTGAGTCGGGGTCACAATCCAGACGTCGTCCATCTGTATGAGTTCGTCGATGAGCATATCGAGGGCGTCGAGGTGGTGCTCGGTGTGGAACCACCGGGCGTGCACAAAAATGCCGAGTGGTGCCCGGTTGCTGTTGTAGTACCTGTAAAAATTCTTCCGCAGGAACTCCAGAGTCTCCATAGCCGTGGAAGTTGCCGTGCATCCATCGGGCATGGCGCACGAATGCCCGTCCGTGCCGTACCAGCGTTGCACGGGTATCTCCCACAAACCCGGGTAGCTATGCAAAGGACACGGGCCGTGCTGACAGTACTTTTTAGAGGGCACAAAATCTAGTGTATAAGGCCAGATGGGGTCCTCCCCTCCTTCCCATACGGGGCCGGTGAACATCGACGTGTCATACTGAAGACCGGCTTCATAGATCACTTTATACATGTTATCGCCCCCTAGTTGTAAGAAAGGAACTCTGAACCCCTTGATGTCTTCGATGGGGATCCCGGACAGTTCCACAAGATTGTCTCTCATTCCTTCGATTTCTTGTCGGTACTCTTCATAGCTCGCGTTGGCCCACCACGTGTGAGGGAAGCGATGACTGATCGTGTGGCATGCGATCTCGTTGCCCATGGCGTAAATAGGGTAGACGAGGTCAAAGTCCGTTCCATCGCCGGACACGTACATGGCCCCGCGAAACGGACAGCCGTTCGGATTGTAGCGTCCTGGCCGGAAAAGACGCTGAAAATAACCGTAGTAAGCGGCTGAGATTTCGTCGTCGAAGGTAAGCATGACCATCATCGGGGTGTCTTCGGCTGAGAAACCACCGGGTATGTTAGAGCTAGGACATCGACAATCAGGCAAGGTGCAATCGCTCGACTCACAAGCTGAAAAAAAAAGAGAAAAATGGTTGATTACAAAAGAAAACGACGTAATATTGTAACACGTGTCATATTCTATTTAAATAACTAAAAGATTCAAGAACATAACTGATCTATTTTTAAGATGCATACAAAACAAAAAAGATAGTTTCCTTCGTTAGAATGTTTAAAACATGTAAAGTCATGTCATCAACAGTTTTCTCAATTATATCAAATAAATTATGTATCGAAATTTTAGCGTTAAAGATGTATTCATTCTATTATTTGAATTATTCGAACTACTGTTCTCATCTTAGATGTTATTTTTAAAACGTTTCGGCCGATGTAACCCTCGACCTTCGAGTATAACTTACCACATATTGAGAGAAAAGGGAAACCATCTACTCCAATGGGACGAAATAAAATTATAGACAGAGATGAACGGTGGAGAGTAAGACGAATCAAAGAATGTTGGGCGCAATGACTCCCTGAGTTGACGTAGTAGAGAATTGAATACACAATAAGAAACAAATAATTATAAATAACAGATTAGAACACCGTTAATCTCTCTATACATATCTCTATATAATAAAGTAAAGTTGATTTTCCCTTGCCGCTTTAGCTATTATATATTTTCAACCGAATGCTTTATATGCTAATCTTGCATAAATAATGCATAAATAATTTGGCTTTTCTTATTTCCTTTTCCATATATATATATATATATATATATATATATATATATATATATATATATATATATATATATATATATAATATGAAACTAAAAGTAAGCTTTTAGTAAATAGAACCTATAGTGAAATGGCTTAAGCTCAATAAACGAGATAGAGCAATTATAAAGATAGATGAACGAAGAGTTATAAACATGTACGAATGTCCAGATCCGCTTTCTGCCAACTATGTACACTAGAAACATGTATGATATCCACAGCATCTAAAAGCTGAAACATTATTAACTCTATAAATGAGCTCATTTCAAATTGCAGGCACAAACGAAAATTTAAATACATTAATTAAAGTACTCCCTCTGACACCCCTCCTCCAAGCCAACTAGTATCAGACAATTTTTTAAATTCTATAATTTGTTAATTTGTTAATCTTTTACTCTTAACTCCTCCAACCTTACAAATAACCATCCCAACAACATAACATATCCTCTCTTATACATCTAATAACTATATTAACCCATAGCACTTATTGTAAATTGAAAACTAACATTACTCTCCTTAGACCCCACCGACCCTTAAACGCCCTAACTTCAATACCATTATTTCTACTCTACACTATAATTCCTATTTCCTTTTTCTTTTTTCTTCTATTTGCCAACCTTCACATACACTCTTCCATTTCTTTTTATGCTTTTTATTTTTATCTCCCTTGTATCGACTCCATCGACCCTGTATATGTTCCTATCCACCAACAATATCTTCATCGTAGATTCCATCTATCTCACCTTTAACTAGGCTCCTAGGTTACTCCTTCAATTGGTCTACTTACTTCCCCTTATAAAGCTATTTATAACTCCAACGCACTAGTAATACATTTAATTTTTACATGATTCAACGCAACCCTACCCCATAATACTTATAACAGAAATCAATTGTTACAAGCGGTCTAACTTCATCCCCAACTTTATCCCCAACCCTAAATTTTAATTTGATTGAGTGGGACAGGCTTAATGTTTAACCATACATTGAGCTTATCTTACTCATTTATTTATTTATTTTTATTTAATCATTTAATTTTACTTTTGGGCTGGTCTTATTTAATTATATTCTTAAACAACTGGGAATCCCTTTTAAACCCTTCAGTACTTTTAACTTTTTTAACTATGGAACACTATGTCTTTGCCCGGCTTAGTACATTTTCAACATTTAAACTACAGTTTCCCATTCATTGGAACCCTAACTTTTTCCATCGGAAACTCTTTTAAACTTTCGAAATTATTTTTGTCTTTCGCTCAAAACCTGTTTTAATCACGCCCCCTCTCTTCTTTTTCAAACAATATATACACTCAATGGCCTTAATTCTTCACCTACGACCAAATCCCTACTAGCATCGGATCTAGTATATACCAAAAATAACGTAATCACTAGACCCCCTCCTCCACTATCCCTATTCCCTTCCAGCAGCAGTCATGGCTATTTCAACTAACCCTCCCACTTTCTGCCTTACCTTCCTTTTTTCCAACCCACCTCCTAATTTGACCTTGTTTTTAACTTAAGGACTTCTTCTCAGAACTGCCTCAATATTTCACTGCTAATGTCATTCGTTTACGATTCTAATCCGGCACAGGAAGTATTGTTTAAAATGGCCCGATTTCTTCAAAATTATTTCATTTAAGCGCGCTCCATCTACCATTTGAACTCAACATCTCACTATTGGATTTACTTCATTTTTGAACGCTTTCCTATGCTGCCTCTACGAAACTTTTTCTTCTGCATCTAAATCTCCTTCCATTGGATACCTTATCAACGGACAATTACCATCTGGACAAACACCATATCTTTTTACACGAACTTTTTTCACCCTCCATTTTCTTAATAATATTTTTTCAAATGTTGAATTTTGCCTTTCCTACTGCCAACGTATCTATCTGTATAATTCCTCTGATGATAAGATCTCGATCTTTGAAAAGCCTTGGTTTAAGGAAAGAATAATGAACATAATTTTATTACAGAATATACCTTGCATTGAACAATCGAAGTTTGAAATAGATCTGGACATTCGTACATGTTTATCACTCTTCGTTCATCTATCTTTATATATATATATATATATATATATATATATATATATATATATATATATATATATATTCTTTTAAATAATTAAACATAATATATATTGTAAACATTGGAATGTATATGCGACAATCTCTCACGCTGCCTTTTTGTTGACCTTATGCGACTGAAATACCCATCCAAGAGAAGAGAGTACCGAAAAAAGCACCTTATACAAGGTATTCAAAAAAGCATCATCTATTTTCAAATTTTGTTTTTTACCTTTTCCATTTATATATATATATATATATATATATATATATATATATATATATATATATATATATATGTGTGTGTGTGTGTGTGTGTGGGTATACAAACTAAACTAGTTATCATTACGCATTTTCAATATATATTTTAAGCAACACGGTCAGTAACATGGCACATTATTTTTTTTGTAAATGTTAACATTTAGGGGATGCATATATATACATTTGATTATATGAACGGATCATTATTAATTTTGAATATACATCCTCGATAAACCGCTGAGTAACATGAGAGCATTATTTTTTGTGAATGTTAACATTTAGGGGATGCATATATATACATTTGATTGTATGAACGGATCATTATTAATTTTGAATATACATCCTCGGTAAACTGCTGAGTAACATGAGAACATTATTTTTTTGTAACTGTTAACATTTAGGGGATGCATATATATACATTTGATTGTATGAAAGGATCATTATTAATTTTGAATATACATCCTCGGTAAACCGCTGAGTAATATGAGAACACTATTTTTTGTAACTGTTAACATTTAGTGGATGCATATATATACATTTGATTGTATGAAAGGATCATTATTTTTTTTGAATATACATCCTCTGTAAACCGCTGAGTAACATGAGCACATTCATTTTTGTAACTGTTAACATTTAGGGGATGCATATATATACATTTGATTATATGAACGATCATTATTTTCTTTTGAATATACATCCTCTGTAAACCGCTGAGTAACATGAGAACATTATTTTTTTGTAACTGTTAACATTTAGGGGATGCATATATATACATTTGATTATATGAAAGGATCATTATGAATTTTTAATATACATCCTCGGTAAACCGCTGAGTAACATGAGAACATTATTTTTTTGTAACTGTTAACATTTAGGGGATGCATATATTACATTTGATTATATGAACGATCATTATTTTTTTTTGAATATACATCCTCGGTAAACCGCTGAGTAACATGAGAACATTATTTTTTTTGTAAATGTTAACATTTAGGGGATGCATATATATACATTTGATCATATGAACGGATCATTATTAATTTTGAATATACATCCTCGGGAAACCGTTGAGTAACATGAGAACATTATTTTTTTTGTAACTGTTAACATTTAGGGGATGCATATATATACAGTTGATTATATAAACGAATCATTATAAATTTTGAATATACATCCTCGGTAAACCGCTGAGTAACATGAGAACATTATTTTTTTGTAAATGTTAACATTTAGGGGATGCATATATATACATTTGATTATATGAAAGGATCATTATGAATTTTTAATATACATCCTCGGTAAACCGCTGAGTAACATGAGAACATTATTTTTTTGTAACTGTTAACATTTAGGGGATGCATATATATACATTTGATTATATGAAAGGATCATTATGAATTTTTAATATACATCCTCGGTAAACCGCTGAGTAACATGAGAACATTATTTTTTTGTAACTGTTTACATTTAGGGGATGCATATATATATACATTTGATTATATGAAAGGATCATTATTAATTTTGAATATACATCCTCGGTAAACCGCTGAGTAACATGAGAACATTATTTTTTTGTAAATGTTAACATTTAGGGGATGCATATATATATACATTTGATTATATGAACGATCATTAAAAATTTTTGAATATACATCCTCGGTAAATCGCTGAGTAACATGAGAACATTATTTTTTTCAAACTTTCTCATTTAAAGGAGGCACTCACCCAAATTTGCACCCTCCACCAAAAATATTTTTAAATAAATTAGATACAAAAGATTTAATAGGGAAAATAATTGATCTACATTAAATGTAGAGTTATATAAAGTGATACATTTTTAAAGGGATTCGGTGCAGGCTCGTGAGCGTAAATAATATGTATGTGCTTTGTAAAATCCTTAACCATTTAACTTATTATTATGAATTATAGAATATATATTCGCGACAACAGGGTGAGTAACGTTAGAATATTATCATTATTTTTTGTCGTAAACTTTACCATTTAGGGGTTGCAATCGACACCATACTATATCTCTTTAAAAATGCATTATAATTTAAAACTTATGCTATATGTATTGCTTATACCTGTCCTACATAATCACGTTGACACACAGGTTCCTGTTAGGTCACCGAAATTAAGCGACGTTAAGCCTGGTCAGTACCAACATTGGTGACTATTTGGGACTACCATGTGCTCTATGTGCTCTATGTACTCTTGGTTTATCTTTGCATTGTTTCCAGTCGTCTTACACTACTCCTTGCCACTGGAATCAAATAGTGCCTACTCAGAAAAGGTTTGGTAGTTATTGCGCAACCTTTGCTTCACAAGTACACACACAGGCACCCGTACAAGAGGTATCCTTTGTCTTTCAAGACTGATCGTTGGTCATGATACCCGTTCTGGAACGGGTATTCTACTAGTGTATGGTATAAAAGTAACTAAGAAATATTTTTTTTATGTTTGAAAGTCTATTTGTTACCTATGACGTTTCGGTATCTTATATACCTTCTTTTTTTTTAGAATAGATTCTTTCGCATCGAAAAAAAGGATTCCAAATAAATAGCAATGACAAAAGAAATAAAAAGGAAAAATGATAAATAAGAAATGAAAACCAGCATGAAACCGATTTCAACCGCGTGTGAGATTAGTTCAAATGCAGCCTTACTTAACCGTTCGAATTATTTGAATCTACCAAGGAGAACACCGAGGCAGTGTATACGGTAGTATACGATTACCTTCCCCTGTTCAATACATCTACACATACACTTACCAGAAGGCGTTTCAGACCTATATTATCTCTTCTTTGGTGATGTGTAGAGAGCGCTATCATCCGTAATATAGAAAGCGGCGCACAGAAAATTCGGTCTCATTTCACTCAGACTGGCTGTTTATGAAGACACTAAGTAACACGTGAACGCTCGCTCACACACTATACGGTATGTAAGACGTTTCTCTCAACTTACACACATCCACGCACATTATTTGCAGACTTTATTGTACACATTCTGATGTACACAATTTAAAAGCGAAACACATCGGGTGTGCGAAGAATAAATGTGTTTTTTCTATACTACATTAATTCTGAATTGTTACTTTGTTTTCATTGGTAAATATTTGCATTTGAACATATGTATATAGAGTAACCGGCGCTATCACGCGTCTGAAAGATCTCATTTGTTGTCACAACTAAAATTGAAAGATGGGGAATGTGTATGTCTAGTTAAAAAGTTTCACGTAAAATACTTTTGTAAGATACGATCATACTTCTTTTCTAGTGTAGAATTGTTATTGTTTCCTTTTTTAAAGAAGTGTTTTTCTTTTCCGCATTTTGAAATGTTTAAAAACAACAGAATTCTCACGTTTTATTCATGCAACAGAATAAATGGATTTGGAGGAAACGCGTTGCCAAATCTTTATAGATAAATAAATAGGAGTTGACAGTTACTTCCCCTTTTTTACTTATTAGAAGAATGTTCGTAAAACAAACATAAATATTGGTGTGTATCTTTACATGAATAAAGCCGTGTTATTTGTATAAATAAATACAAAAATAAATGTATCCATGTATTGTACATTATGAAAATTATTAAGAGATCATTTCCTATTTTGCAATAACTTTTCACCTCTATTTTGATAAAAAAAAATCCTTTTCGCTATTAAATAAGAGAAATCTAAAAGCAACATGGCTGACAGATCATGAGGCTTTGGAGTTTTTCTGTTCGTACGCGAATAGAAGCATGTGATTTGTTTACAAAAAAGGAATAGGAAGAGTACACATTATTAAGGCAGTATATTTTATGATGCCAATACACAAGTTCGAATCTCACGTAAGTCTAAGAGATTTTTTAAAAACTGGATACGTGTTTTATAAATTAAAAGAAATTAACATATCATGATAACATAAAAACGTTGCATAAATATTTTTTTTAACTAAGTGATATTTGATAATCCGTAACAAAGTAGACATAAAGGGGGTCCAGTATTAGTTTAAAGAGAATTATTTTTGTTTAAAAACCTAATTTTTAATTCTTTTATCGTACTTAATTTACTCTGTCATACAAATATCTTTCTTTGTATAAAGTGATAGACACTAAATAAGAATGGAAATTGACATACCCAGGTACTGCAACAACATTGCTCAATGGGCGGGTCTAAATTAGTAAAACATAAAATTGTTATGTAAATGAATAAATACAAAAGTTGGACCCATTTTTCGCACTAACTGTAAAGTCAAAACGCCCAATTTCAAGATAATCCAATTTTACACAATAGACATACTATCTTTTTATATACTGCTTATATATACATATATATATATATATATATATATATATATATATATATATATATATATATATATATATATATCGGCGAGGAATACGGACGTTTGGGACATTTTTTGGAGGATCGAATGAGATTAAACAAATATAAAAAAACGAGAGAAAACGATTAAAAAGAAATTAATTAATGTACTGAACCGGTTTTCGTCCACACTCATCAGAGTAAAACGTGGAAGTTATTGAATACGACTAAAACCTAAAAATAATTTGTAATGAACACCAGTGACAAGTTTAGGAGAAAAAAAAAATATATGGGGAGGAGAGTCATTTCTTTTTAATCGTTTTCTCTCGTTTTTTTATATTTGTTTAGTCTCATTCGATCCTCCAAAAAATGTCCCAAACGTCCGTATTCCTCGCCGTTATTAAATTTTGTACCACGAAAAATTTATTTAAATATATATATATATATATATATTTATATATAAGTTCCAACGTTAACTAAGTTACATATGTTTTTTTAAAATACATTTCATTAATTAACTATTATTTTGTTTTTATCAACGATTGTTTTGATTTCAATATGATAAATAGTTCTGCTTCGCAATATTTGTTTTATTTCGTGAACACATATTCAGCATTTGTGTTGAAATGTTCGAGAAACTGATTTGTTTTTTTACCAAGTTGCGATCTATTTCTAAATTATAAGTGAAAAAGAAAATTGATTACTTTCTATTCCTTTCTTTATGCTCATATTTAAAATAAATTTGTATCGAAATTGTCAAAATATCAATGTTTATCTATCTATATGAATAAATGGGAAAGATTTTGTTTCGTGTTTACCAACGATGTTAAGAATGAAATGTGTATTATTTTGAATTAATGTTTCGAGTATTTCAAGCTGGAAACTCCAGATTGTATTTAAATAAAAGAAAACAACGAGAGTCTCACGTTTCAATTGTACAACAGAGATCAGATCGATCTGCAAGAAACGCGTTGCTGAATCTTTATAAATAAATACACTAGTGGTGAGAGTCACTTCCCTATTTTTACTTATCAGATGCACATTCGTGAAACAAGCATTCTATTCGTGTATAACTTTATATGTGAGAAACATAAGTCGAATGGCTTAGTGATGTAGCTAAGGTTTGGCTCTGTCCAACACGCAACTCTTTCCATGGAGATCTAAATATGATTGGTTGCGACCTCTGCAACGGTTGGTACCACTTTGGGTGCGTATGAATAGAGAGAATTTGAAGTTGTACTGCTCTGAATGTGCTTGACAAAGAGAGCGGGGATGTTAGGCCAGCTTGCTTCCCACATAAAATTGTCAGTCCTTGGTAAGACCTCAAACTGCATCCGACAGAATGAGGATACCCCGCACTACTGTTACTTCCGGATAGCCTGTGACGAGACCCAAAACCTGTTGGTCCCCTGCCAGGATTACGTTGATGATTAAATTCTAATCTATGATTTCGCTTATTTTTCTCTGAGTTTCGTTTTGTTTTTGTTTGTGTTCCTCGGAAGTGTGTGCGAAAAATTAATTAAATGGCTTACGTGTCATGGGGTTGCTGGTGATCAGAGGAGGGCCGTGTGCTTTTGGCTTGTTCAAAATCGAAAACTAGTAACGATGCTGGTTTTGTCTTTATACATTCTACTAAAAGGGAGTATTTGTATATCTGTCAATTACTGATTATGTAAGAGCATTTCTTTCTTCTTAGGGCATTGTTATTTGGAAAATTCTGGCGACTGTTATATTTTGAGATTGATTGGTACATTTTTTTAGAGTTCTGGCGAACAAGGTCATAATCGTTTTTGGTACTTGACTCCTGACTAATTTGGGGTCGTGATTAGGCAATATTTCGTAACTCGTTACACTTGACCAAACTGATTTACTTGACCAAACCTGATCTGCAAACTATTCCTTGGCGTCCAATGAATTTTCGACATATATAGATAAAGCAGTGTTGTTTGTATAAATAAATAAAATAAATAAATATACTTATGTATTGTATATCATGAAAAATATAAATTTTCAATAATGTTTCATTCTTATTATCCTGGTACGAGGTAAGTTTTAAAATATAGATGATAGCGGTTACGTGTATTAGTATATCGATATGCCCAATAATACCAGCGGATGTTTAAAAACAATGCGAGCATACAATTAGACATTTAATTATACATTCGATATCCTACAACAGAGAGTCTTCTAAAATCCACACCAGTCTTAGAATATTTGTTAAATTTTGTTACGATGCGCGGCTACCATACTTTCTGAGATGTCCGATTCTACTGATCTTCGAGAGGATTCTTAGTGCTTTAACAATGATTAAATCGTCGTTTTTTTTTATTTTTACTTTTATTTTTTTTGTTTATTGTTTTGGTTCATATACGTCCTCGCATCTTCATAAAAGAGATTGGTCCGTCGGTCGGTCTGTAACTCTTAGGTTAGAAATATCATTTTGATCGTTAAACGCATAGATTAAATCGACGCATCGTAGTTTAAATGCGTATAAGCGTCTCTATTAGAAGCGCTGTCTGCCGGTAGAGCTGTCGCGTTTATGTTTGAAGTAGTTTTTTTTTTATATATATGCAGGACGCATCTATATAAAAGGCTCGGGCCGCCTCACAGTCAGTCACAAGCTTTTAAGCGTAATAAATACATTTCGAAATTTGTCTCATTTCGAAATATCAGAGATTGTTACTAATTTTAGAAATTAAGAATATTGCATTAATAGGAAATAATAAATTCCCAACAAATAAAACGGATGTTATGACCGGAAATTTAAACCTAAACCTTGAGATTCTCAATGTGAGGTTCTACAAACTGACCTATTTAGACTTTATTATGAATAGAGCTTAAAACATTACCTTCACAAAATAATTATAGCTTTGGCGCGACGTCATAGATTCATGATTTACGTCATGTTTCAAAACATGAATTAAGCATAAGCGACAGTAAAAGAATAAATAGCTAAACATTATCAATAGCTTTGGAAATCATTTTGTTAATTCAAAACAATTTATTTTGCTATAACTACGTATTGGCGTTGAAAATAATTTAATATTTAATCTTAATATACTAGAAAAAATATGCGACCGTAGGGGGGGGGGCATAATATTGCTCATAAGTTTAAAATAGCATTTATGTCGGTCTGTCACACTTGGGCCTCTCGCATCTTCTCGAATGCACACTTTGAAATAGAATTTGAAACGCGAATGAATGGACTATCTTGAGATGCGTCCAAGCATCTCTATAAGAGGATCTGTCTGTCAGTCGAAAGACCGAAAGTTGGTGAACGTCAGCTCCGTTGAAAAAAGACCCTTTGCTATTTTATAAATATTATCATAGCATGTGGTCTTCAAAATTGTTTGATCTATTCTTTGCTCCTTTTGTACCAGCTCGTTTGACTCGTTGGTCTAGTGGTCTTCATCAATTTACTGTTTTGATACTTCGTTAGCTTCTTATTCCAGTATCTTTTGTCTAAGAACTACTGGCTTGTAGAACTTTTTTCCTGCTGACTGTTTTCTTCCTACCTAAAGTCAATAGGCATCTTCTGTCTTTGAGATAATCATCATTCGTTCTTTTTAGCTCCTTACGTCAAGTGATGTCATGCCTTGTCTGAAGCGACGTTTATAACAAAAACTCTTGCAGTATAAATTTCCCAATAAGGGGCGCTTCATGCAATCGGCAACAACTCCCCTCAAAAAGAGGAGGAAATAGCTATGAACAGACTCGTCGACATTCCTCCGTAAAGACGCCTCGAGCGATTGGCAATAAAGCTACCTCGTCAAAAAGAGGTAATGCCCATAGCCGATTCGTACCATATCTAATTCTTACAAGGCCTGATGAGTCAGTCATTCCTAGGTTGCCAAAATGATATCACGACAAATCTCAGTTGGTATGAAACTATTTAATTGCATCTAGCATGCAACAAAATGTTGCACAAGGCCGGAAGGTGATGAAATCCAGCTCTCCTGAGGAAGTACTCTCATTGGATACAACAATAGCCATGGGCGGACCCGTCAGTATTCTCCAGTAAGAGCACCTCAGGCTATCGGCAATAAACCGGCCGCACCCTAAAAAAAGTACAGCCTGGAAGGGTGCACCTCTTTGGGCCGATCCTAACAATACGTCATCCGACCAGACAGGGTATTATTGGAAAAATAAGCCCTAGGTTGCAAAAACGATGCCAAGGCGAACCTCGTCTGGTATGACACTATTTAATTGCAAAATGTGACAGAAGGCCACAAGATGATGAAAGCCAGCTTCCCCGAAGAAACACTATTGCTTAGTAGAAAAATAGCCATGAACTGACCCATCGACGAATCATCGGCTTGGAATGAAATACAGCAACGGGACAGTTTTATATTAGTATTTTCGTCGGTCTGTCAAGCTTACGTTTGAAATATCATTTTATATCGTCTGTCACGCTTCAGTTTGGAACGGTTTTTTTAGATGCATCCCTGCATATCAATAAGGCCGAGTCTGTCCGTGCGACTGTTACCCTTAAGCATTTTCATAAAGTCGTATGTTTACTGGACGTATTTTCAGGATATCCGTTGTTGTTTTTGGTATATGTCAGTTGTAGATTTTGATATATTTTTTTTTAAGTAATTCAGTTTTCGGCTATTGCTGATTCAACTGGTGACCTTGGGCGTCTCGCATCTTCCCGACCACATTTTAACCATTATTAATGCGTCTCTAAGCCCTTCATCGTGTGGTTCCATCTGGAGAGTTTCATCTTTTCTTGCCGCCTTCATAACCTTTCTGCCATCCTTTCACGGTCAGCTCGCGAAGTCCGTCCTCGTTGGGCGCACACGCCCGACGGTAATTCGTAGCAATCTCGACCGATCTCGGCGTATGCATGGATGGCGGCTGGGGTGTTAATGGGCTCAAATCTGGCCATCGGCCAAACACGAAGTACAAAAAGGCGGAGGGGAAAAATGATTCTCTTTGAATATCGATTGTTTGCTTAGCCGGCTTCTCTGACCCACACTCGCTGTGGGATTTGGCAGGATTTACCGTAGAATAAAAAAACACCCCTCACTCCTCCCTGGGGCTGAACAGAGGAGTGAAAAGCAAAGTTTTGTTTTTAGTTTTGGGAGGAAAAGAGGTTAAATCTAAAGAGTGTTATGGAGGGGGTGGGATGGAGGTGAAAGGAAGAGGAAGACAAAGAAGAATCAGAGGAAGAAAAAATATATATTAATAACGAAGAAAAAAAAGTGGAAGAAGAAGAAATGGAAGGAGACCAAATACAAATTAACAAAGAAGAGAGGAAAAGAAGAGGAAGAATAAGAAATATAAATGAACGAAGAAAAAGAAAGGGAAGAGGAATAATGATAAGACGAAGAAAAGCAGCGGGAAGAAAGAGCAAATGCAGAAAGAATAGAAATTCACGAAGGAGAAGAACAAAAGAAAAGTAAGAAGAAGAAAAGGAAGAAGAAGAAATATAAATCAAAGAAGAAAAAATAGAAAGTCACGAAGGAGAAGAACAACAGAAGAAAAGGAAGAAGAAGAAAAGGAAGAAAAAGAAATATAAATCAAAGAAGAAAAAATAGAAATTCACGAAGGAGAAGAACAAAAGAAGAAAAGGAAGAAGAAGAAAAGGAAGAAGAAGAAATATGAATCCAAGAAGAAAATAGAAATTCACGAAGGAGAAGAAAAAGAAGTGAAAGAAGAACAACATAAAATTCAAATGACCAAAGAAGAAGAAAAAGAAAAAAAGATAAGCCAAGAAGAGGGAGATATCTTCGAAGAAGAGGAAGAAAAAAAGTAACTTAGCATTAGATTATTAGATCTGACCTTTCGACATCAGACAAAAAGTCGAGGCCGACATCTTTTCTATCAGCGTGGTAGAAAAAAAGTGTACTTATTTTTATCTTTTCTGCGAAGTCCCACCTCCTCCGATTTTCTCACACGGACGTGCGTAATGCTCCCCCCTTTCCAATAAACGACCACAAATTTTAGAAGCAATGTGATGGGTAAGTCTCGTTAAACATCACCCACCAAAAACAGATTGATCATTCATTTCTATCATTTTTTTTTTACGAAAATGCGGCTGAAGTCACGAATTCAATTTATCTTCGCCCATCAACAGAATTGGGTCTCTCTTGTTTGATTCGATTTTTATGACTCGCTTAGGCGTGTGTAAGAAATGCAAGGATTCGCAACATGAATAATGGTATTGTCATGCCGAGTTCGAATACCGTCAAATCTACGTAATTTTTTTTTTACCATTTTCGTAATGCTAGACAGAATTCGACAGCTTCGTGTACTTCTGTCGAGATCCTGTGCGTAACAAACCACTGTGAACTGTGAAAAGTGAAGCTCGTTTGATGCTCTCGAGGTACAACCCTCTATCTATGGCTTAGAGTGCGACCCCTGAAGACACAGTTATACACCAACATTACCTTGTCTGATCGTCGAGTGAAATATATTGAACCATTTGGCTATTGTACTATGATCAGCGTCACCTTCATATTTCGCACAACAACTGTGTTTGGTTATATGCGAGACATTTGAACGCGTACCATATACGTTTCTGGATAAGACTACGAATTCCAAAGTTCGACAAGACGCACCTGAAGAAGGTTGGAGATCAGATAGCTCGAAGAGTTGTGACAATAACATACAAGATGAGAGCAATAGTCCGAAGAATTCAAATAATAAATAAGACTACGTACGCATTCATCTGAATAGTGTAGCAAGATAAGAGCCAGGTGTGTAAAAAGTCAAATTAGTACGTTAAATTTCCACGTAATGTTAAAAATTGGAACTATCCAAATAGAAGTCGAGTAAGGCTACGTGTCCCGGCAGTGACAACAAGGGCACAGAAAGCGAGTAATCGGAGGATGCAAATGGGTAGAAAGGATCAGTCTCTATTGTCTTAACAATCAAAGAGGGCAGTTGGGCTTTTGGATAACTGCTTGGAGGGGGGTTTGGGTTGTTTATGTGTGTACATATCTACTCTAAGCGCCCTATACAATTTTGCAAGCTCAATTGCATTTGTTTATGTTTCTTGTTTTAATAACTTTCGCGAATGCGGTTATTGAGAAGAAGAAGAAGAAGAAGAAGAAGAAGAAGAAGAAGAAGAAGAAGAAGAAGAAGAAGAAGAAGAAGAAGGTGGTGGAAGAAAATTAACAGAGAAGAAAAAAGGAAGAAGGAAAACAGGAATTCACGAAAAGAAGTAGAAAAAAGAAGACAAAATATAAATTCAGAAAGAAGAAGAATAAAAGGAAGACGAAAAGGGTAACAAAAGACAGAAGAGATGGAAACTTTGACAACCTGATTCTGACGACAAAGTGAAATATTTTCATTTTATACGCAGTTTCATAAGGCATTTTGCCTATTTTTTTTAATTCAAATTCTTAAAAAATGTTTTCAAAATAACATTTTCCATTTTGATACACGTTTAGAGGCTATATAAAGAAGATGTTTCTAAATCGTTCAAATAGTATCGACGGACGCTTCGATAATACCAAGAACAAATGACCACACTAATTACAAAAATAAAGAAAGGTAACACCTTTACTTTTATCCCAAAACACTTTCGATCTCTGAAGATGGATATGTGATCCGAAAAAGTTCAGATAAATGTCAAGAAAAATTGAATGATTTCTTATATAAAATATTTGCATCTTGTACGTTGTTTCCGAAGATATTTGACCTATTTTGTAAATGTATACATATAGTTATATATATATATATATATATATATATATATATATATATATATATATATATATATATATATTATGTATTTTTTTTATTGGTGAGTAGCGTTTGTTACTTTGCTTACTGCTATTTCGATTGTTCTCTTCTGAAGTGATACCTATTAATGCAGAAAATATCATTATTAGTCGCCCATAACTTTATAGGACGTATTTTTCGTTGATATGTATATATTTATTCATTTTATACGCACATAAATGTAATCTATTAACACGTGTTTCTGGCTCACAGCCGTCATCAGAATAGCAAACTTAGACAAACATCGAACATTTGATATTGATGTCTATAGTCTGGCGTTTTACCTCCGGACAATGACGCCTTGCCTAAAAATATGTGCGGTTTTTATCACTTAAATATTTAATGTTTTAATGTAATTGGTTTTATTGGTAATATTTAGTATAGTTTTTCATATATATATATATATATATATATATATATATATATATATATATATATATATATATGTATATATATATATATATTATTTCGTTGTACATGATAAAATTCTAAACTAATGGTTCAATCGTTATGAATTTACATCAAATTTTGAGTTATATCAAATAATAAATTTATAAAAAGGATCGGTACACGAGCGTGAACGTCAATAAAATGTATGGGCATAATAGCATCCTACACTATTGAAATTATAATTATAGATTATGGAATCTGTATTCTAGGTTACAGGGTGAGTAAAGTATGTACATTATTTCGTGTTTTTTTTTTGTAAGCTTTACCATTTAAGGGTGATGTCACCCAAACCGTACCATTCTCTAAAATAATGAAATGCATTAAAATTTCATGCTACAATAATATCGATTAAAACTTCAAAGGTGGACACCCAGAACATTAGGTGATACGACGCTACAAATCACAACAGGTGCAATTGAGCAGGAAACATAATTTAGTCATAAATTTTACTACCGAAGAAAACAAGACTGTAAACAATAAAATAAAAAAAAAACGAATAATTTTGTTAAAGAATTAGTAAAACCTAATTGTGTTAGAGATTTTAATGACGTAAGTCAACGGACAATGATATATTTTTATGAAGATTTGCTAAACAAATGAAATTCAAAGGTAGATTGACACAAACAATATCCAAATTCCGACCAAAATTATTTGTTGGGTTAGAAAAAATGAAAATGCACAGAATGTGTGTGACGTAGCAACATAGATAAATAAACAGACGCAGAAATAGGCCTACACATAAGCATACGCGAATATTTTAGTAGCAGACAGACTATTAAAACAAGACCAGCTGACAATTGAACTTTGTTGCTATGTTTCTAGATTATAAATAAACAACGAAAAACTATAACAATCATATTTTGTTTGTGTCTATTGATCATAAAAAAATCAGGACAACGGATTGTACGTGTTTTCTTTAATGTCTTGTATCAACTAACGAAAGCGACTTACCAAGAACTACAGAAAGAATGAACAGAGCGTACGTCGCGTACTGAACAAACAAACCGATAACGTTACAACAGTCTATCCGGTTAAAAGTCTGTGTTACACGGGTATCTTCCACAACTTGAACTGCTACGGTACCGTTATTTACATACAGCATATAGTGACTTGATGTTGTAGGAAAAATATGTTGGTTGTTTTTTATACTAATAGTTCATTACTAAGTAAGGCAAAAATACACTCCAGGGTAACGGTTAATGAGATATTCAATTGGATGATAGAATATTAGAATGACATTATTGAGAACTATCATTAATTCATAGAATGACAGATATTTGTTGACATTGGCATGTAAAACGACTATATAAGGGAACACTTCCGCGGCATGTACCATACTGGTAGGAATTTATTGGAAAGAAACTTTGTTCATGGAAGTGTTTGCAGTGTTGGTAGAGAGGCGAGTTCTTGCTGCGAAGGGTCTTTTGGGGGGAGGGGGCACAAGTTATTATCTTTCGCTAGATTGCGAATAAATGTTGTATTTTGCCTAGGACCACACCTGCACAGATGTGACAACAGCACTCCATCTTGAGCCGAATCTGACTCTTATATATGTAAAAAATTGCATCAGGAGTCAGATTGCGCGGTAGAATGATCCAACGATATTTCCAACGATGTTAGTCTCGTTGTTTTGTCTTACGACATATAAACATGTCGGGTTATCTAATGCTGAATACAGCCATATTGGTAAAGGTGTTTATGTTTCAAGTTCTTTATATCTTCAAATATTTATTTATAGTGTTTAGTTTGGTTGTTTTGTTTTACGCCATATATACCCTTTTTGGGTTATTTAATGCGGAATCCGGTCATTTTGGTAAACGTTTTATGCTTAAAGTTATTTGGTTGTTTGTATAGGAAATTGTTGTTTTTTCATTGGCTTTGCAGAACATAATTGAGTTTAGCAAAACGAAAAGGAAAAAACAATAACATCAATGTTTGGTGCATTTTTACCAGGAAGCCTGTATCTTCAGACAGCCTGATCTAGCACCAGAAACTAGTTTAGTAACGGATTTGATTAAAGTCTTCAATTTCAGATCCGCAAGAGATTATAATGCCCAGAAATTGACAAAAATGGCATCTTAAAATATTATCTAAAATTAACTCAATAAGCTTTTCCTCATAATTCACCAAAATATGAGATTAATCTGTATTTATGTTTTTTTTTTACTTTTGTTCAGCACAAACAAATACTATTGTCACTGAAAGCGTAAAAGGTTACAATAATAGGAGGCGGATTTATAGGGGCAATCTGAGTGTGGGTTTTTGGAGCAAGATCTTTGTTCACATTACATTTAAATTTCTTCATAGTGGACCGTCGGGGAAACAAGGAAGCAAGCAGGGAATTCCCAATGCAAGCGGTCCGAGGAAAAAAAAAACTATCAGAGTATTAAAATCTTCCGGCATCTAGGTACCTCTACAGTCGAGAGGTGGGATTTTGCTGCAAGTCGGGAAGGTCGGTGTATTTTTGTTTAGAGTGTACAAAGGCAGTACGTTGATTCTGTGGGAATACTTGTAGAACAAGCACAGTGATACACCAGGGCTGGAGCGTAACAGAGAGGGTGGATGCTATGAGGTTAGAAAATCTGTGTGTAGCCTGTCTAAAGAAACGAGCACTGGTGGCCCCAGAAATTTATCGTTTTGTCTCCTAGGAGAACAGAAATATTCCCCCAAAAATGGCAATTGTACTTTTTCATAAATATTAGTTTATTTTCTGTCAAAAGTTGCAATCAATGATTGTTTCACTCGTTCAAGTATTGGTAAACTTATGAAAACAGAGATTCGCACTCCAGGGATGATGAAATGCATCCCAAATGGGGAAAATGTGCCATTTTTGGCCTTTCTATGAAATTCCTGTCATCGTTTTTGTTTTTCACAAAATCAACAAAATTCTTTGATGAATCGTTGTTTTTCTGATCCAATGACTTTTGACCCAAGGAAAATTGTAGTTTGACCCTTCTTTATTTCTTCTTATTATTATTCTTCTTCTTCTTCTTCTTTATTTCTTCTTCTTCTTCTTCTTCTTCTTTTTCTTCGTCTACTTCTTCTGCTTCTTCTTCTTTTTCTTTTCCTAACCCTCTATATTCTTCTTCTCGTTTGCCTCTTCTTTATCTTCTTAATTTACCCCTTCTTCATTCCACCCTTCTTCTTTGCCTTATTCTTTATACCACTCTCCCTTTCTTCTTCTTTTTCTTTCTCTTC
>OY744532.1:37866905-37906905 GCA_963556195.1 Sepiola atlantica | reverse complement strand
TGAGTTTAACTTTTATTTTGTGGAAGTTATTCAAATTCAAGTTATTCAAATTTAAAGATAGGACCCTTATTTTGGCCCACCCTGTATATATATATATATATATATATATATATATATATATATATATATATATATATATATATAATATATATGTTTTTGAATATATTTTTATTTTGACATGTATGCATAGATTTTCTCTATTTCTCGCACACATAAATACGTATTCATTCTTACAAATCTTGTACAGTAGTAATGCACTAACGCTTAGTTTCTAACTCGACACTGCAAATTGCCGGATAGTCAAAAATACCAATGTCGGACTTTTGTCAGTTGAAAGGCTACGAATCTTAGAAGTGAATAAACACGCAAATAAAAGCATATGCGTGTGTTAGTAGGGGGGGGGCTATTGCCCACAAATATATCTTGTGAAAAAAAGAAAGGGCACTCATATATATATATATATATATATATATATATATATATATATATATATATATATATTAATAATGGAGTTTATGTATCTGTCTGTCTGTCTGTCTAAAGCCGAAACTCCAGTATGACTATTTTACTGAAACTAATCTTTTTGAAAATTCTTTATATACTGTCATCAAAAGTCGTTCAGACACCAGATGGGTGTTGCCATTAACATAAGTCATTCCTTTAAACCTTCAATTAAATTCATATTTACAAATATACACTTATAACTGCTATTATCCAATTTACATATGTATTTAGAATATTTTCTGATAAGGTTATATTAATAAACATTATTCATACAATTAATTAAAGCCATTTTCATCATAACCGGCGTGTTTTCTAAACCATTTCAACGCGAGTACTGTTAAAATTGCAAAGTCATTAGCTGTTTAATAAGTGGTGTCCTCCCTCCCTCCGGTAATTAAATATGGCGATCTGATTAAGCAGCCGATTAGCTGTTTAATCAGTGGTGTCTTCTCTCCCTCCGGTAATTAAATATGGCGATCTGATTAAGCAGCCGACGTTAATGTGGGACGTTAAATATTTAAACAACAACGCTCGCAAACACCGTGCTCAGTTTTCCATTTTTAAAACCGTCCTAAGTTTGTTTATTCTTAGCCATTATGTTTTAAAACACAAATTTCTTAAATCAAATTGTTTAATTAAAATAATAATTGATTTAAAAATTACTATATAAAAACGCGCGTGCGCGCACGCACACACGCACACGCACACACACACACACACACAGTTCAGGTAAACTTTTTCTTTCCGAGAATTAAAAAACTTTTCGTGTTTACTGTATTTGATTTCTTAATACTTTCATATCCAATATTATCATTTTTTCACGACCTCAACAGAATGTATGATTCCATGTTTTATTTATTAAAAAAAAGATGTGATTTTTTTTTCTTTAATATCAACAAAATAAACTAACACATTGTACTGGAAAACTATACAACTGATTGTAGAATCAAATTGTTTAATTAAAAAAAGGTCATTAAACAAACACCCCCCACACACACACACTGTGTTCACTGTATTTGATCTTTTGGTGCTTTTTCATTTTAGGACCCACGCTAACTTTGACCCCATCGTTACAGTTAGGGTTAGGTTTTTTTTTTCCTTTTTAATTAAAAATATTTACATGTATAGGGGGGAGGATAAAAAAATTGGGGGAAGGCGGTCAAAAAAAATTTTTTTTTTTTTCTTAACTAAAAAATATTTCTATGACTGGTAATATAAAAAAATTGAGGGGGGTACAAAAAATCTTTTTTCTTTCTTTTTAAACTACAAGTCTTTCTATTTATGGGCGAGTATACAACAAAAATCGGGGTAGGATCGAAATTTTTTTCCTTTATTTTCAACTAAAAATAAGCTTGGTCATAAACACAGAAAATCAATGTCTAACCACCACATAAATATGACTGGGGCTCCATTGGCTTACGCGTGAGCCTTCATTTCTGATGCGGCAGCCTAGCAAAAATATGCGACCGGAGTGAGCATATATTTGCTAGTATATATAATGTATGGGTATGTTCCTCTGTTTGGCAGTGTGATCGGGCAATAAATATATGGAGACGATGTAATAATGTACGTACTGCATAGATTGCATGTAAATTTTGTAATTTGAAACGGTTTTTGAAACCAGTAAAATGCAGAGACTTTAAATAAAATAAACATATTATTAATTTAAAATACTTGTAACGTGCGACTAGGGCACACACACAACTTGAGAACATTATTACATTGTGGTAATGTCCGTTCTTGGGTGTTTATACTTGGTGCATCTCGGCCTTACGTCATATACCCTCCGTTAAAGTCAAAATTCCCTGTAAATCTTACACCTATCACAGTAGCATCGTACTTGTTTGGGTCGAACAAAAATAGTAAAGTATATATATATATATATATATATATATTTATTTTATTTTTATTTTTATTTTTATCTTTGTTCGACCTCAGTTATTTCTGCTGAGGAGTAAGATGCTACTGTGATAGGTGTAAGATTTATAGGGGCAACCTGGTAGGGAGTTTAGCAGATAAATGCTTGTTTACGTTACATTTAAGCAAACAAGCTGGATATTTTTTTTTACTGTATAGCTTTTGAAAAAAAATGTAATCAGATTTACAATTTTTTTATATATATAATTTATATATATATATAATTTATATATATAATTATATATATATATATATATATATATATATATATGAATATATATATATAGTGTGTGTGTGCACGCATGCGTGTGTTATGAGTGTTCGTATTTGTGTGTGACTGTGTACGACAATATCTTCCTTCAGATTGAACTAGAAAATGACGTGGGAGAGGGTGATTCTTTGGACAAGATTTCTCTTCACGCAATTACTTTCTCCAAAATGAGTGCTGACATTCACATTAAGAAAATGATGTGTACGCATAAAGAACAGAAATAACGGGAGAATCCTTTAACTTTCAATGGTGTTGCTGCAAGATACACACTCATCGTGTCCCGGGGGTTCGAATCGTGCAACCGGCTGAGCAGTTATCTTCCACACTGATGATTCGATTAGGATAAAGCGTCTACGTATATGGATACAATTAAAAAATATTTGTTATTACACATTATTTATAGCCCTCTTTCTAATGGGGACCTTTAAGAGAAATGAAATAAGCCGTATGCGAAATTCCTGTCTACGTGATTTGCCAAGGAAATACCGAATAACAAGAATTACTACGTGGGTCTTACCTCCCTAGATTTTAAAACCAGATATTATGACTTCAAAAGCACATTTAAAAACAGGACAACGAATTAAAACAGCACTTGCAAATTACTATTGGGAGCTCAAAGAAAATGGACGCTCACCAATTATTCAATGGAAAATAATACGACAGGCCAGTAAATGTAGAAATTTAGACGACGCGTGTATATATAAATATTTCCATGTATAATATAAATATTTCCATGTATCCCCTTATATATATAATTAGGGAAATAATAATCCAACGCGATGGAAAGTGAAAAAAAAACGAGAAATATTAAAATATTTATGAACGTTCCTTCTGTATCTCAAGTGTTTCTCACGATGACTAATTTGAAGAAAAACATGGAAGTCAATATTTGAAAATACGTGGTTCGTCTGTTAGATGAAAAGGGTGCTTTTGTTTATTTTTTTGAACGAATCATAGACGTTAGAAGTCAAAAGGTGCGGGGCGTCTATGAAGTGGAATAAGTGATTTTTTATATTTAAAATCGATGTTATGTACAACATTTTTTCACTTCACAGGCGCACCACGTATTTTGAAATATTGAATTTGATGTTTTTCTCTGAATCACTCATCTTGAGAAATTCTTAGAAAAAAAAACTGTTTATGAATATATAAAATTGTTCGGTTTTCACTTTTCAATTCTCTCTCTCTCTCTCTCTCTCTCATATATATATATATATATACATATATATATATATATATATATATATATATATACATTTTTATTTATACAAACAATGTGTGTATAAATAAAAATAAACAAAAATTATACTAAAGAACACCTCTACTTGTTGTTGAGCACTTTTTATAAACACTGGAGTGTACACGGATTTACATCTACAAAAACTAATATAATACATGTACTATATATATATATATATATATATATATATATATATATATATATATATATATATATATATATATATAATGTATTAATAGATATATAGTTGTGTAGTTTAGAATTCGTAAAACAAGAGGGTCAATAACTTTTCTTAGAACATTATATATGTATTATTTTTGTCACTGTATGACATGACTGTATGAATAGCGTCGTTATGATCAATCACTAGAAATGAGAAGAAAGACGAAGTGAAGAAGCTGCCTCTGTCAACCCATTACTTCTGTCATTTATCTGAATACAATTTCTAGTTAATTACATTATGTTCATATTATTGCTTTCGGTTTTTAAACCACAGGTCTGGTGAGGTTTTGAAAGGCCAACACACCAGAAGACGCGCACTATGTCGTACAAAAAATGCCTTAGCAACTCCGTCGGTATTTCCCGGTATGGGAGCCTCTGGCGATTAGTAATAACCTAACCTATTCTCAAAGAGAAGGTAAGGTTTGGGAAGATGAAGCTCCAAGGACTATAGAGAACCCTACCTCAGCCTAACAGCAACAAAGCCACTGTCGGACTGATTGTCAGGACGTATACTTTGACTCGTATAATTCCTGTTGACCGTTACTGGTTTTTAATTAGTTATTTAATAACTATTTGATATTTTTCAGTATACACATATTCGAATGTTAAGTAAAAACGAATGTGACGAATAAATATAATGGCTATTTTGTTGATTTAAAGTGCAAAGGTTAAGTTAAAAACACAATATATTTCTCCCGTGTAACGCCGACTATGTTCATCAATATCTGCATATTTGTCCTTATCAATTGGTCTTCTTATTCAGTTGACCACCTGACCCCCGTACGATATTCAAAGTTTGGCGCATCCATACGCCGGACTCTGCGATTCAATTTCTCTTGTCCTTCGAGATTACAACTTGCTAATCTGAAAAGAGATGTAATCCTTAACACCCCCTCCACCACCCAAAAATCAAATATTTTCTTTCTTTGTGTCTTCAAATCCCATCGAATTATTCTGATTTCTTTTTTTTATTCGATCTTAAGAAGCTTGTCACTATTCGAGACAAAACATAATCCGATCACAATTTTATTGAAAATAATCAGAAAATCCGTCGGAATTTACACACACATATATATATATAAATATTAGGTAAGTTGAGATCGACAAAATGAGAACATTGTTTATATCGGTTCCCAGAATGCAAACACCACGATTATTTGGCGTACGACCGTTTCCAAAAGAATTTAGAAATTTTTTTATATACTTTTGATGACTCCAAACCATCACTTCATAAGCGCTCTTTAAAATATCACATACAAGTCATTTCAGAAAAAACATCAAATGTCTCTTTATATGAAAACGCAACAACAACATATATCCAAAAATATATTAGACATAACCTCCTATTAAGCAAGTATTTGTTCCTCGATCAGTAAGTTATAAATATTAAAAATATATAAGAAACAGCAAATAAGATTTTAAAATATTAAAAATACAAAATAAACCGAGAATAAAATAAAATAAAATAAAATAAAAATAACAATAAGGTAAAATTAAGAAGCACAAAAGAGATGAAAAGATTATTAATAATAATTACCGAGATTAAAATAATATATATATATATGTATATTTTAATATATATATATGTATATTTTAACATATATATATATATGTATATTTTAATATATATATATATATATATTATATTTTAACATAAATATATATACGTATATTTTAATATATATATATATATATGTATATTCTAACATATATATATGTATATTTTAGTATATATATATATGTATAATTTAATATATTTATATATATATATATGTGTATATTTTAATATATATATGTATATTTTAATATATATATATATATATATGAATATTTTAATATATATATATATATGTATATTTAAATATATATATATATGCGTATACTTTAATATATATATGTATATATATGCAAATATTTATTTTAATATATATATATATATGAATATATCTATTTTAATATATATATGAATATATCTATTTTAATATATATATATATATGCATATATCTATTTTAATATATATATGCATATATCTATTTTAATATATATATGCATATATCTATTTTAATATATATATGCATATGTATATTTTAATATATATATATATATGCATATGTATATTTTAATATATGTATATATATATATATATATCAATATATCTATTTTAATATATATATGCATATATCTATTTTCATATATATATATATATATATATATATATATATATACATATATCTATTTTAATATATATATGCATATATCTATTTTAATATATATGTATATATGTATGTATATATCTATTTTAATATATATATGTATATATCTGTTTTAATATATATATGTATATATCTGTTTTAATATATATATATATATATACATGTGTATATATCTATTTTAATATATATCTATATATATATATATGTGTATATATCTATTTTAATATATATCTATATATATATGTGTATGTATATATATATATATATATATATATATGTGTATATATCTATTTTAATATATATCTATATATATATATATATATATGTATGTGTGTATATATCTATTTTAATATATATATGTATATATCTATTTTAATATATATATATACATGTATATATCTATTTTGATATATATATATATGTGTGTGTGTATCTATTTTAATATATGTGTGTGTATATCTATTTTGATATATATATATATGTGTGTGTGTATCTATTTTAATATATGTGTGTGTGAATCTATTTTAATATATATGTGTGTGTATCTATTTTAATATATATGTGTATATATCTATTTCAATATATATATATATATGTATTTTAATGTATATATATATATATATTAATATATATATACATATATACATAGCTATTTTATACATATATATATATATATATATATATATATATATATATATATATATATATATATATATATATCTTGTAATGAATTATATACGGCTAAACACATAACAACACTTTCCGTGCCGAAATCATTTTAGGAAAGTTTTTAATGCCGAAATTAAGTAGCGACGCTAATTTTAACAATAAAAGAAAGAAAAAACACAGAATTTACAATAAAATAAATATAAGATTACAGTTATTTTTTTAAATAATTTTATTTTTTAGTAAATAATAAATAATAAAAGCTAAACGAATACATGTAATTTAAAAAAGAATAATTGAAAAAAACGAAAATGGTTTAAAAAAACGAAATAATTTACGTCATCAAACTGATGGCGTAAATAATTTCGGGAATCTAACTAGTAGATTATGTGATTGAAACAGGATTATTTGTCTTGATAAGAAACGTTATTAAGGTTATGAATAAATGTAAAAATAAATAAATAAGTTGTAAAAATAAATGTAAAAATAAGATTTTGCCTCCTCTTTAAGAAAATATTAAAAGATAGACCCTCTAATTTCCTTCCATTCTTTGTTAAAATAAAAAGTCGACGATTGAAAAAAAAAATGAATGCAAATATGTTTTACGTTCTTAGACAGAAATTGAACTCAGAATTGCTCTCTTATCAATTTTGCCACCGCTCCAGTGTTATTAACATACAGATTTTAAAGCATGCGATGGAAACGTTATTGTAAAAGTAGGTCAAATAATGCTCCTTTAAAGGTAATCGCTTCTCAAACAGGGTTAGGGTATTAGTAGTAAAAGTTTAAAAAAAAACAAAACTTTAATTAGATTTCTTCCAAATATTTTCACGGTGCCTTTCGTGGCAGGAAGAGGACTTGAGTCTCTGGGAAGATTAGCTCTTTTAAATCCTTCTATAATATTAATAATCAAAACAAAACCAGTTGGTTGGATTAAATATGGAATTCGATTAAATTGATCAGAAATAGTTCTTTTGTTTTTAATAACACAGACTAATGTTTGCCAAAACTAAATGATTGAACAGTTTTAAGTATTTACCTTTGTATTGACAAAGCTATTTAAGTGTGTTTAATTTTGATTATCAGGATAACTGTTGTCATTTTCTGGTGCATCTTGTCAAAAAAATGTTATTCTTAATCTCGCCAGCACTAAGGTTAGGCCTTTAACCACATCGAACTGATTCTTACGTGGCCCTTCTATCCATTACGCCACAGTCCATTGCGGACAATTCTAGCACGAATTTTATGAGTGTTTAACCTATTCTTGTTTTAGGTGTGTAAGCTTACGACTTATCATTATATATTACTACTTATTACTATATATTACTACACACACAAACACACACACGCACACACACACCACACACACACACACACACACACACACACATATATATATATATATATAAATATAAATATTGTGTGTGTATTTAGGCAGCATTTTCTCACGCATGCATACATTGTTAAAAATAACAGAATACGTCTTTTTAATTATACCTTTTTTTATTTTTTCATTTTTTCTGATTGGCCTTTTTTGTATTAAAATATAAAAAAATAATAAATGTTCCATAGGTTTCACGAACGTTTTCAATTATTCGTGAGGATGATTCGACGAAGAATCGAAAACGTTCGTGAAACCTATCGAACATTTTTAAAAATAATTTTAATACAAAATAAACCATCAGAATAAAAAATAAATAAAAAGGTATAATAAAACAGACGGATTTTGTTAATGTTAACAATGTATGCATATATATATATATATATATATATATATATATATATATATATATATATATATATATATATATATGAGAGTAATAAGAAATAATATATAGTAATAAGTAGTAAGACTACACATCTAAAACAAAAATAGTTTTAAGGTTCTTAAAATGAAAACTAGAATTTTTTGCAAGGACCTGTTGTATAACGGATATGAGTGCTAAGTATAATCAGTTCTAAGTGAGTCTTCTTGGGGGTTGGATTCAATTCTCAGTGCGGGCGACACTAAGAATACAGTTACGAATTACTTAAGACTTCTACCCGGTCATGGTTGACGGGACGAGAGCAATCTACCCCGTAGAGTAAATAAAGTTTTTCTGTTTGAAATTCCGTAGTTCGACAGAAAGGTTCCCGAGTTCGACAAGATGTATTTGAAAAAGGTCGGAGGTTACATCAGTCGAAATGTTGTAGAAATAACATCCAAGATGCATACAGTCGTCCGAATAATCCAAATAATATAAATTATCAATCCTCATCTAAAAAAATTCCGAAACATAAAACTATTAAAGTCAAAGAAATAGAGGAAAAATTGCTCTATTTGACATATTATGGGAAATGTACTTTACGTATTATAAAGTTTGCTGTGTTTTTTCCCCTTTTTTCCGGTATATGAACCCCTTTTAATTGTTATATGCCGAAATACAATACTTATTGTAACCGATTTATTGTAGAGGCTTAGTTGAACAAAAGTTGCGATTTTATTCATGGTTGTATGGAAATAAGAGATGCATACCTTTACAAATAGGATCTGAAATCGGCATGGTCGATTCCATAGTCTGCGATGGTATCTGCTAAGCCAATAACGCTCACAGCTTGTATGAGAATAAACAAAAACTAAAGCAAAACTATAAACGCGTACTTACATCCGCTCCACGTCGATTTCTTTTGTTGTCTTGTTCGGTTTCTAAATTGGCGACTATTTTTCAAAGAATTTGAATATTTCGGCTTTCGTGTCTGCGAATCCGAAGATTTTGGTTTCCACCAGGGCCGAGCGGTTTTTTTCCTCCCATTATCTCCACTTTCCATCGAAGACTTTGGAATATTTGACCTGTGACCTTCATCAGGTGACTCCCGTTGCGGTGATCTGGTCGCACTTGCTTCTTTGTTTCTCAGAGGCGGATGCTTCGTTTTGGCACCAACTGTTTTCGGAACAGATACCCCAGTACAGTCTGCTTGGTTGGGCCAGTCACATGTCTGGGTTCGGGTGTTAAAATGTAGGCCGGCCGGGCAGAAGAATTCATACCGTTTGCCACCTGTACAACGCACGAAAAGGGCCGGGTCTTCCGGGTGGCATCTATATTTCGGGTCGTCTTCGCAAGTTAAGAACAACGAACGGGTCGCAGCACACATAGCGTTCACAGCGACAACTATGACGATGGCATACAAGGACAAATCTCGCTGTGAAAACATTTTTTCCTTGAACAGAGTCGCGTCTGGAAAGTTAGTTTGGAAATTTTGACGTAAATAACGTGGAAAGAAAACGTCGAAGGGAAAAAAGCAGAGAAAGGGAATTAAATGCTAACAGTGTTACGAAAAGCGTTCAAGTCCCGGAAGCGGTTCGCTAACTCGATTGACATTTGGTAGGTGTATATATATAGGGGTTCCATATATATATATATATATATATATATATATATATATATATATATATATATATATATATATATATATATATATATAGGGGGGTTCTGTGACGTCATATCAGCATTTCAGTTTGTTGTACAATCGCAAACATTTGAACATATAGATATCGAAAGAAAAAAGGAATAAATAGTGTAGTACAAACACAAGCGCATGGGCAGGGGCTCCGTTTATGTACTATCGGACGGACGTGACTCGACTGAAAATAAACAAAACGGCTAGAAAAACAATAGAGTTCTATTTTATAGAAGTACAAACAAATACAACAAAAGAACACAATTTTTTCTTTGCATATTTGGTTCAATGTGTCGTTTTTACGGCCTATCAGCCCTTTTACCTACTTCTTTGGACATAATCGATCTATTTATTTTCTCCGTACAAACGTATGTTACTTTTTCATTTGATCCAGATTACAGTGTTTATCTTTTAATAAAACTGTTGTTCTAGCCTTTTAAATATGCTAAGACTTGACTTTTGTACTCGAACTTTTGACAATGATCAAAGTGTTATATCTGTTGGGAAGGATGCTACAGCCCTTAGACCCGTACAATCTTGGCCTTCGAGCCTTGATTCCGGTTGTCTTAAGGTATGTCCTGTGCAGTTCTAGGAATTCCACACTCCCAGGCTTTGAGAATAGATTAGTTGATTGCTAATCGCGTGAGGCGCACCTACCGAGGAATGCCGACGATGCTGCGCAGGCATTTGTTGTAGACCAGAGAGCTCTTATTCAACGGCGTTGGCTGTTCAATCGAACTTTCCGACCTTGTGTCACATCCTACTGCTGTTACAAAATACATGACTAGATCTAATTTCTATCCCTCTGTCTCTGTCTCTCTTTCTCTCTCTCTCTCTCTAATATATATATATATATATATATATATATATATATATATATATATATATAGTTATATATATATATACATACGTATATATGTAGGTATATATATATGCATACATATATATGTAGGTATATATATATATGCATACATATATATGTAGGTATATATATATATGCATACATATATATGTAGGTATATATATATACATATATATGTAGGTATATATATACATATATATATATACATACATATATATATACATATATATACATATATATGTAGGTATATATATACATACATATATATACATATATATATACATATATATATGCATATATATACATATATATACACACATGTATATATACATACATATATATACATATATATATACATATATATATACATATATATATATACATACATATATACATATATATATACATATATATGTATATATACATACATATATATGTATATATACATATATATGTATATATACATATATATGTATGTATACATATATATGTATATATACATACATATGTATGTATACATACATATGTATATATACATATATATATGTATATATACATATATATACCTATATATATATAAATACATATATATATATAAATACATATATATATATATATAAATACATATATATATATATATAAATACATATATATATATGCATACATATATATATATATATATATATATATATATATATATATATATATATACGTACATACATATATATGCATAAATATATATATTAATATATATGCATATATATACATATTAATATATACGCATATATGTACATATATATTTATACATATACATATATATACACGCATATATATACATATACATATATATACACGCATATATATACATATGAATACATGCATATATATACATATATATATATATATATATATATATATATATATATATATATATATATATTTCGGCAGCAAGTCATATTATACATGCGTCGTTGAAGACCACAGACATTTCTTTCTTCGCTATCCTTCTGGTTAATTTCTCGTCGCGGCGAGCGATTCCTCGGTTTCCGGTGTTAATTAGTGGAGTATGGCATCTAACGTTGTATCGTGCGCCATTCCGCGAGCGCTTTCGGTCGCATCCCGTCTCCAGGAGGTTGTGTCTGATTATTAGTAAAACGCCGTATTCATAGTTTTAGTATTAGTTATATATCAATTAATTTACATGTATATATATATATATATATATATATAGCTTTATTCGTTTATTTATTTATTTATTTATTTCATTGGATTTTATTTTTTTCATATCTATTATTATTATTATAATTGTTGTTGTTGTGTATTAATTGTTAAAGACTGATAAGGCGTTAGTACCGGTGGTGAATGCTATTTTATCAATTGTGGGTTGTAATTTTTTTATGTGTAGGACTTAGAAGATTTTTAGTCTATTATAGTGCAGTTGTTTTTATATATGATTTTAGTGTTAGTTGTTAATATTTGTCCTAATTCGGTTGATGTTATGCTTTTTTACGTGTGGTAATGTGTCGCTGGATGGCACTAGTATCATTTAAGTGATGCATAAGGTGTCGGGTGAGGGTTGTACTTGTACCACGATACAACGTTAGGTGCCGCACTCCACCAATTAACACCGGAAAGCCGACGAATCGCTCGCTGCGTCGAGAAATTAACCAGAAGGATAGCGAAGAAAGAAAACTCCGTGGTCTTCAACGACGCATGTATAATATATTTATATATATATATATATATATATATATATATATATATATGTATTTTTATGTAATTGATTTTATTGGTGATAGCGGCGTTCGTTGTTTTTGCTTACTACTACTATTTCGCTTGTATCACATCCTTAGTGATTTAGATGTAGGAAATTTCATTATTAGTCGCCCTTAAACTTTATAGGATGTATTTTTCGTTAATATATATATATATATATATATATATATATATATATATATATATATATATATATATATATATAACAATTTTAAACGTACATAAAAGTAATATATAGACACCAATTTCTGGCTCACAGCCGTAATCAGTAGGCTAAGTTACACAAGGATCGAACCTTCGATATTGATGTCTATAGTCTAGCGTCTTACCAATGGACAACAACGCCTGGAAATATGTACGATTATTATCACCTAAATATTTAATGTATTTTTATGTAAGTGTTTTCATTGGTGATTGCAGCGTTCGTTGATTTTGCTTACTATTTATTATTTGGATTGCTTCACCTGAGTTATTAAGATGCAGAAAATTTCATTATTAGTCGCTTTTAACTTTATAGGATGTATTTTTCATTAATATATATATATATATATATATATGTTTATTAATTTTTTTACGTACATAAACGTAATCCATGGACACGAGTTTCTGGCTCACAGCCGTCATCAGCATGGCTAACTTAGACAAGGATCGAACTTTCAATATTGATCCATATATTATTTTTGTAAGGTCCCTGTGAAAGTAAACACTGTCCCTAACATCAACTTCTGTAGTTGGTCTACGTAAGCGGTTGAGTGCCTTAAAGTGCTCACTGTAGACATGGTTGGCATTACACTTACCATACTGTTTTTTAATCAAATCCATATCATCGAAGTGGATGCGTTCTTTGGTAAAGTGATCCCGATGATACAGGATCTCTCTGGTGGACAATCCAAGTGATTCAACCCTACTGTTCAACGCACAGTAAGTTATAGAAACTAAGATCGTATAGACCTGTCAACCTACTGAGTCCACCTTAAGAAGCTCTCGCTCGATGTCTTGAACGGTTTTCTAAGCGACAAGGTTGCTGTTAGGGTTTATTAGATTACCTGTCTCGATTGAGATATTGTGAGTTATCAGGAACTTGTCGTTGTCGTTCTCGAGTGGCGTGAAGCTTAGGGCGGAGTCTGTCCTTACGACCGCCTGTGGGTTGTTGGGGTCTGATAAGCAAGCAGACCTTCAGGATGGTATCTCGCAATGTCTCCCTTTGCTCATCTTGTACAGAGAATATAACAGTGTATTAACTGACATATACCCGTAGGACAAGAATCAGTCGTCTGTTTCTTTTGATCACATCGGCAGCAAACCTAAGCTCGAGCGCAGTTGGATGGTTATCATTGTACTGAGGCACAGCTACGAGTCGAACATTTCTCAGTGAATCACATTAGTCATATGCAGATACAATGTAATTCACAGTTTTTGTCCAAAGCATAGAACGATCTGCTCACCACCTGCTGCATTTGATTTTTGGTGGAATGTCCCAGCTTAATGTGTAGTGCCGTAATTAAAGCATGGAGATCACGTCGTGGGGCGACGATTGCATCCCGTTGTGGGAGAAGGGGATCATTCCGGCGAACAACCACAAGGCCGTCTTGAGCCAATGTGGCGGTCTGAAGATATATTTTCACGTCCATGATGTTGGTAAGTCGCTTTCAATGGCGAGTTTCTTGCATCAGGTGTGCCCGTGCTCACCTGAGGTTTGGGGATTCGTTTTTTATCTCTTTCCATGCAGGACGGCCTTGAGAATCCCCTGATGATCTCTGCATATGAAATTCTAAATACGGTGGCCTCCTCCTGCTCTCGAACGAAGGAGCAGAATTGGCATGTTGGGTGGCTGCATTCGAGAGCATTACGGCTATCAAAATCAGCAGCTATGTTTGCTCTTCCAGCGAGATGCTGGACGAAAGCCTGAACATGGAGACGGTGATAGGAACGAAGTCAATCTGGGATGGCTGAGAACTGGCCCCGGCAAAGCTTTTCATGGGCCTGAACACAGGGCTGGCTATCGGTGAGGACCGCGGTATGGTTTTATGACTATATCAGGTATGTGCCAAAATGTTTGATTGCTGCAGCAATAGCGAATGCTTCTACTTTACATGGTGCCAGGTCGGATGATGACCGTGTAACTCTGCAGAAAAATGGCCATAGAACAGTAGCTTTCCTACTCTGTCTTCATACATCAGAGCGCAAATGCTATGTAATTTGACAGATCCGTCAGTCACGATCGACAACCGGCCAGAAGTACGAGGTACGTGAATGATCATCGCCGATGTCACGTTCTTCTGAGCAGCGATAAACGTTTCTCGCATCTTGTGATTCTCTTACTGCTGTAGGTTAATCTAAGTGGAAACAGTTTGGGATGACACGGTTAAATACCTTATATGGTCCAATGAACGATCGTAGCCCCTCACTGTCCTGGGAGGTTGGCATGAGTTAGGTGCAGCGATTCTGTGAGACCCAGGTGACCAGGATCCCTCAGGCCATACTCATCAAAGGATAGATGTTTTTTTCGGGCAAATTATAATTTTGCCAGCCGATAATCTTTAGTTGGCCTGAGACAGAGTAGCAAAGACTCTGCGCCAAACAGAGGATAAGTCTTTAATGCTGTTTCCACCACAGTAAAGATCATCGGCATATTTTGCCACGTATGCCTCTACCAGGAGGTCGCCAAGTATTCAGCACATTAGTTCTTCCAGAGCAGTTTCCGAAACTGGCATGCCCATCGCACACTTGGTGTAGACACGTATGCCTCTGAAAGGGGTCAGAACGTCACAATATTTTATAGATTATTCTGCCATGGGAATTTAGTAATAGGCGCTAGTGAGGTCAGTCTTGATAACCCATTGCTACTGGCTTATCTTCCTCAGAGTAGAGTCAACGTTTAACATGGCAGACGGCTGGGGCTTTGACTATCAACTAACGCTGGAAAATGTAGTGATCAGGCGGTGGCCGCCACTAGGTTTGCCGACTAGGAATGGGGGATTTACATACTCCACCGCTACTCAACAACTTCGGGCTGGCAAACACACCAATGTGTTTAACTCATCGAACTTTAATTGTAGTTCTCTGAGTTTGGCATTGTTATATCGAGGGAGTCGGCCTCGGTGTTAGGGAAGTTGTGTAGGATCTATGTTAATTGTGGCTTCAAAGTTACCCGATGACTTGTTATACCCAGAATCCTCACCGAATACGTCAGAGAATTCAGTATTTAGTTGGAATCTCCATTTTTCTGAAGTGGGTTACATGTCATCCGGGTCAATGACCACGCGGTGAGCAATGCTCACTTGGTGTTTGGTAGAGGTTGGGTAGGAACTTACTCTGTCATAAGCTGTTGTTATCGAAATCAATGTGGAAACTACCTGACAATCAGGTTGTGATCTCCGTATCTGTTGTGGTTCATTAGTAGAGTTGGCAAGCCGCACCTTGCCTCCAACACTCATTGTAATCATGGTTTGTGGCGATCTGACTGACATTATGCAGCTGAATCCTAACGATGGTTCAATCGCAAACTCGTTGTTTTCAGTGTAAGGCATGGAGAGTTCTAAATACTCACCAGGCCAAATTGTAGTTTTTCGGTGTGGAGTATGCAAGACGTGAGCACGTCGGACCTGTCTTATGTCAGGTGGTGATGTAGTTGAGCTATACTTGATCCGGGTGTTGCCAATTTATATCTCAAACTTAGCAGGTCTAATTTACAGGTCGTTCCTGCGCATGAATGGAACACCGCCAAGTATCTCAGTATCAAGATCTTTGATCATTAATCCCTCAAAATGACACATTGCGCTCTCTCTCTCAAAAGTGAACCTGGTTTCTCAAACCACATTGAGTGGTGGGAGCCATCTGCTTGTCTGGCAGACTGGGAAAAGTTCATGATCTATCCGCTCAGGCGCTTGGCTGTGGAATTACGAATCATGTTCCCTGTAGCACCACTGTTCACAACGATCATCACCGGATGGTGATTTGAGAACATGTCGATGTAGGATGACTGTTCAGCTTTCACTCGCTTTCAGGAATAGGTGCATCTACTTAAGAAATGGTTTGTGTGTGACGTTTTTTGCCTGACTACACAGTTGGCAAGTCCTCGCGGCTGAGGTTTTCTAGCGTCACGATATTGTATAGTGAAAGCTCGATTCGCAGACGCCTCATTCTCTTAGCTTTTCGAGTAGTGAATCCAAGACTATGGTGAGTTCGGATTTGATTAACGCCAATATGCGTGACTTCAATTCCGTCCGATAACGTTGCTTGACTAGCTTAAAGAGGGCCAAGTAGAGTGGGCGTAACCATGTTTAGCTGAGCAGATTAAGGAAAAATCGTTCATTTTGGTAAGCAAGCATGAAACTTGGCACGATTGCTCACAATGGTCTACTCTTCCGAAAAAACTTTTGGGCCACACAAAAAATCCAAGATGGCCGCATTTTCAAGATGGCCGCCATTCTGAAATCCAACATTGCTAGTTTACAAAGTATCCAACCGATTTTCACAATTTTTGAGTCAAATTATATGTTTTAGGGGATGCGAAAGCAGTAAATGACACAAAAATAACCGATAAATGAGTCCTACAATCCACAAATGGTACATATATGAGATGAATTTAAGCAAATATTGTCAATTTTTGCCTTTTATTGCCATTAAACCGAATCATTGATTTGATATTCAATTCCCCAAGTGAGCTGAATGTATTAGTTATAAAAATTAATCCTTTCAGCTCATTCTTATAATATGTCATATGTAAGAGAGTGATTGTCATGACACAACCAGGGCATAACGGTAACATCACTGCTGTGAAACTCAGCATGGGGTCCAGTATCAACTGATTCCGGACACACTGTTCATGTTTCAGTGTCCCAAATGCTGTCTAATAAGCCCCATGGACAAAATAATGTTCAGTCTGTTAGATAGCCGCACCTGAATTGACAGGATATGCCAGCGCGGGAGAGCCGAGCCAAAGGTAACGGGGCTATAGTTACCTGGATGGTGTACAGATCGCACGGGACTTTAATGATACTGGATGAACGATCGGGCTAGGTGTAGGGAACCTACCTTTCTGAACCTAGTTGTATCCCATATCTGAATGTGTCAAAATATATTCGGTAACTGTGGTTATAGGTGGTTAAAGGATAAACCCTCGGCCTGAAGCCTATAACATTTACAGAATGTCTATTGAGAAGACGTCAAATGTGAAAACTGATTGGAGCACATGCTGCCTATGTCAGACAGATAAAACCGGAGAGGATCTCAGTAGTCGCATTCCAGGTCGCAGTAAATCAGATGGATATTCAATGCTGGCTACAAATATTCCTCTTTTTCAAGAACTCTGTCAGATGCCCATGATTATTAATCCTGCTAGGCTCGATGAAGGTGATGGTATTGAAGATACATTGCGGCAAAACAATGCTCTATACCATCAGAGTTGCCGTGCTTTGTTCAAAAATACCAAACTTGATCGGGCCAGGAAAAGGGCATCTGACGCTCAGGAACATACTGACAAGAGTTGTTCAAAGACTCGAAGAGTGAGTTTAAAGCCAGAACAATGTTTCATCTGCGACAAAGAATTTCTAGATGATGGACAAAGACGTGAAGTCATGACAATGGGGCTCAGCAGTAGGCTCAATGAATGTGCCACAACTCTAGGTGAATGTAAAATTCTTGCCCGATTGAGTGCTGGTGATGCCATTGCACAAGAGTTGAAGTATTATAAAGATTGTTTAACAACTCTTTACAACAGGGAAAGATGTCACCTTGCTGCTCTACAAAAACAGGAAAATGAAGATGCTCAGAAAAAAGGAATCCATCCATTGGTATATTCAGAGCTTCTTGCTTATATAGTTGAAACTAATACGAACAGTGATGCACCAGTTGTGTTTAAACTTGCAGATCTCATCACACTGTATAAGCAACGACTTGAAGCAGAGAGCCCGCAATTCAGTTACTGGTATCTAGTGCTTTCAATGGAACTGACCATACTATCTCTGATACGTTCTTTCAGGGAAGCTGACTTCAGACTTTATGTCGAAACACTGATGGAGCTGATACCATACTTCTTTGCCAACAATAACTACAACTATGCAAGATGGCTATCAGTTCATCTGAAGGACATGCTGTGCTTAGAGCAGACCCATCCTGATACGCATTTGCAATTCAAAAATGGCAAATTTGTTGTCTTCAAGTCATTGCGACCATTTTCTTCTATGGCCATTGATCAAGCACATGAACAGGAAAATGCAATCATCAAAGGAGAGGGTGGGGTCGTAGGTGATACAGAGGATCCTTCAGCACTACGAAGATGGATGGTAGCAGAGCCAGAAGTGAGTCGTCTTACTGAAGAATATGAAGCACTGTCATCGAACAAGGATGTTACTGAAAACATGAAACACAGAGAACAAACAAGTCAATCCCAGAAAGCTTTCTATGACAAAGTAACAAAGCTCACGGCTGTCATCAATGAAATGGGCAATCCATTTCAAGAAGAATCATCCGATCTACTCACTCTGGATACAAAGATTATAGCATCGGAAACCGCAGCTGAAGCTGTTCGCATGCACTATGGGAATGGCAGGACTCGCTTTAAAGAGTTCATGAAGACCTTAGAGGGAGAAAACCGGGCTGCTTTCTATTCCAAAATCAAAAGGAACAACATAGACTTCTTTGACCAGACACAAGAAGCAGCAGTGACTGATGCCAAACATAAAAGTTTTAAAGATGACTGTCGCCTATTCTCTAAACTATTCATATCTTGCCAATCCAGGGAGTGTGACCTGATGGAATTCTTTAAACATGAGAACCAGTCCTTTCCTGCATCGTTGAGTGTAAATGGAAACCTCTACAGTGGTACAAAGTCTCAACTTGCATTGCTTCTTCAGTCCAAAGTTACATGTCCAGATTCAGTTCCACATGTGTCAGTCATCATCATCGATGGTTCAGCATTGGTAAACACAATACCACCCTGCAAATCAAAAACCTTCGAAGAGTATGCACAACTTGATTTTTTTCCAAAGGTACTGAAATTCAGTTCAGCATACGAGAGGACTGACATTGTTTTTGATGTTTACTTACCAACAAGTTTGAAAGCTGAAACACGGACAAAACGTGGACAAGGTGCAAAGCGTCGGGTAACCCACAACGGCAAGCTCCCTCCCAACTGGCGAAATTTCTTGAGGGATGATGACAATAAAACAGCTCTCTTCAAGTTTCTGGCTGATAGAATCACTTCACTAGCACAGGATCATGAAAATCTCGTGGTAATCACCCGAGTTGCAGATGTTGTTAGCAATCAGAATATCAGTTTTGAAGGACTAGCACCTTGCAACCATGAGGAATCAGACACAAGGATGTTTGTACACGCAAAACATGCAGTTAATCATGGTTACAAAACAGTACTGCTGAAAGCTAATGACACAGATGTCCTTGTCATTGCCATCACTGTATTTCCAGTCTTGAAAGAGTTGGGCCTGGAGGCAATGTTCATTGAATTTGGTCAAGGAAATGACACAAGGTTTATTCCAGTACATGAAGTCATCAGCGTACTTGGCCCTGAAAAAGTTAAAGGCTTGTCCTTTTTCCATGCCTTTACTGGTTGTGACAATGTGTCAGCCTTTCGATATAAAGCTAAAAAGACAGCATTTCAGACATGGAATGTTTTACCTGACGTGACGGACGTATTTGTCAAGCTGAGCAGTCATCCACCAGTCATAACAAGTGAGGACCAAGCAGTTATTGACCAGTTTGTCATCACAATGTATAACAGATCTACCTCCCTCACAGAAATAGATGCTGTAAGATTGGACATGTTTGCTCGTAAACAGAGACCCTATGACTCCATACCTCCAACTAAAGCAGCTTTAACTGAACACACAAAGCGTGCAACGTATCAAGCAGGGTGCATTTGGAGTCAAGCAACATGCTGTCACATAGAAATTGATAGTCCTGGCGAGTGGGGGTGGAAGAAGCACGGCAATACATGGAAGATATTTTGGACAACACTTCCGCCAGTTGCAGAAAGCTGCAAGGAACTAACAAAATGCGGATGCAAGACACAATGCTTTGGAAGATGCAAATGCTATAAATTCGGCCTTCCATGTACAAATTTATGCAGCTGCAATTGCGAGTGTTGAACGTGTGAATCCTGATGAAAACACAAGAACAACAAGAGAAAAATGCGGGATAAACTGACATAAGTGTGTAAAATATAGCCTTTATTACACTCAAATGGTGTTAAATCTTTATTTTGTCGTCAGAAATGGCTTTGTTGACATCAGAAACATATAAATTGATATATAATATGTGGAAATCGGTCAAAAATGAAGCATTTAGTTCACAAAATGATAAATTTTACCATCCGTGGCGGCCATCTTGAAAAATGGCGGCCATCTTGGATTTTTTGAGTGGCCCAAAAGTTTTTTCGGAAGAGTAGACCATTGTGAGCAATCGTGCCAAGTTTCATGCTTGCTTACCTAAATGCACGATTCTTCATCATTTTTGACTTAAGCTGCTCAGCTAGTTAGGACAATTACATTTTCTAATGTGGGGGTAACTTCATCGTCTTCTGTAGGAAGACTATCGTAGTGTTTGATGTGAGTTTCAGTGCTTAGCAGAGTGTCATCAACGAAAGCAGTCAGTCTCTGGAATAAACCTACTGGACCATCGTCCGGTTCGAGTCTTATGAAGTCAGAGTGCAGGCGGTGAGGGCAACTAGTCTGGAAGCCATAATGCTGTCTTATCGTCTGCCAAACACGTCGATGCTTTAACAATGGCACTCCGTGATATGTCATGGCAGCAATTTGCCACTTGTCCCAACTTCATTTCGACTCCCTTATTTTTTTGGTTGGCAGTGAGTTTGTTTGAATCAGATACCTCCATACCAACATTTGTGAAGCCTCGGTGTGGGTGTGTACATGACTTCTTCTCCCAGTTAGCCTTAGAAATAGGCCATAGTTGCAGTCAAGGGGCAGGCAGTATGAGAGATTATTCTTCCATACCTCAAATGAACAGAGAGCCTCGCTCTTTTCCAAGCATCACTGCTTCATGGCGTGAGCAGACATACTGATAGAAATTCGATCAACTGATATATATATATATATATATATATATATATATATATATATATATATATATATATTAATTCGGAAAACAAGTTCGTTTATGAGCTTATCTGACGACTAAAATCAAGTTGTAGCAGTACTCACGAAAAGAGAGAGAGAGAGAAAGTGAGACGGAGGCAGCAACAGAGACAGAAAGACAGATGTAGCAAAAGAAAGAGAGGCAGAGGTAGCAACAGAGACAGAGAGAGGCAGAGGTAGCGAAAGAGAGAAAGAAAGAGAGAAGACAGAGCAAAAAAGAGAGAGATGTGCAGAAAGAGCGATAGAGAGAAAGAGGGGCATATATATATATATGTATACATACGTATATAGTTATGTATATGTATGTATATGTATATATACGTGTATATATATATATGTATATATACGTATGTATGTATATATATATATACAGGGTCGGGCAGCTAAATTGGTACTTTTTTTTATTTTTACAAAATTCATAATTTAAAGGATTAAATATGGAAAGATATCATTTTAACATTTATTTATTTAATTATTACAGTCTATTGAACAAAATTATTCAATATGAGCACCCTTTGCATCAATTATTTTGGAGATTCTTTGACGAACGCGTGAACAGCTCCTCTTTATTTTATTGGGATCGAGATTGCGAAATGCTCGTTGAATGGCTGTCTTCAATGAGTTTATATTTGGGTGTGGATTGACATAAGTCTGTCCCTCGACGACGCCGAATAGATAATAGTCGCAAACATTTAGATCTGGAGAGCTGCTGGGCCAAATATCCTTCGGAACAAACAAGGGAAGATTCTCCTTCATGAAATCTTGGACTTTCCTGTATCCATGCACTGGTGCCGAGTCTTGGATGAGCATGACTTTAGTAGGGTTGTAGTTTCTACGGATCCAAGGCAATAAAACATTATTAAGAATGTTTAAATACTCCGCTGTGTTGATTTTAAGACCCGCTTCGATGGAATCAGGAGGCATCACCTTTCCATCACTTGCCACGGCCGCAAAACCATCACAGAAGCAGAATTTTTGCTCTGCATCACAGGAGGAACTTCCGAAGGGTCACAGGCAATAACTCGAGTGTTCTAGCGATTTGAAACCTCATCCACGATGAACTTTTTCTCATCAATAAAAATGCGCACATGTCCTCCTTTGTGTTTCAGATGGTTGATAAGCTTGGGGCATCTTTCAACTCTGATGGCTTTTAACGGGCAGTGAGGAGATTATGGAGTCTCCTAACGTAGGACTTCATCCCAAGGTCTTCGTTGATTGCTCTGCTGATAGTTCTGCAACTCACATTGCGCTTTTTTTGCCAGTTTCGACATCGACTGACTTGGGTCTGCCTTTACCGACCTTTTTAGCCCCACCAGGAAAGTGTTTGTACGCTTTCGATCACTACGAGTACTGTGCCGACTTCTCTCAACCTTACACTCGACATCGACATTAGCCACAACCCGATATACAGTCGTTTTTGCATAGCCAGTGCTCTTAACAATGTCCGAAGGAGAACTCCCGGCGCGTCTCATTTCGCATATAGTTATTCTTCGTGCTAATTCCGCCATATTAAAACAAATTTGAGTAAATATAATTATGCTATCTTGCAATAAAGTGTTTAAGGATCCTTAGTAAAAAAAAACGTAATCATATGATCAAAAATAAAAAAGATATTAGCATTTTAAATTAGTTCCAATTTATCTGCCCGACCCTGTATATGTATATATATGTATATATAGGTATGTGTGTATATATATATATATGTATATATATGTATATATACGCATGTACGTATATATATATATATATATGTATATATAGGTATATACACGTATGTATACATATATGCATGTATAGGTATAAATACGTATGTATATATATGTATATGTATGTATAGGTATATATACGTATGTATATATGTATATATGGGTATATATACGTATGTATATATATATATGTATATATACGTATGCATATACAAGTATGTATAAATATGTATACATATACGTATGTATATATGTATATATATATATGTATATATAAGTATGTCTATATGTATGTATATATACGTATGTATATATATATATGTATATATACAGATGTATATATATATATATATATATACGTATGTAAGTATATATGTATACTATTTCTTTCCTTCGACCAATCATGTGAATCCTATATGTCCATGTACTTGCATGATATTTTTCTTTATATTTTCATCCTGAAGAAGTCTTACAAATAAAGACGCAACGTTGATGAACATCTAAAAACTTCCCTTTCGGTTTTTCCCTTTTCATTTCCTATAACGTTGGATTACCTTCATCCTTCTTTTCCCATATACGTATGTATATATATGTATGTATATATATGTATATGTATATATATGTATATATATATATATGTATATATATATATGTATATATATACGTATGTATATATATATATGTATATATATATATATGTATATATACGTATGTATATATATATGTATATATACGTATGTATATATATGTATATATACGTATGTATATATATGTATATATATACGTATGTATATATATATACGTATGTATATAAATATGTATATATACGTATGTATATTAATATACTTATGTATATATACATATGTATATATGCGTATGTTTATATGTATGTATATATATGTATATATACTTATTCATATATATGTATATATACGTATGTATATACATATGCATATATACGTATGTTTATATGTATGTATATATACGTATGTGTATATGTATGTATATATACGTATGTTTATATGTATGTATATATACGTATCTCTCTATATATATATGTATATATACGTATGTATATATATGTATATATACGTATGTATATATATATGTATATATACGTATGTATATATATATATGTATATATATACGTATGTATATATACGTATGTATATATATATGTATATATACGTATGTATATCTATATATATATGTATATATACGTATGTATATATATGTATATATACGTATGTATATATATGTATATATACGTATGTATATATATGTATATATACGTATGTATATATATGTATATATACGTATGTATATATATATATATGTATATATACGTATGTTTATATGTATGTATATATACGTATGTTTATATGTATGTATATATACGTATGTTTATATTTATGTATATATACGTATGTTTATATGTATATGTATATATATGTATATATATGTATATATATACATGTTTATATATATACGTATGTGTATATATGTATATATATGTGTATATATGTATATATATGTGTATATATGTATATATATATGTGTATATATGTATATATATGTATATATATATGTGTATATATGTATATATATTTATATATATGTATATATATATATATGTGTATATATGTATATATATCTATATATATGTATATGTATATATACATATATATATATATATGTATATATGTATATATGCATATGGATATATGTATGTTGTGTGGCGAAGAAAAACTTCTATCCACCGGCTCCCCAGTTGGCGGATCGGGGAACGGCTTTTAAATATAAAGGTTAGCTGTGAATATCCTATACGAAAAGTCCGGTCAAAATCGCGGGTTGCTCTCTGGCAAGGCATAATACCCGGAAGCAGTGGCGTAGCTAGACCTTTTGCCGCCCGGGGCGGTAGTAAAATTTGCCGCCCCCCCCCCCCCCGGCATTTGGGTGCCCGGAAAATTCGTCCATGGATAATTCGCCCATGGATAATTCGTCCATGGAAAGGTAGGAAAACTGGTCCATTATTATTAAGTTAACATTATTCTTAATTTTCATACCTTGCGAAAATTAGTTCTACGGTATCTAATTTTCCTAAATTCAATTAAATTAAAATTAAAATATGAAAACTGATTTTTAATATTTTTTATTCATTTAAGATTTTATCTGTTTTCCTTTTGTTTTAAGTAGATGGTGGGGGTTGCCCGGGGTGATTTTGTCCGATCCCCCAGCTAGCAATTGTAAAGTTTACAAGGAGTTATAAAAAGTATGCTACAAAAACAAACGTTTGGACAGTAATAAAATTAATGAATTCAAACTTTCGCATCTAATGTTATTTCCTCTTTGATGTCGGTGTATATACACCCAAATATCCAACTTTCTTTTCGCACCTATTCGATAAAAAATTATATGAAAGTTCCCCTTTAAGTATGAAATCTTTCTGAGGTCATTTTGTTTTTTTGGTGCTTGGCCGAAGCCTAGGCTTGGCCCTATCCTGTTAGGTCAGCCGGTCACTGAGTATATCTCCAGAAATAATTAATGCTTGCATTTTTTAAACTTAGTGATTGAAATGAATTAAAGCAATTTATTCTCAATTAATGGAAATTTTGTTCAAGAATTAAAACCAGCCATATATATATATATATATATATATACATATATATGTATGTATATATGCGTATTTTCAACCGACTTGATGCCTTGCGACAGTTCTCTCACAAAAAATAAATTTATAGCCTTATTTGCCATTCATAAATACATTTGTTTAAAATATATTAAAACTATGTTTAAAAGAGTTGAAACGTTATTAACAACAACAAATTTCTGAAAACCGAGCGATTACACACACGGATTTAAAAAAGCACCGATACAATACGTTTTTTCTCTTCGGAGGGCTCGCCCTCTTAATAATAACATTATGAAGACAAAGAAAAGAAAACTACATCGGACTATTCTCTCCTTGATACATCCATGTTATTTGGCGAAAATTCGGACTTTAACAACAACGACAAAAAAGTAAATAAAAATGATTTTATCATTTCATAACATTTTCAGGTTTTCAAATGTTCTCATTTAAATTTATTATTATATAAAATTATAGTATAAAATTTCATATTTTTTGTTAACTTTTGTTTTTTTAAATTTTTTTCTCTACTTTCTATTTTTACCCTCTCAAAATGCCGCCCCCTCAGGTGTGCCGCCCGGGGCGGCCCGCCCCCCTCGCCCCCCCCTAGCTACGCCAGTGCCCGGAAGCCATTCTTCCAGAGATACAGTGAAGACTACATGTACAAATCCATGAGGCATCTATCCAGTATTTGGCGGCTATTAGTGGCCTAATATATATATATATATATATATATATATATATATATATATACACACACACATATATATAAATATGTGTGTGTGTATGTGCGCCGGGACGTCAAAATACCCAGGCTCGTGTCGGGGGCGCTGTTAAACCACTGGGATAGATGCACCCCCAGCTTTTGTTAAAGAAGGCGTTTAGGAGAAGGGAAACTCTGGTGTAAAACCTGAGGTCTGATGTTCATGGCAAACTTTTATTCTGACTGTGTGTTATCAGCAGTTCCAAGAAGTGTGGATGGTGAAAACAAATTTTTGTGCGGCAGTCTAACAGCAATACTCAGTTCGATCAGTCTCACACACATTTGAAACAGCTGGCGAGAGAGCGAGAGTGACGGAGACAGGTAAAGGGTATTACTGGAAATCTCTAGCCGGAGCTCTACACAGTTGCGACCACTGGGTGATGGCCATTCATTCACAAACCAATGGGCAATTTTGTCGTCCGTGTCCTACATTGGTAATAAAGCAGGTCTATTTAGAGTCAGCACTGCTTTCTCCGATCCGGGCAGAGGGCGAGAAAAGAATCCCTGAACACTGCTTTCTCATAAAACATTTCTGGCAGACCGCTGCAGCTGTCATGCTATCAATAATCGCAATCCAAACAAAGAAAATAAGAAGCAAAAATTAAATCTTGGCGCTTGGAATGTCCGCACTCTTCAAGCTAGAAATACGACTCCTAATCGCAAAACAGCACTAGTCGCTCTTTCCCCTTAAAAAGCACAATGTATCAATTGCTGCTCTGAGTTAAACTCATCTTGCAGGAGTTGTCCAGTTGGAGGAAATAGATGTGGGTTAAACTTTCTTCTTTTTTAGCAAAGGCAAAGAAGAATGCCGTCAACCAGATGTTGGGTTTTCCATCAAATCTGATCTTGCGGGATCCTTGTCTTCTTTTCCGAAAGGTATCTCGGATCGTATCATGACCCTGCCACTTGATCTTTGGGCCAACACTCACGCTACTTTGGTAAGCTGCTATGCTGTAACAATAACCTCAGAGCAGGAATAGGATAATTTTTACGATTGTCTTCGTGATGTCATTTCAAGACTCAAGTATAGAGACAAGTTTGTCCTTATGGTAGCCTTCAATGCTCGAGTTTGCACTGACCATGTTGCTTGAGAAGGGGTTTGAGACATCACAGTGTAGGCCGAATGAATTCAAACGGTCTTCGTCTTCTCTTTATCTACAGTAACTTTTAACTTACCATCACCGATACTCTGTTTCAACCGAAGAATCAACGCAAGACCTCCTGGGTGCACCCCAGATCCGGGGATTGGCACATGATCGACTACATGATTACTGAACGGCGAGACTTTAAAGACATGTTTATCACCGATTTTTCATGGCATCTCTTTTCTATCAGATTACACATTCCTTCGCAGTAGAGCCAGTTTTCGTCTTGCACGTAGGAGTCTTCGAGAGTCAGCAATACCGAAACGCATCGATGCGTTGCCATTAGAAAACAGCAAGAAAAGGGAGGAACTTGTAGTGATCTGGAAGAATCTCTCGACGCAGTTATGATAAATGATGACATTGAGATGTATTGGAGGAGTCTGAGAGATTTAGTTTATTCTTCCTAATTTGAAATACTTTGGCTACCTGTTCGTAAACACTAGGATTGGTTTGACGATAACAATACAAAAGTTTAAGAATTGATCAATCAAATGCATGATATGCACAGAACATGGATCAATGATAAGTAATCGTCTGTCAAACATCAATCATACAAGAAGTGCGAAAATGCTGTCCAAGCTGCTCTTCACAATATAAAGGATTTTTGGTGATCATCTAGAGCCGCCGAACTCCAACAATCAGCAAACAAGAAGGATACTAAAACCTTCTATGAGGACTTAAGAGTGGGTTTATGGTCCAAGGGAAAGCGGTAACTCGCCAGTCTTCTCTATTGATTACAGAATACTCCAAACGGACAAAAGGGATCTATTATTGCGTTGGAGGGAATATTTAAAATCAGTGCTTAATTCCAACTCCGCAGTGGATGAAGACGTCATAGCTGTAATTCCTCAGCGACCGGAAATACCGCAGCTTTCTTACCTTCCGACCTTTAAGGAAATCAAAGATGCAATCAAACAAATATCGTCACGCAAGGCACCTGGAAGGGATGGAATTCCACCCGAGATCTATAAGTATGGTGGTACAAAACTAATAAAAAAGCTCTTGGATCTCTTTATTGTCATCTGCAAGCATGGATATGTACCACAAGATTTCAGGGACGCCCCCATAAAACATCTTTTCAAAAACAAGGGTAGTCGAAACGTCTTTGACAACTACTGGGGGATCTCTCTGTTGTCAGTTGCAAGGAAGATTTTAGCTCGACTTATTCTAAACAGAATAATTCAGCATCTTGTGGAGGAGATTTACCCGGAATCGCAATGTGTCTTTCGAGCTGACCGTAGTGTTATCGATATGATCTTCTCCAGTCGTCAGGTCGCCGAAAATGTGAGAGAGAAAAATCAGGAGGTATACATGGTGTTCGGGGACTTAACCAAGGCCTTTGACACCGTGAACAGAGAGGCATTGTGGAAGGTGCTCTAGAAACTCGGTATTCCTTACAACATGCTCAGTGTCATCGTGTCTTTTCGCCGGGGTATGAGGGGTGCTGTTGTATCTGACAGGGAGGTTTCTGAACCGTTTCATGTTTCCAATGGTACAAAGCAAGGTTGTGTCATTGCTTCGATTCTCTTTGCATTGTTTTTCTCAGTGATGCTCTAATATGCTTATGCTGATTCGACTAGTGGTGTTCAGTTCCAATTACGCACAATTAGTAGTCTCTTTAACCATCCGATTTTCAGAACGAGAACTCGTGTGCGCTCAAGTGGCATATGTGAACTCCTGTTCGCGAACGATGCTGCTCTGGTAGCAACATCTCTTAGGGAGGCTCAGAAAATTGTGGATCGCTTCTCAGATTCTTGCAGGGCTTTTGGACTTACCATCAGCATAAGGAAGACTGAAGTTGTGCATCAGCCGCTCCCTACTCAGATCAGAGGTGTAAAGCAAAAACCACCCGTTCACAAATTCCCAAATAACCCGAATAACGGTAGATTGCAAAAGCCTGAAGTATGTGAAATCTTTCATATATTTGGGAAGTACTGTTAATGCATTGCTCGATTATGAAATCATCAACCGCATAGCTAAAGCATCTAAAGCTTTTGGTAAGATTATCCATCGCCTTTGGGACCAGAGGGTGTGAAACTGGACACCAAGATCCAGGTCTATAAAGCTGTCATTTTTTTGTTATTTTGTATGGGTTTGAGACGTTGGCTCCATATCGTTCGCAGATTAATGAACTCAATGTCTTCCACCAACACTGTCTTCACTCCATATGCAGATACACACTATAAGATGAAGTAAAAAATGCTGATCTCTTCGCAAGATGTGAGATTGGAGGTATTGAAACGTTCCTCATCCAGTCTCAGCTGGGATGGGCTGGTAATGTGGTGAGAATGGGGGATGAGCGAATACCAAAGATCCTCATGTATGGTGAAGTGAAGGATGTGAGAAAGGGTACTGGAAGGTCTTAGTTTCGATACAGGGACAAGCTGAAGTCCAATCTTTCAGCTATTAAAATCCCTGTTGAAAGCTTTGACATCTTGGCACATAAAGAGAGCAAGTGGTGAGCCGCCATTCGTAATGGAGTGGCGGGTTTTGAAGTGGATCGCAGTGAGGGTTTGAAGAGGGCAAGATACTGGACAAAGCTGCGCTCGACCCAATCACAATTTGTTTGTTGCTCCATTTGTGGTATCGTCTGCAGATCACTTGCAGAACAAAAATCGCACAATCGCCATCAGCACTAATAAAATGAAACGAACTGATTTAGCGTTTGGACACTCATACGTTATTTTGATGTATTACTGCGGTGCTTAAAAAGAATAGCGACACATTACTATATGACAATGTAATGATATATCTGTATGCCTGTGACGGTGAGAGATTGTGGGTTGTTAAGAGGAGGATGCACGCACAGGAATTCAACGGTTGATTCTTCCCGGGCCCAAATCGCCAACCGACTCTCGATATCAAGTCCGGGTTGTTATTATATAATAATTTGTAACCACCTCCAACGCCCTCATGGGGCGGTATTGCAAAAGTAGCAACGCCTCTCGAACCGTCATTTCAATGAATCAATAATCCAACATGTTTTTTTCTTCTCTCAGTGCAACTCGATTGCACCTGCATGTCTTCTTTCTAAATGACTTTTCATACACTCAACATTTATCTTATCTATATTTTGCTCTTTTGATACATCCAATGATATTTTATCTATTGACAATCAATCATGCTATGTTGTTTCTCCCCAATCAAGTGGTCCCTGATGTCAAGTGCATTATTTTTATTCAAATCACCTTTTAATACATCCGATAATTATTTTATCTATTGACAATCGACCATGCTATGTTGTTTCTCCCCAATCAAATGGTCCCTGATGTCAAGTGCATTATTTTTATTCAAATCACCTTTTGGTACATCCGATAATTATTTTATCCATTGACAATCGATCAGATTATGTTGTTTCTTCCCAATCAAATGGTCCCCGATGTCAAGTGCATTATTTTTATTCAAATGACCTTGTGATACATCCGATAATTATTTTATCTATTGACAATCGACCATGTTATGTTGTTTCTCCCCAATCAAATAGTCCCTGATGTCAAGTGCATTATTTTTATTCAAATGACCTTTTTATACATCCGATATTTATTTTATCTATTGGCAATCGATCATGTTATGTTGTTTCTCCCCAATCAAATAGTCCCTGATGTCAAGTGCATTATTTTTATTCAAATGACCTTTTTTTACATTCGATATTTATTTTATTTATTGACAATCGATCAGATTATGTTGTTTCTTCCCAATCAAATGGTCCCTGATGTCAAGTGCATTATTTTTTATTCAAATGACCTTTTTATACATCCGATAATAATTTTATCTTTTGACAATCGATCATGTTATGTTGTTTCTCCCAAATCAAGGGGTCCCTGATGTCAAGTGCATTATTTTTATTCAAATGACCTTTTGATACATTCGATAATTATTTTATCTATTGACAATCGATCATGTTATGTTGTTTCTCCCCAATCAAATAGTCCCTGATGTCAAGTGCATTATTTTTATTCAAATGACCTTTTTATACATCCGATATTTATTTTATCTATTGGCAATCGATCATGTTATGTTGTTTCTCCCCAATCAAGGGGTCCCTGATGTCAAGTGCATTATTTTTATTCAAATGACCTTTTTATACATCCGATATTTATTTTATCTATTGGCAATCGATCATGTTATGTTGTTTCTCCCCAATCAAATAGTCCCTGATGTCAAGTGCATTATTTTTATTCAAATGACCTTTTTATACATTCGATATTTATTTTATTTATTGACAATCGATCAGATTATGTTGTTTCTTCCCAATCAAATGGTCCCTGATGTCAAGTGCATTATTTTTTATTCAAATGACCTTTTTATACATCCGATAATAATTTTATCTTTTGACAATCGATCATGTTATGTTGTTTCTCCCAAATCAAGGGGTCCCTGATGTCAAGTGCATTATTTTTATTCAAATGACCTTTTGATACATTCGATAATTATTTTATCTATTGACAATCGATCATGTTATGTTGTTTCTCCCCAATCAAATAGTCCCTGATGTCAAGTGCATTATTTTTATTCAAATGACCTTTTTATACATCCGATATTTATTTTATCTATTGACAATCGACCATGTTATGTTGTTTCTCCCCAATCAAATAGTCCCTGATGTCAAGTGCATTATTTTTATTCAAATGACCTTTTTATACATCCGATATTTATTTTATCTATTGACAATCGATCAGATTATGTTGTTTCTTCCCAATCAAATGGTCCTTGATGTCAAGTGCATTTATTTTTATTTAAATGACCTTTTGATACATTCGATAATTATTTTATCTATTGACAATCGATCACGTTATATTGTTTCTTGCATCCGGTTGCCAGGTGTAACTTTTCTTGTCAAAATAACTATTCCGTGAACACAGTCTGGATATTTAACACATTTTCCTTTTGATATTGCTTTTCCTTTTAACATATTGAGGTTTAACAAGTTTCTCTGTATGTAAAAAAGTTAGTTTATTCAAGACATTAAACAATAAAAGGACAAATATAAATCTTTTACTAAAATCTTATTTTATTTGATACCAAAAAATATATTCCGGTAGCACATCATGTAAAACATAATTTCGAGTGTTAAATGCAAAACTTTTTGTAGTGATGCTTTGAAATTTTCAAAATAGCGCTTATCGCGGTTGTCATTTAGGACTCTTCATATTTAAATTTAACGCCGCAATCGATTTATACCTGCATACTCACCGAAAACCTAAGGTAGTTATTCTTTCCGAGAAAACATATTTACATGTATTGTTTGACTGCTCGCCCCATCCCCTGTTATTTCCCTGTGGCATTTGAACAAATTTACAAATTCTTTCCAAGGATCAACATTGCAAAAGATTCAACATACTTGCACTAAGAGTGTCTAGGTTAACCGTCCCCATATGTTGTCCCCTCAGTCACACAGTGTGACGCTTTAGGACGGGAGATGTCAGTATTTGTGATTAACATCAGTGCTTGTTTCCGAACCCATGGAATTCTATGAAAGGAGAGATAAAGAAAGAAGAACAAAAACATAGCAACGTTTCCGAATAAGACAAATGACACTGTATAAACAAACATCCGATGGGAAAGTAGAGATCTTATTAATTAATCTATGCCGCCCTTCTTCAAAAACTTATCAGATATCTGGTCTCAACTTTTATAGAAAATTTGAGAAAAGTTGATGTACTTTTGGTTACAGGCATATAATTTCCTGTGTTATAATAATGTAAACTATATGTCAACAAGAATTTGATCTTCGATCCTCGGTGAATTCAGAGACGAACAGCTGATTATAGGATGAGCAACACATCAGGGGACAAAATCTCGAATCACAATAAGCATAGACATATCTTGTTGTTCACAATCGTATGGCAGTATTATTGATGTAAAACTTTAAGTAACAATACTAGTGCTATTGTCATGGTGATCGACCTTATTGCATCACTACATAGACTCTTCCCGACGCCATCGATAGTGATAATGCTCATAACAGTGAGAGAGTCGCTTTGACCAACGCAGAAGCAATCTCTGGCAACACATCACTTCTGCACTTTCGGTAAATACAGACTCTTGTTAACTCTACCTCTTTGTTGTCTTGTTTTTTTCTCCGCCCTTTAAGGCCCCAACAGTTATAAATAGTTTGCCAGACTTAATTATGAAATGTCATCTAAAGCTAATTTACTATAAGAAACCTCTTCAACCACCGATTGTCATAGCAAATAACAGCCTACTTAATAGTGCATCATTCAAACTCCTTGGCCTAACTTTCACAGATAACATGAATTAGAATAAATACATTGAAGACATTGCCAGCCCTGCTGCAAAAAAAGGTGGGTTCCCTCTACCGTGCTAATAAACTTCTCACTCCTGACATTATCCTACATCTCTACAAAGCCACCATTCGCCCATGCATGAAGTATTGTTGCCACATCTGGGCTGGGGCATCATCTTAGACTAGGAACAAACAAGAGTCGCCAACTTAATAGGTCCCTCACTATCAACCAAGATCCAGCCTCTGTCCCATCGCCGCAATGTTGGTTCCTTGTGCCATTTTTACAAGTACTTCAATGGATTGTGCTCTGATGAACTTGCTGCTCTGGTGCCCCCACGACGTAAATTGACTAGACCAACCCGACAATCTGCCAAATCCCATTCATTTACTGTGGAGGTCTCCAGACACCGAAGAGCTTTTTACTCCAAAAGCTTCTTTCCTCGTGCTGCTGGACTCTGGAACACCCTTCCTGCTCCCTGTTCTCCTGACGTTACTGATATGCAGAAATTTAAGACTAATGTAAACAAACATCTCGCTGCACAGCTCCTAATTTAGGTTGACCCCACCCCTAAAAAACTTTCACCCTTTTTCTCAGTAGCCTTTACATCTACAGTGGCGGCCTGCCTTGTTTGGGGTGAACTATGTTAAAAAAAAATAACAAACTGCAAAAACGAGACAGGAACGACTTTGTGCGAATGTGTCGGGTATAGTAGTTTTTATGTTAGATGTAAACATAGTTAAGCTACCACATCAACCAAATGTTGAACTTCAAGTTGTGCAGTTTTAATGTTAAAACTTGCGATGAAGGTCAGAAGAGAGTGTTGAGTTTCTTGGGAGAAGACGTATTTACCAATGTTGTGTCCCAGAAACACAATAGAGGGGTAAAATGTCTAGATGACCAGATGATTGAATTTGAAATCGTTTCTTTAAAGTTTAATCGTCAATGTTAGAAATGTGATGTAAACAGGCATGTGATCCCTATTTCAAATAGAGGAGAAGTTGAATGTCTTCTAGACGCTGTTCTCGATTGTCTAAGATATCTTTGTATATTAGTTTGTTAAGACAACCTGACATGAGAATAATTCTCTCCTACAAGTAAACCCTGGTCAAATATTCAAAATAACATAGTATTCGAAGCGCGTCTCTTTTCGGGATACGCTTGAACAGTCACAATAGACACTGTAACTCGGCAAAAAACTAATCCGAGGCGCAGAACTCCATTGTCCACTGAGAGAGACGAATGCCAATAATACGTTCATCTCAGTATGGCTACCTCTCACTGTCTTATACTAGAAATAGTGCACCTCTTCCAAGTGAAGTTGCGCTCAGTACTAAGCTGGATACTCAAATAGCAAATAAGATGAATTCTTGTCTTGGAATCCGGTAAGACCAAGAGACCACAAGAAAAATATACTATAACATAGTTAACTTGTCAATTAGGGAGAGGAAAATTAAAGTTCACTTTTTTACTAATTTAACGTTCGAGAGTTAAAGGCGACCTTTAATAGAACACCCGAATATCTATGAATCTCATATAGAGACCAAGTGTTAGCCCAATTTCTGAGAACTTACACTGACGTAAAATGAATAAGATATAAATGAGTCCTTGAACTCTTCCCTGACCTCCGGGTCAATTCATACCAAAATAAGACTAGCAGAGTCTATGCCATTGTTCAGGATAGCTTGTTCTGTCTGAGGTCTTGTCCTGTGCAGTTCTAAGAGATCCACCTTCAAAGTATTTACCTTCTTACGATTTGATAAGAGGTTAATTTATCGCTAACCGCGAAATGTTACCTAAACAGTTGTTTTTCGGCCAGAGTACTTGTCCTCTATGGCGCTGGCTTTTTATCTAATCCTCCCGTAGTGGAAGGAGATAAAAATACGCTTCCTTCACCTTTTGGCTAGAGGCAGAGTAATAGTCTTTATTCTGATACTATAATGATGTTTCGAATGGCATCGCTAATTCCTTCCTTCTCTTCCCTATTTGATACGCAATTTCCCTGAATTGTAAGAAAAATTGGCCACATATTATACATATGGTTACGATTAATTCAGCATGCAATAGGGAATACTAACATATGTACGTGTTTATAGTCATCTATACATTGGCTTGGCCATGCCAGGCGAACAAACGATGGGAGGATCTTAAAGGATATTCCTTATGGCAATTTCACAACCGGCTCCAGACCAGCAGGAATAACTGCCCTACGCTACAAAAATGTCTGCAAGCGCGACATGAGAACAGGTGGTATCAACCGAACAGACTGGGCGTCAAGACTGCAAGAGCTGTAAAGGCATGCTCTGAGAGGTGAGACGAGATGAAAGATCAAGAATGGAGGGAAAAGATGAGAGCACAGACGGCAGAGAGCTGAAACACATCTCTCGCAAGCAGACATCACCAACACCTGTAGCAACTGAAACAGCGCGTCTCGATCCGGGATACGCTTGCACAGTCACAATAGAAACTGTAACTCGGCAAAAGACTAATCTGAGGCGCAGAACTCCATTGTCAACTGAGAGAGACGAATGCCAATAATACATTCAAGGGAGGTAACTTATTACAATCTATGTTCTTTTGTTGACTTGGCTAACACGATGTCAAATACAATCGTGTCGATTCAAGACCAGAAATTATTGGCGATGGAATGCAATTTAACATACCATAAAAAGAGTGTTATTTTCCAGCGATAAATCATTTACATGTCAACAGCAGGATAAAAGAATCAATAATTTTGTTAAAACATGAGGTTTTTAAGTTTGTTTTGTATCAAATCATTAACATCTGATTTACGATCGAATAAAACGGAATTAACTGCAAACAGTTTGGATGATTAAAAGCGGCAAACGTTTTTCTTCGTTTGATTATAGATTTGAAAGTCGATGTTTTGTCTTATTTCTACTTTTATAGACGAAGACATCACAAATATGTCAGTCGGCGTTAATTGCTCTTTTTATTGTGAGCAAGAAAAGTGAAGACAAAGAAATGAATTGACCAATGATTATTGGAGTGTGACTTAGGAAAGGTGGAGAAAAGATAATAAAAAAAGAAGTGTACCGTTATACGATTGTTAAATTTGACAATTTCTTTGTGTAATTGTAGTACGACGTGTGCCAATATTCATCGATATTTCATAATACCAAACGTTAAAAAAATATACATGAATCAGCTTAAACGTTTTTAGAGTTTTTATCGCAAAATAGAATACACTCACACACACACAAACACACACACATACACACAGATCTGCTATATTTATTGATTATCAGAAAAAGAAACTATCTATGATTAAATAGCGGAAACTATGTCCTTTTCAATATGTCCGGATGATGGGATACAATTTGATATTTCGGGAGTGATTCCTCACCTTGTCAAAAGTAAAAACAACATGAAAGTTCAACTATCGAAAATCCAGTCAAGATGGAGGCCGCTTCGGAATCAATATTACCTGTTCTATTCTTATATTTTACAATTTTTAATATTCAATTTTTGGTATGAGACCAAAAATGTACACAGTATTGATTGGGTGGGGGTGTAAAAAATGTTAATTATTGAAATAAATTCATGTAAGCTAATCTTCTTTAACCGCGTCGAGCCATACCGGGGGGGGGGTTCTCAAAAATCATCCGATGACGCTGTATACCCCTGCTCACATCCATGAACTACAAACTAACATTTTTATTGTCTTTTTGTTTTAATTTTTATAATTTTAATCTTATGAATAAAATACATTAAGATAAAACCTAACTTTTCTTTTATGTCAGAACACAATTGCCAACGATAATGTTGTTCCTCCGTTCGATTAAAATGAAATATACTTATCTAAACAGCCTAAGTAATACAATTATTTAATCATATATGATTACCGTAGTCTATCTAGAAACTCTGGAAGGTGTTCCGAAAAAAACAAACAGACAAACAGGAACTGCAATTAAATATATATTGTTAGTAGTGATGGGACGATTCCAATATTTTCCCGATTCCGATACAATTACCGATTCCGATTCTTACAAATTTCTAAATATTTATTTATAGAGTACAACTCTATAAATAAATATTTAGAAATGTGTAAGAATTTGAATCGGTAATTGTATCGGAATCGGAAATTTAAAACAGAATCGGTAATTGTATCGGAATCTGGAAAATATTGGAATCGTCCCATCACTACTAACAATATACATTTAATTTCAGTTCCTGTTTGTCTGTTTGTTTGTTTCGGAACACCTTCCAGAGTTTCTAGATAGACTACGGTAATCATATATAATTAAATAATTGTATTACTTAAGTTGTTTTTGTTAGTTTCGGATTATCGTTAAAAAACATATAATGTGTGCATTTATTTTTCGCAAAAGTAAAAATACCATTCGGGGATCGGGCGTACATTACACGGTTAGGTTTTTTAACGTTTTTTTTCTCTAATCTTTTTCTAATTCCTAATTGATTGAAACTAGTGATTTGATACACTCGTTGTGAGATTTTCATCGATATTTTTCACTTGTGCCATTTATTTCCCATGTTTCACTTGTGCCATTTATTTCCCATTTTTCACTTGTGCCATTTATTTCCCATTTTTTACTTGTGCCATTTATTTCCCATTTTCACTTGTGCCATTTATTTCCCATGTTTCACTTGTGCCATTTATTTCCCATTTTTCACTTGTGCCATTTATTTCCCATTTTTCACTTGTGCCATTTATTTCCCATGTTTCACTTGTGCCATTTATTTCCCATTTTTCACTTGTGCCATTTATTTCCAATGTTTCACTTGTGCCATTTATTTGCCATTTTTCACTTGTGCCATTTATTTCCCATTTTTCCACTCGTGCTATTTTAGCTGTACCAGTTTTACCATGCCGCTGATTCGCGTCTCATTTTTACCTAAGTTCGTTATTATGATATACACATTTTAGATTTACGTGAAGTTAAAAACATTAAATATTTATCATTTTATCATCAGTGCTAGAAATAGAAAATTAAATATTGAATTTGTTTTTAAAGAATCGTTTTTGGAAGATGGATAGATAGATAGAAAGACAGATAGATAGAGTAATATTATTATCTCAATAGAAAACAAAATGGTTGATAAAACGAAGATTTAGCGTTTCTTGGCTGAGTGGTTGCAGGATCTTATCTGATATTAACAGAAGGATAGGTATACCAACGCATTTGACCGTTTTTTTCCCATGTAGATCTTGTCCCAATCAAGATAAGGAATAGAATATGTACATGCTTTGAGTGTGGGGGTAGTACCGAATTTAGTAGCCTTACATACTATATCTATTCTAGTGAA
>OY744532.1:37846905-37864405 GCA_963556195.1 Sepiola atlantica | reverse complement strand
CTGCAGCTGACAGACCTGCCTGGAGGAAACAAATACGCCAGGGAATGATCATCAGTGAAGAGACCCTCCACGATGAAAACGCTGCGAAAAGAGCTAGGAGAAATGCGAGCCTACAGGCAGACGAACCAATCGAAGTGGCACATTACACAACACCCTCTCTATGTCAACGCTATAGTAGACCATGTAAATACAGAGTTGGTCTCTACAGTCACACAAAAAGATGCACACAGGCAACATCTCAATACGGCACTGACCCATAGTCGTTGCGACTGGCGGATGCCAACACACACACAATATATATATATATATAATATATATATATATATATATATATATAATATTTGTTATTGTTTATTATCTATGTACGTATACGTTTCGTCCTTTTTCAATCGGGACTCATCAGCATAGAGATATGACTATTCACTACCGGTCATGCGATTCGAAACCCCGGACCTCAAGTATTTTTCAACTCCAGTCCGACGTCGCTAATCGCTGGGCCAATTGTAAACAGCGAATAAACTATGATAATTTTAACACTTTAACGGTGGCTTTGACGTCGAGGCATTCTACTTCTATTAAGGGAAGGAATGAGGCATTATAAGCAAGTGACGTCATGCTGTGTTAATACTACCAATTACAGTGCTCTACTTTCAAGGAGCGACAAATATATATATATATATATATATATATATATAGAGAGAGAGAGAGAGAGAGAGAGAATGAGAGAGAGAGAGAGTCTGAGAAAAAAAGCAAGCTTACCACTTCTACCAGAGCGTGCGTTCTCAGTGTCCTATTGTTTGGGAGTGAGACATTGACCACACACTCAACACAGGATAGAAAACTCCAGGTCTTCCATATGAGGTGTCTACGTAGGATACTTGATATTACATGGCAGGACAGAGTGAGAAACAATGATGTTCTGCAACGAGCAGGCATCTTATCCGTCTACTTTTAACTGCGTGATCGACGTATTCGCTGGCTGGGCCATGTGCGCAGGATAGATAATGGACGCATCCCTAAATACCTTCTCTACGGCGAGCTTGCCTCAGGCTCAAGAAAGGTCGTCTCCTCTTCCGCTTCAATGATGTCAGCAAGCGAGATATGAAGGCTTGCTCTATGGGCATTAATACATGGGAAGCCTCTGCAGCTGACAGACCTGCCTGGAGGAAACAAATACGCCAGGGAATGATCATCAGTGAAGAGACCCTCCACGATGAAAACGCTGCGAAAAGAGCTAGGAGAAATGCGAGCCGACAGGCAGACGAACCAATCGAAGTGGCACATTACACAACACCCTCTCTATGTCGACGCTGTAGTAGACGATGTAAATACAGAGTTGGTCTCTACAGTCACACAAAAAGATGCACACAGGCAACATCTCAATACGGCACTGACCCATAGTCGTTGCGACTGGCGGATGCCAACACACACACAATATATATATATATATATATAATAAATATTTGTTATTGTTTATTATCTATGTACGTATACGTTTCGTCCTTTTTCAATCGGGACTCATCAGCATAGAGATATGACTATTCACTACCGGTCATGCGATTCGAAACCCCAGACCTCAAGTATTTTTCAACTCCAGTCCGACGTCGCTAATCGCTGGGCCAATTGTAAACAGCGAATAAACTATGATAATTTTAACACTTTAACGGCGGCTTTGACGTCGAGGCATTCTACTTCTATTAAGGGAAGGAATGAGGCATTATAAGCAAGTGACGTCATGCTGTGTTAATACTACCAATTACAGTGCTCTACTTTCAAGGAGCGACAAATATATATATATATATATATATATATATATATATATATATATATATATATATATATATATATATATATATATATATATATATATATATATTAGATTTCTTGAATGTGAGATGATATATATAATTATTTCCACAATCAGACAACGCCGCAGCCCACAACCTATGAAAAGAAACAAACCGGAAGTCCTAGACTCGAGTTTCGCCCTCCTCGAGTCTAGGACTTCCGGTTTGTTTCTTTTCATAGGTTGTGGGCTGCGGCGTTGTCTGATTGTGGAAATAATTATATATATATATATATATATATATATATATATATATATATATATTGAGAGATAGAAGGAGAGAAGATATATAGATTGATAGATAGATAACAAGATAGTTGAAAAGAAACGTATTTCTTTGCCCAGTTGTTCCAGGATCTCATCTGATATTAACAGAAGAATAGGAATAACAACTTCTGAATTTGAACGACTATACTGGCAGGGCATGAGAGAAAGCTCAATGTCTTCAAAATTAAATGTTTAAGAAGTATCTTTGGAGGATCTTCGCGTGATTGACAAATGCAGATATCAGAACGAAGCTGAACAGATACATTAACGACGGTGTTCGAGAGAATAGTGTAAAGTCGTTTGGACACGCCCCCCGGTTATCAGCCTCCAGCTAGGTAAAGAAATTATATAATGAAGATTTAATTGAAAAAAGATCAAGAAAACAACCACCAAAGTGTGGAACCGAACAGATAAAAGTTTGTTATTGGCATGACGCTTCTGACAGATGAAAATATATAATACATGTCGGGATTTTGTTCTCAAGGGTGTGGCGAAGCTTTGTAAATAATCGAAGTAGATTTGAGATTAAAAAGAAATATATGTTTGTCTTACGAATGTCTTTTTAATGAGTTGAAAAGTAACTGTCAGAAATATTGCTTTTAATCTTTTTTTATTTAATTATTAGCGAAAATATGTTGTTTGAGAAAATAGAATATCTTGGTTTTGACACGTTTCCTGGCTATCAGACTCCAGCTATGTAAATGATTCATACCAAAAAGATTTCACTAATGAGACGAGCCGACCAGATAAGTGTTAATACTGGTATATCGTTCGTGACAGCTGAAAAATTGTCTCAAATCTCTGATAAATGGTAAGATTTTTTTCTCAAGTGTATGGTGAAGCTGTCTGTATTTTTCAGATAAGTAACAGAAGTCGATTAAAGATTTGAAAAAAATGTAAGTTGTCTGGAGAATGTCTTTTTCATTAGTTTAAGAATCACTGTCAGTCATATATTTTTAATCATTTTCGCTTTACATAATTATTTGCGAACATATCTTTTTCAAAGATAGGGATAAAAACTATTGCAAAAAAGAAAAGGTACCTTAAATTAATACTGTTCACCCCCCCCCAATAAATATATTCATTTTTTGGTGTGGCTCCTACAAAACGGATATCCGGTTTAAACACAACTCGGTATTATTTTTATAAAGATAAAAGGTCAATGTTTAGTCTTATTCGTGTTTTTTCTTCTTTATTTGAAAACGAAATCTAATGACATCAGTTGAGTTGGTTGACGTTAATTGCCTCTTTTACCTTAAGCGAGATAAGTAAAGAGAAATCAAAAACAAACACTGGCTAATAATTGTGTTCATCTTTGTGCCTTTTATATCATCCAGAAAACCCACGTGATATCCGGAAGCCATTTTGAATCTAATCCTCGTCGTTTAAATATGTCTGTGCTATTATTTGTATAGATTATCGCGACAAAACTGTGTTATAATAAATATCTGTTATTGTTCACGTGTCTCTCACAATCCTAACATGATTTCAAATACAATCAATTGTGTCGATTTAAATGAGAAATTATTAGAATTATCGATATTGTGGCGCAACGGATACAGGTTTTGGGTGGCAATGAGTTCGATGTGACTTTTTCTGTAGGTTAAAAGTCCAATCATCACTACAGATGACTATAATTATAATTTTAAAAATAGTTCAGACTTCTACCCGGTCACTGCTAAGGTAATGAAAACAATCTATCGCTGTGGATTATATAAAGGGTAATTTTGAAACCGGATAAGTTCCGGTATCCGACATAAGGATTCCCGAGTTAAAAAAATGACCCTGAAAAAGATCAGATGGTTACATCGGTCGAAATATTGTATAAGTAATCCAACTAATACTTATTAGAATTAACCACAACCGTATTGGGGATGACAATTTAATTTTAAATACAATGATATTATATATATTGATAGATAGATAGATAGATAGATAGATAGATATTATATATTGGTAAGGACAATTTATTTCTCGTCTGACCTTGTGCACGTAGTGTAATGTGGAAAAATGGTTGTTAGTTTTAATACGTGCAAAACCAAGCTTCTCACTTTTCACCACCAACGTTCTGATCTCAACTTGGCCCCAATTAAAATGAATGGCCCTCGTCTTAAAGAAGTCCCCTGCTTTAAAAAGCTTCTGGGACTGACCTTCACTCCTGATCTGAAATGGAAGACTTACACCAAATCCGTTGCCAAAGTCGCTTGGAAAATGGTTGGATTATTCTACCACCGCAGAAGGTATCTCACTCCTGACGCAATCGTCTACCTGTATAAGAGTCAAATACATCCTAAAATGGAGTACTAGTGCCACATCTGAGGAGGTGCTGCTCAGAGCAGCTTTAACTGCTTGACAGAGTACAAAACCAACTTCGAAATCTAGTGGACGATGTACTCTTCTCCTCCCTACCCCTTACAGAAAAGACGACGTTGCTGCTCTTTCTTTACTCTATCCTAATTTTCATGACAGGTGCTCGACTGAGCTCCACTCTATGCCCCCTGTAAAACATTCACAACAGAAGCTCGTCTATCTATAACCACTATCAATAATTTCGCTTTCTCCGTCTCTGTGCCTAAAGCTAAATGAGCAAAGTTTATTTCCTAGAACTACCCAACAGTTGACTCAATATCGCTGAGCTGCTTCCCAGCTGACTACAACATTGTCGTTTTCAAGTCCAACGTTAACAAATTCTTGTTCAACCGTGCTCCTCAATAATCAAACTCTGTCAAACGTCCATCACCATTATCGATTATCACGCCGTTGTCTAAACGTCCACCTTACACTCAATAACCCTTATCCTCAAGTGGTCTTGACTCTTGAGTAAAAAAAAAGTAAATTTAAATACAATGAAAATTATATTATTTCAAGTGGTCAATCGTTTGCATTTCAACAAAGCTACTGTTATTCGTCGAGCTTATAGATATCGCTTGTCTTTTGAATTGCTTCAAATTGTTTGGTAGAATTTGCAGTTAATAATAGGTTTAACTTGCCAGGAATCGCGACGTGAACGCTTTTACCTTGATCCCCGCTTCTACTTTAATCCCGGCTTCTACCTTGATCTGCGAACGTAGAGAAGAAGACATGCGATAAAGCACGGCCTAATCGTTCCCTCTAATGCCCAGCTTGAAATATCTGGTAGAGTGCAATAATAATGCAAAATAAACTGCGTCCAAATATGTGAAACGGTAGTATTTGTTAGATAGTGGTAGGTGCCGAGGCAAGGTGAGCTCCACTCAGGGGTTAGGGGACAAAAAATGGAAGTCGGAAGTGACGTCATGACGGTGGGAGGCTTTATCGATCTCTTTTGTGCCTGACTGACGAACCGAGCGGAGGTGAGGAAGCGCCGGGACGCTCACTACCAATAGGCAGGGGGTGCCGGTTCGGTGGCGCAAAATTGCCATACGAAAGCTCTTTCTGATTCGTTCATACACTCTCCCCCTCTCCCTCTCCCTATCCTGTACAGAAAACCACTAAATCGCTGTCTATATTTATGTTAAATAAATCTTCTAAAACTAAACCCCGGTGTCTAATGTGTTATCGATCACGGCCGATGCACAGGAGCTAACGGTGAGAAGCCGAGACTCGTCGACCACCAGGGAAGAAATCTGAGTACAAACCTGAGAAGGTAAGCGATAATACAACAGTTTGGGCCACTTCAAAAACAGGCAAAGAAGACCTCAGCAAAGAAAAAAAGAATTAATAATTTCGTTGAAACACGAGTTTCTCTTTAGTTTATTATAATATCAAATCATTGAAGTCGGAGTTACGATCAAATAAAACGGAATTTACTACAAACAGTTTTGATAATAAAAAGCGGCAAACATCTTTTCTTCGTTTGATTGATTTTATTATAGATTTCCAAGTCGGTGTTTTGTTTTATTTGATTATTTATAGACGAATACATCTAAAATTCTCGGACAGTTGCTCGACGTTAATTGTTCTTGATATTGTAAAGAAGTAAAGTACATACATAGAAATACATTGGCCAATGATTATTGGAGTGTAACTAAGGAAAAGTGGAACACAGACAAAAAAAGAGAAATTGTACGATTTAACGAACGGTACATTTGAGAATCTACTGGATGATTTATAGAATGACTTGATGCGTTAACTTAAAGGGTCTAGAGAGTTTCGTCGCAAAACGGAAAACATAATACAAACAAACTCATCTGGTGTATATACAAACTTTAACGACGAAACAAGTGTCCGTGCATGAATTAAATAAAAATATATATATATCGCTCCCCATCTGAAAGACTCACATTGGTTAAGGGAAAATTATTCCCAACTAGAATTTAGGTAAAATGCTCTTCCGTACAAATAATTCAATTCGTTCAAAATAAATCAATAAATTTCTAAAAAGCGATATATTAGCGGAGTTGTTCAATAGTAGAGCTTCACACTCTGAAGCAGTGGTTTCGAATCTCGCGAGGTTCAGCGACACTGATGCGTCGTAAACAACGAAACACGTGATCGTGGATAATTAAATTTAAAAAAATATATATATGTTGTTCCTTATCTGGGGGCATCATATTCGGGAAAGGATAATGTTGTTTCGTATAAATAAGTAAATTCGTTCAAAAGTATTGCAAACATAAATAAGTCATATATTCATATATATATATATATATATATATATATATATATATATATATAATGTATGTGTATGTTTCCTATAGAGAGAAAAGTTAGAGAATCTACATAACATCTAAAAGTATATTCTTATGTATAATTTACCGGATAAGACAATTGAAGTGTTCCCGAATCTCTACGTGAAACCTTAGGGAATTATGGGAGCCGAAACTCATTTAAAACTTCAAATATAACCATTTTAATGAAATGTATACAATATCTATAAAATTATCCGGAGAAGACAATGGAAGTGGTCCCGAATATCTACGTTATCCTCTGTGTGCCGAATATCTACGTGTCACCCATTGGGACAGAACATCATGTAAGCTTCAAATACATATATCCGATTTTAATGAAATTTAAACCATATTTATAAAACACCAATTTAGAAAGTGTTTCAACATTTCAGCTTCTAACGACTATATTAGGAGGCGAAACGGGAACATTTAAATATTTCATATATATATATATATATATATATATATATATATATATATATATATATATATATATATATATATATATATAAGTAAATTTCGCGTACAAGAAAATCCCAGGATAAATTTCAGAGGAAACATTTTTTAATCAATGAAACGGGCGGGTGGAAAAAAAAGAAAATTGCTAACATTTTCCTTAAGGCCTTATCGTCTGACCTTCTAAGAGGAAAGGTTGAATGATAAATTAAAAACTAAGGGAATCGAATGAGATATGAGGGGAAAAATTGTTTAAGTTGGAGAAAATGATTGAAAGAGGAAAAAAAACGTAAATCTCTCAACGTTATGGTGGATTTGAATCATTAAAGATCTCCAACTGATGCTTCAAAATATTTTGTCTACACAGGCTAGGTCGAGAATTTTTAATAACTAACGCCTCAATAATATTGAGATGGTAGTTCGACCTGGCACTCTGTAAAACAGGAAAGCACTCATCAGAATACTTGTCAGAACAACTATTTGCATTAACCAGGTGATTACCGATGGCTGAATCCTGTGCTTGAAAGTTACCGGATGATCTCGAAACCTTGTGTAAATGAATATCACAATATGTATGTATATGATAAAAATAGAACAAATTAATTTTCCTACTACAATTGTTTCAAATATGTTGTACTTTGTGTGTTATTTTCTTAACACCAATCATCCTAAGGTAGACTTGAAATAAAGACCAAACGTTGATGGATACATAACTAATATTTTTGTATTTTTATTTTTTTTATTTTATATATTATGATAATAACGCGCTGGTTCATCAATGTGTTTTTTCTCTATGGCTTATATCTTACATAATGCATAATGAAATATTTCTAAGTTATCGGATTTAAGTATGTTTAAAAAAACTCATATTTTCATTGTTCTAATTAGTCGTAATTTGCAATCAACTCACTAAGTGATCCGAATCTGATTAAGTTTCTGTTTATCATTTTCTCTCTCCTTTGCTCTATGTTGTTTGACTTCCTGTTCTTATTTCATACACTTTCACTTCCGTCTCTCTCCGTATCCTGGTGATACCAGATCAGGCTGCCCTGTGGCTCCCTTAGACGAAATTCACCTACATTGACGTTTTTTTTTTTTGTTTTTTTTGTTTGTAAAACTTAATTATGTTCTACAAAACCAAAAACAAAAACAACAGCCCCTCTCCCTTTCTCCCTCCCCTTTTTTATTTTTATTTTTCCTACCCTACTCCCGGTCCTGGATATGACCTTAAACTACATCCGATGGTGAGATCCGGCTTACGGACTTTGGGGAATGTGGAGCCTCCTCTTAATTACCATTGCTCCCAGGTCCACCCTGACCCGGAGTGGTAGTACCTGTTAGGGTCCCAACTATGGGTTAAATAGAAACAGATATTAAAAGGGGAAAGAAACAAAAAAGAGAAGAAAACAAGACCAGATTCGGCATTAAATAACCCAAAAAGGGTTGATATGCCGTAAAACAAAACTACCATACCAAACCTCTCCGTATCTCCTCTCTCTCTCTCTCTCTCTCTTTCGTGCTCCCTCATCCCTCCTCTCTCTATTTCTCTTGCTTACGGCTCTCATTCTGACACTGTGTTTATTAACATTCGCGGGTAATTAAGAAAGAAAAGAATAACACGATTAGAATACTCCATTATAAACAAAAGGAAATATCATCGCATATAGTAGTATTATTTACTCCTTAGTTGGAGAGAGACAGAGAAATAGGGAGGAAGGATTAGGCCGATTTGTCTTTTTGTGTATTTTTTTCTATTTAACTGACTTTCCAAACTCGATTTTTCCTGATTCAAACAATCTAACCCGACATCAGTAGCTGGCGCAACGAGTCACCTTTTGTTTTAGTATGAAGTAAAGATTTTACAAAATCCTATTTCCTATAAAAATGATTTCTAATGAGTAGAAAAGTATATGTCAGCCGTATTGTTTTTGTTTTTCTCTTGATTATTAGCGAAGAGATGTTATTTTTCTCAAAAATACACGTAAAAAAATATTGCAAAATACAAAACGATGGCTTAACTGAATAATTTTCACAATATACAGTGTTTTGGTATGTTTATGTTTGTTTTTCATTTTGTTTTTTCGTACAAAACAGACATTCGGTTTAAACACAACTAGGCATTGTTGATATCAAGATAAAAGGTCTATGTTTTGTCTTATTCGGTGCTTTTCCTTTGAAAACAAATGGCATCAGTTGACTTGGTCGACGTTAATTGCTCTTTTTACTGTAAGCAATAAAAGTATAGAGAAAAACCACAAAAATAAACATTGGCTAATAAGTGTTTTCGTCTTTGCGACTTTTATATCTCTCACGTGACATCCGGAAGCCATATTTGATGTAAACCTCATCGCTACAATCTGTCTGCATTATTATTTGTTCGTCATGTCTATGGGAATCTACTGTGTTTGCTTCACTATCGTTTAAATTCAACACTTAAACACATTGTGTTACATTAGACCTCCCCACTAATGTCTCACAAGTCACAACCAAATATAATACGTGGACGTTCAAAAACATACCCTGTGTCTCACACAGCAATCCTCCGTAACTGAGACAGTTATTCCACGATATTCTCCTCGGATTAATTCTCGCTGGATTTAAAGTTGGACACAACAACACAAAGAAAAGGGGAGTTTTAAGAAAGGACATTTTATTGCTGTTGTCATTGCCTTCTCGTCCGCATTCGGCGGGGGTCATTCCGGTCACGGATCTTTGAGGCTGTTCTCTCTCTCTACTTTAACGTTGATGTTGATACATCTACACTCGTGTTGTTAGCCTCAGAAACTTCCAAACGACTGTCTACTCCTTTTACTTCCTCTCTCTTTGGGCCATGTGAGGTCACGTCCACTTCTAGCTACAAGGTTGAGGTGACATTTGAGTGCATACTCGCTGACCCTATGACCCCGATATCCTGTGTATGTATGAACGTCGCTCTGGGAACCTAAATTATCCGATATGTATATATACTAGCAACGTATTCATTACTATTTAACAAGCTCCTTTCCTTCAATAAATACAAGAAACCTCTTCAACCACCGATTGTCATGGAAAATGGCACCCTGCCTGAGAGTTCATCATTCAAACTGGTCGGCCTAACCTTTACAGATAACATGAATTGGAACAAATACATTGAAGATATTGCCAAGGCTGCAGCAAAGAAGGTAGGCTTCCTTTACCGTGTTAGTAAACTCCTCACACCTGACATTATCCTGCATCTCTACAAAGCCACCATCCGCCCATGCATTGAATATTGTTGCCACATCTGGGCTGGTGCATCATCTACTAGTCTATCCCTCCTTGACAAGGTCCAAACAAGAGTCGCCAACCTAATAGGTCCCTCACTGTCAACCAAGCTCCAGTCCCTGTCCCATCGCCGCAATGTAGCATCCTGGTGCTTGTTTTACAAATACTTCAATGGATTATGCTTCGATGAACTGGCTTCTCTGGTACCCTCTCAACGTAAATTCACTAGAACCAACACGACAATCAACTAAATCCCATCTATTCACTGTGGAGGTCCCCAGATGCCGGAGAGCTTTCTACTCCAATAGCTTCTTTCCTCGTGCTGCTGGCCTCTGGAACTCCCTCCCTGCCTCGTTTTTCCGACGGTACTGACATGCAGAAATTTAAAACTAATGTAAACAGACACTTCGCTGCGCAGCTCCCAATTTAGGTTGACTCCCCAAACATTCTCCCTTTTTTCTCAGTAACCCCTTACGTCTACAGTGGCGTCCTGCCTTGTTTGGGGTGAATTATGTTGTTAAAAAAATTACATTTATACTTTAAACCCTTAGCGTCCATGACACTTTTTTAAAATAGAAAGCAACCAACATCAACATTAGTATATTTTAGAGTTATCTAAAGTTAATCATAAAGATTGGATTATCTTTCAAATATTACACTTACTGTCTGGTGTATATTTGCAACGCTGATGTATCAGTTTAAATATACTGTGACAATCTTGAGTGGAAGGATACAAGAAGTTTCATCTATTATTCAATCAAAAAATTCTTGGTAAGTATTTTTTACCAGCCCATTTAGCATAATGGTAGGAGTGTTCGCGAATGTGCCGGGATATCAGGGTTCAATCCTCGTTCACGTCATACCAAAGATTTAAAAATGATACTTGATGCCATCTTGATTAAAACTCAGCATTATAATGTGAGGATCGAGTGTAAGTAATCTTAGAAAAGGAATGCTGTAGTAGCTAATCACAATGGAGCCCTTGGGTCGCCTTCGACTATGGTCGAACACTTTAATTTTTTTAGTCCTTATAACCAACGCACAATTATATATAGTATAAATAAATGCCCTAACTATCCTATAACGTCATGTAAATATTTGAAAGTACCTTTTATTACCGATGGATGACCACTCATCAAGGCCCGGGGGCACTATAGGATAAGGGTCAAAAGGAATGCTGGTTGGATGTTGATTGACGTCATGAGAGCATTGTTGGAAACAGTGGGTAGAATGAACAGAGGATTACCCAAGAAGACCTAATTTTCAAAGAGGTCGGCTCGACAAGTATTTCTTTACATTAGACTTGAAGACGGCTATGCTGTAGTCCGTTGGGAAGCAGTCTCGTGGTATCTTGTCCCACAGATGGGATGTTCCAGGAAATAAACTTTGTTCGTGGAAGTGGCGTTTGAGCGAGAAAAGAAAATGTATTTGTGATTGTTGTAACTCAACGAGTGCTTACTGTGAATGTTTTACAGGAGGGGGGCTAGATATTGGAGTTCAGTCGAACACCATTCCATGAACATAACGATATAGTAGAGTGAGGCTAGCAACATCTCTTATGTGTGAAAGAGACTACATAATCATTCCATTACTGTTTATCCGCGAGCTGCCGAATACGCACTAACATGGCTGAGTGTCTTCCAAGTTGTACGATCTTAGGACAATGTGTTCTCTTGGTGTATGTCCATTCATATATGTTGTCTATCCATCTTTTCTTTTGAATACTTTACCACCGGCTTCCTTATATTATTCGATGAACACATCGTTTGGCCTTACACTGGAACGCTTAAGGTAACCAAACAATCTCAAGACTTTACATTTGATGGCAGAAGATACTGATTGGATACCAGTGAGTTTTCGCAACTCTGCAATACTGATGTGATCAGAGAGTTTATGATCAGTAATGAAGCGCATGATGTGGCAGGGACCTATTTAGCATCACATAATATTGTATTTACAAAAGATTTTTGGTAATAAATTAAAGAAAAAAATGTGGGCACTATTGGGTTAATGTTACGAAAAAGGTTTGAGATGGCGTAAAACAGAAAAAAATCAAACCCATACATGAATAGCAAAACTTTGCCAAAAGAAAATGTTTGTACTGATGATCTGTATCATATATTTGTGGTGTAGGGCGCTATGAGCCCTAAGTGTTTGCACGAAATAGCAGAATAATCTCTCATAATTATATGCATTGTGTATTTCCTTACATATTTATATTTTGTCTGTAACATCCTATTAAGTAAAACATAAGATAAACATTACTTAAAAAAATGTACATAAAAATAAAAATAATGCTACATGTATGAGATATAAAAAAAACATAAAATGCAGTCACATATTTCATCTGATAATTCACTAAAATTATCCCATAAGGCTTTCTTATAAAGAAAAAACGTAATAATCTCCCTTGGTTAAGCGGTGAACCAAAGGGGAGATAACTCATAAATCCAATAGACATTTAAATGTTTTACTAGTTGAAAAAGAAGACAATAATTTGAAAGCAACTTTCAAATATATAGTCATTTGTTATCATATAAAAGGGCCAAATGTCCAACACCAATAACATTTTAGGAATGTAACAGCAAACCTTAAATAATAGTTAACTAATAAAAATTGAGAAAAAAAATGGGAAGACGAATAATAATTAATTAATAAAGTGTTCCTTTTCGAAACCAATATATAAGTATCAGGAAGTTTCATTGTATGTATTGCTGGCTTGGCAGGCCGAACGCAAGATCAAGGCATTCCACTAAAGTGGCGATAGTCAATTCACGATGGTCCCTATATATAAAAAAAATTCTACGCTATTCCTGCTCTGGAAACAAAATCTAGAAATATTCATTAAGTCTCTTTAGAATGTGAAAAGTTTATTTTGAAAATGACAGTTGCGATATATGAACTACATTTGTTTTGTGTTTAATTTTTATTACATTTTTTTAAAAACCTTTCTGTCTGCAGCAGTGCAGATTGACTACGTAGAAGGACAATCAACAGCTTGTCTTACACGTTCAATGTTTTTCCCCCCGGTGTCGGAACCGAAGCCGTAGGTCGCTCGGAATTTAACGTTACCTCGACTTAAATTTATAGATCCATAAACAGAAAATTTGGTCAATTTACTCATGCTGGAAATATCTGTATAATATACTAATATAAACCCCAAACGAGAAAAAATAGGGCAAAGGATTGAAATATCGTAACGACCTCACACAGCGCATAAGTCGCCATTTTCTAAAGCAAAAGACCAGAACGGAGACTGAAAATAGTCCACAAAGGACGGTTACGTGCTGTTCCCCTTTGTCGAATTTGATACCGTCGGTACCAATGTTGTCTTGAACTTCTGTAATATATATATATATATATATATATATATATATATATATATATATATATATATATATATATAGTCTAAATAAGCTTTGAGTCATTTCAAACAAAGAAAGAAAATGCAGCTTAAATTCCCAGGGATACTAACTAAATCAAGATATCGCAGACTTAGCATTTGCATAAGCTGACTTACCACTGAAATATTCACAAATTAAAAAGGGGATGAAAGTATCTAACAGTGAAACAAACACAGGGGACCTTAACTTAGGCGTGAAATATGAAACGGAGATCATCAGTTGTTTATCATTTAACTGTTTCGGAGATTTAAAAACAGGACAGTTATAATATTCATGGCTCTCCAGTGGTACTTATCAAACGGCTACTTCCCAATAATCAAATGCAGAAAAAAAATTCAGCTTTAATTTCACTAATATATAAATAATAATAATAATAATAATAATAATAATAATAATAATAATGATAATAATGATAATAATAATAATAATATATTACCCATAAGACTTCAATGTGATATGGTAATTTGCATATCAAATAATATTAATTATAACATTAATAATAATAATTCTATCCAAACACTACACCCAAGAACAATTCTGCGATATGGTAGCTAGCAATAAAATTATACATTAATAAAATTTGCATTAAAAATATATAATAATTTTGTTACCATAACGTCATCGTGGTGAGAATTAATTTGAAATATGAAGGGTGTTACGAGATGTGTTTAATGACTCTTTTTGTTTAGGCTTGAAAAGAGAGACTGTCTAGGTCGTGTGTTGGGAACGTGTGGGGGTGATGGGGCGAGGGGCGCGGGCGCATATATATATATATATATCAGTTCTTTGTCTTACAAGTCGAGGTTTCAGTCCATACGATTCTTCAAAGTCACTAACACTAGTCGATCTACCGTAGTCGAGGGTAGCCTTAAGGTTTCTTTTTCATAAGCTACTTCATCAAGATGTAGGGGAGGGTGCCACTTTCTCCCTGGATTACTTTACTTTGATCCCCACCTGATAATACTGAGTGTTTAGCAAGCGGACATCAAGTACCATTTTTAAATCTTTTGTATGACTCGACCGAAGATTGAACCCTGATCTCCCGCTCCATTGGAGAAAACGTTAACGATTATAGCAAATAAGCCGGTAAAACACTAACACTGTTAGATTACTAAAATATTTACTATTTTAGAGAGTATGTATGTGGGCGGGATTTCGGGATTGATAGAGAACGTGGTTGGAAGAGAGTTTGCGGTGCAAGGATTTTGCGAAATACTTTCTTTGGGAGTTTTTAAACAAGCTAGTCTGGTTTTAATTACTTTTAACACTGGACGCATACTGCAGAATGCAGAGATAACATTTGATTATAAACATCGACCGGAGTGGTTACTCGGAGACTTCTCGGAACTTTTCATTACATTTCTATTTCCAGGCTTTCCATGGAGAGCCACACCGGAAACCTGATGATGTCATTGTATTTAACCTACCTATTAATTACTTACTATATAAAACACCTCGACTAATCAGAGGCTTTACTATGTACAGCGATACCCATTGTAAACTGGGCATGACACTAAACTGTCTCGGACACCGCAAGCATCTTTCCAGGCCATTTTTTTCTTTTGTTTCTGCCTATCTTATCTTTCAGCTTAATCCCATCTTTTCACTGTAAAGGTCCCCGGATGTCTAAAGGCTTTCTGCACAAATAACATTCTTTAATTAATGCAAACATTGTTAAACATAACAGAATTCCCTTGCTTAATTATTCCGTCTTTTATTTTTTCAATTTTTCAACTGATCTTTTTTTTGTGTCAAAATAAAAAAAATATATATGTTCCATATGTATCACGAATGTTATCGATTCTTCGTCAAATTATCTAAGGTGACAAAAACAAATGAACTAAAAAGCTGGGGTGAATAGAATTTTCAACAAGCAGCCCATAATATATATGTATGTGATAAATAACAGATAAAATAAATAAATAAAAAATGGTAAAAAGATGATCTAAAATTCAAGAGTTAATGTCAACGTTTCGCCTAACTGTTACAAGGGCTTCATCAAGAGTCAGTTTTTGTCACTTTTTCACACGCATTTTGTCAGTTTTTAAACCACTCTTGATAAAGTCCTCGTAATAGTTGAGTGAAACATTGAGATGGACTCGTCAGTTTTAGATTTTCTCTTTTTAATTTTATCACCCCCCCCCCACACACACAAATATATATATATATATATATATATATTATATTCCCGAAACAGTTTTTCATGGTAAACAACTGATGATGCCTTAAAATAGTGTTAGAAATAAACTAATATAATAACTGTAAAAAATAAATTGACTTACATGAGTGATTTTCCACTGGAAGACTTGGGACTATAAGTTTTTTTTGTTTTTTTTTTAATATAGTTTTAATGGTTGAGAAACTTCCGAGACTATATATATATATATATATATATATATATATATATATATATATATATATATATATATATATATATATATATATAGGAGAGAGAGGAAGAGATGAATAGAGTGTGATAGATAAAATATAGATACATACAAATAAAGCGAAATTTTGTTGAAATATATTATCAAACAAATATATTTGTATACTTTCTATGTATAAGTAACTGATTTTGTTTTGTTTTCCTATATAGAAACAATACTCTATTTACATTTGATTTTCTGTTTAAACAGCGACTGTTGTCAACAAACAGACATTTTCAATTATTTCCTGTGTCTTCATTCAACAATTCCGTTTCCTTTTTCCGAATTGTATCAACTCTACCGCCCTTTCACGGGCTTAGGACGTGACATTTAAATTTAAACAGTCAAACATTGAGCTAGATAAACAAAATGGACGACAAAGGCAGAAAAACGAAAAAACAAAATGGCGATCGACAAAACAAACGAAAAGGGCGGGAACAGTCTTTTAACCGACTATTTTATTTTTCGACTCAATTTACTCAACAATTACAGAGAAAAGAACAACTTTTTCACAGGAACAAATAGTCTTAAGATTCATCCATTTAATATTACGATTAGCGATGAAAATGCTACGTCAAGCTAAATCGTGGTCGACCGACAGAATGACAGATCAAACAGACATAACCTCTTATCGAGATGCACGGACTAATTGGAAAATGCAACTTAAAATTCAAGCGTTAAAGACGGACTTGATAACCGACTGACTGACAGACAGTCACACATAGCGATACATTGGCGCATATAAACATCTTTTTAATTTTGTTATTATTTGCGGTTCCTTCAACTGTAATGGTTTCAAACAAACATGACGTTTTTTTTGTTAGACGTAAACCAGTTACACAACACGATAAACGCGAGATGTGTAATTTAGTATAAAAAATAAAACGGTGAAGAAATATTGAAACGCATTTTGATTAGACAATTTCAAAATCCAATTTCGTATTGGAGGTTGGGTTATAACGTAAGCTAATGGACAGTGGGCAATAAAAGCAAATTAAATTTTCAAAGTAAATCGGATAAGTTATTCGTAATTTCATAATTACTTACGAAGACTCGAAGCCATAAAATAAAAAAAGTCGAAGAATAATTAAAACGCAGTTGGTTATGGAGTTGTATATGCAATTTCATGTTAGGAATTTGAGTATGACATAAGTCAACGGTCAATAGGCATTTGAAATAAATGACGTTTTCAAACTACGTCAGATACAT
>OY744532.1:37724405-37841905 GCA_963556195.1 Sepiola atlantica | reverse complement strand
TCATTTTGCTTGTGAATGTTCGGTCAATGAGTTTATGTTGTGTTGACCGAAAGCTTTGTAAAATGTCGTTGTTTTTTTTAATAGTGATATAGATTTAAGTTTAAAGTTTAGAATAAAAGCTGGCTGATACTGTAACGAGTATGAATACATTTTGTCTGTTCGAGGTAAAAAAAAAATCGATATATGTGTAACTTAAATAAAAAGTAAAAATAATTTTTTTAATGAATTATTTTACTGCAAGGCATTCCCACCCGGGTTACCGAATGTTAAGAACCGCCGAACACGTCTTTTGGGGCAACTTCCGTGCGTGACAGCAGGTCCGTATATTTACATTTCGTGTTTCGCAGTCATATTTTGAAATATGTATTTCAATTTTCTTTTTTTTACTTGTATCTATTCAGTGCCAAAATTCAGATTATATTTATTATAACAGACCAGAGGATTGATACTAGCAAGAAGACTCGACGTTGCTCGAGGTTGAATGAGAATCCATATCGCCATTGATCTTTCTCGTACTTTTCTAAACATTTTTCAAGGGGGATTTTTGTCTGGTATGAGTTTCATCTGGTAATCGAATAACTTGACGACGGGCTGTTCATGTGGCAACTTGGATGTGTTCAAGTATGCTCTGATTTTTTCTAGAAACATGTGTAAGATTTATTTTGTTCCGAAATTTACATTGAATCACAGGATGCATGAACCCTGATCTATATATATATATATATATATATATATATATATATATATATATATATATATATATATATATATATATATATATATATTAGATGGTATGTAAAGGATAACCATTGGACGAAAGAATTTCTGTTATACTTTGAAGTTCTGTACTAGTTTCACACTAGAGCAAATCAAACAACGCCCGATGTTTTAAAGTTTTGATCAGATTAATTTTCTGATTTTAGGGAGGAATGAATCCCAGCTAATATACTGACCTGTGAAAGTAGGTTTTCTGTATATGCTGGTGACAAAACAGACATCCGATCTTTCGACAAGAACGTCTAAGAACGATAGTGAATTATTCACCTCCCTTTCCATAGTAAACATCAGTGTAGGGTGAAGTAAATTTAAATGGCGTAAGAACCCCTCAGCCTCCGTACGGGATGTAAATATAGAAACAATATCATCCACATAGCGGAAATAGCACATCGATTTAGGCAACCGATCAAATAACAGTTGCTCTTAAAATCCAACAAAAATGTTTGACTGAACTGGGCCCAAAGGGCTACCCATTGCTACCCCATTTAGTTTGACGATACATGTTCCCGTCAAAGCTGAATTCAACAGATTTAGTGGCTAAACCTCTGTCTGCCCCTCTCTCTCTCTCTCTCTCTACCTCTCTCTCTACCTCTCTCTCTCTACCTCTCTCTCTACCTCTCTCTCTCTCTCTCTCTCTCTCTCTGTCTGTGTGTTTATTAACAGCCAAAAGTAAAAACACATACTATAAAAAGGATTGGAAAGCGCATTATAAGCAATAGGGAATATTACTACACCTAGTAATACTGGTATGTGATTGTGGCTTAGTTCGTTTCGAAATAACACTTTCACTTAGAATGTTGGCAATTTTCACGTGGTCCCTCCTGTAAGTACTCAACGTCTTTCTAAAAGGAATTCTAACTCGAAATATATCGGGGAAACAAATGCCAAACAGCGAGAGAGTGAAATATAGCAAATAAGAAGACTAATGTAGTTGGACATCCGCTCTTATTTTCTATAACTCTCCCTTCCGTCTCTCTCTCTCTCTCTCTCTCTCTCTCTCTCTCTACCCCTCTCTCTATGTTTATTAGCACTTAGGGGTAATCAAACTTGCAAACCAGAAAAGTAACCGAATCAAAGTCAGCAGCAAACGGTGTTCGGTAAGATTTAATTCCTGATATTAAAGATTTCTTTTTTTGTGTCACTTACTCTTCTGGTTAGTCAAGTTTTGTACTAATTTGTATTAATCAATTTATTTGTTAAATTATTAGGTGATAGTACAGACTAGTTAACAAAACCTCCCCCATGTTAAGAATGTATTTCTAAATAATCTTCTGTAGTTTACGGACCGTGCTGAAATAATAACGTTATCATTTAGAAAGCCATTCTAAACATGGGGTGGGAGGGCTTTGTTTACTATTCTGTTCTTTTTACTTAACAATTTAATAAATAAACTAATAAATGTGGGAAACTTTTACGCATGAAGTTTAATATCAGGAATAAATCTGACTGAACACTCTTTGCTGCTGACTTTGAGTCGAGTACTCTTCTGGATTGCCATGAAACCTACTATAAAAAGATTGGAATAATCCATTATAAACAAAAGTAAAAAAATAAACTCTAAAACTCGATATGAGTAGTTGATCATTTATATTAACACAAGTAGTAATACTATTATACCCGTAGCTGGAGAGCGAAAGCTAGAGAGTGGCTAGGGGCAGGGGGAAGAGAGACATAAGTGTATAGTGAGCAGAAAGAGACTAATTCTAATTGGCTTTTCAAATATAAATGCGTAACAAGAAAAAAATTGTTGTTTATATACAAAAACAATACTTTCTGTTTGTATATTTGTATTGGTAATTTTATTTAATCAGTAGGTTTTTCAGTGGAAAAATATTGACGATTTCTGTTTGTTTAATGTAAATAAAGAAAAAAGTCGGACATGTACGACGCCGAGTGCACAATCTTCCTCCAAATGTGTTTTTTTGTATTATTTAGTATACAATAGACTAAACACGACATTTTAAGGTTGCCATTTTAAAAAAGAAGGTTACAGTCTTCTCCTTGGTGATGTGCTATGGCACATTATGAACGTCGTACTGGAACAACCTCCTCATTAATATTATCTCGTTTCGTGTGACTTTTTTCATGAATATAGGCTCAGCAAGAGGACGTGGACGCCATCAACAGTGCTATAACGTCTGAGCAGAGGAGTATGTCAGAAGAATACTTCACGTGGTGCATAGAAGCATTGGGAATTGCATTCGACTCGAAAGTAGAATCACTGGTCACTACGAACCGTGACCACCGGCGTTCGATCCTCTACCATCTGAGCTTACATACCTGTTACTGTGCATGGAAGAAATTATATCGTTTTAAAAATGAATTTGTATTCATTTGTTTATATTCTACGATACTGATAACCGAGAGGTGTCGATTCTTTTATGGAAGACAATTGTGATATGCTAAGTGGAAAACATTATTTCCTGCACTAATATATATATATATATATAAATATATATATGTATATATATATGTGTATATATTATGTATATATATTATGTATATATATATATATATATGTATATATATATGTGTATATATATATATATATTACTAATAGAGATTTAGTATTTGTCTGTCTATATTATTATTATTATCTGTTAATGCTAATTTCATTTTACTACACACTATCCTCGAGTGTATTCGGTCTTCCTGTACAAGGGTTTGTCAGGACAACCTGACATGAAGATACTTTAGCCTACCATTATACCCTGACTAAATATTGAAAATAACATAGTATTCGAAGCCCAAATAAGATCCCCCGACACGGCTATAGAGTCATACGAAGAATGGTTCACCTTTTCCTAGTGATGTTATGTCAAGTAACACAACCTAGCTGGATACTCCACCAGACTAGATAAATTCCTGTCCTAGAATGCAGTAAAATTCAGAAAGGACCACACTAAAGATAAACTATAACATAATTAAATGGTCAATTAGGGATCGGAAAATTAGTGTTCTTCACTGTTTTCCTAACTCAATGTTTGAAAGGTCGGGGAGAATCCTGATTGAACACTCGGATATCTATGTATCTCATATAGAAACCAAGTGTTAGCTCCAGAAAGGGGCCCCTTGATTGCTGATAATTCACTCACTGAAGTAAAATGAAAACTAATTTTAGTCTTAAGTACTATATTTCAATGTTCAAAGTTGGGGGAATCGGGCTAGTGTGGTATATGTCCTGTTGCCATGATACCATCCTTCAAGGAATGAACTGCTATTTGTGAAAGGGGTGTAGTATTTGCTCTATACCATCATTTGAGGGATGAACTTTTTTGTAAGATGAGTACTGTAGTATCTGTTTCGTTATTATGACACGATGTTTTCAGGCATTACCTCCTTCTTTTTTTGACGGGGTGGATGGATGGTGTAGTATCTGTTCCGTTATCATTACACCATCCTTTCAGGCATTACGCTCCTCTTCTTTATGGGGCTAGGGGAGGGATACTGTAGCATTTCTTCTCTGCTTATGATACCATCCTCCTAGGTATTACCGCCTCCTTTGGGGGTAGTGTAGTATCTGTTATGTTGTCATGATATCATCTTCACAGGGATTACCTTCTCTTTCTGGGGCTGGGGGTGGAGTAGTATAGCATTTGTTCTGTTATAATGATACCATACTCTCAAGTATTACCTACTTTTTGGCGGAAGTAGCATAGTATATTTTCATTCGTTATGATGCCACCCCCCAGGCATTACCTCCTCATTTAAGGGCAGTGTAGCTTGTTTGTCATAAATATGACAAACGAGCTACCAAAACTATGCAACCGGCGGAAACATATTATTGTTAGTATTGCTAATGTTCTGTGTAGTATAAATAAGTTAACTTTTTTTTCAGATAATCATTTTGGTAAATGTCGAGATCGACGGCCTAAACAGAATGTGATAAAAAATTGTGTATAGGCGATACAAATGATTTTATGTTGTAGCATTTTTAAAAAAATATTATTAAATGAGCGAACCATTTCGAATAAAAATCTATTTTGTATTACGCATATAATCTGAGGAAAACACGTTTGAAAAGTATAAATATGTTAGAATAATCGAGATGTTAACAAAATGGAGTCTTACAAGGGATGAAAGTGTATTTGTATTGCTCATGTAGCCATGTTTATTTCAAAGCGAAAAAAGTGTTAACACGTCTGTTTCCCCTATTACTACGTACTACTGAATTTTTTTGGACTAAAAATCGTTTATAATGCCATGATCTTTAATATACAGGGTGTTTCAAAAGTCTTGGGAACAAAACGATTTTTAATAACTCAAAAACTATTAGGAGTTGAAAAATGAAATTGGTACCGTTGGAAAGGTTAAAGTTTCAAGTTTTGTGGGGAATCTTCAAAGTTTCTCAATATGAGCACCATTCGTCACACGGCAGACATCTAGTCGATAGTTCATTTCCTGCCAAACGCGTTCCAGCATCTTGACGTCAATGGTTCCCACAACTGCCGTTACTCGAGCCTTTAGTTCGTCAATATCTCTTGGAAGGGGCGGCACATAGACTTGTTGCTTGACAAAGCCCCAAAGGAAAAAGTCACACGGGGTAAGATCTGGAGACCTAGGAGGCCAGGGCATGAGAACGTCATCACCTCGCCCAGATCTCCCAATCCATCTACCAGGCAGCCTTGTGTTAAGAAACTGGCTTACTCTAAGACTCCAGTGTGGTGGTGCACCATCTTGTTGAAAAATGAAGTCATCAGATTCTGCTTGTTCCAACTGAGCCATTAACCAGTTTTCCAGCATGTTGAGATAGGATTCACCAGTGATAGTTGCCTCTTCAAAGAAGAACGGTCCATAGACACCTTTCTTGGAAATTGCACAAAACACGTTCACTTTTGGTGAATCTCGCTCGTGCTCAAGAAGTTCATGAGGATTCTCAGTACCCCATATGCGAGTGTTATGCTTGTTAACTTTGCCATTCAGATGGAAGGTCGCCTCATCGCTAAAAACAAGCCGGTCATCAAAGCCGTTATCTTCCAACTTCTCTTGCATTGCAATGCAAAAGTCACGGCGAAGTGGCTTATCAGTGTCCTTCAACTTTTGGACCAACTTGAGCTTGTAAGGTACAATTTGCAGTCGTTTCCTTAAGACACGCCAGACAGTTGCTGGAGCAAGCTGAAGTTCCCTGCTGGCTCTTCTCACTGATTTACGGGGGCTCCGCTGAAAGGCTGTCCGAACTTGCTCAACTGCATCTTCTGAAGTTGAAGGGCGACCTGTTCGCTTACTTGGGCACAAACACCCATCTTTCACAAATTTAGCATGCCATCTGACAATGGATTTCCTTTCAGGGGCTTCGTTTTAAAATTTCCTGCGAAATGCACGCTGAACACATGTCCACGATTCAGTCTTTGCAAATTGGAGGACGCAAAATGCCTTGTCTTGTTTAGAGAACGCCATTACTGCACCTGGAAAGATAACACGAAAATCATTAGTATGACCAAAAACTTGATTAAGCAAGCTTTAAAATGGCACCAGTTTCATTTTTCTACCTGGAATAGTTCATGAGATATACGCATTTGTAATGTTCCCAAAACTTTTGAAACACCCTGTATATATATATATATATATATATATATATATATATATATATATATATATATATATATATATATATATATATATATATATATGATCGCTTTTACACTAATTTTATTCGAACTTTTGAAAAAAAACTGTTTAGGACGTTTATCTCAAGATTTACCCCGGCGAGAACATATTATTGCTAGTATTGTTAATTATCTGTATATTATAAAGTGAACTTTTTTCTCAAATAATCACTTTTTTGCAACTGTGTACAGAAGAGATATGTAAATATATAATTGAACATCTACGTACATGCGTATAAATATTATGTTATTCTATAACCCGAACTTTCTTAAGAATTCCAATACAATATTTAGTCTGGTTTTGCTGAATAATTTCGTGTGATTTCTTTACGGGGATGGCATGTGAAGCCGGTTCGCCTCAGGCCATCACACTTTATCAAGATATGTTTCACAGTGTTCAGTTCATGACACGCTACACACGTCCGGGCTTATTCATTTTTTAGATACGTCTTTACATATAATGCGTAACCTCCTGCCACACTTCAGATTGAAAAATAATGTTTATCTATTATCACGTATACATTGGATGGACGTATTTATTATTATACTAAAGCTGAGTTAATCAACGTTTATTTCTCGAAGGCTTTTTCCTATATATTTTAATCACATTTTAATTACATAAATCACGTGTTAAAATATAAACTTAGTTCTGGGATTGAGTTATGTTTTAAAAAATTCCATTTTGATTGTACTAATTTTCCGTAATTTGTAATTTACTCAGCAAGTCCCCGATCCATTACTAAGTTACTGTTTATTGCTCTAACTTTCTTTCATTGAATGTAGATGGACACGGAACTTATTTTATGCAGTATCTATCACTCCCGCTTCGTCTCTCTCTCGTTCTATTTCTGTTTATTAACAGCCAAAAGTAAAAACACTTACTATAAAAAGGATTGGAAATCCCATTATAAACAATAGAGAATATCACTACACGTATTAATACTATTTCATCCAAAGAGAGGGAAACAAAAAGAGAGATGGAGAGAGAGAGAGAGAGAGAGTAAGAGAGAGAGAGAGAGAGAGGGAGAGAGTGAAATATAGCAAACAAGAAGACTAATGTAATTGGACATCTGCTCGTATTGTCTATAACTCCCCCTCCGTCTCCCTTCTCTCTTTCTTTATTAGCAGCGAAGGGTAATAAAACTTACTATAAAAAGGATGAAAATAGTCCATTATGAACAATAGAAACTCTCACCACAGCTGGGGGAAAGGAGAGAGGGAAAAAAGAGAGGAGGGAAGTAAAAGGAAAAAAAAGAGAGAGGGAGATACGGAAAGAAAGAGGAGAGATAAAAAAAGAGACGGAAAAAAGGGAGAGAGAGGGAAAAGACGAAAGGGGTAAAAAGCAGAGAGAGAGAGGGAGAAAAAGAGAGAGAAAAAAAGAAGAGCGGGAGAAAATGAGAACGAGAGGGAAAAGGAGAGGTTGGAGTAAGAGAGAAGGAGGAAAAAGAGAGGGACAGAAAAAAAAGAGCAGAAAAACGAAGAAAAGGAGAAAAAGAGAGAGAGGGAACATGAGATGGGAAGAAAAAGATAGAGAAAAAAGAGGGGAACAGAAAGAGAGAAAGGGGGAAAGGAGAGAGGGAGAAACAGAGATAGGGAAAAAGAAGGGATAGAAAGAAAGAGATTGAAAAGGAGAGGGGGAGAGAAAGAAAGAGAGAAAGAAAGAAGGAGAAAGGAGAGACAGAGAGAGAGGGAAAAGGGAGAGGAAGAGAAAAAGAGAGAAAGGGAAAAGAGGAGGGGGAGAAAGAGGGAGAGGGGGAAGAGAGTGGGGGATAAAGAGAGAGAAGGAAAAAGGAAGGGGAGGGAAAAAGAGAGTAGAGGTAAGGAGAGGCAGAGTGAAAGGGAAAGATAGGGAAAATGAGAGGTTTAGATGACGGACGGAGAGCAAGAGAGATAGGAAAAAGGAAGAGGAGAGAAAGAGAGAGAGAGAAAAGGGAGAGTGGTAAAGAAAGATAGATGGAAAACTGAAAGAGAGGGTGAAAATTAAGAGGGGGAAAGAGATAGAGAGGGAAATGTGAGAGGGGAGAAAGAGAGAAAGAGAGAAAAGTGAGAGGAGGAGAAATAGAGAAAAACGGGAGAGGGGAAGAAAGAGAGAGAGAGGGAAAAGGAAGAGGAGAAAGAGAGGGAGGGAAAAATGAGAGGGGAGCAAGAGAGAGAGGGGGGAAAGTGAGAGGGGGAAGAGAGAGAGGGGAAAGTGGGAAGGGGGAAAGAGAGAGAGGGAAAATGAAGAGAGGAGAAAGACCGAGAGAGAAAGGGAAAAGGGAGAGGGAGAGAAAGAGAGAGATATAGCAAACAGGAAGATTAATTTTGACTTGGTATTTTTATTTTTTTTAATATAACTGGCTTTGCAAACTCATTTTTTTTTCTTTATTAAGACAATCTAATTCGAGTTTAATGAGTCACATTTCTCTGGTTTTATTTTAAATGCGTCCAAGCATCACTATAGGAAGCTATGTCTGTCGGTTTATCAGTCAACGTAATTTTGAAAATGCATTTTCATTGGTCTGTCATGTATAATTTTGAAATAGTATTTTGTTGGTCTGTCAGGTTTAAGTTTCAAATAGCACTTGAAGGAACCTAATTTTCTAATAACTGTTTTTGTTTTTACATATACGTCTGGCCATTGCTACTTCGTTCTCACTTGCAATTCCGCGATTTCGTTTCCATTTTGTTCAATGCTTTTCTGGCTTTGGTATTGCTTATTCTTTTGACAAGGGTTCCATAAAAATGGAGAGAATGAGACGCACGTAAAAAGAAAATTGGAATATGGAAGAAGCACGGAGACTAGAACTCGTCAAGCTACAGCCACTGAAAATGATTTTCCTTTCATCCTCAATGTACCAAAAACTTAACAAAACTTGTATGAGACAAGTTTATTTCCAAGAACTGCCCGTCTGTAGAACACAATACCATGGGACTACTTCCTGGATGGCTTAAACATGGTCGTTTTCAAGTCCGATGTTAACAAATTCTTGTTGAGCCGTCCTCCTAAATAATCAAACTCTGCCCAGTCTCAACCATCGTTATCAATCCTCCGGACAATTCATTAACCCTTATCCTCGAATGGCCTTTGCGCCTTCATAAGCGGTGACTCGCTAGTACATAAAAAGAGAGAGTGAGAGGGAAGGTAACAGAGTGTGAAAGAGAGAGAGAAAGAAAGAGAAAGAAGAAGAATAGAAAGACAGAGAGATTAAACAAGAACAATTACGTATTGTTTAAATAATTCAGACTACTGTTCTCATCGTGATTGTTATTCTCACAACGTTTCGGTCGATGTAACCTTCGATCTTCTTCAGATGTTTCTTGTCAGATTTGGTAATCTGTACGGAATTTCGAATGGATCCCTTTATTTTATCCACGGGGGGTAGCTTGCTCTCGTTTTGTCAGCCATGACCGGGTAGAAGTCCTAAGTAATTCCTAATTGTATGCTTAGTATCGCGCTTGCACTGAGGATTGAACCTTCAACCCCTAGAAGAGTGTCACTTAGAACTGATTATTAATCAACAAGAACCGTGGTTCAACGCATAAAACGCTTTCTTCTTCTTTGCACCCCGTTTCTCATAGAAGTGATGTTGCTAGTCTCAGTCTCTTCTATAAGCATTATTCAGAATTGTCTGATTTATCCCCTGCTTCCTTTGTTCCAGCTCGTTTGACTTGTTGGTCTAGTGATCTTCATCAATTCGCTGTTCAAATACCTCGTTATAATACGTCTTCATATTCAAGTAGCTTATTTCCCAAACCGGCAGTCTTATGGGACTCTCTTCCTGCTGACTGTTTTCCTCCTACCTATAGCCCTGGTACTTTCTAAGACTAAGGTAAATAGGCATCGCCTGTCTTTGGATGCGACATAATTACATTGATACACTGGCTCGCAATAGATCACCGTAGCTAAACGCTGTTGAGCCTGGTCAGTACCACATGGGTGAGTATTTCGCAATACCAGGCGTTATATCTGTGAGAACATCGATATCTCCTTGCAAGACCTGCAAAAGCCTAACGTCGTCATCTCCGAAATATACATTCGACTGGTAACCATTTGTGGATTCCTAGAAACTTCTTCCTTCAGAGAAAGCCGGCCCAATCCGCCTTGAGTGAATACCGCTGTGTTTCGTTCTTTTGGGGTTGTTCCATACTTTGCGTCAATCGATCTTCGGTTTTTCAGCTCCTTACACTGAGTGGCTTCATGTCTTGCCTGGTGAGACTTTCATGAAAAAACATCGGGATACATTATTTTTAATTTAATGTCTTCTTCTTCATCATCATCATCATCATCATCATCATTATTATTATTATTATTATTATTATTATTATTATTATTATTACTACTACTATTATTATTATTATTATTATTATTATTATTACTATTACTACTATTATTATTATTATTACTATTACTACTATTATTATTATTATTATTATTATTATTATTACTATTACTATTACTATTATTATTATTATTATTATTATTATTACTATTACTATTACTATTATTATTATTATTATTATTATTATTATTATTATGATGATGATGATTTTGATGATAAACTAATGGGTCACCAATTATCAAGTCCCAGTGACCACTCGAATATAAAGGTTAAATCGAACGTCAGTTGGACGATGATCACCTCCGCGAGAGGAGCAGAAACAACGGGTGTGATGGGCAGAAGATTACTTCAGATGAATTGATTATTTTCGAGGACGTCTCAACAAGTATCGAAATTCTCTGCGGAAAATAAACATGCAGACATACAGAATAATGCACTTTATATATAAGATATGTTCATTGTATGTGAATACACTTACAGATTTGTGCCGTTATTTCGTAATACATGGTGACCCCGCCCTACCAAAATAATTCACCCATGGAATCGTTAATGAAATTCGCTACCATTTCCAACCATAGTTGGTACTGATAAACTTCAGTCTATCTCGATCAAACTTTACTCATGAATGTCCGACAGCCTTTGTTTTAGCGCCGCTCAATGATAAACACACGTGGACACACCTTGCAAAATTGTCAATATCTCTGACACTGTGCTGATTTGGGCTGTGATGGTTTTGATGGACGTTATCTGTCAGATAACCGCACAGATAAAAATCTTGATTTGGATGAAAGGATAATCAAAGTGCCCCCCCCCCTCCACGTATAAATGAAGCGCAAAAAACAGAAACTCTTGGACATTGATGATTTAAACTTTGTGGACAATGTTGTCATAGATTCAAGTTCATTTGGACTAGATGTAGTTGCATTGTAGAAACGATTGTTGATGTTATTAAAGATTCTATGAGTGGATATTTTTTAGGAGAGTCACCTTGTATAAAATGAATAGATAAATAATTCGCATTGAAGATTCAAGGGGAAAGTTAATATTGTTTACATAACACACGCGCGTCCATTCTATTAAAGGAAAGAGTTTAAATGTCTACTAGACATCATCCTCAAGTCTCTGTGGTCTTTCGTTACAGAGTTTTTTCAGGCTACGTGGACATGAGTATACTTTGCCCAACAAGTAAACCGTGATCAAATATTTAAAATTACATAGTATTCGAAACCCAAATAAGATACCCTCGACATGACTACAAACTGGCTCGTACTAGGGATAGTGTACCTTCTCTTAGTGATATTAGCTCAAGTAGCATCACTTAGTTGGATACTTCAGCAGACCAGATTCCATGTTGTCCTGGAATCTGGCAAGACAAAGAAAAGACTGCAAGAAGGATAAACTATCACAATGAAGTGGTCAATTTGGGAGGAAAATTGATACTTTTTGCTGCTTTACTAACTAAAAGTTTGATAAGTACAGGAGAAGCTTAAATGAACACTCGGATATGTATGTATATCATAAGGAAATCAAGTTTTAACCCAGGAAAGGGTCCATTGATTGTTGAGAGCTAACTGAGATAAAGTGAAAAAAGTGAAAGAACTTGTGAAGTATGTGGTTCAGCCTTTTCACTAAAATCCACTTCATAACAAATGGATTTGCCAATCAATATTCTTGTGTACAAGTTTTCTTTTAAATTAAATGAATTCCTATTCACTCTTCTCGCATAATGGCAAGTATATGTGTTGCTTGCTAATGACATCTGACTTTTTACATTGCAATCGCTTTGTTTTATTTTTACGATTTAATTGCACCATAAACGTTCATTTTTTTGTTTCGTCTTCTTAAATGTAATTCATAAGAACTTATGCAGTTTATGGACCCTGTTAAAACCGACGATGCGTCGGCATATTCCGGCAGGTTACGTAAATCGCTGGAAGGTGCCGAACCGCTTAGCCAGTGAAATCGCAGCAGCCAACAATTGGCAAACGCGATAAAAATATTGCGGAAAATTGAACATTTTTTGAAAAGCGGTTAAAGTCAGTCTCCTGAAGTAATTATTGATTTTTGTCAAAAAAAGAAAACTGTTAGGAGAAAAGAAGAGTTGCCGAAACATACTTGAAAATTGAAAAGAAAAAATGATTTGAAGAACAAGTATTCTTAGAGGTGCACAGCCTCTTCTGCCGTTTGCAGTCCACAGAAAATCTGCCAACAAAACATCTTAACCCTAAACCCTAACCCAACAGAAATCTGCTAACAAAACACCCTAAACCTAACAGAAAAACACCCTAACCATAACCTTATCTTAATAAAAAAAAACACCCTAACCCTAATCCTAACAGAAAAACGCCCTGACCCTAACCTAATCGGTAGTCGTTTCAAATAAGAAACATTAAAAAAACTGTTTGTTTTCAGTTGTTTCACTATATTTTCTTTGCTAAAAATAAATATTTATTCAAGAAATGTACCATACAATGAGTGTTTTTTTCCTTGATTTGAACTTTTCTCCCTTAATTTTTAAAGTTTACGTATTTTTCTACCAATTTTTCATTGTATTTTCATCGTTGAAATGACCATACGATGACTGTTTTTTTCCTTGATTTGAACTTTTCTTCTTCATTTTTAAAGTTTACGTATTTTTCTACCAATTTTTCATTGTATTTTCTTCGTTGAAATGACCATACGATGACTGTTTTTTTCTTACATAAATTGTTTTCCTTAATTATTACTGATTGCTAGCGTTTTAACATTGCACAGCATATTAAACACAAAAACACGAAGATTTTGTTCGGCACTTTCCGGCAGTTTACGTAACCTGCCGGAAGATGCCGACGATAACTCGATCCGTAAACTACATGAGTACCCATTTATAAACGAAATATGTTCTTTTAATATTACGACAATCTCCTAATTGGCCATAACCATAGCCATCCTTGTAAAAGACCAGGTGACCGTGCAACTCGGGTGTTTTAGTGGAGGCCATGTTAATTTTCTAAGATATTGGATACAGCAATTCATAGAAAAGAGAAAATTTTCATGTGCGCATGTGTTTTACATACTAAATAATAAAAAAAAACAAATAAATTAATTGATAAATTTGACAATTATTGACAAATTGATATAAATGAAGAGACAGGTAATTTCGAATCAAAAAAGGCAAATGCATATTTCAATGAGTGATTTTGATTTCAATGTCAGAGTTTTTCTTAATATAATTTATATTCAATCATGTTAGTACTAGGATCCTTTCAGAATTACATTTTCTAGGAGCAATAAGAGTGAAGTTTTAGCATTAAAAACGTCCTCTGCTAACTGGCTCTAGACTCTCCTCCAGTAAGAGACTCTAAATGTTAGATCTCCCGGCCTGTTATAGAGATGGCCATGCCTACAAAATAACAGGTCGAAGAGTACGTAGTCAAAATATGCTGTCTACCAAAAAAGGGAAATTGTTCTATGAGCAATGATAATCATCTCAAGAGGTTAAAACGATCTGAATTGCAAAATCGGAAACGTTTAAAAATATCGACGATTTCATCCGCCAAATTTGTTCTGTCAATTATTTTGTTCGTTGTAATTGGTCGGCTGAACAGTTTTGATGAATGAGACGACCAAACAACTCCTCGAGGGGAAGCGAGTTATCTCCCTTGTGCAACTTTGGCCAAATATAGTCCGATCTGAAAAAGCAAACGGAGACTCATACAATGGACGAGAATAGAAATCTTATTTGCAAAACATTTATTTTCTGATCGGAAAAAATATTCAAAAGATTCGATGGATTCACTTGAGATAAAAAAAAGAAATCGAAGATAAATTTGTTTTCATATGCTTCGAACTAAATATATTTTATCTGCTTAAAATGACTCTAAATTAGAAGTCTCAACTTCAGACAGCTGTTTTTTTCTTTAACTTTTACGATTATATATATATATATATATATATATATATATATATATATATATATATATATATATATATATATATCTGTCATTCACAGAGAGCTATTTAGTAGAAGTGGTGTAATGTAGTGATTACAGGCGGGGATTGTGGGCTCAGCGTGCCGGGTTCGAATACCATCAGGAATTCTGCATTATATTCACTAATACCCTTTAAAAAGTGATGAATCGATATATCGTCCGTCTAGCTATAGATTAAATAGTAGGGTAGACATTGGGGGTGCAACTAGTCTAGGGGAATGAAAACTCCGACATAATACCAGTCTTCCTCCGCTTATCCCGGAATTATTTCCAGTCGTCTCGGACCTCGCAGTTTCCTTAGACAAGCAATGGCGAAGGAATCAAAATTAAAGCATGCAAAGTAAGATTAGATGTTTTGTTGGCAGTCACTTTTCTCAGACCGCTTCCAATTGGAATTCTATCCCTTCTCCCTGTTTCCCCGACTGTACCAACTTGCAGAGATTTAAATGTAAAGTAAACAAACATCTTGCTGCACTACTCCCCCTTAAGGATACTCCCATAAATCTCTAATCACAGTAGTTCTTCGCGTCTCATTGACAATGTACTTTGCTTGGGTAGATAAAAGTAAAAAAATGCGTATTGCTTCATTTGAACCATTTATTACACTAAAATAACACAATCTTACAAAAACAAATACAAGAAGATAAGCCAGGAAATATACTAAAAATACTAAAGCAACAATAAAATAGTTTAAGGAAATTAATAACAAAAGAGATGACATATTTACAAAATTCGATGTAATTCTTTTTTTTTTAATGAAAAAAATTGCACTAGATAACACATTGGAATTCACTAGGCAAGTTGATGACTGGTGTCCCGTAGCAATTTCATGCGTAACGTTTACGTAAAACCGGAAGTGAACCAAACACCAATAAAATAAGACTTGTTGAAGTCATCGGCGGGACACTAGTGAACATGAATGGGTTAACACACACACATGAGTATAAAATACACGGTATATCATAAAATTAAATGGCGTGAGGACAAAATGTATGAACATAACATATTTAACACAGAAAAAAATATTCGAAAAAAGAGATTTACCGGTTTCGTTCGGATCAACGAACGTCTCCAGAAAAATAATTGAGGTTCTTAAATATGAAAATATAAAGAGCAAACAGTTACTTTTCGACTTGAAGCAATCGAGCTTTTTAAAGCTGCGGTTGAAACTTGTCTTGATGTGTAGCCAAATGCTTGCATAAATAATACTTTTATTATTATTATATATATATATATATATATATATATATATATACATATATATATATATATATATATATATATATATAAAATATACATTATGTATATATTTTTGTTGTGTAGCCAAATTCACGTGTTACGGTTAATGGATTTTAGGTGTCCTGCGGTACTAATATCTAATTCTAAAGCAGTTATAGATTGAGATATTTTCCGACAAATACAAAATTTCATATCATGCAAGAATGACTCTGCTTAAAATGAAATCTTGTCTTTTTTTGAAAAATATTTCAATGTATATATATATATATATATATATATATATATATATATATATATATATATATATATATATATTTATATATATATATATAGTCTAAAGAAGCTTTGAGTCATTTTAAACAAAAAAAGTTTAAATTCCCAGAGAAACTAACTAAATCAAAGGTATCGCAGAATTAACACTTGCATAAGCCGACCCACTGTTTGAAAATTCATAAATAAAAAAGGGGATTTAAGTATCTAACAGTGAAACAAAAACTGGGACCTTAACTTGAGTGTGAAATAATAAAAAGGGGATCATCAGCTGTTTAGACAGTTATAATATTCATGGCTCTCCAATGGTACGGATCAAAGGACCACTTCCCCAATATATATATAAAGTACGAATATGTATATTTATGTATGATATTAAGTTAAAGTTAGGTTCCAGATTAAATCAAGACATAAATCCTTCTTCAATATAAAATCATATTGAGATGTAAATATATGACGAACGGCATTGCTCCGAGTGGAGAACTCAAGTATGTATGGATACATTATAACAAACTCAACGTATAATAAATAAGGACTATTTCAGATTTCTTTGACCTACTAAAATCTGAAGTAGTTCATATGACACTTTTTCTTTCGTTCTTTGTTTTAAATATTTGCCGTCATTCCTAATCAGAAGTAGATGTTTTATATTATCCCCGAACAGAAACAAACACAAAAAAGCATATATAAAAAGCAAAATAAAATTTAAAAAATAAAGATAAAGAAATATTTTTTTTAAATCAATAAAAGCGAAAGAAATATAATAATCAAATCGAAAAAAAAAATTAAAAATCAAAACAAATTAAGAACTAAACAACTAAATAAGGAAATAAAAACATAATAAAAAGATAAAGAAAAATATAAGGGAACAAAAGTAAAAGTAGAAAATAATTCAAAGACTCTATGTACAGGTGTGACTCCTAATTGGAACAGGTAACGTTTTCAACTAGTGTTGCGATTAGTTAGGGATGTACCAATTAAAAGCATTTTCCTTTTATTCTCATAAATATTATAAACAGTAGATTTGGCGAGGTGTAGTGACTTTGCTATTTCGGATAAACTAATTCCTTCGTCTCTTTTTTTCACTGTCTCGTATTTCTTTGTAACACTAATGCGGTTGCAGACGCTCTTGCGATTTGACATTTTCTCACCAGTTGACGCCATATTGGATTATAAAGTATTGTTAAATTACACAAATATAGACAATGAAAAGGATCAGACAAATATCACGTCTTTTTCTCAAGATGAAACGACGTTGCCATATCTGTACAATCAAAAAAATAATTGTGTAGTTAGTGTTAACCAATATTATTGAAAATGAAAACAATTTAAAGAAAACTTATTGATCCGGCAACTGTTACACGTATATGGTGTCTATATAATGTACTTTTAAAATCTTACTTGTCGCTTTATACGAAACTTCCCGAACATATGGCCGCTCGCAAATACCAACATCTACGTCATTCCTTCACAAGTAAGTAACTTTATTGCTTTCGAACAATCAGTCATTTTTTTATAAATTGTTTCTCGATTTGGCTTCATGATAACAATTCCCTCCGTTTACAAAGATGTATTCGTCACTGACCTAGGCCACAGTGTATGGAGAACATTTTATTTCTTTTGGAATTACATAAATAACGTCGACATCAGCTTGTAGGTTAATGTTAATAACGATGTGAAAATACGTAGGTTTTTCATAATTATTTTATTAACAAATACATAAACAATTTTTCCTAAATTCAGATTTTCTTTTAGTTTTTCTTTTCGATGTTAAACATTTCCCAGTGTGTTTTTCTTCTTGCTTATGGCTGCTCTTTATGCTCGGTACTTATATAGATAAACCCCCATGGTTGCCAATATTGGCTTGGTGAATTTTTTTTTTCGGGAAATTTGACATTCACTAAATATCATCGTCTAAAACTTTTTGCTTTTCTTCATGTTGATGTTAATTACACATAGACAAGCATTTTTCAGAACTTTGATTTTTTTTTAGTCTTTCTTCAATTTTAAAATGTCTTTTTTACTAATGGTTTCTTTTTATGCTTTGCACTTTTATAGATCAACCGCCATGTTTGCCTATATTAGCTCGGTAAAATCAGTTAAAAAGTTACATCAGTGTCAGAAAATAAAACCCCGTTCCAGAAACGGAAAACGAAAAAAACCTCGCTGATTTATTTCGATTATTTCATTTTAGGATTGGTACTTATATACATCAACCTCCATGACTGCAAATATTAGCTCGGTAAAATCCAATAAAGAGTTACAAGAACAGCCACTAAATAAAACCCCGTTCTATGAACGGAAAAAGAAAAAAGGGTATGTTTACGAATAGCCCTACAACGAAAACGCTGAAAAAACAAATATACAACAAATAAAAGTTACCGTAGCCGATAAAACTGAATTTCCAAGTTAACTGTGACAGTTATTAATGATTATAATCCGTTAAAAGTGCTATTTTTTATAAATTGATAGTTTTAGCGTACGTGAAGTGAAAAAAAAATTAATGGCCGCTCTCGTTATCGTTCTCGTTTCGATTGTTTTTTTTTTACTGGGACTCATAGTCAAAGCGCAATTTTTGCATTTTTCAGCCAAGGAGAAGAACAAAACAAAACTACATTTTAAGCAAAAGGAATAAAATAATTTTCTTTTGATTTACATGTCAGTGTGCTTTTATTTACATATTATTTTCGGTAAAGTTTTACTATCCATTCCCAGCGCAGTTTACCCCTTAAAAATGTTCAAATTCTATGGGGGTTCACTTTCCTTTATAAATGTAACGTAAAATGAGCACCCATTTTCTGGCCAGTTAGCGTCAAACGAGACATGTAATCGACTTGAGTTTTTAATAAAAACACGTAAAAATTTAGCGATTTTCGTGTTTGTTTTGGAGGGGGGGGGCAAACTTTGACTTGAGTTCCCCCCTAAAAAAAAAAACAGAAAACTAAATTTGCTAAATTTCTACATGTTTTTATTAAATAAATACCCCACCCCAAATTGGCTAAATTTCTACGTGTTTATTTAATAAAAAAAACCCACCCTAACTCCAGCCCTAACCCTAACTCTAACTCCAGCCCTAACCCTAACTCTAACCCCAGCCCTAACCCTAACTCTAACCCCAGCCCTAACCCTAACTCTAACCCCAGCCCTAACCCTAACCCCAGCCCTGATCGTTAAAAAAAACAAACGTCGCTTTGATTATGAGTCCCGGTAAAAAAAACACACACTTGACAACGAGAACCCGAAACGAGGCTAACAAAACAAGACTGTCGACGCCATGTTTTTGCTGTAAAAATCCGTGCCCAGAAATTTTTTTTCTTCATGTCTAATGAAAAACCATTTATCCTACGTGAAAATAAAAACAAATGGAATAGCTAACTAGGAAAATCTCCAGTCTCGAATTAGAAACTCAAGTCGGTTACATGTCTCGTTAAATGTTAAGTGGCCAGGAAATGGGTGCTCATTTTACGTTAAATTTATAAAGGAAAGTGATCCCCCACGCTAAAATCTTAAATATTTAATTTTTTTTTTAATTCCTTCTTTGCGGATGTTTTTTAGGCTGTTTAAATGTATTTGCACAAAAAAGTAGGATTTTGAACTTTTTTAAGTGGTAAACTACGCTGGGAATGGATAGTAAAAAAATACCTTATTTTCATTCGTCACACCGTAATGTTTCTTTTCTCCTGTTGTTTCTGTAAAAAATTCCATACCCTAACCTAACCCTAAACCGAACCCCAATTTTTCATATTTCAGTAAAGCAAAAGAACAAAAAAAACAAAAAAAAACGCCGCTTTCATTATGACTCTTCCCCGAAAAAAATAACAGTTTTACATTCCCATTGTGTTCGCACTAGACAACTAAAAAGAAGAAATCATAATTTTCTGATCGATTTATTTATTTCGCTTTTCTTATTTTAGTTTAGTGAAATTGACTTTTCATGGTCCCACGTCGTTTTAAAGCAAAAATGCCATTTTTAAACCCAAAAGTAATTTTAAGAAAAAGTCGTTCGCGTTGAACAATAATAGTTCATCAGTCAGCAATTTCTTGAGTTAATATACTTTCGGATGTCTTGCAATATATATGTATATATATATATATATATATATATATATATATATATATATATATGTATATTAAAGTGAAATATTTTGAAAATCAACAATCGTGCAAATTTTAAATGAAAAATTCATTTATTTAATTTTTTCTTCGCGAATTTTCGTTGTAAAATACAACTTTCTCAAGCGAGACTGTCTTATAGTTTTTTTTGTTTTCTTTCTTCTTTTCTTCCTCCTCATATTGGTGGTATTAACCCTGAGGGGTCGAAAACACGTCACGATCTTACGACGTTATTTTTTTTTAGTCCTGGCGATGTTGTATACGCTGATTTAGCGCTTTTTTAAGTAAGGAAAGGAAGTCAACATCTTAGAAGCACGGATTATAACGTATTAAAGTGAAATATTTTGAAAATCAACAATCGTGCACATTTTAAATGAAAAATTCATTTATTTAAATTTTTTTTTCGCGAATTTTCGTTGTAAAATACAACTTTCTCAAGCGAGACTGTCTTATAGTGTTTTTTTTAAATTCTTTTCTTCCTCCTCATATTGGTGGTATTAACCCTGAGGGGTCGAAAGCACGTCACGATCTTACGACGTTATTTTTTTAGTCCTGGCGATGTTGTATACGCTGATTTGGCGCTTTTTTAGTAAGGAAAGGAAGTCAAGTAAGTCAAGTTAAGTAAGGAAAGGAAGATGTTGACTTCCTTTCCTTACTTAAAAAAAGCGCCAAATCAGCGTATACAACATCGTCATAAAATATTTGATTTTGTAAAGTATTGAAATTGATTTCTAATTGTATTATGACATATTTTATGTAATTAAGAAGTCAATATTAACAAATTGACTCATGATTTTTGAAATATTAAAACTGTGTCTAATTCATTGTGAAGAAAGTGATTTTTTTGTGATTTAAAAAAAAATAGTTTTGTACTTTTTATATTTGATTTGATGGAAATAAATCAATGATTGTAAGCTGCTTCCTAATAATATGTATAGTTGCTAATTACTGGACATTACTAAGAAATTTCTTACTAAAACTTTTCTTTATAATTATTATTTAGTAGAAATTTTGATTTTCACATGTCCACTCCCAGTCGTGGACTCCAGTCGCATGTTTGCCAGGCCTGTATTATGAATCGCCTTGAGTCTGAGTCAGATGACTTTTTTTGTGTCGGACTGAGGTATGGTTATGTGCCGTTCTAGGAAGTCAACCTTTCCAGGCTTTACCTTCTCTCTTTGATAAGGGGTTAGTTTTACTAATCGTATTAGGCGCCTCTACCGGGGTGTTCTGGCTTTTCAATCCTCACGTTCCGGCCTTGTACCACATCCTCCGGCGGTGGGAGGGAAGTCAATACTAACTCCCACCATCGTGTCAGCAAAGAAAACTCGTTCTCTCTCTCTCTCTCTCTCTCTCTCTCTCTGTTTACATTTCCCATTGGGACTATTTGTCGCAAGGCAACATCTAAATATCAACAAATATAACTCTCTTCAAATCACCCTCAAAATGGCGACACGAAAACAACAGAAGCATCTCACATATTGCGCGCATTTCCCGGGGTTGGGGCGCAGGTACCTCTTTACACAGTTACATACCATCTTGAATAAATATTTATCGCTTGCTGAAGAGCATTGACTCCTAACAACTTAAGAATATGGCGGTGATATTTAAAAACAAACCAGAAACTCATAAAATTTATAATTTTTACAACACTTTAACTTTCAAAAATCTGTGTTGCACACCAATCCGGTCCCATAATAGCAATTAACTTAATTAACTTTTTTCCATTTTTAATATTCTTTATGGAAGTCACCCTAGAAAAAGTCACGAAGCTACTTAATGTAAGGAACAATAATGAAAGATGATTATCGCAAAGACAGAAGATGCCTGTTGACTTGAGTCTTGAAAAAGACCAAGACTATAGGTAGGAGGAAAAGAGTCAGCAGGAAAGGAGTTCCACGAACCTGCAGTTTTAAGGGAGAAGCTACTCCATAAGATGTATTATTTCGAGGTATCAAAACAACGAATTAATGAAGACTACTAGACCAACGATTCAAACGAGCTAAAACAAAGGAAGCCGGGTGCCACAAATGTCATGATAGTATTTATAGAAAAGACTGGGATTAGCAACATCACGTTTATGAGAGAGAGTGTGCAGAGAAGAAGAAAATGAGGAGCCAACCAAATAATAGATACGCTTCTGCACCGTATCAAGAACCCGTAAATGAAGCAGAGATTCACCAGCCGAAATATGACAATAGTACTATATACATAGTCGGATAGTAGATTTGTAGAGACACATAATAGCCTCAGGTGTGATAAAGTGTTTGGAGCGATAGAAGGAACCTACTTTACGAGATGCGGAAAAAGCAATGGGTTGAATGTATGAACTCCAAGAAAGATTCTTGAGAAAGAACAAAAATAAGTTTCAGAATCGATTAAATTAAATAATAGCTGAAGTAGACAAAGGTATTTGTGAATTATATATTTTCAGAACTTCTTTCGATATAATACTTATTTGTGTGTTACAGACTAAATATAATATACAAAGAAACTTTGCACAAGTTATAATAGCCGAGCGCGAGTTGGTTCTATTCTATTCTATTCTGTGAGTCGACTTTTGTCTGATTATGATGATGCTGATTATCACTGATGATCCCTTTTTTGGTGTCTAGTAGTTTTATGTTCTGTAAGCCAGCTATTTAGAATGACAAACGCTGGCGTTTCGATCTGGTTAAAAAGCTTATCAAAGAGACAACGACACATTTTTTACGGTTCACGTGTTTATTCGCGTTGTTGATTAATTGATTGATCTGTTTTACAACATATCAACCGTTTTAGGTTGGTTAATACAAACTCCATTTATTTTTGGTAAAACGTGTTTGTATTTGAGGTTCTTAACATTTTCAAACATTTAATAAATTCAATTTTGTATATAAATAATTAATAGGTTAATTTCCTTACCATATGTTTATGTTGTAAATAAACAGTCGGCAGTCAATAAAATAGAGGATTTGGTTAAAGTGTTCAGTATGAACTCACTCTTTAAAAAGAGTAAGTTACACCGTGGCGTCACAAACAATTCTTTTACGTTACTCACATTGTAGTATTGTTGTTGCATGAGAGTAAAGTCAAAACATTTTATCATAAAGTACCTCACTGTATATATGACATGGTTGCTTCTTTTGCTTAAGCAGGAATGAATGAGTGACTTTGGTCTGGCAATTAGGAAAGGTATGAACCTCTTCCCTCCATTAAGGGCTAAAGTAATTTGTTTTTTTGTTTTACGGCATATGACACCTTTTGTGCTATTTAATGTCGACTCCATTTTTGTAAAAGGATTTTATGCTTTAAGTTCCTAATATTTTTAAACATTTAACAGATTCAATCGTGTATATAGATCATTTGCATTTAAACTTCTTTTATGTGTATATTTTGTGATTAAACAGTCTGCAATTTAATTATTTATCCAGTGGACAGTTTGGTTTATTGGACTTATAGATATTAGATTTTGGGGTATAAACACACCGTCTTCAAAAAGGAGATAAAAATGTCTACTCTGATGTCATTAAATAATTTTTCATAGTATCAACATGGTAGGATTTTTGTCGCATGGAAGCAAAATCGACACACTCTGACATAAAGTGTTTCACTGTGTATGGGACTTGACAAGTCGTACACCATGGTGGCTCGTGCTCAATCAGCAATGAATGAGTGATTGATGCGTGGCCAATACGGATTCGAAAGAGGATAAACTTCTCCAGTCTTGACTTCACTAACAGCCCTGTTTCTATTATCGCAAATCGGGTAGTATTTTAGTAATTTATTGGGCGTGTTATAGCTCCAGGAAAACTGGCATTTCTCGCAAATATTAAATTTTTTTTTTTAAATGTTCTTAATAATCGAGCACTGTGCTAGTGTCGCCTAATTCCGCTATTTACAGTTAAAGTTCCTCTCTATTTACTAACTGGTTGGCAATGGCCTGCGGGTAAGATCTCCGACTACGAATCAGTGGCGATTTGTGTTCGGGGTTCGCGCCCGCCGACCGTTGAGAATTAGTTCCTAGACTGAAGATTGCATTAGCATGAAACATCGATGTCTCTAGGTATTTAAATATTTAATATTTATTTATAAAACATATTATTGTTTATATATATATATACGCAAACATAATAGGAGATGCTGTAATGAAGAGTCAATATGCAGGGTGGCTAAGAAGTCACTGAGGGATTCTTAACTTAGAATAGATTCTTTATTTCTTATGGTACCTTAATGGAATTTTAACATAATATCACAATGAAGATTTGTTTGCAAAAATAACAAAAATGAAAACGAATTTATTCATGAATTAAAAACATCTTTTTAATGGTTTCAATTTTAAGCTTCACAAATTAGAGCCCTTTTCCAAAACATTATCTATGACTTGATTAAGGTTTAATTCCCCGACTTTATTTCTGATCTTCTCTTTCAATTCCGGTTGAGTTTCAGGTTTTTTATGTAAACCTTTTCTTTGAGATACCCCCACACAGAAAGTCTTGGCTAGTCAAGTCTAGGAACGTGAAGGCCAGTTGACATTGCCAACTTTTTTTTATTTTTGTTCTTTTTTTGTTAAAACAAATCTCCATGGCCTTCGTTATATTATGTTAAAAGTCCATGAGGGGATGATCCAAAAACAAAGAATCTATTCATGTTAAAAATCCTTCAGTGACTTCATGGCCACTCTGTATTTAAGGAACTGCTCTAATATATTCATTTACTGAAACTGTCAAGTTATTTGTTATCAAAACACCGTGATGAAGGGGAGGAGATCATTTATGACGTCTCATCCTGACACGACCCGTGACTATAAAACCGTCTGCACCTATGGTGGTTCAGTATTCAACTAACAATTTTGTGTTTAGGAACTTTTTTAGATGACGAACGATGATTTGTATTATTTTGATTATTCGAACTACTGTTCTCATCTTGGATGTTATTCTTATAACGTATCGTCCGATGTAACCTCCGACCTTCTTCTGGTGTATATTGTCGAACTCGGGAATATTTCTGTCGAATTTGGGAATATTTAAGGAATTTCGAATGGAACCCTTAATTTAATCGAATCGGGGAAGCTTGCCTTCATTTCGTCAGCCATGGCCTGGTGGAAGTCTTAAGAAATTCGTAATTGTATTCTTAGTATCGCTTGCACTGAGGATTGAAGACTGTCACTTAGAACTTATTATTACGTAGTACTCTATCCGTTATACCACTGGTCCTTACGAGATCGACAAGATACACGTGTAGAACGTCTGAAAGATGATAGAGAGAGAGAGAGAAAAAAAAGGGGAGAGAAATAGTAAGAAAAGATAGTGTCTATTATGACATCACAATGTATTCTGACATTGTGAAATCATTTGACATTTAATAGAATGATGTAAATAATTAAAAGAAAGAGAGAGAGAGAATGAGGAAAAATAGAAGAGAGGAAAGATAATAGAGAGAGAGAGAAAAGTGAAGAGAGACAGTAGGAATAAATAATGTCTATTATAACACCACAATGTATTCTTACTTCGTGAAAACTTTTTAACGTGTAATCATTGTAAAAAAAACAACGTTAGCAACCAATGTCAAAGTTACAAAATTGTAAATTCGATAATATATAACAAATATTGACCCAACGGGTAACGGATGGTTTATAAGAGCAATAAAAAAAACTGCAAAATTTAGTAACTGCTTGTATTAAACATAAACAACTTCATGAATTAAATGTTGCATTGCGACTGCCAATATGGAGACTGTTCAGTTACGGAATGTGTTCCACTCGATTCAGACGGCAAGGCTGTGTTGTTGTGTTCTTGTTGTTCTTGGTGTCCCCATTGCCAACAGAGTGGGTTGAAATATGTGGGGGTCAACTCAGGCTGAGCGGAGAGAATATGACCAACGTCAAATAGTTAACCTCTCTTTCTCATTATTGATAAGAAGTAAAGAGTGTTCGATCAACAGTCTATTTTTCTGCTGCCACATGATAAAGGGAAAAGAGATAGATGGAGAGAGATATGCAGACAGGGGAGTCGTAGAAAGGTAATGTGACAATCTCTCTTGTGGTTTCTCATCTCTGGCTCTGTTTGTCTGATCTGGCTCCAATCTTTTGATATTAGTATGTTTATAGAAAGGTGACGTAATTGATGAATATCATATTTTCGTTTGCGCTATGAATAGTCAGTTCGCAAAGACGTTTCCATTGGCTGTCTGCAACTATTTTCGGTATGGGATATAAACTAAAAACGATAACTTGCTATCGTGGCCAGACATTTGCCCGAACGGATATTTCACCAACGGCCATTATGCAAAACGGACCTCTGACTAAATGGAACGAAATATAAACGACCGAACGGACAACTGTTTAATACGTTATCAATTTAAATTTATCTACGCCGTTTAAATCCTATCTACGCCGTTTAAATCCTATCTACGCCGTTTAAATCCTATCTACGCCATTTAAATTCTATCTACGCCGTTTAAATTCTATCTACGCCGTTTAAATTCTATCTACGCCGTTTAAATTCTATCTACACCATTTAAATTCTATCTACGCCATTTAAATTCTATCTACGCCGTTTAAATTCTATCTACGCCGTTTAAATTCTATCTACGCCGTTTAAATTCTATCTACGCCGTTTAAATTCTATCTACGCCGTTTAAATTCTATCTACACCATTTAAATTCTATCTACGCCGTTTAAATTCTATCTACGCCGTTTAAATTCTATCTACACCATTTAAATTCTATCTACACCATTTAAATTCTATCTACGCCATTTAAATTCTATCTACGCCGTTTAAATTCTATCTACGCCGTTTAAATTCTATCTACGCCGTTTAAATTCTATCTACACCATTTAAATTCTATCTACGCCGTTTAAATTCTATCTACGCCGTTTAAATTCTATCTACACCATTTAAATTCTATCTACACCATTTAAATTCTATCTACGCCGTTTAAATTCTATCTACGCCGTTTAAATTCTATCTACGCCGTTTAAATTCTATCTACGCCGTTTAAATTCTATCTACGCCGTCTAAATTCTATCTACACCATTTAAATTCTATCTACACCATTTAAATTCTATCTACGCCATTTAAATTCTATCTACGCCGTTTAAATTCTATCTACGCCGTTTAAATTCTATCTACACCATTTAAATTCTATCTACGCCGTTTAAATTCTATCTACGCCGTTTAAATTCTATCTACGCCGTTTAAATTCTATCTACGCCGTTTAAATTCTATCTACGCCGTCTAAATTCTATCTACGCCGTTTAAATTCTATCTACGCCGTTTAAATTCTATCTACGCCGTCTAAATTCTATCTACACCATTTAAATTCTATCTACACCATTTAAATTCTATCTACGCCATTTAAATTCTATCTACGCCGTTTAAATTCTATCTACGCCGTTTAAATTCTATCTACACCATTTAAATTCTATCTACGCCGTTTAAATTCTATCTACGCCGTTTAAATTCTATCTACGCCGTTTAAATTCTATCTACGCCGTTTAAATTCTATCTACGCCGTCTAAATTCTATCTACGCCGTTTAAATTCTATCTACGCCGTTTAAATTCTATCTACGCCGTTTAAATTCTATCTACACCATTTAAATTCTATCTACGCCATTTAAATTCTATCTACGCCGTTTAAATTCTATCTACGCCGTTTAAATTCTATCTACGCCGTTTAAATTCTATCTACGCCATTTAAATTCTATCTACGCCGTTTAAATTCTATCTACGCCGTTTAAATTCTATCTACACCATTTAAATTCTATCTACGCCATTTAAATTCTATCTACGCCGTTTAAATTCTATCTACGCCGTTTAAATTCTATCTACACCATTTAAATTCTATCTACGCCATTTAAATTCTATCTACGCCGTTTAAATTCTATCTACGCCGTTTAAATTCTATCTACGCTATTTAAATTCTATCTACGCTATTTAAATTCTATCTACGCCGTTTAAATTCTATCTACGCCGTTTAAATTCTATCTACGCCGTTTAAATTCTATCTACGCCATTTAAATTCTATCTACGCCATTTAAATTCTATCTACGCAATTTAAATGAAAGATTATAAAACTAAAATCATTAATATTTCTAAAACATCAGTGTTACACATATTCCTTGGACGCTGACAGAATCCGCAGTCTCTCTTTCTGTCGTATCTGGCTTAAAGAAGACGTAAAGCAAACCCCCTTCCTCAGCCTCATCGGGGGGGGGGGGTCGAGATACACGGTGGAGGTGAAGGAGGTAAGGAAATGAAGCGCCGATCGGCCTCCCTCTATTATGCAACCGAAATACCCAACATGTCTTATTAAAATGAATTGGCTTGAGTCGCTTAAGCTTGACTGATCGACTGGACGACTTGTTAAAGTTCTTATGAACGATTTAAAAAAAATTAAAATGTTCAACTTTTACTAAATTTATAAATGTTTAAAAAAAAAAATTAATGAAAGTTTTTTTTACAGCAAATACAGCTTTCTTATTCTATTATTAATTATGAATGTTCATTTCTTACTTGTGTGGATGGCGCAGTGGATAACAGCTCGGACTGTTGAAAATACGACGGGGTTTCAAGCTGAGCATAGATATCTCGCATTTCTCGCAACAATGAACAGCTGCACACTGAACAGACACAAATCAGTGACGTCATCATTTCGAATCTCACTGCGTCTAGCCACACTAATATGTATTGAAAAGACCAAACATCTGTCTATGAATAACTATATATATATATATATATATATATATATATATATATATATATATATATATAGGCCAACATAATTAGAGGTGCTGTAGACGCCACGGCTAAAGAGTAAATATATTTAAGGCAATGACCTAATATATTGATTTACTGAAACTGTCCAGTTTTTTTTATCAAACCAGACAGTGATTAAGAGGGGGAATCATTTATGACGTTTTATCTCTAGACGACCTGTGACTATAAGAACCATCTATACCTATGACCACGATAGCAAGTCAATGTTAGACGGATTCCCTAGACACTGAGCCCGCTGTCAGAGTATAAGTAAAGGTTTGTCAATGTTTTTCAACTTTTTTTTTGCAGTATGTATTTTATATTTATTTTCTTTATTATTGGCCCTTTTCATGTTGATTTTGTGACATCTGTATTGTTATACTATTATTTATTAAATAAACGGTTATTTTTTAACGGAGATGACTTCGAGCTTAACAATTCATAAAGAAATTAAAACTCGTACAAAATAGAACCTGCTCGTACGCAGAGAAGCCGTTGTTTACCGACATTGCTTTAATTAACATGACATATGATTAAATATATAAGTATATGAATGAAAACATATGCCCCAACCCTTTGGAAGGCAGTAAACAACCTGGCGATTTATTACTATATCCACCAAAATAAAAAAGGGGGGGAACTAATAGGCAACAAATAAATGTTTCCAAAAGCATGATAAGTTACTTTTCTACCTACCTTGATATTTTTGTGCACTTTAACTGAATTTAAAGCGGTTTTTAGTTCAATACAAAACTATGGTCAAGTCTGTTTAGTTTGAACAAAGAAAAATGGCTGCCTCATGACTGTCATGTGAAGCCTCGATAATCGGTAAAAATCTAGAATTAAACAAAAATACTGGTAATTAAAACATACCGTTATATTTTTGACCGATTAATGACAGTTATTAGCTGCGTTTTTGTTTAATTTTCGATTTTTGAGACGAGGCGCGAAAAATATTCGTGCAGCTTGCTGAGCGTTTTTAATAGTTTGTTATATGTTCACTTACCGATGGGTGTATATTCCATTATACACCTGTAGTAGTTGCATGATATATATAGTTATCAATCTATTGCGTTATGTTAAGTTGTAGTTCCGTTGGCGAAAACAGGCATGGTAAAACTCACGTAGAAATACACTACATTCGAACACTACGCGTGTGGAGATTTTCAGCTAACATCCGTTTCCGCTCACCTCGTTGGCAGGAAGAGACAAACAAATGCTAAGAACATGTTCTTGTTCGTTGCCAGAAAATTACAACACGAGATGGTACACTAGAACTCAACATTTTGTATTTAGCTGAAGGCCTGATATTCCTATGTTCCTGTTAAAAAAATCTTGATTTTATTATAGTGGAGATGTTGGTATTTTATTTTAAACTTGGCAACCTTTTTATCATGCAGTTCAAGCAAGATCCTTATTGACATGGCCGACAACATATCATGGGTCTAGTGCAAATACGTCAGATACGTTTACAGCAGCTATAAATGCCTGACTTGCGTAGAATATTGAGATGATTGCTTTTGAGATTTAGATATCTATAACTATTTGTAAGTTTGGTGTATAAGAAATTCGTCACGTGACCGTTATTAACTCGCACTACCACCTCAAGAAAATGAGTGGCCATATGAGAATACTCAAATGTGAGTTTACTATTATGGTGACAACTATTGATGGACGTGTTGAAGTCCTTATCAAGATAATGACGTTAATGAATTTGTAGTGTATGTACGTTGTATGAATTACTGGTGTCATAATGGGCTAGTGCATCTCTTCCGATTTGAGGGTTCTTGAGAGGGTTTAGAAGCGTACCTGCAATTTGGTTTATCCCACCTCTTCTTCCTCCCTACACCCTCTCTCACACAGACGTTATGTAACTAGTGTCTTATATAAGTACTATTATGGCATGTGTTCTTCAGAATTATCTGATCTATTCCCGGCTAGTTAGACGCGTTGGTCTAGTGGTCTGTGTCAATGCGCTGTTTTTGATAGCTAGTTATAATATAGCTACATATTCTAGTAGCCTTTTTCCAAAAATTGCAGACTTGTAGAACCCTTTTCCTGCTAATATTTTCTCTCCTAACTGTAGCTTTGGTGTTTTAAAGACTAAGATAAATAGGCATCTCATCTCTTTGCGATAATCATTATTCGTCTTTTTCAGCTACTTACGGCTTCATAGCATGTCCGGAGCGACTTTCATAACAAAGTAGTGTGTTAATTTTAAGGGGTAATAGTGGTATAGTATTTTTTCGTGTGCGTACATGTATATGTTGTCGTAAATAGGGGCACTTTTTCTTTCTTTCATACATCCACGTAGTTCGCTTAGAAGTTCGTATCGCCGGTCGGTCGGTCTCACAGGCTTTATTAGAAAATACTTTTCATTGGATAAACGTGCAGATAAAACGAAGGTGCGTCTAAGAATCTTTATGTTAAAGTGTGTCAGTCGGTCAGTCGGTCGGTTGGTCGGTCACGCTTGATAGACTTTTAGTTGTTCGGTCACGCTTAAGTTTGATATATCATTTTCATTGTTGAAATTGAAGATTGGCTCGCAGCATATTAATTTTTATAATTTTAATATCTAGAAGATGTTCTGCGGTTCGTAACTATGTAAGAATAATTCTTCGATTCCACCAGATTAACGGACGGCGGCTTATCACATAGGCAGGTTGAGTCTTGTTGCATAGATAACACGTAGCAGTAATTTGATCTCTCTCATTTTCTTTTTCGTCCTTCTCTTCTTTTTAAATTATAGCAATTTAAAAGGTTATTAATAAAGACAGCGCACAATGATTTGGGGTTTAACAATTTTTGTTTTCTTTTTAGTGGCCGCAATTTAATTTAAATGTTTCCATAAATATATACAAGGGGCTATGCCAGTCATACGGTGCGTCACTCTGTAGCAATATGGTGAAATAATTCTTCGATTCTATCCGATTATTCAGACAACGTAGGCAGCTAGAGTATTGTTGTATAGATAACACGTAGCAGCAATGTGGTCTCTCTCTTCTTTTCTTTCTCGTTCTTCTCTTCTTTTTGATAAGTTATTAGTAAGGTAAGCAGACAATAAGTTGGGGGTTAAGAATTAGTTTTTTCTCTCTTTTCCAGTATTATAAGTCTTCGTAAGTCTTTCTTCCACATATCCCTAATAGGGGAGGGAACAACCGTTCATAACTTCAGTAGTAGTGATAGTTACATCCTAACCCTAACCGCAGTTCTTTCTATTGTCTATTAAAACAGATACTCTATAAATGTACTTAGATATAATGTTCATTTTATCCTACATATCCAACAAATTGCTGCTATTGTCTTTACTACTAATCCGGGTAAGGTGGCTGCTAAGGGACAACACATGATTTTATCCGACACTGCTTATTCAGTTAATCTCCATATCTGAAGGTTATTGTAAATTAGGGGGATCCTAATTAAGGAAGTTGTGTAGCGAGATACTTGTTCACGTTACATTTAAACTTAAGCATGTTGATACGGTCAAAGAAACAAAAAGCAGAAGGAAAATTCCAAAGGTTAGCAGTTCGAGAAAACAACCTACTGGATTAGAAGGGCATCCGGCATCTGGGGACGTCATCATTGAGAAGGTGGGATCCTGATGACTGACGGGTTAATCGGGGGTATTTACGTAGAGGGAACACAATTGCAGCACATTCATCGGGGCACATTCATTTAAAATACTTGTAAAACGAGGGATGCCACATTGCGGCGGTAGGACAGAAGCTGGAGCTTGTTAGATCGTGTGGGACTTATTGGATTATAAGCTTTTTTAAAACCTTGTCCAAGGGCAGAGGCTAGAAGTTGGTGAACTAAACCAGATGTGACAACAATAGTCCATGCATGAGCGAATGGTGGCTTTGTAGACATATAGGATACTGGCTGGTGTGATAAGTCTTCTAGCTTGGTAGAAGGAACCTACCTTACTTGCAGCAAACTTGGCAATGTCTTCTATATAGACATAATATTTTTCTTATCCTACATACATACATACATACATACATATATATATATATATATATATATATATATATATATATATATATATATATATATAAACAACCTGCCGCTATTGTCTTCACCGTTTACCCGGGTTTGGAGGCTGACGTGTGTTATGCCTTGCCAAAAAGCAACCCGTGAGTTTATTGGACACTTCTGATTCAGTATATTCACAGTTAATCTTTATATCTGAAGGTCATTTCCATATCCGCAACCTGGATACATTACCTTATCCGTAACCTGGGGACATTTCCCTATCCGCAATATGGGGAGAAGAGCATGAAATAACTGTGATGAACGTCAAATCTTTTGTCAGAAGTTTTCTAATCGATTGATCCAGCACCGGTTCAATGGGAAAGAAGGTAATCTGGGCGTCGGGATAAACTTAGTATAAAGTGTCTGATCACGTCCGGGAACCGTATAAAGAAGAACTCTCACTGTGGCAGCCCAACGGATGGCTCATTTGGGTAACTCGACCCCACGCAGATTGGCCGTTCACTATCTTCTGTATCGTCATCGTCGTCGAAGGGAGGTTATCCTACAAAAGGGCGCAGAGTTCACAAATCAATTTTCTATCCATTCAACGATCGGCATATCAGTTTTAGCACCGCTGAATTCCGAATGTTAAAATAAAAATGACTAACTTAAGCCAGTGTTCGTAATCTATCGTGCAGTGTTCGAATCCTTACTCGACCTACAATTCAAACATGTATTGAATTTTTAAATCGAACGCTAGGCAAAGACGGGCTCTTTTATGGCGGGGATGAGGCAAGTCGGGCCACTTCTACCGCTCGATTATGGTTTCAAGTTCGTCACACTAACTATTCGACTACGTGTTTCCGGCGACTTCCTGTCTATAACACAATATCCTGACACGTAAAAATAATACCCATCTTTTAACTTCTAATGAAGTTTTCTACTTTTGTGTTTAATCTAACCTTATGGAGAATACCGTTTGTAATATTATTGTTGAAAACCCAAGTCTAAAATAGCATGTTCGTTGGTCTGTCATGCTTAAGTTTGAAATACAATTTTTGTTCGTCTACAACACCAAAGTCTAAAACTGCAGTTCTGTCGGTTTATCGCGCTATAGTTTGAAAAAGCATTTATGTCGGTCTGTCAGGGTTAACTTTTAAAGAGCATTTTCGTTAGTCTGTCAACTTAAGTTTAAAATTGCATTTTCGCTTGTTTGTCACGCGTAATTTTGAAAGAACATGTACGTATCAATTTTGTTGTTCCGTCACACTGAAATTTGAAATCGCGATGTTTATGATTCAATGCACCGATTCAATGGGTTAATCTTGAAAATATTCATTATCTTTTAAATTATTTCAATTTGTGACAGTGATATCCCCTGACGGAAACTGTTAGAGACAGCCGATGGCAACGTCTTTAAAATTGACAATTAATCGCCCTGGGGAGTTTCACTTTAAGATGGCATTCTATTTTTTGACATATTTTGTTTTATAATGATGGTTAATCAAAAACCAATCATTTGCTCGGACTAAATATTATATTATTTCTTAGGATTGAACCCAAGTCAAATTAAGAAATGATTCATGACCTAACTAACACATACACACACGTTTAATAATATATAAGTATATATTTATTTTTTGTAGTCGAATCTTCAGATTTTAAGCTCAATAGATATGAATTTAGAATTTAAGAGCATTTATAAATAGACAATACATCAGGCAAATTCTAGCGACAATATCTTTATTTTTATTTTATTTTTAATTTTAAAGTTATTTATTATTATTACCTGTATTTTTATTCTACAAAATTAATCTGGTTACTGTATAATATAGATATAGTCTCTGGAATTATTCTTTTCTATTCTCTCTTCATATATATATATATATATATATATATATATATATATATATATATATATATATATATATATATATATATATATGAGAGAGTAGGTGTCTCCGCGTTCAAATCACCTATACTTCCCAAACCCTTCTGCGTATGGTAGCCGTTCAACAATATAAACATCGTTGTTGCTTTGGACTCGGTAAGTTCTCATATTTATTAGTACAATAAGTAAAAAATACTACCTGCCATCCTGCGACTATGAATCTAGCTTTAAGTATTCTTTTTACATAATCTTTAGGATAAATGTATTGTAATTTTGAAAAAACTAATAATTTTCTTTTCAATTACCTCCCTTGAAAATTAATGAATGCAATATTTTAAGAAATGTAATAATTTATCTTTTTATTTAATAACTTTCGTTAATTCCTGTTAATATCGACGAAATTATTGCATATATATAGTAGAATAGGACACTAAAATTATTAATGAATAACAAATCATAAATGTCTTATGAACTATGGGAAAGATTGTTATGCAAATTAAGCATACAAGTGGGTGTGTTTCGGGACTTTCTCTTTACTATATGTACAGTATTTAAAAAGATTATTTTGTATTATTGGTTTAAGTAACTGTGAGCCGGTTTGATGGTAATATAGATATGATAAATGAAAACTTATTTCGAATTTATTCATCGAGATGTATTAATTAAAACTGTTAACCTTTCCAGTCTTTCTGTGTGATTAAGTGTTCCGGCCATCAACAGAGACTATAATGTCGCCCTCGAGCCACGAAGGCACCAGAGAAACAATCAACAACTAGGAACCCTATCGAGGGGCTTTGCAAAACATTTTCATCAATATTTCATTTCTGTCCCCCTTCTTTTCTCAATTCTCAACCCTGTCTTCCTTTCTTCTACCGCTACTTCCGAACGAACTTCTTTTTCTTCCGTTTTTTTTTATCCTCCATCTATCACACCTCTTTTCCTTGTCACCCTATCATTACCGTCCTTCATTCCTATCCTGCATCCCTCCTCGATCACCCGTTTCTTAATCGGACCGGCAAAGTCTAAGCTATTTTTTAGGATGGCTTGTTCTCTGTTGGTCTTAATGCAGTTATAGGAAGTCCAGCTTCACAGGCTTTGCCTTCTCACCCTTTGAGAAAGAAGTTATTTTTTTTCTAATTGCATGAGAAAAATAATAACTGGGCTGCCCAGGTATTTTTTATTCTGCCAGACTGCTCTTTTCCTAGGGCGCTGGTTTCAAGTCCCACTTTCCGACCTTGTGTCACATCTCCCGCCGTAAGAGGGAGATACATAACTTCATACCTTTCGCAAGATAAAACCACTTCACACTAATCGTAATACAAGTTTTGTTTTACTACTCAATACAATGTTTGTCGATTTTCCTCTTCATATTTGTTCGGTCAATTTAAAACTACCTCTTCCATCCAACATCCGTAAAACTATTATACTTTTTTTTAAAAATCCTGAATTCAAACTGTGTATATCAATGTTGGAAATTATTTTTTTAAATGTAATTCTCGTCAAATGCGTTCCAGGTTTACATCTCCCAACCTGCAGATACACCGTCTAATCTCGGCTCTGAAGAGGTAGAAGTGTAACGTTGTAACGGTTCTAAACAGCCAGTTTGTCGCATTACCGTCGTGGTCGTCGCAGTGGGGTAGATCTGTCGCTTTCTCTCTTTTACTGATGTTAATAGCTGCAATTTGTCACGCTCGCTGTAATAACAACATCAGCATTCTATTTGAGAGTCCAACATTCAAATCTCTCAGACTAACATTCACAGATAACATAAACTAGAAAAAATACATAGAAGAGGCTGCCAAGTTTTCTGCTAAGAAGTTGGGCTACCTATACCAGGCTAGACATTGTTTCTCGCTTGCGAGTATCGTATATTTGTACAAAACCTCCATTCACCGATGCATGGATTAGTGTTGCCACATCTGGGCTGGTGTACTAACCACTAGTTTCTCCCTCGTAGACAGGGTGCAAAAAAGCGCCTCTAATCTAATAGATTACACACTGTCTACCTTCTAATAGCGTCTTTTCTATAACTTCTTGCTTTTCGAAGTCCCTATGTGGCCCCTGTTCTCCGACTGTACCAACAAAATCTTGGTGAAAAACTCCCAACTTAGGCGGCCCCTATTAATCTGGCCTCTAATTCACAGTAGCACCCCACCTCTCAGTAGTAATGTGCCTTGTTAAAAATGAATATACGTTTAAAAAACTTGTAAAATAACAACAATTTCGATTTGGGCTTTAATATACTTTTTGTCTTATTTACTCGTTAAATTCCTCAACATAGGAGTATTATTAATAGCAACCCAATAGTGGGAGTACCCCGATAATACGTCTGCTCGGCTCGGCTCGGCTCGGCTCGGCTCGGCTCGGCTCGGCTCGGTTCGGCTCGGCTCGGTTCGGCTCGGCTCGGCTATCAAAACCCTAAGAATAAAGATGTGACTAGCCTAGTTGCCACGTCTCACTCCCGAATTCCTGTTCTCTTACGTCAATTCCTTTGAACACATTAACTTAATTTATAATAGAATGTTTGCTATTTCTACATAACTACCTAACAGTATATCACTACAGAAATCATTTGGGATAAGCAACTGTCGATGCTTCATCTTCTCAGGTGGTCGATATGCCGGTTCTCCTTCCACATAAACTCACGCATATAACTGTCCATAATTCCACGAGGTGTTCCACATTTGCGTTAATTCTGCATTTTGTATGTGCGAGTAATGAGGTTTCATTGATGGTAACGTGGAGCCATGGAACTTAACCAAAACATTGATAAACAGGACTCACAAATGTAGGTTAAGGGGATGTGTGCGCACTGCATATTACTGGTGGGGCTATTTTTTTTACAAAACTCATTTTTCTATTAGTAACGAAGACTTACTACAAAAGCTAATATCTGCATTCTTCTGTTGATCCAGTTTTCCATTCTTTTGAAAATAAGTTTTGAATAGCTTCAGTCTGCAAACTTTCTGATCACACATCGTATCTTGAGGAAAAATAACGTTTCAGTAATTGTTGGCTTCTGTCTTGCGTAAATACAGCTTCAGACTGTATACGTTTTTCATCACAACTTATTTGCTTTTTAAAATTTTGTTCTTTTCACATTCTTAATTGAATCTGATTCGATTAGTCGACGCTATTCTCGGTGTCTCTTTTACTTTTGATTGCCTTTACGACTATTTGGTTTGAATAATAAATTTCTTTCATTTCTAAATTATTTTGGTCATTCGTATCCTTGCTTATATTTAAATCAAAAAGTGCTATTTCTAAATTTTGATTTAGGATCCGTTTTCAGTTTGGCTAAATAACTTTAAATTGTCCATGCATATCGAATGGCGAAGTTCTATTCCCGATCAGATTAGAGACTTACAGACGGGTTCCATTTATACGTAGGATTGTTATTGGTAAATTAACCGTTTCACAGTCAAAATGAATCGGCTGCTTTTTTACGACCTCACAAATGAGTTAGTAAACTCAAATAAATTGTTTTGGACTAATTTCAAATTTACCTTAAATTATTTTCAAGAAAATACAGCTGGAAAATAAATCCAAAACAATTTATTTGGGTTTACTTACTGATTTGTGAGGTCAAAAATGATCAGAGAAAAGCAGCCTATTCATTGTCCGCTATTTTATCTGCGAAAGGGACTAATTTACCGTGTCATTCGTAACACAAATTAAATACTCGTCATAATGGTATCGGGTATCTACATACCTGATAAGCAACTATGCATATTACATACCCGATAAGCAACTATCGATGCTTCTTCCCTTAGGTAGCTGTATAACCTTTTTCCTCCCCTTCGTATGGAGTACTTATGGAAGCAATTTTCACAGGTACCACTTATGGCGAACGCTCCTCTCGTCGCGGTCTTTATTACCAGCATCGATAACCGACGGATAAGACCTGGTCGACCGCACCGATAGGTGACCTGTTCTCACTTCCTGTTGTAGTCAATATGGCGCCTTCGAATCTGGCCTGGTTCCCGGGCCGTCCAAGTCGATGATTGGTTTCCGTTCTCCTGACGAATACTGAAGATGGTTTAAGCGTTTCAGTTGATCGGTGCTGACTTTGTTTGATCCAAAGTCAGGATTCCGCATCTTTTTTTCAGAAGATCGGCGTCGACCGGAATGAGAATACATGGAACACAGCAAGGACTGAGGAAAAAGATCACAAGAATATTGTAATATATATTATTGAAAAACAGAAAACGGCATAGTTACAAGCACAATGATGTTCGTTGGATATGCGGGGTTAATACATCGGATTTGGTTTGGCACTTTCTATTATTTCTTGTCGAATTCATCTTAAGAAATATTTATCTAGGGTCGGGCAGACTACAAAAAAAATTCTGGGTCTCCGACAATCTTTCCCGCTCTAATCATCTCTTTTCTTTCTCCTCGTCCGCCAAATATATGATTTTCTTTCGTTTATACAGCGTGTCCGCAAAGTCCGTGTGCACTTTAAAAAAATATATAACTCTATTTGTATTTGCGATAGAAATAATCTGTAAAAAGGATTAGAAAGAAGTACTTTTAAAGTTTTATGTAAATTGTATTGACGTTTCCACGGGTATCCCATCTTTAGCAATACAAAGAGAAATACGATTTTGCAGTTCACGGAAAACATTTGCTAACTGATTTACAGTAATACCTGAAATTACATTAGTTATTTTAGCTTTCAAATATTCTAATGAACAATGTTTGGTTGCATACACAATTGTTTCCACACGTTTCCATAAAAATCCGTTCAGTCAACCAAAAGAACAGTTTACTTTTTCCTCAGTTGAAGCCATTGATCAAAATTGATTCGGATAAAAAAGAATTTTTTTTTTTACTTATCTAAAAATTGTTGCACATTTTGTGGTAAAGAATTATGCAAAAACTATACTTAAAACTAGATGCATGAAAGTTATATTTTTTTAAGTGCACATGGACTTTATAGACACCCTGTATATTAAGGAAGGGATCATTTTCATTGCCCGACTGAAAAACATCTTTCATCCATCTTGGCCTTTTGGCTAAGATCAAAGTGTAGTATCTGTTCCGATGGATACTACACCCTATTGACTGGTATTGTCTTGGCCTTCGGGGCTTAATTTACGCCGGTCTATGGATATGTCCTGTGCAGTTCTAGGAGGTCCACCCTCCCACGCTTCGCCTCCCCTCTTTGGGGAGGAGTAAGTTAATTGCTTACTGTCTTAGGCGCCCCTACCGGAGAATGCCGACGGGGCTGCCCAGGCAATTTTTAAACCCCACTTTCCCGACACGACCTTGGGTCACATCTTACTTGTGGGAGTAAGATAAAAACTGGCCTTGTGCCTAACTCCTGGAGAGGAGTAAATCAATACTCGTCAATTATTCCGCCGTCTCTCTCTCTCTTTTTTCTCTCAGAGTTGGACGCATCTTCCTCTTATGTAACTATGGTACTATGGCGTATGTTCCGACTTCTGTCGCTAGAATATGCTTCAGCTGTTTCAAATCGCCGGTGTTGGCTAGCTGTCAACTCTTAGCAATCAACACGCTCGTCTGTCAAAAGAGCCGACTTGACCTTGTCAGCCTTATGATTCATCTCTCTATATCGCAGATTTGATATTGTTAAAATAAACAATTCGTCCGTTCCACGAAATTACGATTTAAATCTTCTAATAATACTAGTGATCTCTAAATTTGGTGTAGTCATTTTTTCAGGCAGCCATTCTGCAACAGCTGAGACTCATGAAAGAAGTGGGTGAAGTCTTACGTTTCACGTAACGAATGTTTTATTGCACTTAACTGTGGATCAATTTCCTTAACATTGAGTTGGTGCTGAATATCTACAGATAGGGCAAGGGCGATCTAAACCTACTTTTATATCCGGAAATTACATCTTTTTTGACGAATTTCTAATGTTTTTAATTACTTAAGACTTCGGAGCTATGTTAGCAGCACGGTACCAAATTGAAAGGTGAATTTGGAACACTAAAACCGACATAATAAAAAAGGGTCTCAAATCCGCGGTCTACCTGTTCTTTCTCATATACATTAATTGTTAATTATAATTAATTTTTAAGAAGACGATTTTTTATTTTAATGTTCATTTATATAAAATCAGAGAGTGGAAAAATGTTCAGTTACTTTTTTTTTTATTCCTAAAGATTCGACTTAAGTTAAAGGTGATTATATTATTACAATGAAATAGTATTAATTACTACAATGCTTAAATCTTTAAGAAAACGAAAAATACAATTAGGCTAGTCGAATTAAAATGTAATTTTAATTAAATTAAACAGAATTGGTTGTTTTATTAATCTTTCTTTTTATCATTGCATTTGAGTAATTTTAATAATAGGCATTAAACAACGATTAAATATTCCACAAAATTCAATTTATTAAGAATATTTTAAAGGGTTTTAGGGGGACTAATATAGACACAATTTCCATTTAAAAAATTTAATATTTCAGATTTGCATTAAATTTGATCCATAATTATTAGATACCAATTAAACAAGATTCAGTGACTTTTAATTGCCTTTTAATAATTCAATTTTTAGATATATTTTAAGAACCAAAATCATGCAATGGATTTAGATCAAAAGTGGAATAAGGATTTTAGACATAATCTTTAGTAGAATTATATCTTGATTCGTAAATCGACATAAAAGTGGTGCAAAACTGCCCTGTTCAAGGAATATTACCTGTCCTGGGACGGGTAGACTTTTAGTTGAATATATTGCGTTTATAAGTTTCGCAATTTCCTTAGCTGGGTTATTTTCACTGCTATAACCCCTAGGAACGTAACCATGGCTATTTTGTCTAGGTTGGTCATCAGTAGAGAATCGCGAGAGTTTCTGCACAACCGCCCCACCTGAAACTTACTTGTTTACGTATTATATACGAAAACAGGCCCTTAGGATAACACACTGATCTCGACCAATCAGAGTCGATCAGTATCATCCACGTTTATGGAACAGTTGGTCAGGTTTATATTCACTTCCATCTATTAAGAAATGGCTTCGTTATTATTATTTATTTTTTTTGGTTTTTGTCTCTTTTACTGAGAATGGCTTCTAGCTGATGGAAACAGGGAAACAATTAGTTCGGAAATAAACTCCAATTCTTTTTTTAAATTTTCTATTTAAGTTTTACTTATTTTCTTTTCTAGTTTTTTGTTTGTTTCTTCTTCTTCTCAACACCATTTGTTATGCAGTGCTGTTTTTTGTTTAGTCTTTTCGACCGACAATGTTTTACTTTACTAATTTGTTCACTCTTTCACTCGCTTATGTTTTCTTTCTGACTTCTTAATCGAACGCCATTTCTTTTCACTTTATGCGCCTCCCTCTCTCTTTCTCCCTATCAATTTCTCTCTCTCTCTCTCTTTCTCTCTCTCTCTCTCTCTCTCTCTCTTGGGAGACATTATCATGTTTATGTTACCACGGTTCCGGAGAGAATTCGTAATATAATTTCAAAGAGTAATACATCTCTCCTGAGAAAATCAATACTTGTGTTTACATTGAAAGATACAATGGTGTATTTCTCTCGTATTTTTAAACGTGATTGTCACGCTGGAAAATAGTTACGAAGCCGTGGTTCATACTACTTGGATCCGGGGTTCGAGTTTTCCGATCAGCAGTAGGGTTACGTAATTCCATACTGACGAGCGTAAAAACGTGAAACATAAATATGCCAATGGATACTAAAAGCATTTATTTATTTATAATTGTATATATATTACCGCCTCAGAAAAACTACGGTTGGTAAAATGAGAAATTTTATGTCTACTAAAAATGATATATCAGGAAATTGATCACAGAAACATCCTTTTTTGTATGAATAGTTTTTTATATTAAAATTTTAAAATCAAACCAATGATGCAATATAAAATTAATAAAATAGAAAGTGTGATACTGAATGGGCTTCATCCTCACCGGACCTTAGATCCATGGATTTTGTATCTGTGCTTATCTAAAATATAATGTCCATCAAAGCAAAATCTAGATTATTCCTCAACTGTAGAGGGTCATTTCATCCCAAAGTAGAGGGGAGTGCCAAGAGAAAACTTTGTCAGATTTATTGATAATTGTGCACGTCGTATCACGGTGTGCTTATCATTTAACTGTGTAAAAATAAAGACTATTTGAGATCCATGACTGAAACTTGGTGAACAAGTCAAGCATAGACTGAAGTTTATGTGTGCCAAATATTGTTATATTACAGAAAGGATGTTGAATTTTATTAACGATTCTACGAGTGGCATTGGGGGAAACATTTAGTGGGCTAGAGTAAACTCTCAAGTCTTGATAGAGAAACTGGTCTCTGAGAATGAAAATTCCGAAATAAAAGATGTCATTCTCCGCATAACCCGGCATAGCTTGCGGTCATCTTCGAATCCACCTTTCCGCCTCAGGAAAACTACGGTTGGTAAAATGAGCAACTCTATCTCTACTATAAACCTTTCGTGGCACAGGTATCATGACAGAGGGTATCCATTGTTTCTTGAGACAGTACAAAGCTAACTGACGGCAGCTTCTAAGCGCGTGATTTTTAACTTAATTCGACGGTTACGTCTAGATGCCATCGTCTTATAATCGATTATCTACCGAAAATATCAATTTGCAAGAATTGATTACGGTTGACTAATTATGTACTTGACGTAATTGTCGAACAAATAACAAGGTTTAACACAGAGGAAAATGTAGCTATGGTTCCGAATGTGTCTGCGATTCAATCCAAAGACTTTGATGCTTTCTTTTTCTTCACAGACTTTCAGGGAAGTCGGGCAATCATAGATTGCACGATGATCAAATGATGGCGAGGAACGACCACAACGACCTGTTTCCGTGGTGAATTCAATTAGCCTCGTTTTGGCTTGTTTCGACTGCTAAATCAGATTAAGAAGGGAGAGCACAAGGATGGCTATGCTTAAGAAGCGATCAGTCGATGCTCGTCTTTCGTAATGAACATGACATAAAACCGAAACTTCCATTTCGAAGGTAATCATGACCGACTGACGAAAGAGCTATTTCAAAGTTAAACACAACAAACTAAAGAAAGTGTTATTTGAAACTAAAGCATGACAGACTGACGAAAAGGTATTTAAAAGTTAAATGTGACAGACTAACGGTAATAGTATTTAAAAATTTTCATGACAGATCGACGAAAAAGCTATTTGAAACTTAAACGTGACAGACAAACGAAAATACTATTTTGAACAGACCGACGAAAATAATATTTCAAAGTTAAACGCAAGTGACAAACGAAAACGCTATGACAAACTGACGTATGACAGACCGATGAAAATGCTGTTTCGAGTTTAATGCGACAATCAAACGAAAATGCTCCCAAACTTTTGCATGACAGACAGATGAAAAGACTATTGTAAACTTAAACGCAACAGCAAATGAAAATACTATTTAAAGTTAAATACATCAGACAAACGAAAATACTATTTTAAATTGAAGCATGACAGACCGACGAAATTAATTTTTTTTAACTTAACCTTGACAAATTAGTGAAAATGTTATTTTCATATTAACTTTGACAGGCCGACGAAAAAGATATTTTGAAATTGAATGTGACAGACCAACAAAAATGTTATTTCGAACTTAAACAACAGACCAACAAAAATGTCATGGGGTCTTAAGAAAAAGTTGAAATGCAGGTAATCTTGCTTAATTGGTGTCAAATAATTATATCAAATTCAATGCAAATATATTTAAATTTTCAAATGGGAGGGGTTCCCCATATTATGCTCCCTAAAACCCTTTAAAATACCTCTAAGATTAATTGATGTCTAATACTTATTGTAAAAATTACACAAAAATCGGAGATATATGAATTTTCAAGGAATGCTTCAATTTCCGTTTTATTCCTTTGTATAAAATTAATTAAACTAAATATAGCTCATATTACGCCGTCTTACACCTCGCAGCCATGGTCCAAAATTCATAATGATCAGTTGATTAATTAAAGACCGGACCATCTCCATAAACATACATAAACACACCTAACTGTATATAAATACATAAGAAGTGGAAATGAAAAATAAAGCAAAATCACTCTTGATAAAGCCTAGTTCAAGGCGAATTATTGAATCACATAATGTGAATATCTTTTTGTTCCAGATATTGTCTTTTTACTTTATTCCTCATTACACCTTTTGTTACCTATATTGAGGCACTAACTGGTCTAGCCGCACTGAAGAGCTGTGATACAGCAAAACAATCTGTATGTGGATGACAATATAAAGCTCCCTTTCTTGGGTAAGGATATCGCCAACTGCCATTAACTTTAAGGCATAGCTCATTCGGTAAAACTAATTCGAGCTCCCGGTACTTGACAATGTTTACATTGAGATATCACATACATTCAGTCAGTGTCGTATGATAGCGCAGCGGTAGAAGCGCCGACTGTCAGCTCGACAGTTTAGTTTTAATTCCGGCTTGAGGCACTAACTGGTCTAGCCGTATTGAAGAGCTGCGCTACAGGGAAACAGTCTGTATGTGCGTGACTATATATATATATATATATATATATATATATATATATATATATATATTGATTTTATACGTGCATAAAAGCAATCCATGGACACGTGTTACTATTTCGATTTCGATATAAAATTAAGGGCAATTAATAATACAATTTTCTGCATCTTAATCACTTAGGGAGTCAAACAATCGAAATAATAGTAAGCAAAAAAACTACGAACGATGCAATCACCAATAAAAATAATTACATAAAAAATACATTAAATATTTAGGTGATAAAAATCGTACATATTTCTAGACAGGACGTATTGGTCCAATGGCAAGACGTTGAACTATAGTCATCACTATCGAAGTTTCAATCCTTGTCTAAGTTAGGCATGCTGATGACGTGTCTATGGATTAATTTTATGTACGTATAAAATTAATTAAAATGTATATATTAACGAAAAATACATCCTATAAAGTTAAGGGCGACTAATAATGCAATTTACTGCATCTTGATCACTTAGGAAGTGAAACAGTCGAAATAGTAGTAGTAAGCAAAAAAAAAAATCCGAACGTTGCAATCACCAATAAAAATAATTATATATATATATATATATATATATATACATTATTAAATAATTATTTGTTACCCCCGTTCGGCTGGGCTCTTTTATGCAAGACAAGACTGCCGTCACCACTGGATACAATGCAACGTTCCTTGAGGTAGAATGTCCGTTTACTGACATAAAATAAGTTTATTTCACACGTTTTTATGACTATTCACGACGGCTTATCGGTTAAGCGTCGGGTTTAGAGTTGGAAACAAACACCTCTGGTTCCGGGGTTCGAATCATGCGACAGGCTTTAATAGTTATTTCTACACTGACGATTCCGTAAGGGTGATACGTATACTATGTAGATAATTATTTAATAATACATTTATATATATATATATATATATATATAGTAAGTTATGAAAATATATTTATGGCAATTTAGCTACAGAGAGGCTTCCGCGTTTCATCTCCACAGGGAATTGTCAAGCTAAAATGCATTTTAGGATGAAACGCGGAAGCCTCTATGTAGCTTAATTGCCATAAATATATTTATATCTCCTTATAACATTTTAATGAAATGAAATAAAATATATATATATATATATATATATATATATATATTATATATATATATACTCTATTGATCAAAAATGTAAGACCACTTGAAATCTTTTTAAAAGAAACCTTTTTTAAGGATAAATTTAAAACTTCTTCCACTTAAGGTTACGAATACTACAATCTAAAAGGTTATGGAAACAAAAATCTGCATTTCAAACATTTTATTCAGAAATTTACATTTTTATAAAATGAGGCATTTTACACTTGATCAAAATTATAGGACCAGAGACAAAAATTCTACGAAATTACCCGAAAAGTGTATTAAAAGATTCAACAAACCAAATTTAATAATGAGTTATACTCCACTGGTTTTGATGATATAAATAATTCAAAAATTATTTGGGGCCTGCTAGAAATAAGCGTTTCTATTAAGGTGTGGGGATGGCTTCACGAAGTTCATTTTTTGTTTAATATTGTTTGCCATTTCGATAAACATCGCGTGTCATCCATTCCCAAACATATTCAATTGGGTTAAAGTCCGGTGAGCATGCAGGATGTACTAAGAGATGGACCCCATTTTCTTTTAGAAAGGTCAAAGTCCGTCGTGCAGCATGGATTGCAGCATGGATTGCAGCATTGTCGTAAGTGTCGTCTGATGGTTACTGAACTGCAATCAGCATCTGTGACTGCCTTTATTTGACTAGAAGAAAGTCCACTGTCTTTCACAACAACCCGACTTATTCCCCTACTTAATGCAGGAGACATTTGTGGGGGCCTTCTAGTGGATTTTGTTTTTCACTAATTCTTAATGTTCTCTAGAAAGTTGCAAATCACAGTTTTACTGCGATTTACCTTAGCTCCGATCGCCCGCTGTGACAAACCTTGCTTATGGAAATCTAGAATTCGAGCACGCTCAACTTCGGTAAGTTTGCTTGTTTTAGGCATGGTGACACCTTTATGCAGTGATTGCTAATCTCTAACTGAACTAAACACACTGGAATTACCATAGATCTATCAATGTATACCCTTGGTCTTATGATTTTGATCAAGTGTAAAATGCCTAATTTTACAAAAATGTAAATTTCCTAATAACATTTTTTGAATGTAGCTTTTTGTTTCCATAACCTTTTAGATTGTAGTATTCGTAACCTTAAGTGAGAGGTGTTTAAAATCTATCCTTAAAAAGGTGTTTTAAAAGATTTTCAAGTGATCTTAAATTTTTATCAGGAGTGTATGTATATATATATATATAAACAATACAGAATCATAACAAATTCATCATTAAGTATATATGTCTTATCCTTAGAGCTGAGTTTATGCCTGCAGTATTCAATGGTATCTGACGGACTGGATTTGCTTCACCTTTTATCTATGTAACTTTAAGGTATTATCTTACTTGTTCCATTACGATACTGTTAAAGTAAAATCATTTGACATAAGTTATCTTATATATATATATATATATATATATATATATATATATATATATATATATAACAACATCTCAAAATGGCGTTGCTCCATACTCTTTGCGACTGACGGATGCTGATGCATGCATATATATATATATAAGGTTAAGCAGAGAGAACTACCAGCATAGTGCTCGATTATTGAGATTTTTTTAAAATCAGAGCGTAATATGTATTTTTTTATTACAGAATATCAGAACAACATCAGTACCGTCGGTTTCAAGTCCTAACAAAGGGACCCTATACAGATCTCTTCTTCGGACCTCCTCAGCGCCCATTTTTGTCTGTCTTTCCGGAAAATGGCTGTTCACCCGTTATGTGATTCTCTGACGATATTTCGATTTTCTGCTCAAAATTAATTGTCATCATTTTTACCAATACGGTATTTATACCTGCAAATTCTGCCGGTATGTTAGTCATGGGTTAGACAGAGTCTAAAGTGGGTCCGGTAAAGAGGCCTTTATAGGTCCTCTTTGTTAGGATTTGAAACCGACGATACCGATGTAGTTCTGATCTTTTGTAATACAAACATTAATATATATATATGTATATATATATATATATATATATATATATATATATATATATATTAATTTTCCAACATCTACTAAACATAAATGTCCCCCTCATTTAAGACAAATATTTGTTATTAACACGAAAATAATACATTCCGAAACCGATTTAAAAAATAAAAATACCCGAAGCTACCTTTATTAAAAGCATGCAACGTGCAATTAATAACATTACGTATGAAACTAGTAAAAAAATTTAAAATGCTTAACGTAATACACTTTTATCCTGTTACGCCAATTTTGATGTCGCTGAGTTGAAATTGTTAACGTCTTTCCTGAAAGTGTGCGAGTCCGTTCTTTTTGCGTCTAATTGACTTCACTACGCGCTTCTCGGCTGTTTTTTTTAATTCGCATTTTTTCTCCAGCTTTTTGTTAATTTGTTTTTGTCACCTAAAAATGATTCGACTGAGAATCGAAAACGTCCGTGATACATATGGAACATACACTATATTTTTTAAATTTTAACAAAAATATCACTAGAAAATTAAAAAATAATAAGAATTCTGCTATTTTTTACAAGGTTTACTTATATATACATATATATATATATATATATATATATATATATATATATATATATATATATATATATATATGTATGTGTGTAGAGAGATAGAGAGACAAAGGAGTGGACATGCAGACAGATAGATATAGTTAGAGAGGTAATGAAGAACATAGATGAAGTGAAACTTTTGATGAAAATCATTTTCGTTGTGAATTGTATGGTTAAGTATGACGTCATCTACGACGGGCGCCATAGCGATATTTATTCGACATTGTCAACAAGATTATACGGTGTCGTTTTCTTTATCTGTGAAAATGTTTTGTATTCATTGACGATAAAAGGAAATTAGGGAAAAAGACATCCAACAACAGAAAGGAAGTGTGTGGCTGGTGAGAAAACATTGTTTTGTGAATCATGTGAGATTTTATTAAACATTTCATTTCAATATTAAAACGATATGAAACGCCTTACGGGCAAACGAGACATTTACGTTCGAAGTATTGTCAGTCGATGGAACTTTTAATATAGATGGTTTTAAAGAAGACGAATAAAGAAGTCGAAGAAGGAACAGAGGAAAGAGAGGAAAAGTAAGGGCAGGAAGAAGAAAACGTTTTCATTAAAGACTGAAATAGAAAATCACACTAACGTTACAGAACGATGATTATCTTGCTTTAGAAAAAATTTCCTGACAAACTTATTATAGATAAGCATATAAATTGATAGAAGGTTGAAAAAGGAGAGGAAGATGAAAAATATAAAAGGAAACAGACGAAGAAGATGGGGAAGAAGTAAAAGAAAAGGGCTAAGATCAAAAGAAGACGAAGGAGAAGGGGAAGATGATGATGAAGAAAGAAAGACTGAAGAAGATAAAAGTGAAAAAGTAAAACAAGATGAAGAAGAAGAAAAGAAGGAGACACATGAAGAGGAAGACGAATAGAGATGATTAAGAAAATGAAAAGGGGGAAAAAGAATAAAGAAGAAGGCGACAAAGAAAAAGAGAATATGATTAAGAAACATAAGAGGGAAAAAGGGGATGAAATAGAAAATGATAAAAGAGAGAAGATGATGAAATCAAGAAGAGGGAAGATGAAGAACATGATTGAAGATGAATTAGAAGAAGAGGGAACAAAAAGAAGATGAAGAAGAGAGAAGATGAAGACAAGTAGAGGAAAGAAGATGAAAGAAAGAAAACGACGACGAAGAAGTAAAAAAGGAGCAGAAAGAGTGATGATGATATATATGTTTTCCATTTCTTTATCGATATCCAATTGGAAATTACAAATCAGTGATAATGATCTGCTCGGTATTGTTAATTTTACCTCTGTTGGACGATTGCAACATTAAAATTGAATGCATCTAATGATGTCGACTGATGTCGTTTCTCTGATTATAAAACAAACAAAAATTCAACAGATAATTCCATTCATCGCTTCACCAGCATATAGACACATATGTGAGTCATTTAATGGTTGTACATTTTCTGTGTTCGTAAAAGAACGACACTGGTTCAACATAATTTAAACTCAGCTTGCCGATCCCATAACTCGCAATCTGGTGTTTCTTGCTGTTGACCTAAACTTGGCTGAGTTATCTCCCTTAGATGTATTTCTCAGCAACCATAGTCACGTTCCATCCAAACGCGGAATTTGGCCTCTTTTTGACGCGCCGTTCATCCTTGCATGGCCTTTACCAATTCTAACGCTTTATTAGTTTTGTGTTTGCCTAGTAACAGTCGCAGAGACTCACATAACACGAAATACAGAAAGTAAAATTCGTTTATCATTTCTCACGTATATCTCTGAATCTTCGACTCTGGCAACACGTATTTTTCTCATTGTAATTTGGAACGTTAATGTATGCCTTCTTTCGTACTTATGTCTGTTTTTTTTCCCTTTGTATATCATATTGTGTAATTATTTATACATAGTGTAACCCTTTTATGTGTATCTTCAACAAATTATTTACCTATGGATAGATGTGTATTTATTTTAATCTAACTGTTTCTGCTCTATTGTTATTTTCTTTTAATTGCTACATTCGTGTTATCAATGATAACATAATACACAAAATGGCAACCTCGTGTTCAAGAAAGATATAAAAAAACACATGGTCGCTATAAACATAAAAGCTAGAAATAAAAATATTCGTAGCGTTTCACTGATATCTAGCTTTCGTCAATAACACATTAAACGATGGTACTTATTTATAAATAGGTTAATCAAGTTTAAGGTAAAATAAATAACTTTTCATCATTATTATTTAGAATAAATACAGGCAGAAACAAGAAACATTCAAATATATTCGTAGTTTAAATAGTAAGAGTCAGAAGTTGACATGACGTCACATGAATAAAGGGGGAGTGAGGGATAGAAGTAGGCAGTCGGTTGGAAGTCTCGAAGCAAACCGGGCGAGTAGAGATGACTTAAGCTCGACAATAAACTAAGTCAAATACCCACCGCTAGCAGAAGAGAAGGCAAGATCAACATCCCAATAAAAGGTCATTTCTTCGATTTGATGATGTATTCGTTTCTTTGTGCTGTTGTGAAACATTGATTGCAAGTGGGAGGAATAATCAACACGAGGTAGGAAATCATTGTACTGTTATGGTTTGTGGTTGAATTGTTAACAACCTATTAATTTTATTTAGTTGTGTTCTGTGAGACATTTAGACCTCTTTCAGGGGAGGTAATGTAATAATAGGATGCCTCTATTAAAGCTTCAGTAATAACAATGCTATTTCAAACGAATACCTGACAGACTAACGAAAATAATGTGTACAACTATAGACTGAAAGACTGACGAAAATCCTATTTCAAACTTAAGCGGAACAAATAAGTGAATATGTTATTTCAAACTCAAGTTTGTGGGTTATCTGCTTTTTCCTTTATGTTGAGTTTTTGGTGCTTCTGTATTATTGGGGACAGATGACATTTTCATTTTTATTTTAGAAGAGTCAGTTGAAAGGGGAGATAATTTAAATTATTTTCTCAACATATCCTCTTATTTGATTTCATGTTAAAAAGTCAGTGCCGAATAGAAACGAGCATTGTGATTGGTTGCTTGATTGACAAATAATCCTTCTACGTATCTTTTTGGTACTTATGCAGTTTACGGACCGGGCTATATTTTAGATAGAATTCTCAAGTTAAATTCAATGTTTACAGTATCTTTTGTTTATTAAATTGTTAGGTGAAAGTACAAAATAGTTAATCAACCTCCACCTCCCATGTTGAGAAAGATTTTCTAAATTATGACGTTATTATTTCAGCTCGGTCTGTAAACTGCATAAGTACTTTTATACATTTATTTTATTACTAATTCTCTGGATTTCTTTTCGGGTTATGGTTACAAAAAATCCAAAACTGTTTAATAATCTAAACAGAAAACAATTATATAATTTAAATTAAACGTTTTTGAAAATAATCTAAATAGAAAACAATTATTTGATTTAAATTAAAAATAATATTGCTGACCCATTTTTAGAGAAATCCGAATTGAGAAAACACTTTGAATTATCTCCCCTTTCAACTGACTATTCTAAATAAAAGATAAAAATTTCATCTGCCCCCAATAATTCAGAAGCACCGAGTTTTTTTTTAAATCTGTGATGATTCGGTGTTGATTCTGTTATATTATGATGGGTGCATAAATTTGTCGTTGTGAACCCTGGTTGTTGTTTTGTTTTCCGTCTATTAATAAAACGCACACCGACACTGAATGTTTAGTTTTTTTTATTAGATTTATTTCGAACTAGCAGACCTTCCCGGCGTTGCCCGGTGCCATAAAAAAGAAAACAGAAGAGATTAAACAGTTTGTGTAACATAGTTTTATTACCTATCTGAACCCGTCTCCACATATTTCTTTCTCCTCCCTTCCCCGTTTGTCCACATCCCCTTTCCCACCCCTCTTTGACCTCCGCCCATCCCATTCCTCTCTTTTGTTTTTAATGTATTTAGAAGAATAATAATGTAAGTTATTTACTTACCATTTATATAATAGATAGCATTGTAAATCGCTGATCCCAGCGCAGACGAAACCTATGCCAGTTGACATCCAAATTTCAGATATTATTTAGCCAGGACAACGCTGATCAATAATATACGAACTTTGTGGGTGTTTGTTTTGTAGATTTTGACTTTTTGCTGGACATACACACACACAGACAACTGACCATTATATAATAGAAATACAAAATCAGAAAACGGACAGACTTGCATGTGTGTGAGCGAGAGAGAGAGAGTGAGCGAGAGAGAGAGAAAACGACAGATAGCCCGTCTCGCTACATATGCCAGCCGACACCGTGTTGTCTTCCTCTTCTTGGGGAGAGCTACCCGAAACGTCTCCTCTGATTGAGAAAGGGTTCATCGAAAGTTACGTGACATTCTGAACTTTAAGGCCGCTAAACACGTGGCTTCCATTATTTAACAATGAAAAAGTAGTCACTAATATGAAAATCGGGAGAAAGAAACTCGCTTTCTCTTTCCTCGTTTTTCGGCTTTATCGGCGATAGGATAACATCATTGTCAATATTTCCACCGCCCAGACCAGCTCTGTTGACGTGATTTTTAGGCAAGATCTTTTAATCATATTTTTCTACGAAAACCAATACGGGTAAGTATAGAAATCTTTGAAATTCTCTACATATTTGGTGTCTTGTTATAAGATATAAATAAATCCAGGTGTCCCTGTTCTCGTTTGTATTATTTAGATTAGTCGGACTACTGTTCGCATATTTGATGTTATTCTCACAACGTTTCGGTCGACGTAACGTCCGACCTTCTTCAGGTGTATATTGTTTAACTCGGGAATCGTTTTGTCAAACTCGCAAATCGATACGGAATTTTGAAGTGCGGCTGATACTAAGAATACAATTACGAATTACTTAAGACGTCTACTCTGTCATGGCTGACGGAACGAGAACAAGCTACCCTCGTGTATTAAATAAAGAGTACCGTTCGAAATTCCCTACAGATTCCCGAGTTCTACAAGACGCTCCTGAAGAAGGTCGGAGGTTACATCGACCAAAACGTTGTGAGAATAACATCCAAGATGAGAACAGTACGGACTACTTTTCTCATCTTGGATGTTATTCCCAATAATCAAAATTATCAATTTTCATCTAAAAAATTCTCAAAGATAGTTTTCGTTTGTTTATACTCGTGTATACTCGTTTGTGTTAGACAAAAAGAAACCGATAACCTGTATACCTGAAAGCAACAAAAATTATATTTTGAACGTAGGCGTGTAAGACCGACGAAAATGCTATTTTAAACTTCTCTGACACTGTGACATAATAAGGTAATAAAATAAAGTAACACAATAAAATTTAAATAAAAGTAAAAGCCATAAACTTTTCAAATATAGATGGAAACTCGTGAGAGATTCGGTAAGAATTAAACTCTGAAAAATTCACCGGCCAAAATATGTGACAACATTATAATATTTATGAAGAAAATAATCGAAACATGACGACTGTAACTGACAGCTGGATGACAACACCTAACAGAGATTTGAATACAAAGAAGCATTTTCCAGGGAGATTCTCTATCACTACTACTTTGTATTATAGACATGATGCTACTCCAAAAGTATAAATTCAGACCCAAAAGAAAAACTAAACCATTTCTTGTACATGGACGACCTGAAACAATTCGAAAAAATGAAAAGGAACAATAAAATCCAATAAATGCAGACAATATATTCAACTACGACATTCAAATGGAAGTAGTAATGCACATATGCACTATTAGAGATGAGAAGGGGGGAAACTCGAAACAGCAAGGGGTATGAAACTACCCAACCAAGAGCCTGCAAGGGAACTTGGCAAACACGATACATGCAAATATCTGGAAGTTCTCGAAGGGGACAATATCAAAACAAAAAAAAAATGAAAGAGGAGTTTGGAAGAGAATGCATGAGGAAACCAAGAAATTTCACTCAAACAAACTTATACAATAAGAATTTAATAAAGGAATAACTATCTAAGCAGTATTTCTAGTAAGGTCCGCTGGACCATTCATTAGACTTAGACTTAAGTACTCCCATGTTCTGAGACATATGAGGTAGTCAAAGTGATCCATCCCAAGAAGTTGAAGTTGGCATACTTTTGACTGTTTTCGTAACAAGAATATGTTACAAGGATAGGTCACGAGTTTGAAGCCAAGCCACTAAGATTTATAAAGAAAACTGTAAGTGGAGAAGTCTCTGGTAGATATTTACTATCTTGTTTTCAAAATGAAGCGAAAATTTCAAACACGCCGTTGTTGTTTGTTTGTTTAAAGAACGTCATGAAACAAACGACTTTTGGCTGTTTAGGGACATGCAAAGATTTGCTCCCTTGTGTTTAGAGAAGTAAGGAGTGAAGACTATTCATTGGCTGGACAAAAAGGAAAGCTTAGACGGCGGGACCAAAGAACTAGGAAACTAATGATCATGCACAATGCATTACAAAAATGATACTGACCGACTCTATGTAAAAAGGAGAAGAAAGGTAAGCGGATATGTAAGTATAGAAGAATGGGTCGATCATACGATGAAATCACAAAAATAATAGATAATCTAAAGTATAGAAAGGTTGATTATCACTAGGAAAAATTAATATACAAGCAACAGTGGAACTAGAAACAAAAAGGCGAAAAAATCCAAATTGGAAGAGAAGCAGATACATGAACGATTTATGAAACTGACTAAAGAAGAGACGCACAAAAACACGTGTAAATGGCTACGAAAAGGACTCATGAAAAGAGTAACAGAATTGTTATTGACAGTAGCTAAAAAAACGCGATCAGAACGAACTATATAAAAGCCGAGATAAACGAAACCCAGGAAATCTGTAAAGACACTCTATCGACGAAACGCTATATCACATAATAGGTGAATGCAACTAACAAAAGGAATACCTAAATATAGACCATTGTATGGCGAAGGCAGTTGACTGGTAATGTTGCTAACGTCTGCACTTTGAATATTCAGACAAATGATACGGACGCAAACCAGAGCAAGTAGTAGAGAAGGATAATCCTCTGCAACATTGAATTACATACGGACAAACTAATCCATAAAAAGGAGACAGAGCGTGAAATTAATAAACAAGAAGCATGACATCTTTTAAATTGTAGATTTTGCCGTCCCAGCAGTTCACAAGGTGAATACAAATTAGAAAGAAAGACGAAGCAAATACATTAACTTACCAGAGTGTTGAAGGAATATGGAATAAGAAAAAAATCACTGTAATAATAAAAATAATAACAGCTCCGGAAAAATCTGAAAACAAATATAAAGAGAAATTTAAAACATATGAGGATTGAGACCATACAAATCACGGCAATGATGAAAACAACTGAAATATTAAGAAAAATCCTTGAGTAAAGAAACCACCCCACATAACCAGGTATGAACCATTATACATCCGTCTGGAATTCAGGTTCTGGATCGTCTGTTTACACAATTACTCGTTGATTTATAAAAAGTTTTTTTTACAAAGAGAAGAACAGTCACAGAAAAAAATAACCAAAGAGACGGGTTACTTGCGTACTCGCGTGCAGGAGAGAAGGATTGACAGATAGTGTAGCGAAAACTGATGCTAAAGGTTGACCAACAACGGCAACTGGCAGAAGGAAATGGAAAGTAAACACCTTGCCTCTGTAATTGTGGATAGAAGGGGTGTTGCAACAGATTGTCGGTGTTGCGACCTTGGTTTTGTAAACGAAGCCAAGGTCTTGTAATAATTACAGTAATAGGAGTCACACTATGACCTACTGACGGTAACAAAAGAAAGGCAATAAACAGCCACACACAGCCTTTTTTATTTAGCCAAAACGGTGTCAGGTGACCACTATACTAATTTAGGTGGACAAATAAACAATCCAAACAAGGTAGGTGTTCCCCCATCACTCTGCCAGAAGCCACCGGCAGGTAAGGACAACTTTTTCTGACTATAGATAGATGAATAGATTGTCTCGTTACACCTATCTACATTATGCGCGCTCGCCCTCCTCATTAAAGACGCCCCTCTGTGACAGTCCCCTCTGCTAGAAGTGTTTCCAGGAAAGAGACGGAAAAACCTCCACCGGAAGTCACGTGGTTTCGTCACCCAAACACCACTGAAGACCAATGGCCGTTGCTTGCAAGAAATTAATGGTAAACGGCTGTTACGATGACGCAAAATGAGTTTCAACGGTTATTGAAAAGAGGTGGAGATTTATGGAAATCTTTTGAGACTTGTTGTCACGTTGACTCCAAGGAACACCATCGATTATTGGCATGGTAATGACATGTGTAAGAACTGATAGTGAGTTAATAATAATAGTAATAATAATAATTATTATAATAAAACCGGAAACCAAGGGAACTGAAACTCAGCCGGGTAGATATTAAAATAACAACAAATGCCCCCACCAACAAAACGATGGTATCAGCATCGCTGGGTGCCAGATAAATGTTCGTGAAGGGAAAGACCGATCAGAGAACCAACCATCTAGATTTCCTCTTGAAGGACATGGAGAGTACTGGAATCGTGAGCAGACTTATTGCCATTCAAAATACAAGAAAACACAATGGCCGTTACCAGCAAGAAGTCAATGAGAAAGGGCCGATTTACAACAGTGATCGAAAAAAGAGATTACAGGATATCTGGATAGACACGTTGTCACTCAGGCTCCAGCGAAACCCACCTGTTTTGGGCACTCACTGGTAAGTTATCGCACGGCGGGAAGAAAAGACACAAGGTCAGGAAAGCTTTATTTAGAAATGCCAGCGTCCTAGAAGAACACTTTGTCCGAACAAAAATTGCCTGGACAGTCCCGTCAGTATTTCCCGGTAGGCTTCAGGCGATTAACAATAAACTAACCCCTTCTCAAAGGTCGAGAAGGTAAAGCCTGGGAGGGTGGATCTCCTAGAACTGCACAGGACCATGACTCAAACCGACAGAGAATAAGACAACCCCTGCACAGAATGGCCAAGACTCTGTCGGTCTGCTTTTGGTATAATGTCTGTCGTGAGAATTACTAGTAAGTCAGAAATACTAATAAATATTGTTAGATTAAACAAACTATTCGTCAGAATTGCACCAAATCTGACATGAAGACCCTTTTGGTTTTCGATTGTTCTATGTGCACCAACATATATCTCAGCTTTCTCCTAATACTACTACTACTGCTAGGTATACTATTACATATGTCGAAAGAGGCAAACCTGTGCGACCTTTTCAGCTAGTTATATTCCGTAATTTCGTTTCTTCTTATAAGACAAAAATCGAATAGCTCTATACGTTTAAATCGAATTTGTAATGGCAAACATGATTTTAACGTGGAAACTTTTAAAAGTTAACGGAAACCTGTAATGCAATATTACTTAAGTATGTTATCAACATTGAATGTATGGCTTCTGTTTTTTAACTTTTCTTCTCTCTTACGGATTGTCAATTTTTAAAAAACTAAATTAAATATATTTGTTTGACTAAAGAATGACATTGTTAGATATTATTTAGGGAGTTAATATACACACCTGTATACGGCCAAACCATGTTAACACACCGGTTCCCGTTATATCACCGAAGTTAAGCGACGTTTAGCATGGTCAGTACTAAATGGGTGACCAATTATCGAATACCAGGTGCTGCATATGCTCTCCGCTTATCTCAGCATTGTTTCCAGTCGTCCTACACTTTTAATATGGAATCAAGCTGTGCTGATCTAGGAGAGGTGGGTTGGAAAAAGCGCAACCCATGCTTTACAATAACGCGCAGCCGCCCTTACAGATGATATCCATTTTTCTCTCGAGACTGAAAAGAGGTCATGATGCATATACAACTTCTAACCGACTTTACCCAACATATAATTATTATGTAACTTAAACATCATCATCAGTGTTATATAGGTCATTAAAACGGCGCTATACATACGGCATAATGATGTGGTGTATAAAAGGTTGAACTTGATGTAGAATTACGGTGTAAAAATAGGAAACACTTGATTAGTTTCCGATCAAATCGGCAAAGAAAATGTGATATAATCACAGTGAACAAGCCAACCCCGCTAATTTGCCTCGTCGCTCCTGATTGACACTGACTAACAAAATTCTTATTCCCTCTATGAAACTAATATGCACATAAAAATATGTGTTAGTGTTGGCATAGGTACAAAAAATCTCACAATTTAGTAGAAACATATATATATATATATATTTATTCTGGTACAGAAAAATTAGTACAAAATTCGTACCGTCGGTTTCAAGCACGGAAGGTCTTACCCATCCGGCTCTCTTCAGCTTCTGTTGTCATCTATTTTGGAAATGTGAGGTCACATGACACTCTCGTTGGGACGCGTTATTTGCTCAGTGTGTTGTGTGTGTTTGTTTAAATTTAAATTTAGTGTAATAAGACCGTTGAGATTTAAAACACGAGGGAATTCAAGATTAAAGGGAATAAAAAATAAAAAATATATGAAAATATATATAAAAATATATATATATAAAATATATATAAAAACATTTCAATACTAAGAATAAAAAAAGGCAGAGAGAATAAAAAAGAAGAATAAAAAAATATAGAGAATAAAAAAGGAGAGAAAGAAAGAATGAAAACATAATGAATAAAAAAATAAAAAAAATAATAATAATAAAAAATAAATGAAATTAAAAATTAAAAATTAAAAACAAAAATAATGAATAGGTTTCTCTAAAATTTCCGTGAGCCAAATTATGAGTTTGTATCATTAGCCGTTATATTTTTGAAGGTATGCGTTCTAAAAGGAAAAACCGTTAACGTGTTAAAAATCTTTTACCCAGATTGGAGTGATTTTAATGAAGAAATTCGGATCTAAGGGAGGTAACTTAGTTGGAAATATGAAATGTTTGAGTTTGTTAAAATGGATTTGTAGATTAATCTAGTGGCTGATAAATAAATTAAATATTTTTGCATTTTTGTATTTTTGTGAAAGTCGAAGTTTTTGGAATTTATGTGGATATAGTTTGTTTAAATGGATTTGTAGAGTAATCACGTGACTGATAAATAAATTAAATATGTTTGTATTTTGTGAAGGTCGAAGTTTTTGCTCTTGAAATTTATGTGGTTATAGGTTGATAAGGTGTTTGTTCGTTTTTATTGTGTTTATATTAGTAAAGGGGGGGTAGTTAGACATTATGTGAATCGGTCAGACCAGTTTATAAGTAATGCTTGTCTCTCTCTATATATATATAAGTAAAGTTCATTTACATTCCAAAAGTTAAGATTTTTAAATATTTCTTACAAAACATTTTTCTAAAGCAAATACATTTCAGTGCAAACCATTAGGAATTGTTTCGCTTAAAGTAAACCAAACACATTATGTCAGTGTTGGATCTGTTCACCTCAAGCTCGCCAGAAAAATTACATGAGTAGTTCTCAATTTGAAAAAATCACAACGTATTTTGACATAAAAAGCCAAACGGTCAAGAGAAAAACTTTGAACTCACGTGCAACACTCAGAGGTCCGTCATCTTGAACCGACAATTCAGAGTTAGCAACATAAATCACGCAACCTATTCCAGTAATTTTAATTCAGTTTAATTCTTCTATTTTAGCAAGTGATGCTTATTATTTATCTATAAAATACTTACATTAACTCAGAATGAATTCTCATAGCATTATTTACTTCATAAATATTGTGAGTATATGTTTACTTCCCTTGAATACGAAACTAAGTGCTGAGTTTATATAGATTTTGTATTCAATTTTTATTCCCTTATTCTCTAAAAAACTACGTTGGTTATAATACCATATTGGTTACCATTTATAATAAGGTACATTTTCTAACCTTTACGTAAAAATTATTTTATAATTTTGCGTTCTTAAAATATCTCGATTCTTAACTTACGAATGCCGACATCGTATATATGATATTTATAGTGAAATCAATCTATTTTAGACATTGCCCCTTTCAGATGCCAATTACCTAATAATGGGTAAAGTTTAGGCGTCGGATGAATATTTTTCAATAAATATATTTTACTCCTAAATAGTACTTCAATCATTACATTTAGGCTCCCTATGTTATTCTGAACATCTAAGTTTCCCCTCTAAATTATACTATAATCAATATTACGTGTGGACAAGTTTTTGTTTTCATAATTAACGCCTCACATTACTTATTAGTTATGATGTAGTCTTATTTTCAATTGTATGGTAGGTGATCTAAGTAAAAACGTTCCATATACGAACTTATATATATATATATATATATATATATATATAAATTCCTTTCAATTTGTGTCTTATATACACAAATTACCTCTCTCAAAGGATACCGAGTTCGAGCTTCCTTTGACATTAATAGTCTGTTTACCAATGTACCATTGGATGAAACCATTGGTATATGTACAGGTTATCTTTACCGTGGCCCCTTAAAATCTCCACAATTTCCTGAACGAAATTAAGTTTGAACTCATGGAGATTGCTACTAAATCAGTTTCCTTCAGTTTTAACAATATAATGTATCAGCGAATTGATTGTATATCCATGGGTAGCTCTCTTGGTCAATCGTTAGCCAACATTTTAACTGTATTTTTTAAAAAACAATAATTTTCCTAAATGACCAAGCCGGCTTTTTACACACGTTACGTTGATAACACTTTTGCTTGCTTTCCCTGACGAAGTGATGCTGAACAGTTTCTTCGTCTTCTTTGTGACTTACATCCATCGTTGCAATTTTACTATGAAGGTCGAAGATTATGGTTCCCTTCCATTTCATGATGTTTTAGTGTCTAAAGCTGGTTTAACGTTTGAAACCTCTGTGTACAGAAAACCAACATTTAGAGGTCTTTATTTGAATTAGTTTTCCTTCGCCCCTAAATAAAAAAATAAATATTATTGGTACTCTTACTCATCGAGCACTTATGCTTTGTTCACCAACCCGACTCGATGCGGAACTTGCTGAAATTAGCAATATTTTTCTTGCCAATGGATATTCCATCAATATCATAAAAAGCACCATTGCACGTGAAGTTGCTATATTTAATGGTGGTAAATGTATTGGCCCACCACAATGCCCTATTTATTTGAAACTTGCATGGTTAGGTTCCGAAGACCTTGACATTGTCAAAAAGATTTCTTCTTCTACTCAACGTTGTTTTCCAGCAACCATGCTGAGAGTAGTTTACACGACTCGAACCTTTTTCTCTTCTGTTTGTAAGGATGTTTTGTCAGCGATTAAAAATAATTCCTGTGCCATTGTGGTACTGACTACGTTGGTAAGAAATCTCTAAGATTAGAAATGAGAATATTTCTACACGTACTACATGATATTCGTTTACACAATGTTTCGAGATCATCCGGGAACTTTCAAGTACATGAATCTGCCATCTCATTCGATTTTCTTAGTTTTTAATTTATCATTCTGACGTTTCCTCTCAGACGGTCAGACAATAGGGCCTTAAGGACAATTTTAGCAATTTTAATTTTTTTCCACCCGCCAGTTTCATTGATTAATATTATGTGTCCTCTGAAATTTATCCTACCATTTTGGTATACGCGAAATCTACTTATATATATATATATATATATATATATATATATATATATATATATTAAACATGTATAGATGTATTTACAAAATGAACTTAAGACTAATATTTATTTTTAAAGTGCTCAATACTCAGTAGTTTTACAAATATTTATTATATAATAATTTGTTTTGCTTACGCAAATGGAGACGCGTTTCAGTGATGCCACATCTTCGGAGCTCAAACAAAATGATAATCATTTTGAGATCCGAAGATATATATATATATATATATATATATATATATATATATATATATATGTAAATTATATCATTTTAAAAATAAACCTATATGAACATGTGTTTCATATGTAATTGAATGATGATGATGTATGTTCTGAAAAGAATTTAAAATAATGAATAGAATGAATACAACTTTACCACTTATGGCGACTATCTATGACAAGTGCCCATTGATGCACGCCAACATATATTATCTATAACATATATATATATATATATATATATATATATATAAACACATATATATATATATATATGTGTTATATATATATATATATATATATATATATATATAAATGTTTTCTTCTATTTACTTAAGCAACATAGTTAAAAGAAAATCAATAAATGGATAGAAGAGAAAATGTTTTGTTTTACTACCGAGGCGTATTTCAGTCAATTTTTTTCAAGGTAATCGTCAGCTAAATGATGATGGCAAAAGTACGAATCAGATCGTGGTGAAATGAACCATAAAAGTAATTGGCGAATCAGTGTACAAAAAATGTTATGGGGTAATGATTTCAACGTACACCCATCAATTCTAAACTATGGGTGTACTCCTTCTGCTTTTACAGAGACGGTTTTCGAAACTTAATGGCAACAACTTCGATAATGTTGAGATGATGTTTTTCGAACGAGTCCTGTACCAGACAGAAAACGCCTTATCGGTATACTCTCTAGTGCACAATTGGCACTCCAATAAATGGTCTCCAATAGCCGACTCATGAGCTTATAAACGCCCGGATTTTGACCACTATCTATACCTACGTAACGAGATGAGGGTGTGTTGGGGAATTCTGACCTCTACTCGCTGAATGGTACGCTCCACGTAGTCAACCTCGCACTGGCCACGAAAATTATAAACAACTAAATTGTAGTGAATAGGGGAAAGTACTTCGAGTCCTAAACATCGTTCGCACGTTGGTCGCAAAATAACAGCGAGAAAAGTCTGAAGAAATTTTATGTGATAATTCTTGGCTTATGGTGCCAATCCATGACAATTTCACATGCACGGGACATTTGTGTTGGCCAAAATATTTCTCCCCTTTGAATGCGACGATTTTTTCTTCAATGCACATTTCAATTGTGTATAAGGGATTACCATTGAAAGAGAGGATTTCCGTTATTCCTTTAAGTTGTCCATCTATTTTCGAATTAGAGCAGATCAACAACGCCCGATGTACTAATGTTTTTATCAGATTAATTTTTCTGATTTTGGGAAATAATGAATCCCAGCGTATATACAGCCTGCAAATGTGGGCTTTCTGTATACGCGGGTTAAAAAGCATTCATCGGTTCTTTCGACCAAAACGTCTAATAATGCTAACGAGTTTTTAATCTCTCCCCTCCATTGTAAAATTCAGTGCGGCGTGAAGTTGATTTAACTGCCGAAGAAAATAATTAGCCTCTATATGGGATTTAAATGTGGCAAAAGAATCGTCCATATAGTTCAAATAACACAATTACTTTGGCAGCTGCGTGGACAAAAGATGTTTCTGAAATCCGACAAAAATGTTTGCCAATACTAGGCTTCCCATTGATACCCTATCAATTTGACGATACAATTTCCCGTCGAAACTAAACTCAACCGACATAGTAGCCAAATCCATAAGTTCTATAAATATATTCTCTGGAAATGGCTGTTTTGCTACAAAACTACGATAAAGACTATTTACACAAATTGTGATAGTTTCATCGAGAGGCACATTAGTAAATAGACTAGATATATCGAAAGAATAGAGGTGTTCAGTGTCTGAAGAACACCTCAGTTCACGAATAAATCCTGCAAACCGAAAAGAGTCGGGAATACAGTGTCTAGAATATGCCTCCAAGACAAGTGCGAGGATCTCAGTAAACCATTTAACCCATTCATGCTGGGATGAGCCCACCATTGATAAAATAGCTATCATAAGGGCATTGTCCTTATGGACTTTAGGTGACCCATACATTCCGGTACGTTGGGACCCTACAGGACGTATTCTGTCGTAAATCTCCTTAGTAAGCCATCCCCTTTTACGTAGCTTAAAGAAACGGCTTTGTAATTTCGTTACAATCTTAAGTGTTTTGTCATTCATATTGGCATTACGTAAATATTCAAATTTAGTAATATCGCGAAGTATGGTATTCATTTTATCGATATAGTCGATGTGATCGAGAATAACCACTCCTGAACTTTTGTCAGGTTTAGTGATGTAAATGTCCTTGTTGGAATTAAGTGCCTTGAAAGTCTTAAGGTGTTTATCTCGCCACACGACCTGCCCACGAAACTGTGTGCAAGATCGACAAGACATGTTATTAAGCCATGCTTCATTCTCTGATGAATATGGTAAATGAATCTGAAGCTGAAAATGCAGCAACTCGAATTCAGCAAGATAGTTCGTCTATATCAATACGTGAAGGAGGAATACGAAAGTCCAGGCCACGTGAGAAGACTATTCTTTCGGTATCATTTAAGGAGTATTTCGAAAGATTGAATATATTTATTTCACTTGCTTGACCCGAGCAAAACTTCTTATTGATCAGAAATTCAAAACACTTTGGGACTTTGGGAGTTAAGTTTGACTTCATGCAAAATATCACCAGCCAAGATGTATCTAGAAAATCGTACTTTGTCAAAGAAAAAAAAGACCGACCAGATAAAGCTCCACAGCTGGCGATATTTGCATTTGACTGAAACCAGTATCGTAGAGAGATTAACGAGTTCATCTTTTAGAAAGGCTCGTTCGACATTTAATGCATTAATCGCTTTAACTTTCGAAACACGTCTGGAAATATATCCTGGTAGGACTTGGTTCGCCAAACAACCCCACAGAAAAGACACAATTTGAACCCTCAATCCAATAACCTTGTTTAATTTGTTTATAACAGTTGAGCTGTAGTTTGTGCTCAAATATTGAAATAGATTTTTGTAGATACAAAATTTCAATCTAAACTTTAATAACATTGGCGAAGTAGCCATAATTGTCTAGAATAGGGAGACGTTTATTACTAAAATAACATTTTACAAATGGTAGAGGGGAAAAAGGAATCCGTTGCTTCAGATTAAAAAAAAACATTTGTTTCTTCTATTTACTCAAGCACATAGTTGAAAGAAAAGAAATTAATGAATGGAGGAGTAAAAGGTTGTTTTTTTTGCTTCTTTTGTTTTTCTACCAAAACGTCTTAATATATATATATATATATATATATATATATATATATATATATATATTAAAAGTTCATACTTTTTTAGAGCATCCAAATAAATTTAAAAAACAAGGGTAAGGTAAAACAAAATACCTTTTAAAGCATGTTGAGATGCGATAAATTTTATTAAAAAAGAAAAATCGAAACAGATTTTTTTTTTATAAACTTTCATTTTTTTAGTTTATATTACAGATATATTTCGCCGAGTACAATCGACTTCATCAGTGTAGCTTGTAGATCCGATGTTAATCGTCTGCCGGTCTCAGATGGTATAACCGGCCCATGAGGTGTTTTTTTTCATTTTCGGTACGAAATCACGCCAGCATGTGAATATGGATATATATTAAAAGTGCATACCTTTTTCAAAGCATCCAAATGAAAGTTTATAAAAAAAAATTTTTTTAATCGCGTTCGATTTTTCTTTTTTAATAAAATTTATCGCATCTCAACATGCTTTAAAAGGTATTTTGTTTTATCTTACACTTGTTTTTTTTAAATATATATATGTTTATATATTTGTATATACCGGTTTAACTCCCAAACTAATTAACCAATCATTTGGGAACACATCTGTTAAGCATATTGGGTCCAATAGTCGGCTATATTTAGTTTTTAAATTATGTAATATCAGATTTGCATTCAATTTGATCCATAGCTATTTGACACAAATTAAGCAAAATAATCTGAATTTCAATTTCTTAAGACTCGTTAAGCTTAAGCCTTACATTTTAGACATTTAATAGAATCAAAATCATGTTTTGATCAAAATTGGAATAAGGTTTCTAGGCATAAACTTTAATCTGATTACATATTGATTTTAATTTGCATAAGATGACATCAAAGTTGTACAAAACTGTTTTGTTTAGGGAATTAATTTTAATTAGAATTTTTCTAATATATATATATATATATATATATATATATATATATATAAAATGTTATTCAAATATCAAGCAATGTTATAAAAACGTGTGACTAATGTTTATTATCTCAAAACACGCAACCACATGCCGACATTCAAAGATCAACCGTTAATTCCATCGGACGAAATCCTATCTCCAAGACGTTAATATGTTTCTTACAAGAATGATTAAAAGAGACTGACATGTGTATTACTTTTGAGACAGACGATTGCTTCTAAAGCTCAAGTTTTTTTAAATAAATAAATAATTTATTTTAAAAAATTCACATTATTTATTTTGGCTTTGAAAATTTCTTAAATGTTATTCATATTTCTTTTTTTAGTTTAAATTCAGTCGAAGTTCTCATAAATCAAGGGGTCTAACAATGTGGCTAACAATTGATCTGTATATGAGATACATAGATATCCGAGTATTAAACTAAAGTTCTTCTCTACCTCTTAAACGTTGAGTTAGTAAAGACGTGAAAAACATTAATTTCCCTCTCCCTATGTGGCCAGTTAACTATGTTATAGTATCTTTCTTGTGATCTCTTGGTCTTACCAGATTCACCTGGTCTAATGAAGTATCACGCTTAGTGCTGTTACGTGAGGCAACATCACTTGCAGAAGATGCAGCATTTCTTGTATAAGCCAGTTTATAGCCGTATCAAGGGGATCTTATTTGGGCTTCGAATACTATGTTATTTTGAATATTTTGTCAGTGGTTAACTTTTAGAGTAAAGCATCTTCATGTCACGTTTTCCTGACAACTTCCTGTACAGAAGGACCTTAGACACTAAAAGACAGTGTCTTGTAGGCATTCATTGTGCGTGTGTCTTGTTGTTGTTAATCTCTTTAATTAAATCCAATACGTCATTACGATGCCTGTAATTATTTGGTATGTATGTTATTACATCAAAACGTTTTGTTAAAAAATATCAAAATGGCGACCAATAATTTCTTATACTTATTGATTTATATATTCTTTATTAATTGTTCTGGTGAAATTTAAGTCTTTTAATATGGCAGAACATGTTCTGTAAAAAATCCAAGTGTTTAGAGAAATGATAGCCACATTTGTTTCCGCCCTTGCTTTGAGGAAGGTCGAGCTTTGAACTATATATTGTAGTAGATGGGGGTAGCAATAACAAACGTTTATATTCTCGGCCATTTAAAAAACGGTGAAATAATAGATAATAATCACCTTGTTAACATGTTACATTCATCTCTTTTGATAAACACGTAGTCTATACGAGTCATTATTGTATTATCAACAATACTGAAAGAAGTCAGTAAATGAGAAATCCCTTAGACTTAGGCAAGTGTTACTTTTGTTCCAATCCAAAGTCCCTTTTTGGGGGAGATGGATTTTCCCCATATTTAAAACCGAACTTGTGCCTTCCTTCGTGTGGATGCATGTTAGTTGGGGCTAGGATAAAAGTAAATGGAAATGATAACGGGTTTTCTTTCTTCTGTGATTTACTAGACTATGATGAGTTCGAAAACATTTCCCTATTAACCAAAAAATTAACCCTAAGTCAAAAGCGGCGATCGAAAATAACTGAACTCATAATAACGTTTTCCATTATCTGGACATTCGGACTTTTAACATTACGCTTTCTCTGTCACGACACATGGACATTAAATAATTTTTTCTTAAACCTTTTTCTTTCTCTTGTTCAATAAAACATGAAATACATTTGATGAATTATGTTCGAATATAGTTTTGTTAATAATTTACTTGTGACTAAATATCATGTTTCGACATTCCTTACTCTGGACGAGAGGAACTTCGCCATAAACAGTCTGGCTTGCCTTTCTATAGTTTCAGTAAAGATAGTAAGTAATAAAATGTTGTTTAACTTAAAACTTTAATGCAGTTTCACGGTACATCAGATCGTAAGATAGCATTAAGCAAATACATACGTTTTTTCTGGTGCTACTAAATAAGGCTGTCTGAATATATCGGCTTCTTGGCCCCAAAATGCACCTAACATTAATGTTATTGTTTTTTTTCCTTTCCCTTTGACAAAACTCAACTATGTTCTGCAAAGCCAAAAACAAAAACAACAATTTTCCTCTAGAAAAAACCCAAACCAAACACCATAAACATTTGGTATTAAATAGCACTAAAAGGATTGATATGCCGTAAAACAAAACAACCAACCAAAACATACAGTTTTTACACATATGAATACAAATGCAAACTCATTATGCGATCAAATATATAAAGATTGGATTTATACTCTTCCGATTAGTACTTCCTGTGACAATGTTATAAGGAGGAACCAGAGATTGAAACTCTGTCGAGCATTTTCCATGGAAATAACGATGGAGTATTGAAAGACTAGTAAGGTCTCTGCTGCGGGAAAATGGTTCTAGAAAATAAGCTAAATAGTTCCCCCTAAAATTGCAAAGAAATAAAAAGTCCTCTGAGCAGCACCCCTCCCCCGATGTGTGAGCAGTACTCATCTTAGTACGGATCTTACTTTTATAGATGATTGAATCAAGTCAGGTATTTTGGGAAGCGGTAAAATGATTCAATCATTTTTCAAGGAAATTCAGTAACAGATTGGATAAGTCTTGCATTTTGAATCAAATTGTTAAAGTCTATGAAAGTCTCAAAATATTAAAACGTTCTTCGAGTCAGAAAGAAAGAAGGTGGATATAGAAGAAAAGATGCGGAGAAAAGGGGGAGAAGGAAAGACTAAGAGTATAAAATCACGTGTAATGGGTATACTATGTATATCTGACCATTCACGCAAAAAGTTAGAATTTATATTGTTCAGCGTGTTGTTATAATTCATGAAATAATTAAAATTACGGTTTATATCCATAAATGAAGAGAAACATTTGAAAACATTTTTCTGCACTACAAGAATAAGAAAAAACGTGAAAAAAACCCTCAGACCTACATCAAATCCGATGCTAAGGTCGCTGGTAAAATGGTTGAATCATTCTATCGCTCCAGAAATCACTTCACTCCTGATGCAACCCTTTATCTGTATAAGAGCCAGATCCATTCTAAGATGGAGTACTGCTGTCATATTTGGAGAGGTGCCGCTCGGAGCACTCTTTCTTGTCTTGACAGAGTACAAAATTGGCTCGCAATCTGGTGGGGGACGTTGATCAAGTCTCTTCCCTACAGCCCTGTACAGAAGAGATGTTGCTAGTCTCTCTCTACTGTATCATCATGTTCATCAAAGGTGCTCGACTGTGCTCCAATCCCTGGACCCAACATGTAAAACATTCACAGTAAGTACTCGCCGAGCTACAACCACATCAAAGAACTTTCGTTTCTTTCTATTTTTACCAAAAAGAAAACGAAACTTTGAAGTTTCTTTCCTAGAAAATTCTTTTCGTGAAAATAATACCACGAGGCTGCTTCCCAACCGACTAGAACGTGATTGTCTTCCAGGCTAATATAAACAAAAACTTGTTGAACCGTCCTCTTGGATAGTCAATTCTTCGTAAGTAATCTTCTGCCCATCCCACTTACTGTTTCAGGTCCTCTCGTGGTGGCGATAATCGCCCAACTGACGATCTTTTTAAGACTTATCCTCCAGTGACTCCGGACCTTGATAATCGGTAACCCATTAAAAAAAAAAAATAATACAAAGTATACAAACTGTAGCATTCTCTTCCTTTCTAAACCCCACTTATACAGACTCACACTAGGGGGCGTTTTTAGACACGGGTTTTCTCCCCTTTGACGCCAGGCGGCGCTTTCTCAGTTATTATAAAAAGCGTTACCCGGCAAAAATACCTCTTCTTTCTTCCGACCTCGCCTGACGCACACACACGCAAACACACTATGTTTGTACGTAAGACTCTTCTCTACTCTTTCACACACACGCATACGTACACAATTATCTACTCAGACTTTGTTGAATATATTCTCGTGAACTTCATTTGATGGCGAACACCATGTGCGTGCTTACGGACACACAATTTGGTACATAAACTTTTCCTTTCTAAGTGCATGCACACACGCACACATCATTCTACTTACACTCTCTTTGTGCACGTTCCCAGGAACACAACTTCATAGCAAACCAAGTCGGGTTCACATACAATAAATGTTTTGTAGAATTATATATTGTCTTCGAGTTGTTACTTTGTTTTCATCGATATGCTTGTATTCTTAACATACACACGCACACACACATATATAAGAATTTCAAATACTATCTGGCGAGTATATTCGGTGAACCGAGTGCAAGAGAAATACAAACAATTGCACTTAAAAGGACGGTTAGAATCTTAAAACGATCTCTAGGCTGGAGTGTCTGAAATAGTCGGTGAATGTCTGGCATCCGGTCGGATGCCCTACCGCCAGCAAAAAACAGAAAGATAAGAAAAATAAAAGAGAAGAGAGAAAAAAATATATACACGCACACACACACACCCACACACACACACACATATATATATATATATATATATATATATATATATATATATATATATATATATATATAATTATGTGTGGAATATCGGCGCTTCTCAAACGTCGCACCAGTGCTGCTAAGAGTCGACCTGAACTCATAAAAATATTCAAGGAATCAATTTTCCACACGATGTTGGAATGTTCAAGAATAAGAACGCTCATATAATCTTATAAAAGTTCGTTCGTATTTTATATTTATGTCTTATTTTGGTTCCCCAAAAAGCTTAAGCTATTCTTTGCTTTAACTAAACCATGTGACGTCACTGAAAATGTATTCTCTACATTCGAGTGCAACGAAGAACACATACACAAAACAATGGCAACTCTTATCGGCAAAAAAAGACACGTGTGGAATGAGATGAACGGATGCTGGTCAAGAATTGATTAAACAACAGAAAATACCAATCGCCCCGGAATGTTACTCCATTGTCTCTATTTTATTTATGTGTAGGCACGTTTTAACATATAGCATAGGATTTGTGTGTTGTTCTGTTGCATCTGTCAGGCCTCGATTATAAATGTCATTTTGGCGAAAGTGTAGTTGAGTTAACAAAAGGAAACGGAAGAAGAAACTGTTAGCAACACGATAGAAACTTTAATATTCTATCGATCTGCATAGTTTGAAACTTTTGGAAACAATTTGTAGGTTTTGTTATTTTAAGAGTTTGTTCGTGACTTTTACTTAACTGATTTCTTCATTTGTAGGTGATCGTTTAAATCAGGCGTAAAATATATTTAAAAAGGCTTATGGAATCACTAACCCTAAGTACGGTCTAGATTCCAGTCAGATTAGGGTAAATTGTTTTTGTTTTTTTTATTTAATCTTGAAAAAGTCGACCGCCATTTTGATTGACCAAATCGATTAAGAGTAAACAACGAAACAAATAACAATGCTTACAAATAGTTTAAAACAATTCAGGTCAATAGAATATTAAATTTTCTATCGTTTGGTTACAGTTATTTATTGTATATTTGTTTCCATCCTCCATTTGTTTTCGTTAGTAACTATGCTACACTTTTGCTGTCATTTTTTATTGCTAGACGCGCAGAAGGAATGTCCGCATCTATAAAATACCTGTTTTCATTCTGGATTTCTTGTAGGAGTTCCTCGACAAAAAATACCCCATCATAAAATACAGACAAAATGCGGGCTGTATTTAAAAAAAGCGTTTTATTACTTACAAGAGGACGAAATCTATTCATACCATTGTGTATTTGCAGAAAATATCGTTCCCCTTAAATTTATTATTTCTTATATAAGTTCATACAGATATATTTTCAGTATTCTGCCATGCGTTCCACAGTTGCGTTTGTTATGCATTTTGTACGACGAGAAATTTGTGTTTCGGCGATCCTAACGTAGAGACCTGTGCCCTAAAAATGACCTTAGTCATAACACTAACACTAGCTTCACTCTACACGACAAATGAGTGTCATCGCTCTCAAACTTGTGACCTTAACTCTAACACTAACCTGACAAGACTCTCAAACATGTCAAGGGCGTGTGCGCACAATGCGCATGGCTGATACTGCAAAGCTCATTTTCTCATTAGTAACAGGTTTTTATTACAAAACAACTTTAATACTATTCTTATCGGCATTCAAATTTTCATTTTTCATTCACATAATTTTCTTTTTTCAGATATTGTTTATCATTTTTTTTTTTTTTTTTTAGAAATATTCTTTACTTTTTTCTCTGGGTTTTATATTTTCTCTTTTCGCTGTTTCAAATTGTTCTACTTTTATTTTCGTATTTATCGTTTCAGTTTTTCTTTTTTCTTTCCTTTTATTCTTTTATTCCTTTATTTTGTCTTTGTTATTTTTATCCTTTTCGTTCTTTCTCTTTCTTGACTTCCTTTTGTGTCTTTCTTTTTTGAAGACGTTTATATTTCTTTTTCTTAATTGTTTTATCTTTTATTTTTCTGTTTTTTCTTACTTTCTTTACTTTTTCCATACCCTGTAGTGTATTCTTTTCCTTTTCCTTTCTGTCTTTTCTTCATTTCTTTCTGTTGTTTACTTTTTTCTTTTTCCTTTTCTTTCTGTTTTTTTCTGTCTATTTTTCTTTTTTCTTTCGTTCCTTTTACTCCTTTCTTTCACTTTCTGTTTTACCATTTTGTAACTTCTCACTTTTTGTTTCCTTCTTTCTCTTTTCTTTTCGTCTGTTCTTGCTTTTGTCTTACGTCCATTTTCTTTCTTTTTTCTTTCCTTTTATATCCTTCGAATTTTTAAGCACATTCCTTCTTTCTCTACCTTTTCTGTGGTGCTTTCTTTTATTTTCATGTTCGTTTGCCTGTTTTTTTTTCACAATTTTTTTTCTTTTCTTGTTTTTTTCTTTTTTATAATTTTCTACCGTTTTTTGTATATATAACTAGCAGTGCTACCCGACATTGCCCGGGCAAAATTGTACTATATTTCTATTAAAACTGCTATCTCTCGCTTTTCCCGTTCCCCGTATTGACCTCCCTCTCCCCACCCACTTTCTCCTTAGCCTAGCTCATTCCTTCTCTGAACATACACACACATACAGGACTTTTAAAAATTAATCCAGGAATAAGTCGGCTGAAAGGAAATAACTCCTTGAAAAAATTCAGAGTTACTTCCCTTTTACATGTACCCCAGCCTCATACTTAGGTGAAGTCACCAATTTGGCCCTTCTTGAGTTCGCTTGGGAAAAGTTGCTATGCTGATGAAAGCCGAGTATATGGAAGGGACCTTGTCCGGCAATAACCGCTCTACCAGATTGTGATTAAAAGATTATTGGGTAACTGTCCAGCGCTAGGTACATCTGAGGAACAAAGGGGCATTTCAAAACAGAACAATAAAAGAAAAGTAATTAACAAATACATCTGTTGGTGTTTGTATAAGAATAATTATTTGAGTAGAAAGTCGTTCAGTTACAGTGTACTTCTACACTTCGATCTTCTATTTCTGTTTCGAACTGGCAAATCTTAACAAGTTTTTTTTGCGATTTTGGTTGGATGATATCAACCCTAAGCCCGACGTCTGTCTCTGAAGAATGTATATTTTTTCTAAATGTTGCATGTTCCTCCCCGAGGAAACGCCGATCAATAAAATGCCAACTTTGTTGGTATTTGTTTTGTCGTTTTCTTGTTTTGGCCGGACATACATGCACACAGACAACCGCTCATTATATTATAGAGAAGATGTAATAGACAGGTGGGCGAGTTAGCTAGTTTTAATGATCTGGTGATATTGTAGTGCTGACGACTCAATGAGAATAAATCGGTTGGTGAGGTCAGTCATAAGACAAGGAGATTTATGCACTATAGAAAACTGAAGCAACGATAGAAAAATGGCAAGTGACGTCATAAAATAAAAGAAATGGTTTCTGTGTTAAGTAACGTAACTTATCTGAGAAGAGAGCATAAGAATACACGTATTTAAGATGGATTAAGGGAATAAGAAATTAAGCGCTTTACTCCTTTGCTCCTTCTACCTTTCTCTCCTGTTATGTAAATATATACATCTCAGCACACTTATATCTTGTTTAGGATATTTTTACATGATGATTATTTGGACTGACGTTATTCTCACAACGGTTTGGCCGATGTAACCTCCAACCTTTTTAAGGTGCATCTTATCGAACTCGGGAATCTTTCTGATAAATTCGTGATTCTGTATGGAATTTCGAACTGAACCCTTTATTTACGGGGGTAGCTTTCTCTTGTTCCCTCAGCCATGACAGGGTAAACGTCTTTAGTAATTCGTAATTGTATTCTTAGTATCGGCCGCAGTGAGGATTGCACATTCAACTTCCAGAAACACATTTTGCTTAAAGCTGATTATTAGTTAGCGCTTATATCCGTTGCGACAGAGTTCCTTGATGAAATTCCGTTCGCAATTGCGTTCGAAATTCCGTATAAAGTCTTGAATTCGACAGAAAGATTCCCGAGTTCGACAAGTTGCACCCCAAGAAGGTCGCTGGTTACATCGGCATAAACGTTATGAGAATAACATCCGAGATTAGAACAGTAGTCCGAATAATCCCACTAATACAAACTGATATATGTTCCACACAAGAAAGGGCTTTAATAGTAGCTATTTTTGTTTGTCTTTTAAAGAATCAAGTAAATTACAAAGTTTGTTTCAGCTTACTCGACGACCCCATAATTGAATGAGCAACGACCAACCCCCTCACAGGGGCGGGGCATAGGCTCGTAGCCAGGAACTGAGTTCACGGTTACAAAGAAGATAGTGACTTAGAGTTGAAGAAAAAATGAGCGAATAGATATATTACAAGGGACGATTTTATTAAGTAAAATAAACAACACGTCATATCTAGATTTATGATTAAGATTCATTCCTAAATTAATTATTGGATCATTATTGATTTTGACACACAGCTGCTAGACATATGGGTGCATAATGTGAGTTATATTTAATTTAATTTGGTGTTATGCAAAAGGGAAAAAGAGGGAGTATAAGCCCTTTGTGAAAATGCAGATACCTCCGAGAGGTATCCTCTTTTCGTTAAACTTTTTCGTAATTCTTTCTGTCGGACTATTCTGAGATTTCTGTCGCTGACTATATGCAGATTACGTATGCTAGGGATTAAGGTTTACATTTGAGTGATGGCTACTCCTAAAATGGAGGTATTGTTGGCTGATTGTGGGTTTGTGGTAGATGTCTAAAATAATATGGTTGTTTTTAATTATAGTTTGCATATCTAGGAAGAGTAGTTTTTATGACTGCGTTCTAGAGTGAATTTTATTTTAGGATGTAGACTTTGGAATATGTTGTGTAATTCTTTGATGTCTTCCATGTAGGTTTCTAAAGGGCGAAACAACTATCTAAGTAGATCTTCCAAGATTTTATATTAAACGTTTTGTTCGTATTCGTGTTGTATTTTCCATATAGGTTTCCCTCTAATTTTGGGTAGCATATGTTTCGTTTCCATTGCTGTACCTATAGTGTGTATGTAGTTTTCATTGTAAAATTCAAATGAGTTGTTTATTAAAGTAGTGTCATAGCGATCTATGTATAGATCTCAGTCCGTTCTTATCCAACCACCCATCAATCTCAATCTAGCATTATTTCCCCTAGAGAAGAAATGAACAACTATTGTAATATTTTGGGCATTTTGCCAAAGATGACGCTGCGCGTACATCATCTCCCTAATCACTTTTTAAATTGTTATTACTTTTAAAATTCCTCGCAACGACGACAACATATCTATTTTGGTAAACAATTCGACACATTGCCTTCGTCTTCACTTTGGCATGAAAAGCAATGATAGTTCCGGTTACAACAAAGAATGGACCACAAATATTGATGGTTTAAAACAAAACTATCAATTAATTGATGCACATTTGACTCGAACAGGCATTAACAATCTACGAATGTTTATACCGTAGCTTTTACGTTTTTACGAAGCACGTGTTCAAAAATACATTTACCGTACAGGTGGTCGTCATTTGAGGGGTTGTGTTATCGTGGATAACACATGGGTGTTGGGAGAAAGATAAAAGACAATAGCGAAGTAAAAAGTTGGATTTACATACTGACCTTGAAGGGCCGATAATAAATAAGACAACACGGTGGTAGATTTACAAGCGTGTGTATTTACAGTAGTACCGAATAGTATGTTACAGAACATCTGCGTCCGAGGCAGTCACGACACTTCGTCGTAAGCGCTATACATAGTGTTAGGAAGAGTCCATATATTCCCGAAATAGGGTAGATCACCATTACACCTAAACACATACATCCATATTTAGTCATAGAATGCGAGAATTACTTATAAGCACCAAAACAGCGCGTGTAATCGTTTGGGCTGGTGTTACCTCAACAGATAAAAAACACCCTTCATCTCCATTGAATGAAGGGGTCCAAATCAACCAACGTGTTAAAGGAACAATTGGTTCCTTGGATCAATGCAATATTTACAGAGTCGCATATCACTCTTCAACAAGACAGAGCCACATCCCACACTGCTAATATTGCCCAAGGGTGGTGCAAGACAATTATGACAGGTTTCTGGGCAAAGGAGTTTTACCCTCCTTTTTTTACCGAATGCAAATACGATAGAGTTTTATTTTTAGGGTATCATATCGAAAACAAACGTAAAAGTGGTTATGGAACTTGTAACGAAGTACACAATATGATATACAAAGGAAAGAACGATCAAATTAAGTACTAAAGAAATACATTAAGGTTCAAAATATAATGAGAAAGAAGATAAGTTGACGGATCGGGCATATAGAATTATGTGTGAGCAATGAATAAGTAATTTTTCTTACTTTGTATTTTATGTTTCTGAGGGTCTACGCGACTGCTATAATAAGACCTAACGTTTATGGGAAAATATGCTAGGATTTGGGAAAGGCATGCTCATAGAAGAAGCTAGATAAAAACGTTCATCCACTTTGAAGGAAGGACACGAAAGAGATTAAGATCTCATCTCATGTGTAGAACGTGGTTATGGCCTTATGCTAGCATGGCCAAGGTACAAACGTAAACATATATATATATATATATATATATATATATATATATATGACATTTAAACAGTATGTGAACATGCAGTCAGCGGGTACACGAGCGTAATAACGAGCAGATGTTAAAGTCTAGTTACACAATGCGTAAAAATTAAAAGGAATACATAAAATCGGTCTCATTTCTGTCTGACAACGAAACAGACTAGACGTCGTAACCCTGGCTCTCTCAGTTCTATATTAGCCCGAACACAGACCAATGAAGATATACTTTATCGACTCAATACGAAAGATATCAGTTCATGTTCGTGGAAGCACGGCGATACGTTCCTGTAAAATAAAAATACAGCCTGAAGATGCCTTTACTAAGTACTTCAGTATAACCGTCAACTCCTTATAAAGGAAGTTGGGCCTTGGGTTTACTGTTGGCAGCCTCGTAACTCTCACTTCCTTTATTTTGTCTTTTAGTCTTCACATTCCAAATGCAGGAAGAATTGATGTTTTCTGGGTCGGAATCTATCAATCTAACACTTATGGTTGGCTAGTTTTTTTTAACCTTGAAGTAGTATATCCTAGCTCTTTACATCAAGTGGTTTCATGCCTTGTCTTGACCGATTTTCATAAAAAATCCAAACATGTTCTGACACGATAGAACAACCGCCTCCGGAAAGAAGTTCTGTTCTCAATCAGGTTGCGAAGTTCTCCAGAAAGAGAGTATGCGATTTGTTTCATTTTAGTAATAGAAAGTTCCTGTAATTCTTTCACAATAGACGGGGAACCGATCACATCATACATTCTGATTGCTTGAATCATTGGCTTCTGTCCACACGAAGCAAAGCAAATGTCTCCTTAAAACCCTCCACCTTTGTATTTTGGGTAATGAATAACAATTAGATTCGCCAAACATCACTCTTTAGCGGACACCTAAGAGTAAGTGGGAGACTTCCATTCTTTGGTGCGGCGACTCTAGACATACTTGACCTTGCTTTTCAACCTATCGACGTCAATAGAGCCACTTAATTATTTTCATTTTCGAATATTTACGAATATCAACAATCATTGAATGTTGTTGCAAGATTCTATAAAAAAAAAAACTTCCTCAAAGTTGCTGAATACCTTGATATTTCTTGGAGCCGAAATAATTTTTTTCGATTGGTCCACGCATGTCTATCAGAGGCGCTGTCCGTCGATCTGTCCCGTTTAAGTCTGAAATAGCATTGTTATCACTAAATGCGCTTATTGAATGGACGCATCTTATTTTAGATGCATCTAAACATTTTATAAGGTGCTCTGTCAGTCGTCTTTCACGGTTAATCTCTCTCTCTCTATATATATATATATATATATATATATATATATATTATTATTATTCAATACGTGTGTGTGTTATTGTGATTTTATTTAGGCAAAAGAAAAATAGCAATCATAAAATGTTATTCAATTATAAATAAGTTCCTTTAACTTAGGCATGAAGCCCCAATTTTTTATGGGCGAAAAGGGGGTCGGTTGTCATATATTTTGCCAAATACCTTTTGGATTTACCTTACGCTAGACATTCTCACCAAAATACCGCAATCACTTCATGAGCTGATCCTACTTTACATATCCCCAAATAGTGTCGATTAAATTTTATTTACAAAAAGAAAGGATACATGAGTGATGGTGGGGAGGAGACAACATTAAAAACACCCCAAAAAGAGGAAAGATAAAGAACAAAACAAAATGCAAATAATAAAGGTTCGTAACGCCCTTCCAACCTTTGCTAAGTATAGACCGCCCACATTTTATCAGATCGATCGAAAGCAAGCGGGTCGGTTTCTGAATGGGAGTGGTAGCTAAATGAGATATAAAAAAAGATCGTGATTTAATATGTGAATGGATGGTGTTCTCTATGATAGAAACAAACTTTAAAGATGGCCAGGGAAAACATAAATGTGGGAAGTGGGCATGAGGTTTGTGTGTTCCCTACAGAAAAATGGTTAAAGAATCTACATAAAATCGTATAATTTACCGGGGAAGATAATGGAAGTGATCCCGAGTCTCAAAGTACACCACTAAGAGTGGATAATACACTTTAAATATATCCGATTTTGATGAAATTTCAACCGTAAGTATAAGACAGTTATTCAGAGAGTTTTTCAACATTTCAGCTTCTTCCGACGAGATTAGGGCGCGAAACGGGAGGAAGGGGGCCAGTACAAACAGAGCATAGTGAAAAAGTACATAGTAGTGATCCTCATTCAACGTCAAGTCTTCCTGCTTGTGTTATATAAAATTGAAGACTAATTTACTAAAAGTGTGGGTTTTTTTTAACTTATTTAAATGATTAGTAATAAAAGAATGTAAATTTAACAAAAAATAATGTAATTATTCGAAAAACTATCGATTTATTTAGGTTTAAAATAAAAATCAACTCCCTTCCCTTCCTCATTTTTGACCGGTCTTTAGCCGATAATTCCAATTTACAATTCTATAAATATGTGCAAACTCATGGCATTCGTTCAGTCTTATGAGACAATGGATATTCCGTGTAAGGGTGGCTGCGCTTGTAATTGTGAAGCAAGAGTTTCGCAAATCCAACTACACCTCTCCTGACTAGGCACTGCTTGAGTCAAGTAGCAGGGAGAAGTCTAGAACGACTGAAAACAATGCCGGGATAAGCGGGGAGCACATACAGCACCTGATATTTCATAAATGGTCACTCATTTAATACTGACTAGACCTAACGTCGCTTAATTTATGTGATCTAACGGGAACCGTGTGTCAACGTGATTAGGCCGTATATATGTTAACTCCCTTATATTTCAAAGATGTCTGATTTATTTCCAGACAGATAACCACAGTAAATTAGGCGATTTAATTTCAAACAAAAATGCTACTTAGAAAATACAAGCATACGTTAAATAACAACAGACACAGATACACAGATAATAGCATATTTAAAGAGTTTTCCAATATTTCAGCTTCTTCTGACTATAATAGGGGCGAAACGTAGGAGAGTGCAGTAAAAGAAAAAGTAATATCGTGTTATGAGCATAGTGAAAAAGTACATAGTAGTGATTCTCCTTCATTCCCGAGCTACGTCGGGGTTTCCTGCTAGTTTAAAATAAATTTCCATGATATATATTCCAGAATCAGTTACGATATTATGATAAACGAGCGGGTCTCGTGTAACTTGAGGAACCAAATAAATTCCTGCTACCATCCCTGAATCCATACATTTTCGATCCTTAACGTCCGGTCTTCCAGCTAACCTATGATGCAATAAATCTTGAAAATCAAACTACACTGTTAACTATAGGAATATTGTGACAAGGGCTCAAACATTTGGCTTGTATTGACTCCCGGGTTTGTAAGCTATTAAAAATGCGATGATACTTGATCTGTCACGCTCAAGTTTGAAAAAACATTTTCATCAGAAAGTAACACTGTATGTATACACTTCATCTATTCTTCCCTCCGTCAGTGAATGTGAAACCCTTCTAGACTGGAGCAAGTTTATTTTTACGAATCCAGTGTTCTCCTTTTGGGGGAGCTGATTTTCTCCACATTAAAAACTCACCGTCTGTCTAACTTTGCCCTCATTGGGAGGCCCGTAATTGGGGCAAATTCATTCATTCATTTTGTATGAATCTGATGATTCTATTGTTGGCATTGGTTTCCCGGATATCTTTCTAGTGAGAATTCTTTCTAGAAAAAGATCGGGTACTTACAGGAGGGACATCGTGAAGGTTGCCAACATCCTAACTGTAAGTATTTCTGTGGAACGAACTTGACACACCCAGGTTGTCAGTCCGTGTCGTTAACCACTTAGCTACCGTCACCTCCCATAGGAGCAAATAAAATACGCATTATAATTAACATTTATTCAAATTAAGCTCATACGTTTGAAACAACATCCCCATCAGTCACACGGTGTAACTTGCTGATGAACATGCCAGTTGAAATGTATGTATATAAGCAAATAAAATACTATTATAACCACCATTTATTAAAAATGTATGTTTTTTCTTCTTGTATCGGACTGTATTTTTACAGATGCCGACAATGTGGGAAGAAAACTCGTGTGTGCAGCAAAATGTAAAGGTGGCATTTATTTCAAAAAAATTAATATGTGTCCGTTTGCGATTCAGCGAGTCGACAGAAAAGGTATGGATTGTACCGTGGGATGGTAGTGATAGTTATCCTAGCTGAAGTGTCCTTTGAACTTTTCGCTTGGAGTTGTTGCTTTTGATGTAGCCATTGTAGAGCTTTGGTTGGCCGTAGAAACAAGCTGAAAGCTGTTTCTATTGACGTAGCTTCTATAAACCTTTGGCTAGCCGGAGAACCAACTGCAAATGATGATGATGATAGATCGGTTGATATCTGCTGTGATAATGACGATTAATCCTGGCCAAAGTGTTCTTTGGTCTTTTCACTGGGTGATATTACTGTTTATGTAGTTGCTTTAATACGTTGCCTCACCGGACACAAATGGCAGTACATGGTAACGTGCTGTAGAAGAAGGGGGCAAAGCTACTGCGGCTGCTGAGCATCGTCTTGTAGTGAGAATGCCGATACGTTCAGCAGGGATTCGAGGGGAAACGCTGATGCTAACTGTCGTACTTGTGAGTGTGAAATGGCGTCGTAATATATAAAAAAAGATTCGTAGAGAAGGTGCGGTCAACTGAGACGGGTTAGGGTGCTCTTGTTGGGCGTCGAGGCTAGGAGACAAAGCCCCCGAATGAGCGACTGAGTAAAGAGATCAACCCTGTTTATACTGTTTTGCTGGTTGCTGCTGATACGTCGCTTTAATGTAAATCAATAATACAGCATAATATTTTCAAAGACTGTACATATAGTACAGACGAAAAACCACAAACTAACTATCTAATTAAAGTGATTAATTAATAAGATAAATTACTAAAACTTTCTACATTAGATTTCAAGGGAGATAATTAAATAAAATAAAATAAAATAAAATAAAATTAAATTAACATTGCTGCCTAGAAAAAAAGATATACCAACGGGCCATAAAAAAGGCGAATTAATAGAGAAAATAAACGATGAATGTTTCTCCTTCTCTCTATATATATCTCTATCTCTTTTTTTTTCTCTTGTCCTCCCTCTCGTTAGTGACATCACATCTTTTTTATTGCTTTGTGATTCAATGATTGCTTTGTTCCCGTAGACAAACGTTTCGCATTTGTGTTTAAATGTTCCTTCGCGGCCTTTTCTTTAAACGGGTATGACTCGATTTTCAACAAATTATCATCGGTTTCTTAATTGTAAATAAAAAATGTTTTATCACAATTACCAAAATGTAAGGTTTTTTTATTTTATGAAGAAATGCAAAAGTTTTCGTCTTTTATTTTGTAAAAATCTTATAAATGAAATGTTTATTTTTTAAATTTAAGTTACAAGTTTTTCAAATAGCGAAGCGATAGCGAGTTTGCAAAGCCAGTATATATATATATATATATATATATATATATATATATATATATATATAGGGTGATTTATAAGTCACTTAGCTATTTCTTTTTGAAATTCTAAAGTTAAAAAATACGGTAATACAAAACAGAAAGTTTATTCAACAAATTCATTTATGGGAGTTTAAAATTACAGCAAATTTTCAAAAATGTCCACCTTCGTTCTGCATGCATAGCTCCATTCTTTTTTGCAAGGAATTAACGACTCTTTGTAGCATATTTAATTGATTATGAAATAAATATATATAGAGAAACAAATATATAAACGAACAAATTTAAAATAACAAATAGCAGTAATTACAGAGTAAGATAACAATTATCAAAACTTCATAGTATGTTTGAGCTTCATATGGTAATCATTTTAAATAGCTAAGTGAAGTGACTTAAAACTCCCCTGTATATATATATATATATATATATATATATATATATATATATATATATATATATATAAAATGTTATTTCATGTGTCCACATAGATTATTATAAAGAAATATTATATATCTTGTATCGATTTTCAGTATTTACTTCAACAATGCTCAATACTTGAGTAGAGCTAGGTAGTAAGTTCTAAAAATATATTTAAGGCAATTAAGCTACACAGAGGCTTTCGCGTTTCATCCTGCGATCCCTACGGGGCTGACACGCGGAAGGCTCTGTGTAGCTTACTTGCAATAAATATATTTTCAGAAGTTACTATATACATGAATATATATGCAAAGCAGTAATAGAAAATGCCGCCCATCGATTTCTGAATATAGAAACAAATTAACTTATTTATTAATTCGTTGATTGATTGAAGAATTGATTCATGCAGTTCATCGAAGCAGAACAAAGATGGTCAATAGAATGTTTCAGACACTTACAGTGGTAATACGTGATGCTATAAATGTATCGCCATCTCTATATCTCTCTCTCTCTCAATCTCTTACTTACTTTCCCACTCTCTCTTTCACTCTCTCTGTCTCTCACTCTCTCTCTCTCTCGTCTATAACAACACTCACTCACTCTCATTTTATCTCTTTATAGATTTTCTCTGATTGTTTGTCTCCCTCTTTTACACGCACACTCGTCCTTTCTCTCCAAACCTCACGCTCGCACACAATGGATCACGCACTTTTTGACTGGCCGAACCTTTCTCTCTATTTATCTCTCCCATCTCTGTCTTTCTCTTTGGCTTTCTCTCCCTCTTTTTCATACCAATTTTCCCTCTTATTCTACGGTTGACCGAACTTTCCCTCTCTCTATATACAACTGCAAGCTAACAATTTCACACATTGTCTCAGAGGAGGATTATTTCAGTCTTCTAATAGTATATATATATATATATATATATATATATATATATATATATATATATATATATATATATATATATATATATATATATATATTTACTAAAAAGCTGTAATACAGTAAAGGTATGTCTGGTGATAATATATATACAGGTTGGTGCAAAAAGTAGGTATCCAGTCATAAAAAAGGAAAAATATTATTCACTGCATTTATAACACAAACAAACGGATGTTGCATAAACATTCAATGTGAAATAAGAAACATATGTAATAAGAAGCCCTAATCCCTCATATACTCGAACTGCTTCCTATTAACTGAAAGAATAAAAGGAAATAACTAGAAATACATTGATTTTATTTTAAGATATGTCGCTTTCGCTATAATATATATAACTAATTTTACTGATGTGACACTACTGAGCCTTTCCCTCCCCTCCTCTTTCCCCCCCACTCCACTTCTTCACTAACAGCCATCCACATTATTTCCGGTCACCCCCACCCTCGACTTTTTCACTCAGAACCATCCTCATTAATTTTATTCCATGCTACTGACTTCACTAAGCCCGGACCTTGGGCCTGCGCACCCAGTAGTGGCTACTACTTTTTCTCATCAACCCATCATGTCAACCCAATATTTTCACGTACTTGCATGACATTTTTCTTAAAATTATCATCCTGAGGAAGTCTTACAAATAAAGACGAAACATTGATGAATATATAAAAAAAAACATCTTTTTTTTCCTTTTTCATTTCCCATATATATATATATATATATATATATATATATATATATATATATATATATATATATATATATATGAGAGAGAGAGAGAGATAGACAAGATCTTGGTACATTCCAAAGACAAAGATTCTTACGAAACATTTTTCTTTCAAAACAAACCCTTTTGATACAATTTTATTGTTCTGTTTCGTTCAGTAGGGGGCCAACCAACATTTGTATGTCCCTATCGAATATTTGCTCTCGGAATTTATCAGAAAGACAAAAAAAATTCTCAATTCGCAAAATTGTACATTGCGATGTGACAAAAGAATAACGGTCTAAAAATCAAAACAAACTCACATCGGATGACCTTCCATTCATAGCGTATCTGAAATCGTCACTTCAAGGCAGCCATATTGTAATTATGCGAAGTTTCGGCTTCCGCAGTAGAACACTGTTATAACTAGTTTACTGTGTGTGTCCGCCGATTTAACATTATATAGAATTTAATTCTCTTCTTTCCCATGATAATTCATTGTGGCGGAAGGGTTGAATACAAGGTTGCAAAGTCAAAGGTGACTTTGTGACTGGGTTCAAATCCTTCGACCGGCAGTAATTATCATCTCTTAAACTGAAGATTGCGTAAGCATGAAACACATGTGTACGTAAGTAAATAATAAAAACTATGTACATAAATAGTATTATATATTTGTAAAGAAAGGTTTAGTTAAATAACTAACAGTTTGCTATATTTGCAAGAGATTAAATAACACAAGAATGTTATGAAGTAAATCAAATATTACCAATATCCAGGATATAACCAAATGATGCAAATAGGCTTTAGCTCATTGGTTAACACATAATGCCAAACAGAGCTTATACAGGTTAATTCAATAGAATGCAACATTAATGACATCATCATGCTCCAGAAATTCCACCACTCAACCAAAATGTTGCATGTGCACACGCATTTCAAAAAATCGATTTTTATTATCACCGATGTAAAAGTGATAATAGAATCACTGATGTAAAAAAAATTCGATTTTCTAAAACGCATGTACACATAGAAAATATTGTTGAGTTTTGACATTTCTGGCGCATGATTACAAAATATTCATGATGTCATAATGTTTGTATTCAACTGAAATAATATATATATATATATATATATATATATATATATATATTTAAGAGTAATAAAATATATAATGCAATATATATCATATTTTATATCGGGGGAATGAGGTTAATCAGGTAAAGACCATGTGTTAGTATTTATAGAAGATTTTGAGTGGGAATTATGTACTAAGTACGAAACTATATTTGATGGACCCAGATGGGTCCGAAAGTACTTGGGAGACAACTCCAAACTATGGCAAATTCATCAACCAATTCCCCTCCGAAACTAAGATCCTGATTCGGACTATTAAATGGATCAACCAAAGGATATCTAGACATGAGTTATCTCTTATATTCAACAATACTTGCTTGCAAGAGAAGATGCTGCCCTATATATATATATATATATATATATATATATATATATATATATATATATCGATAATCATTGCAAATATGTTTGCGTTATCGAAACAACCGGTTGCCGTTAATTTGTTGAAGTCGGGTTCTGGTTAGTGCTCTCCCTGCTGTTGAGGAATTCGCGCGTGGCGGGGCATATCGGTTAACTCCTCTCTCGGTAATCGGTTGAAACGCGAATTAGTCAAGAAGACCGGAATATTTTGATTTCTTGCGGTCCATCTGTTGAGGCTGCTGCGGGTTAGGAGTTGTATATTAACATGTTTATTTAATCTGATTAAATTTGCAGTGAGGGAGGGTGCGAAACAAGATAACCAAGAACGCGTAATAAACAAACTCCCCTTTTCCTTAGCCAATAAAATAAGTAAAAATGAATTCATATTTTGTCCGTTAAAGTAATGTATAATTAATAATAATTTGAAAGCTTATTAAAGTATGGCCAGTTTGTAATGAAGTGGGAACACAAATGGATGGTAACATTTAATGCTACTAAGACAAAGCTCCTTTCCTTTAACAATTGCAAGAAGCCTAATAGCACTCTACCTGAGAGTTGATCGTTCAAATTCTTTCGGGGTAACATTCACAGACAACATGAACTGGAACAAATACATAGAAGACATTGCAAAGGATGCTACAAAGAAGGCGGGCTCCCTCTACTGTGCTAGAAAACTTCTCACACCTGTCAGTATCTTATATCTCTACAAAGTCGCCATTGGCCCATGCATTGTGTATTGTGGCTAGGTCTGAGCTGGTGCATCTATTAGATAGGGCTCCAAAAAGAATCTCTAACCTAATAGGTCCCACATTGTCAACCAAGCCCCAACCCCTGTCACATCGCCGCAATGTTGTGCTCTTGTGCTTGTTTTACAAGTACTCTAATAGAATGTGCTCCGACGAACTCGTGCAGAAAGTTAAATGTAGTACGAACAGACATCTTGTTGCTCAACTCCCTATCTAGAGTATCCTTGTAGACATGGTCTTTAATTCTCAGTGGCAATGTGCCTTGTTTGGGGGTGAATTAGAGTTTTTAAAAATGGCCAGTAAAGCATCAGGTTTAGTCGTTGATCAACGCTTAGTAAGTGAAGAAAATACAACATAGAGTCGATAAGAAACGTGAAAGTGGGAGGGGGGGTTATACTTAAATAGCGATCGGAAACAGATCGCTTCTAATGAGTTGGTGCTTCTAGTATCTCGTATGGTGGTCAACTGTAGTGTTGCTCTGGGTGAAATGCTAACTGAATAATGGCAACATTTGGTTATGGAGAAATGGTATTTTATTATTACTACGAGGAACCCATGAATTTAATAACCGTTCTGCTTTTAGAATTTCAACATTGTTAAATTGTTAACAGCTGATGGTCCTCTTTTCTATTTCACGTTTTAGGGTGAAGTCCTCGGCTTTGGTTTCAGGACTTATATTGTTGGGTTCCTGTAGGTATTTTGTAAATTTCTCTCAAGGTGAAATCGGCTTATCCGAGTTTTAATTCTGCAATATTCATATTTAGTTAGTACCCCAGAGAATCAAACCCGATGGAGACGGAATATTAGTGCTAGGAATACAGAAGAGGGAAATGCTTCGGTATTGTGAGTAGTATAAGCAGTTTCTGTGGATGGTCTATGAAAAAAGAATTTTGCTTGCATTGTATTAATAATGTTTCATACATATGTTTAGACATATATATATATATATATATATATATATATATATATATATATATATATATATATATATATATTATATATATATATTATGTATATATTAATTTGGTACGTACATAAACGTAATCTATGATCACATGTTTCTGCCATCATTAGCATAGAGAACTTAAACAAGGATCGAACCTTCGATGTTGATGTCAATAGTTTGGCGTTTTATCACTAGAATTATGTACGATTTTGAACACCTAAATATTTAATGTATTTTTATGTAATTGTTTCTAAGTTGGTGATTTTAGCGTTCAACTTGTCTTTCTGTTGTTCACTTCCTATGTGAAACATATTAATGCAGACCAATAAAAGTTAAGGGCGACCAATAATGCAATCTTCTGCATTAATATGTATCACTTAGGAAGTGAACAACAGAAAGATAAGCCGAACGCTACAATCACCAATCAAACAATCCAATGACATAAAAATATATATATATATATATATATATATATATATTATATATATAATCCGAGTATGGTATAGATCCACAGGGTATAAATCCAGGGGAGTTGAAACGGGTTTACGAGAATGCTCAATAAAAATATAGAGCAGAAATATAAATGATAATGCATTTCATTTTGACTACAAAATTGATCATCAGGCCTAAAAATAAAATTATCTATAAAATTTTATTTCGAGGTCTCATGATCGGGAGTCCCTCAAACTGCTCTCGTGAAACAAAATCAATTTTGTAGTCAAAATGAAATAAATTATCATTTTATATATATATATATATATATATACGGAGAGAAAGAGACCTCTTATAATTTATGTTTATATAAATGCATTTTAAATATTTTTCCAACTAAAACACGTACTTTCCACCGTCAACAATCCGACCCAAAATGTTTCTGATTTTGTTTACTGTTTACGACTGTTGTTCGATTCAACAATCAATTAGATGAAGCGAAATCGCTTTGATGATTTTAGCTTTATTATTGGAAGATTTCTCTGAATTCTTCCCACTCTTTATTTTGATGTGTGAATTCTTTCAATTTGACGTTTTAGCTGTTCTTGTGTAGTACTAACAAAAGTCGACTTCTACTCATTTTCAAATAACTGGTCAGACTTATTTGTATGGCAGATGTACACAGACATACATACACACAGAAAGATAGATGCATAAAACGAGAGTAACAAAATGGCAAAAGTGTATTATAGTTAACAACGAAAAAGGGGTGAAAAATAGACCACAAATAATTGTTAGCAAATTCAAAAAAAAAAATACTTTTCTACCTACCTGTATAATTTTTACGTGTTGTTAGTGATTGTAAGATTTATCTCTGCATTTGATATCGTTACTTTTACTTAGCCAAGGCCGCGTATTTTCTATCATGGCCGCCGATATTGTTAGTAGTTGGTTAGTAATCGAATTTGAGTAAGCTTCCTTTTATTATTATCATCATTTAATGAATATTCGCGATTAACTCTCCCAAACATTAGCGGAGATGATAGAAAATTAACGTACTTGGCTAAGTAAAAGTGATGATAACAAATGCATAGATAATAAATATTAGAATCAGTAAACACACGGGAAAATTATACAGGTAGGTATAAAAGTAAATTTTCTTGCGTTTGGTAATAGTTATTTGTTGTCTATTTGTTGTTCTATTTTTACCCCTTTTTTCGTTGTTAGAACTGGAGGCGAACGCTTTAGCCACGCGGCCACCGATTTAACGAATATATTTTGTCTTTTGAACCTACTTAAATGATGCACTTTTCGCACAAAAACATTATTGAACATGAGCCATCATAAAATAACTAGAACAATTTCCGTGCCCGGATGGGTTAAATTAACCTTGCTTAATTGGTGTCTAAAGAGTAGGGATCAAATTTAATGCAAATCTGAAATATTTGAACTTTTAAATAGAAGGTTGTGGCCACATTATACCCCTTAATTCCCTTTTATAATACTCCACACAAATTCAAATTTTGAGAATATTTATTTATTTATGTCTAATACCTAGTGTTCCGATTTCACAACAATCGGAGGAATCCAAATTTTAATAAAAGGCATCCACCCCTCTTTGCTTAAAACTAAATTAAACTAAATATAGCTCACATTACCCCCCCTGACGATTATCAGCTGTATTTCAAATATCATAATGATCGGCTCATTAGTTTAGGAGTGAATCCTATACATAGAAATATATAAACATATACACATACCTAACTGTATATAAAAAGAGACGTGCCAGTTCCTTCGTTAGTACAACCGTTATCACGAGTTACCCCCCTCTTTGAAATAATGGACTCGTCCTGATTTAATTAAATATTTATATTATATCGCCAGTAATCAAACCTAATGAAATAACAACAAAACATAACTAATATCCAGGATTCCGCTGAAATCTTATTTATTTATTTATTTATTTATTTATTCATGTATTTATATACTAGCAGGGAGACCCGACGTTGCTCGGGATTAAATGACAATCACTACTATGTACTATTTCACTGTGCTCATAAAACCATATGACTTTCTTTGTTTTTACTGACCTCCCCCGCCCGTTTCACCCCTAACATAGTCTGAAAAAGCTGAAATGTTGGAAAACTTTAAATTAGTGTCTTATACAGATGGTTTAAATTTCATAAAAATCAGATTATGTATTTTAAGTTTTAAAGGGAGACTGTCCCAACGAATCGCGTAAAGGGTAGGGATACGTAGATATCCGACGCATAGAGCGGAAACGTAGAGATTCGAGACCACTTCCATTGTCTTCCCCGAATAATTTTTTTACATATGATATAAATTACATTAAAATAAGATATATGTTAAGTTTTAAAGGAGATTTGGCCCTCAGAGCTTCATTATGTTAGGGGGACCCTTAGATATTCTGGACCACTTCCATTGCCTTCCTCAGAGCATTTTATACATACGATTTAAATTTCATTAAGGTAGGATCTATTTGAGGTCTTAAGGGGGTTATACCATCATAGACCTCTTAGGGGGTTACTTCCATTGTCTTCCTCGGTAGATTTTACATAAAATACACTTTTAGATTTTATGTAGATTGTGTAACCTTCCTTTCTATAGAGAATATACAAACATCACACATACATTAAGTTATATATATATATATATATATATATATATATATATATATATATATATATGAGAGAGAGATATTAAGGAACATCCATCATTATCACGCTTGATTAATATTTATTAGTATTTAAATTAGAATATAACAACTCAGTCTCTTATAACAAGAACCCGATTCATAAGACTTCCCCCAACTGCGCCACGAGGAGTCTCTTCACATACACTCGAAAGATTGAGAGTAACGAAACCTTCATACATTAAATAAAAAAAAACATGAAACACTTAAAATCTCTATCAAACCGAAGCGTGACAGACCGACGAAAATGCTATTTCAGACTTAAATAAGACAAACCGACAAAAAGAGACTTTTATTGAGATGCGTGAAAGTATCTAAAGTAAGATACGTCCATTTACTCTACGCATTTAGCGATGAAAATGCAATTTTAAATTGAAACCTGATATACCAATCGACCTATCTACGAACATCAAGTTTCCTCAGTGATTGAACAATATGTATCCTCTCAGTTGGTCAGTATAGTCGAACGGAGAGACTATAGTGGTCATTCCACATCGACCCCGGCCAGAGTAAAAGAGTGTCGGAATATCAAATACGTCAATTAAATTCCGGAATGCTTTCTGCTGTCCAGTCGACGGTGGTCAATCCATTGTACATATTGGCAGGAGTCTGACCTGACTCGCAGCGCCGCCGAGACATACAAGACATGGGCAGTACGGATGGAGCAATTAATGAACACGGACGTGGCCGGCCTCTTCAAAGCGACCGATCACGGTGGCAGGAATTAAATGAATTTATATTGTCCTGCCTCGTGTGCAACTTCCGTTTGTCAATCGTAAGGAATTAGCGCGAAGAATTGTCGAAGAAAGAAATACCGACGCTCTCCGTCTTACCTTTCAACACACGTCTCCGGCAGGTCAGCATTGAGATGATCTAATCCCCTTTCTTTCTTTGCAACGAACACTTCCTTTCAAATCATGTTTATCTTACCCCAACCTTAACCCTAACCCCTTTTCTTTCTCAGCAACGAAGAATTTCTATCATTTGTTTAGCTAAATACCCTATCCATTCTACCTCACAGTTCAGAATAACCTATATACGGATAGATACTAAGTATGTACTATCTATCTATCTATCTATCTATCTAAATAGCTTCATGTATATCTATTCATCTCCCCGTCTGTCTGTCTGTCTGTCTCTCTCTCTCTCATTTTACTGTGGTTGTGTTGGCCGCATAGTCATATGCGTTCAGACAAAAGTTAAAATTGGGTCTGAGGTTCGAATCGTGTGACCGGCAGAACGATCATACTCCACACTGATAGTTACCGGAAAAGGATGACACACATGTGTATGTGGATAAGAATTTGTATTCCTCTGATATTATTTGTTAAAGAAGGAAACATAAATTTATTTTATTTGAAACACCTTGTTTTCAGCAACTGAGGACGTAATAGATATTGTATTTTCAAATTCTTTATTCTCATCCTTTACTTCTCTCTCTATCTCTTATACTCTCTCTCTCTCTCTCATATATATATTTTGATTTTATTCCATTAGTTGCGACAAAACAAGCAACTAATGGAATAAAATCAAAAAATATATATTTTGCTCTGAATTTTCATTGAGCACTCTCATAAACCCGGTTTCAACTTCCTTCGGATTCATACCCCCTGGATATTTGTAACAAGTTAATTATATATATATATATATATATATATATATATATATATATATATATATATATATGTATATATAGACACAATATTTTAAATAAATATTTTTAATTATTACCTACAGACATAAGTGGTTCATGCTTCTTAACTGTAGGAGGTTTTAATTCCTGCCGGTCGAAGGATTCGAACCCAGTTACAAAGTTACCTTTGACTCTGCGGTCTTGTATTCAACCCTAGACCAGCATGAATTAGCACGGAAAAAGAAGGGAATTAAGTTCTATGTATTAACAAGTGACAACACACACAGATAGCTAATTGACAGTATTCAACAGCGAGCCAAGTTTTGCATTACACTTAGAATTACAGCTGTTTATAATTCTCTTAGTGTTTCAGGTTCATGTAATATTCAGTGTAGAAGGCGTTAATTCCTGCCGACCGAACGATTCAAACCCCGTCACAAAGTCACCTTTGACGGTATTATCATATCTCATTTATCTTCATATATGTATATAGATAAATAATGTTAGATATCAATCTATATCAGTCTGTCAATATTTCTCTCTGTCTGTATGTCTGTCTTTCTCCCTCTCTTTCACCCTCTATTTCTCCCTCTCTTTCTCCTTCTCTCTGGAAGTCTTCTTTTGGAATGGTGTTCACTCCGCCGTCGCGTTCCGCATTATCTCTTTTTTTCGAACCCTCTCCTCTCAAAAACAGCTGTAACCGAAGCAGTTTGGGGCCTGCCAGAACGCTGGTCACTCTCACCTGATGTGCGGCCATTTTTGAATCGGTTGAACAACTCCTTAATTTGTGTTACACCCATCGCATCTTCTCCTAACGCGAAGTCGGAGATGAACACGATACCAAAGGATCGAGTACTTCTTAGACAGGCCTTGTATATGATCGCTTTTTCCGTCGATTTCGACGTATGAATGTCCAAAAGCTAAATTAGCTCTTTTTTTTGTTTTATTTTTAATGGTTATGGCGATGTTAAGATTTCAGTCCAGTTAGTGATCCGCAGACGAGACCACAAATGCAGCAAGAAAAAAATTGTGGTTAAGTCGAACGCACCTTTGTCCTTAATCTTGCCCCCCTCTCAATTTCTCAATGCGGCCTACTTAAAAATTCGTTATTTCATTCTGAATGGCGGCTCTCCACTTGTTCCTATTTTCTGCTAAGTCCTCGAAGCTTATATTTATATATGATGAAAACTTTGGAAGTAATATTCCAATGTGATGGAAAATATAAAAAATTTGGGGTTTTACTTTTTCATAAATATATATATATATATATATATATATATATATATATATATATATATATATATATATATAATGTATATATATATATCTTTAATTTTTATCTTTCAATCTGTCTGTTTGTCTTCACTTATCTATTTATTTATCCTACTCTGTATCTCTCTTCCCCTTATTTCCTTCTCTTTCCACCTTCTCTCTCTCTCTCTCTTTCAAAGGCTGTCATTACTATTGAGATATTGCTTTTTGATAGAGTAAACATTTCGACTGTGTTCGTTACACTAGCGCCTGCCAGAAGAGCACCAACAAATTAACCTCTGTTACGTTGAAGGAAGAAATGCTGAAGCTCTCCATCTTACCTTTCAGCGCACGTCTCCGCCAGGTCACCATTGCATACGATGCCCCTCGTTCTTTGTCTGAAACGAACACATCCGTTTGAATGATGTTTATTTGACCCCAGCACTAACCCTAGCCCTAACCCATTTTCTTTCTCGGCAAATAAGAATTCCTTTAAATCAGTGTCAACCATTTTTTTAATTTAAACATCTATCCACTCTATCTGACAGCTTAGAAGTACCTACCAATCGATAGATACTAAGGATTTACATATCGATCTATCTAAATGGTTTCATGTTTATCCATTCATCACTCTGGCTCCCTATATAAGATTATACATATCTAGCTTATTTACGTGGCTACACCGGTTCCCGTCAGATCACCGAAATTAAGCTACGTTAGCTAAATTAGTGACTATTTAGGCATACCGGGTGCTGTATGTGGTCTGGAGAGGACATGGACTCCACCAGGTTCTATAGTGCTCACTGAAAAGTTATGATCGATAAAATATCGGTATGACTCCCCAATTTTTGACCTAATAATAAGAATGATTAAACAAGGTGGCGATCAAAATAAAATATTTAGACAATTAAATAAGGCAATTACTCGCCATCCTGATGCTTTTAAGTCTTATCAAATTAATCAAACTAAATTGATAGAGCAAATCCAAAGCTATCTAAATATAAATAAAAATAATGTAGAATATGTTTATCGTAAATATAACACATATACTAATTATATGAACAAATAGTTACGTGTAATAAACAGTAGAAATGGATAACGAAAGAAAGAAATGTTAAAAAAGTTAAATAAGAAGAAGAAAGAGAAAACATCGACAGTTAGCTTATGAACGCCGGTTGGAAAAGCTGTGAGTTAAAAAGAAGAAGAGAAACAATCGGCAGTTAAGCTTATGAACGCTGTAAGTTGGCAAGGTAGATTAGTATTTATTTAAAATTGATGACAAGGAATTAAACAACAAAAGAGGAGGAGACGGAGAAGGAGGAGGGGGGAGAAACAAGGACTAAAAGTATATACATGAATATATATATAATTTTAATTTTTGTTCTATCCAGTCCCGAAATTTTCAACCAAGCAGCACCATATTACAACAAAGCGCTCCACGACAGCGGGTTCAGAGAAGAGATCTCATACACCCCGACCCGAGACCAACCACGGGGGACCCGCACTAGAAGGAGATCGATGATCTGGTTTTCCCCACCCTATTCCACCAATACCAAGACAAAGGTAGGCCTCCTTTTCCTCAAATTACTCGACAAACACTTCCCACCCACAAGTGACCTATACAAACTTTTTAACAGAAATTCTGTTAAGGTCAGCTATTCCACTGCCCATTCAATGAGAACAATTATCTCTGCGGAACCCAAAGCAATTAAAAACGCAGGCTGCTCATACAAGGAAAAACAACTGCCCCTAGAGGGAAAAATCGATTCAATCATATATTAAGCAACCGTCACAAACCAGAATACCGCTAGTGCAGATGAATACATTGAGATGACGAAGGAAAACTTCAAACAAAGATTATACGCACACAGAAACACCTTCAGATAAAAAACAAGGCAAATACGGCACTCGCGACACGAATATGGTAACTTAAAGAAGTAAATACACCCTTCACCATCAAATGAAAAGTAATTGAGAAAAAAACATCCTTCTCTCCAGCCATAAAAAGATGTCCTCTATGTGACGCTGAAAAATACCACATTTCAAGGGCCATCATTGATCCGAATCCGAATACAGCCTGTTTGAATATCCGCGGTGAAATCTTTAAAGGGATGTATCCACAAGAGACAAGCACTACTCATAAACTGGACTGACCGATTCACATAATGTCTAGCTACTTCCCCTCTACTTCCCATCATTACTAATATAAACAAATTTAAAATACGAACAAACACCTCATCAACCCATATCCATATAAATTTCAAGAGCAAAAACTTCGACTTTCACAAAAATATTTAATTTATTTATCAGTTATTAGACTAATATAACAAATCCATTTAAACACCCTCAAACCTTTATATTTCCAACAAAGTTACCTCCCTTAGATCCAGCAATTTCTTTATTCAAATTACTCCGGGCTGTAAATTTTAATACGATATTAACTAACGGTTTTTCCTTTTAGAACGCACACCTTCAAACCCAAAAACAGTAACGGCTAATGATACAAATTCATAAAATTGGCTCACGTGAATAACATAGAAACTTTTTTATTTTTTTATTTTTTATGTTTTAATTCACCATTTTATTTAAATTTTATTTTTATTCCCTTTAATCTTATATTATTATATCTCTCCAAATCTCCTCCGGTTTTAAATCTCAACAGTTTCATTACACTAAATTTAAATTCAAACAAACATACACAGCACACTGAGCAAATAACGCGTCCCAACGAGAGTGTCATGTGACTTCACATTTCCAAAACAGATGACAACAGAAGCTGAAGAGAGCCGGATGGCTAAGACTTTCCGTGCTTGAAACCGACGGTACAAATGTTGTACTAATTTTTCTGTGCCAAATAAATATATATATATGTTTTTTTTTAATCTTTTATACGTGGACGTTATGTATATATATATGCATATATATTTTTATTGTGAATGATTAATTGTAAATACGATTCGATTAGGTGTCTGTAAAAACACTACCCAAATGTATACATTGTAACAAATTATGCTGTGACAGACGATAGACAGTTGTCCTGTCACAGACCATTCAGGCGATTTGTTCCGCTTAACGCTCTCCCACGAATTTGCAGGATTAGAATGGAATCTTTACTATAATTTGACTTCTAACTTGTAACTGCAACTCAATCAAAGGCATATCTTAAAATGTACCATGGCGTCTTTTAGTCCATCCGTTAATGAAATGCTTACTCTCCATATCGACTCAGTTGAAGCCTATTATAAATGGCTGTCATTCATATAGAAGAGTTCCTTACGGTCTTTTTATTAAGCACTCGCACGTGTAATAATGAAGACGATAACAGTTTAACTCGAACTATGTATTGTATTTGTCTTAATTTTATATTGATTTTATTATATTATTAAACGATATTTCGGGGTAACACACCCTTTTCAAATATTTGAGGACAGCGCATTTTTGTCGTGTTTTCTCTTCATTTCTCCGCATCTATTGTTTCTCGATACGCAGTGTGACACATGTTATCAATTCCGTGTTTTGAATATATTTTTGTTCCAACCGCTGTTGCAAGAACTCTTCGAAGACAGCAATAAACTAGCTTTTGCTAAGCGTATAGATAAGTAAATGTTATCTTGTTTTGTTTATGCAAGTCGCTCCATACAAAGCAAGAAGCTACTTGATGAAAGGGACTAATCATTATGATAAAAAGGTAGAGGAATGTAGACTCACTTCAAGACAAACTAAGCCTGAAAGAGACCCTCCACCTGTACTCTAAACATGCAAGTCAAAAGGTTAGTCCTTTAAGAGCGCACTAGAGAAATAAGGGATTGCAAGGCTGACTGACAAAAATTCTACTTCTGTTTATTAGAGACATGGTAGAAAGTGATATCATATTTTTAATGGCAATATCAACGCATATTTTCAAAACTTGATTAAAGTAATTATTATTATTATTATTATTATTATTATTATTATTATTATTATTATTATTATTATTATTATTATGCTAGCAAGAAGACCCGACGTTGCTCGGGATTGAATAAGTATCACTACTATGTACTTTTTCACTATGCTCATAATAACATATTTATTTCTTTGTTTTTACTATGCTACCTCCTCTCGCTTCGCCCCTTAATATAGTCAGTAATAGCAGAAAAATTTGAAAACTCTCTGGATTATTGTCTTATACGTATGCTTTAAATTTCATTAAAACTGAATATACATATTTGAAGATTTACGGGAGTTCTGTCCCCATGGGTCACTTAGAGGTGGAGGCAAGTAGATATGCGGCACATATCAGGTAACGTAGAGATTCAAGAACACTTCCATTGTCTTCACCGGATAATGTTGTACATACGAGATTAATTTCATCAAAATAAGATATAGTTGAAGTTTTGAAGGAGGTTCACCACCTTTGTGTTAGGAGGGCATTAAGAGATTCGGGACCATTTCAATTTACAATGTAATACATATGATTTAAATTGCATAAACAAGGATATATTTGAAGTTTTAATAGGGTTATGCCCTTATAGCTCCTTTAATGGTGAATGTAAATACTTCCATTGTCTTCCCCGGTAAAGTTACATAAGAATACACTTTTCGATTTTATGTAGATTGTCTAATCTTTCTTTTTGTGGGAAACACACATATACACTCAATATGTAGAGAGAGGTTTTCTAGAGATGTTTTTGTATACAATTGTTGCATTTGTTTCTCCAATTTTTTAGATTCGCATATTCGCTGGATAGTGGAAAGTGTACCTTAAGAGAGTAGCAAGTTGACCTTGGGTTTACTTTCGGCAGCCTCGTGATTCTCGTTTACCTTATTTTGTCCTTTAGTCCTTATATTTAATAAGCGCTGTTTTTGACAAAGGCGGGAGAATTGCTGGTTTCTGGATCGGAATATATCCATCTAACATTTATCGTTAGCTGTTTTTTTTTTTACCTTGAAGTAGTTGTTTAGCTCCTTTCATCACGTGGCTTCATGCCATGTCTGGAGCGACTTCCATTAAAAAAATCCTAAACAAAAAATAGATACCAGGTGGATGGTGCTCTGTAACTTGAACCAGGTACACCGAACCCACCGACCCCACTTTCCTACGGATAAACTGCGTCTCTTCTGCTCTTCACACTTTATCTAGTCAGTGTCTGTAAAATGTACAACAGAGATTGATAAACCAATTGAATTTGCGAACTCTCTTATCGCTAACACATAGATGGACGAGAGAGGGGATTATATAGGCGATCTGGAGATGCTTCTAATCGATAAAAGATATTTAAGACAAAAGTTTCGGCTTCCGTCATTTCCTTTGGCGACTTTACATGGCTTAAATCTAAAGGAGAACACGCCCAGACTTCAAGGAATACTTTCTCTGATTATCTAATGAAATTGAAGGTGCTCTGGATTCAACTAAGACGCTGATAACGCATAGAAGATTATAAGTCTGCATTGAAACAGTTGAAACAAACACGGTTGCCGGTTTAAGTTGACCAACAACAAATACTTGGACATTTTTACTGTGACAACAGTTGACGTGCATTATAGTATACAATATTAGATGTATACCAGATTAAACTAGGCATACCCGTCTTTATTTGTATGCATAATTATTATTTACTAGTGATTGCTAACTGACCAGAACATGTGGTGTCCCCTGGAATCTGAGTAACAACAATTCTCCACAGATTTCAAGTATTCTCTACCCATTTCGATAACCATTGCCAATCATTTTTTGTTATCGCAACATCCTATTACCATTGACATTTGGATGGCAATAAGCCCCCTTAAGTTCCTAGTACTCACCGCACTTTTCAAGTGGAGGTCTGGTTAGTTCTCTCCCTCCTAGCTTTCAATCCACCTTGACCCTTCACGTCCATTTTGTGTGGTATCCGCCGAGGCTGCTGCCATCACATTATTATTATTATTATTATTATTATTATTATTATTATTATTATTATTATTATTATTTGTACTTACTAGGAGTTCTTACACAGGTCATCATCAGAGATTACTGACTAATAATAAGTGATGGTGTTCCCTGGAGTCTGGGTGAAAACTAGGCTCTCCAGATTTCCAGTACTCTGCACCATTGCAAATGACTTTGCGTCATCACAACAGCTGCTTACCATTGATTTCACGCTGGCAAATACCATTGGTCTTCACTTGGATTTAGGTGGCAATGAACCCCGACAAGGTCACAGTACTCTGCGCTCTTTTCCAGATGAGGTCTGGTTTGTGCTCTTCTTCCTAGGTCTTCCCATCCTCTTTGACCCTTCACGACTATTTTGTGTGGTAAATGCCGAGGCTAGTGCCATCACTCTTTTTTGTGGGGAGGGGGTTGTTATATTATTATTATTATTATTATTATTATTATTATTATTATTATTATTATTATAAAGAACTATTATTAAGGATCTTTACTTCTATACAAAGAAGTAAAGATCCTTATTATTTTACCATCTAATTTATATACGTGTATATTATGTGTAGACACGCGTATGTAAATTCGATGACAACGCTAAAGAAGATTCACTCTTTCTCTAAATGTTCAGAGAGAATAAGAAATACTTAAGAGTGGTTGAATCAACACAGAGTTAAAGGTGCTGAGGGAAATACATAGACAACTAAGAGTAAGATGGGTAACTTGTTCGATTAATTATGACGTACGGCTAATCAGAACAATCAAAACACAATCGTTTTAAACATAACACAATCTAAGTACTAAGGAAGATTTTAGAATGTAATTTCTTCACCAGAGTGCTCCACCTATAGTGGTCTATACATAATTTTAGCCACACCGATCAGTCGTAGATACGACGAACCCAGATTCTGTTGATAACTATATATTATATATGTATAAGATCCCCTATAGGTGGAACAATCGGAAGGAAATAATGTCTATTAAGTATTGTGACAATGGTATCTCGTAAAATCAATTGAATATTTTCAGTTATCAGTATCGTAATATAATTATAAATATATACTTGAATATTGTATGACGGATCACTTTTTTCTACTGGTACTGTATAACTCAGTACTACTTAACATTGGTCGGGTTATCGGCCAGTAAATCTGTACCCCCCATCGGTGGTTAGCCTCATAGCAGAAATCGGAAATGCATAAAAATCAAAACATTAATGTATGTTCCATATGTATCACGAACGTTTTTGATTCTTCGTCGAATAATCATAAGGTGAAAAAAAAAGAACAAAAAAGCTGGAGAATAGAAGATAATTTGAAAAGAGCTCGAGAAGTCAGTTAGATGCCAAGAGAATGCTTCGAACACTCTTCCAGGAAAGACGTATACAATTTAAACACCGGGACGACAAAATTAGCGTCATAGGATAACATTGTATTATGTTAAGCATTTTAAAATGCTGTTACTGGTTTCATACATAATGTTGTTAATTGTAGGTTGTTGGTTTTTAATAGAGATAGCTTCGAGTAATAATTAAACAAAAGAATTCTGTTATTTTAACAATATTTGCTTAAATTAAATAATGCTGCTTAAATACACTCAGAATACTCTCCTCATTATATATATATATATATATATATATATATATATATATATATATATATATATATATATAATGAGGAGAGTATTTATGAAGGTTTAAAGCAATGCTGAAAACTAGAATAGTGAAAAGGGGAAGATGAACGAACAATAAAGAATTGAAGACAATATGTGAAGTGTTAATCTTCACAATTATCTATTTATTTTTCAATTAATCTCTCACAAATAATATCAATAAAACTTACTATTAATGTTAACAAAATCTGTGATAGTGGAAAATCTTTTGATATTTCGGGAGGAAAATCCCTTCTCAAAAAACAAAAACAATATTTGATGTATTAATCTTCACAATTATCTATTTATTTTTCAATAGATATTTCACATACATTATTAGTAAATATAGTACTTACTGTTTATATTGATAACATCCTGGATGATGGAACATCATTTGATATTTCTCAAATAAAAAAACCAAAAGTGCAGTCCGTCTAAGTGAAGGAAGACATTTTCTTTACTGATATAATATGTGAAAGATGTATTGAAAATAAATAGATAATTATGAAGATTGATACCTTACATCTTTTCTTCGATTGTTTCATTTTTTTTTCAGTCTTTATTTCATGATTCTGGCTTTCTACATTGTTATCAGCCTTCATGAATACCCATATACTTATTCATCAGCAATGTTTCCAGAAAACTCCAATTATCTCATATAAGTATGTGGGTATTTATAAAAGCGATAGCAGTGCAGAAAACCAGAATGGTAAAAGAAAACGTTTCTTTTCCTGAGCCAGACTGAACTTTTGTTTTCTTTTTTTGAGAAGGAGTGTGTTTCTCCCGATATATCAAAATATATTCCACCGTCCCAGATTTTATTAATATTAACAGTAACCTTAATATTTACTGATATAATATGTGAAATATCTATTGCAAAATAAGTATATAATTGTGATGATTAATACCTCAATATTGTCTTCAATTAGCTTCAGGTGTTCTGCATTGCTATAAGCCTTCATAAATAGCTACATACTTATTTACTAGCAATTCTTTAAGCAAACTCCCATTCTCTCTTTATATATATATATATATATATATATATATATATATATATATAAAAACTTTGAGAATATATTATGTCAATTAAGCTACATAGAGGCTTCCGCGTTTCGTCACCGTATCGAATGGTCAGGCTAAACTGTATAGAATTCGTGTTCCCGGGTGTTTTCATATATACACGTAATGTTTAGTGTGGTTTGCTAACTATACGATTCATTGCTATTCCTTCTCCCGGATCAATGTTTTCATTAGCCAATGGCAGGACTTCTCTCAAACAAAGGTTCGACATACTTATACTTCCTTTTCTTTTGTTCTTTTTTGTATAGTGGTGACACGCCATTTTGTGACTACTCACATATTGAGCACTGTTGAAATAAATACTAAAAATCGAGAGATAATATATTATATGTCCTTATAACATTTTATTTGCATACATGGAATATTAATATCTATATGGCAACATGACATAAATGCAGGTGTAAACCAGGGATCGATCCTTGAACCTTTATTGTTCCTGAGTTTCATAAACGACCCCCTGAGGACATTGCGTCTCAGATGGGTGTATCTGCTGACGACACCGCACTGTACTTTCGTCATGTGTATAAAATGGACGTTTACATATCCGAGGCAATGGCTAGATCCTTAGAAAGTGACCTCCAGTCTGTAGTGGAATGCTGTCACAAATTTATGGTAACATTTAATGCTGCTAAGACAAATCTTATTTCCTTCAACAACTACAAGAACCCTCTTACACCACCGATTGCTATGCCAAATAACACCCTACCTGCGAGTTATACAATTAAACTCTTCTGCCTAAAATTCACAGGTAATATGAATTGGAACAAATACATGTAAGACATTGCCAAGTCTGCTGTAAAAAAGGTTGGCTAAAATACTTCTTAATCCTGACAGTATCTTATATCTCTACAAAGCCACCATTCGCCCATGCATGGAGTATTGTTGTCAGATCTAGGCTGGTGCACCACTCTTCGACATAGTCCAAAAAAAGTCGCTAATCTGATATGTCCCCCACTATCAATCACGCTACAGCCACTGCCCCATCGCCGCAATGTTGCATCCTTGTGCTTTTTTTAAGTATTTCAATGGAATGTGCTCCGATAAATTTGTTGCGCGGGTCTTCCTTCGACGTAAATACACTCGACCAACTCGACAATCAGCTAGATCACATCAATTCAATGTAGAGGTCCCCAGATACAGAAGAGCCTTCTACTCCAATAGCTTCTTTCCTCGTGTCGCCGGCCTTTGGCACTCCCTCTCTTCTCCCTGTTTCCCCGACTCTACGAAAATGCAGAAATGTTAAACTAATGTGTGAACAAGCATATCGCTGCACAGGTTCCAACTTAGGATAACCCCCAAAACCTTTAATCCTAATCCTCAGTAGTCCCTTACGCCTACAGTGGCAACTTGCCTTGTTTGGGTTGAACTAAGTTTATATATATATATATATATATATATATATATATATATTATTTAATTTATACAGACATGTAAAAAATCTACGACACTAGCATGTCAATGTTAGTGATCAACTGCTGTTATAAACTGAGATCTCATCAGGCAGAGTTAGAATCCACTCTTTACCTCAGATCATATTTGGGAAGGATGAAATAGAGAAAAAAAGGAAAGAAAGAAAAATGTTAATTTGGAAAGTCACGTGGTTAGATTTGAGACCGTTGAGAATCAAATATAAAATTAGATAAAATAAAATAAAATGAAACAGAGTAAAATGAAAGATAAAATATAAAAATATAAATTATAAATTCATTGAAAATAGAGAAAAGGGAGGGAAAAGGGAAGTGAGAGGGAGCAGAGAAAAAATTAAAAAGAAAAAATGGAAGGGAAGAGGAAGTATAAAAACACACAGCTAATGTCTGAATTGTTTTAATGGTCGTCGAAGGCGCGTCTATATGCTGTTGACGCTTTCCAATATGGTTTCAATTCGTGGTGGGATGTTAATAGATTAGGCTCTAATCGTGTTTTTTTATATGTCTAAGTTTTTACAATCTTTTAATTCTAAGGTTTACTTTTTTGATTTCATCTTATTGTTATTAATTAATTTGTTTTATAATTTATTTAAGCCGAGTAAATCACATAATTTGGAGGTGCATCAATTAAAAATGTAATCATGTATGATAATAGCAGCCCGTGATAAAATAATAATATTAATACTGATGATGACAAAAATGATAAATATGATAGAAACAAAAATAATAATAATAATAATAATATCGATAATAATAATATCGATAATAATAAAAACTATATACTAGTAGTAATAATGGTATTTAAACTCATATTTAGGTGTATAAGATAAACGAATGGAATTGCGAGAATCTATCGAAACTACACAAACTATTTAAATGGGAAGTTAACACAATATATGATAATAATAATGACAATAATAATAATAATGATAATAGTAATAATACTAATAATGATAAAAGTAATAATAATAATAGTAGTAAAAAACTAATAGTGATAAACGTACACAAATATAAATATAGGTTTAAAAATAATAATAATAATAATAATAGGAATAACAACAATGATAATGATAAATACTACTACTAATAATAATAATACTAATAATGGAGATAATGATGACGATGCAGATGGTAATTTAAACGATAATTTAAACAATGTTAATAATAATATAGTAATAATAATGATAATAATAGTAATTAAATTAGTTGTAAATATGATAAAATAATCATTCGAGTAATAATAATAATAATAATAATAATAATAATAATAATAATAATAATAATAATGACTAGCGGAACCCGTGTAAATTACACGAAATGATGTTTTCAGTACTAATTATCTTGTTCCTAACCTATACATGTTTGAATAGAATATGATAAGATTTGACTTATATATTACTTTAAAAAAATGAACAATACATGAAGCAATTTACAAAACTTCTTTATATACAATATTTCTAGTGAAAGTAATTCCTTTTCTCTGGCCATGAGTAGAATTATTCTGAGGACAAATTTTCACTCTTACACTGTTCATAGACCTTGCTCTTGAGAAGGTTACATAAAGTTGTCCATGAGTAAAGCAAGGTTGTGGTAGGTAGATCCCAACCTTATCGAAAGTTTGTCCTTGAGCTTTATTAATGGTCATTGAATATGATAGGCGGATGGGAAATTGATTCCTGTGCAAAACAAATGGAATATTTGCGTCACTGGGACTAAGTTTAATTCTTGGAATTAAAAATCGCTCCTGATCATGAGATCCACTTATGATTGAAGCTAAAATACTGTGGTTATGAAGCTCCAATACTTCTAAACGCGTTCCATTGCACAGTCCTTGCGTTATTGACAGGTTTCGAAGCAGCATAATAATAGATCCAACTTTAAGATTGAGACGATGAGGAGGCATTCCCGAAGGCGTAAGTGAATTTATGAATTCCATTGGATAATTATTGGCTTCCATTTCATTGTCTGATGATACTGAATCTATACTTAGATATGTTTTGCTCTCAGTTGGTAGTATACTTAGAATATCTTCATTAATATCCAAGCAATCTGCATTTTCTGGTGACAAAATAACTCTACTTTTCATTTCGTCTTGGGTGCAATTATCGAATATGTCTGATACTAAAGAGTCATTGCATACACATTGTTCTGGGATATCGATAGTATCATCAGAAACGTTATCAAGTGAACTCTCCACGCGACCATTTCTGATTTGTAAGAGCCATTGTGAGAAAACTTGTTCGTTGTCATTAGTCCTCATATTCTGAGAGAGTTTAAGTTGATGAAAACTGTGCCACATTGGAGACTTCTTTAGACATACATCCAATACTGCAGCAGGTGGAGCTCTAGGAACCACAGGCAGAACTTGCCTGAAGTCTCCTCCTAATATGAAGACTTTACCACCAAATATGCTATTATTATTCATAATATCATGTAAACAATTATCAATGGCATTTAATGCATATCGAGGGATCATCGACGCCTCATCAATAATGAAGAGCTTCACCTGCCTGAGAATATTTGCTTGGTCAGAATTAGGCGGAATATTGCAGGTAATTGTCTCAGTGAAAGGAACAGGAAGTTTGAAGATACTGTGAAATGTTTTTCCATTTTTCAATAGTGTCGCTGCAATACCTGTCCAAGCAGAAGTACTAACAGCCACATTTTGAGCCACCAGGTAATCATGAATCATGTTGAATAGAAAAGTTTTGCCAGAATCGCCAGGTGCATCCAAGTAAAACAGTCGATGGTTAGTCTCCAATCCTCTATCTAGTTCACTAACAGCGTTAATGACACTATTAAATACACCTCTTTGCTCAGTATTTAGTATTTCAGGATTAACTTCTTGAATTTCTTCCATATGTTGAATGGCAGGAGGCTCACTGATTGGTTCTGGTAGACCAAGCATTGCACAATTCATGCCGGTTTCATTCAAAATCATGTTTATGTGATGCAGAGCGATATTCTCTACAACATTATCATCATATTGGCGTAAAAGGTCCTCTATCATAAGGTGTTTGTTATCATTCCATAATTGTAAGGCATTTTGTGGTGTATTGTATAAACAAATCATTGCAAACATGTTAAGAAGCTGTCGTGGCATTTGATATATAGCTGCCTCACTTAAAGCCATTTCTAGTTCGTTGTCATCTTCAAGCAGTTGCAATCGAATACAGGCATCCTTAAAGGTTGGCAATTGTTCACCTCCTACAGTTTTCAGGTTATTAAAAGAAGTTGCACCTGGTATATGAAGAAGAAGCATCCTTAAATGAAATTTCTCAGCATTTCTAGGACTGGCAGAGTACATTCTCGTTACAATCTGGCGGTGACGTTGTCTTCTGGTCCAAGTGTTGCTTTGCTTATTAAATACATAATATTCAGGAATATCAATATAAAGGTGGGCTCTTGCATCCACGTCACTTTGGTTAAGTTTGTACCATGCAGTTAATTGCGTGTCTCGTCTTTCTGCGCGGGCAGCAGCTTGTCCTTGTTCACCCGGCCTATAATAAACGTGTAGCTGGTCAGGTAAATGGAGGGCGAGTCGGTAAACTATGTTTGACTGTCCATGCATTTTGTATTCTGACAAACGCCAAAATGCTTCAGGCGGAGATACGTATCTACACGAAATATATTGCTTAATTTCATTATATTCATTTGCATTAGTTTCATTGTTATTCATATTTATTTCCATCATAGCGCAATCATGTCCTTTATAGACATATTTGAAAAGATATTTCACACTTTTTACTGAGATACACACCTCTACATTAATGTGAGCACCATATTTTCTGAGTAAATACTTATTATATGGTACTACAAAACTGCAGTCAACCTCATGGACACCCACTCTAACAGAATCTCCATTATTTCTGCGTCTGTAAAGAGGATATCCAGAAACATTTGTAATAGTCTCCTCCTGATATGACATTGGAAATTTCTTCTGACACTCTCCCTCTACCATACAGATTGAATTTGGATTAAATGTACCACAGGGTCCATGAATCATGAGTGTTTTCACTAATTCTCTCAATTCTGGATCATGTTCTGATGGTAATTCAGCTGAAACAATATTATCAATTTGTTCCCTAGTTCTGATTTTATATTCTTCTTGCAGCATGATTAGCATGTGGCAATGCGGGAGACCTCTTTTCTGAAATTCAATTACATGTATCGCAGTAATAGGTGCCCCAAGTACATGTCTGTCCTTTTATGTCAATCATTAAATCATTAAGATGTTGTTTGAAAACTCGTGCCAATAAATCTGGTCTGTTCTGTGCTGTTTCATGAGGCTGTAAGTTTTCAGTTACTTCTCGACATTTTGGATTGCAAGTATATGTTATAAATAAATCAGGCCTTCCATACTTGCAAACTATTGCCATTGCATCTTGGTAGCATTGTTGCATATTTCGTGGGCTCCCTGTGAAGGATGATGGCAAAATGACAGGTACTCCAGGATCTTCATTTTCATTATTTCTTGCAAGGTGATCCATCAAACCTGAATACATTGCAACTCTTAGTTGTGCTTGATTTTCTCAATGAATTTCAAACGACAACCTTCTACTTTAACATAAGCATCGACTATATATTGTTGAAATAGTTTTCCACCACTGTGTATTGGACTGAAGTCACGTCTTATAGATAGACGATATGCATAAAATTCCTGCATAGTCACCTTGTTACGAACTCTAGTTTGCCTATTTGCTACATGAGGAATGTTTATATGCCATCCGAATTCACCATGAGGAAAGAGAAAAACGCCAAAATGAAAAACAAAAAATAGTTTTAAGTTTTAAGCAACACAAAAAGTAGTTTTTAACCAGGTGATAAAAAAAAATAAATGCAAAAAATAAATAATAAAATTGTATTTATTGCCAATTGTTGGTAAATGTTTGATAAAAATAAATTAAAAAATTTTTTTTTAAATTTATTTACACTGTATTGTGTTCGTTTTTTTGTTATTTGCAATGTTTCTTGAAAATAAAACTGAAAAAGTTGACGAAGTATCGTCTGCCACACTGACCCTAACTCTAACGACGGCGTCAAAGTTAGCGCGGGTCCTAATGTAACAAAGCACCCTCTATTTGTTAGTAAGTTACGCTTGCTTTATTATGACCCCCCTCCTTCTGGATAAGAGTGAAATAATTTGTTAAAATAGTCACCCGTGTACGATGGACATTGCGCATATCTACTAGAAAAGGTTGATATGCCATCCGTTCAAAAAAAATAATAATAATAATAATAATGGCCCTCTCTACAACCCAAAGAAAGGAAGTAAATTGTTTTCACTTTTTAAGAAATACACTAATTTTTAAGCAGTTAACGTAATTTAATAGACAATGCCCTTAAAAACGCCAAAATAAAAAACAAAAAATAGTTTTAAGTTTTAAAGCATTAGAAAAAAGTACTTTTTAACCAAGTGATAAAAAAAATAAATGCAAAAAATAAATAATAAAATTGTATTCATTGCCACTTGTTGGGAATTGTTTGCTAAAAATAAATAAATAATTTTTTTACTTTTACTTACACTGTGTCGTGTTCGTTTTTTTGTTAGTTGCAATGTTTCTTGAAAATAAAACTGAAATGTAGAAAAAATCTTAGAGGTTGGTTGGGATCGAACTATAAAACAGTCGGGCCGAAGTAAAAAATACTACGTCGCTAACAGTTACGCTAAAGGGAAATACTTGAAAATGTAGTTGAAATTAGGCGTATTAAAATGTTTGTCCAAATCTCGGTGCGGTACGCATGCGCAGAGGTTTTGCCGGAAGCGTGACACACGAACACACACGCTATCGTATTAATATATAGATGATGGGCGTAATAATAATAATGATAATACGAATAATTATGGTGATAATGATAACAATAATAATAATCATAATGTTAATAGTCATAGGAGTAATAATAATTATTATTAATTATTATTATTATTATTAATATTATTATTATTAATTCACAATTAGTAATAATGTTACTGGTAAAAATATTAATAGTTTTGATGGTCACATTAATAATGTGTTCTAATTATAATTTAATGAAGGATTAGATATAATAATCATAACGAGCATGTTATATTATATGATATATAAATGAACAACTATGTTGTCTACTTTTTGTTTGTGGATTGATATTTTTTCCTAGTAGAGGCCCTGGTGTATCTATGTTTTATGGAGTAAATTGATTCTAGGGGATTTAGTAGATACTATAAAATGATGGGTGTGTTAGTCATTTTTTATTGTTTGTTGTTTTCTAATCTTTTTTAGGAGGGTTATATGTAAATTTCTAAGAATGTGCGATCTATTGTACTTAAAGTTTATTAAGGTTTCTTGTTTTTTGTTCAGAAGTTTACTTCTATCACAAAATCTAACTATCTCAAGTTTTTCATTTAGGCATAAGTAACATGGTTAGTTCAAGGAACTACAGGTACCGGTGTCTTTTAATAGTGTTTAAAATCACTGTTTGTGATTGGTTATTGCCAGTTAGTTCCCAGTGGTATATAGAGAATGAAGTTCCTTTTTTTGTAGTCAGAATTACTGAACGAGCATTTATGGCCGGTATATCTTTCTTTGGAAGTATTACCAGCCATGCCTATGTAGTATTTTTCTGCGTTGTGTTTTCTTTGCTTGAAATTGTGGTCTGGTATATTATTTAGGTTGTTAGGCAATTTTGTTGTTGAGGACATGCTGTTTTCTTTATGCAATTGCAAGTCTTTTTTTTTCGTTCAGTATTTTTGTTGCCATTTAAAATTTTATTATGTTTTTTTAATCATTTTTCTAAGCCTGGTTGAAATTCTTTGGATTCCTTACCTGGATTATCTATATATATATATATATATATATATATATATATATATATATATATATATATATATATATATATATATATATATATATATATATATAAACTCAAATTTAAATTAAATTTGATTTAACTCAAAATGAAGTTTAATTTTTATTTAATAATTAAATTAGGTAACGGGAAAACAAACGACATTATTGCGAGAGAGATAACAGCCGTATGTAGACCAGACTTGTTATTTATACCCTGTGTTTTCTGGGCGGATTTTTTAAACAATCATTCTTTTAGACACAGTCTTTAAAAGACGCGGATGCGTTGAAACACGAATTGGTTAGTGTCGACTGTCACCAATGTTTACTACATTTTATAAAAGCTCTACTTTGTATTGAGCTCCTTTAAAAATGGATGGTTTTGTGTTCATTATATAAATATATTTGAACTTGAATAATTAATATACATATATATATCCCTTTTTTGTTTCATTTTACTTGTCGAATTTCTAAGAAATCAAGTGGTCAGTGCCTGCGGCTAACACTTGATCTCCATATGAAGTACATAGATATTTGACTGTTCCATTAATGTTCCTCGCTACTTCTCAAACACCGAGCCATTAAAGAAGTTAAGAACATCAATTTTCCTTTCAACAATTGACCAGTTCATTATGGCATAGTACATTTTTGTTGTTGTCTCTTGGTCTTACTGGATTCCAGGACAAGTATTCATGTAGTCTGGTGGAGTATCTAGCTAAGTGCCGTTCCTAGAGGCAACATAACTGGAGAAGGTGCACTCTACCTCACATAAGCTAATGTGCGGTAGTTATACAGACGAGATCTTATTATAGCGTCAAGTACTATATTATTTTTAATATTTTGTCAGGGTTTACTTGTAGGGTGAGTATCCTCATGCCAGGTTGTCCTGGCAAACCCTTGTACAAAGAGACCTTAAACACTCTAGGGCAGTGTCTAGTAGGCATTCAAGTTACACAAAACAAATAGTTTTTCAAAAGTGCTCAATACAAAGTAGAGATTTAATGAAAGTTCTCTCTCTATATATATATGTGTGTGTGTGTGTGTGTGTGTGTGCATAGTGAACTATACAACTAGATAGATGTGATAGATATAGGAGGAAGATGCATAGATATAGGAGGAAGATGCATAGATATAACAGTAATACAGAAATATATATCTCGATCGACCGATATGAAAAGTAGGATGAATTCCTTTATTTGAAATCGTTTAAAGTCATTATTCGCGGCTGTCTGCGTTCCGGCATAATCAATAAACTAATTAAACAACAATTAGAGCTGAACACATCCGCTTCTCTTGGAATTACGCCGCCGCCGCCGCCGCCGCCGCCGCTCTCAATTCTTTACGTTCAATAATAGTCAGGTCCGGCTATGCCTACGAACAGGCGTTCGGGTATTACCGTTGCTTGTCTGATGAATGTTTTCAAACAATGCCTGTGCGGGGAAACTTTTTTTAAGTGATGAACATATATGCACAACAAGAACCCCTCTCTTTCTAAGCGACTGCCACCGTGATCTCAAACAATAATATATATATATATATATATATATATATATATATATATATATATATATATAATAGAACGCGTTATATCCTCTAAAAGTATACTTTTAGTTTCATATTTCATATATATATATATATTAAATAGTTATTCACAGTAATGGTGTGATATTACGTATGTAAGGAAGGGATCTCTCAAATGCTTAGGAAGCAAAAAGTACAAGTAACGCAGCTTTTCATCGCTAACAATAACAAAATAACGACATACATAGTAAATAGTGTTCTGCTTGATCTTCTATTCCAAAGCCTGAAATACAAGCCAAAATGTAAGAACTCCTCTGCTCGGCTGCTTATTACACACTGACGTCAACATACGTTACACCAAATACAGGATTTGAAGAATGAGAATATAAAATGATCTTTAGTAGGCCGGAATTATTACATTAAAAAAACGAATTACTTTTTTGGGCAACCATGTACATTACAAACCATCAAACACACATTGAAAAACAAAAAAAATATTTTTCTAAAACCCCCACATCTAATGCAGGTATATATATATATATATATATATATATATATATATATATATATATATATATATATATTGCCTCATCATACAATAATTGCAATCAGATATACGTTGGTGAAACTCAATGGGAATAAAAGAAAAGGTTAACTGAACATAAAAAGGTATAGAAAAATAGCAATACCCTGAATGCACTATTCTCTCATGCATTACAACACAATCATTAGTTTAACTGTAACCAAGCTAGACTCATTAATCTGGGCAAAAAATTCTTGAATTGGCATTCATAGTAAACTCTTAGACAATTAAACAATGTAACAGCTTCTACAATTGTCTCCTTTGATAAGCCAATTAATACTAACCAAACAGAACAGAAAGTTGATTTAATTTCATAAAGACGCATTTTGAATTATCAAGGCGATGATTCGTTCGAAGAAAAAACAAAAACTTTCTATTCATGTTATAATCACACCACATTTTTTTAAAAATTGTAATGACTGTTTCATTTTAAAAAAACAAAATTACTTTTTTTTCACATCCAAAACGCACCACGAATTTTCAAATATTGTAATTGTATGCTATTTCTTCAAATCAGTAATCTTAAGAAAGTCTTAAAATAAAGACAGGACTTTTATGCATATATAAATTTCTTTTCCTTTTTCATGTATATATATATATATATATATATATATATATAAATTTGTATTAATACAAATATTTTGGCTACATATGTGCATACATGTGTCGGTTGCGACTTTATTTCAAGTACAGCTGTTATTTACTGCGGCCTGTGGAAGCTGAACTTTAAATGAAGTCGCAGATAAAACATGTATACACATATGTAGTCAAAAATGTTTGTATAAATAAAAAATGTATATTAAAATATAGCTCTGTGTTTTATTGGCCAATATCTTACAAATACTGAAACTTCATTGATATAACATCTATGCAACAACAATCATACAAACACTCACACACACACACACACACACACACACACACATATATATATATATATATATATATTATAGATAAAAAAAAGTTATTACCAAAAATGAAGCGGATTTACGTATGTAAGGGAGGGAACTCGCAGATGCTTAGGAAGCAAAAAGTACTAGTAAATGTAACACAGCAATGTTATCGATAATAATAACTAAATAACGACATCTACATATACCCACAGATCAACATTCTCGCACTGACGCATATATATATATATATATATATATATATATATATATATATATATATATATATATATATATATAGGTGCATTCCAATGATTAAAGGCACACTCAATCTATACCTTTTATCGGTTCACATTTCGTAGAACGACTAAAACAATAGTTTTGTTCTATTCTTCCAATCATTCTCCTTGTCTTCCAGGCAAACACAAGTCTCTTCATATGTTTATATCGTATTTTTTTTAATTTTAATTTTTTTCAAAATTATGGTTTCTATACAACCTACGCGTGTTTCGCTAGTACATAGCCTCTCCATAGACAAGCTCAATGCAATGCCTCCCCGTGGCGACACACGTCAATTGAGTACATTGTGGACTCTAGCAGAACTACAGGAGACTCGGAGATGATCTGCCCCCAGACATGCGGCATGCTAGGACCATCGCTGTATGGACAAGCCTTGATGCACATGAACTGGCCTCCAGCTATGGGTAAACAGTGCCACTGCTTTGTTGTTATTCGTTGGTTCGATAAAGGTTAAAAGAGTATTGGTTTACTCCTCTCCAGGAGTTAGGCACAAGGCCAGTTTTTTATCTTACTCCCACAAGTAAGATGTGACCCAAGATCGGGTCGGGAAAGTGGGGTTTAATAATTGTCTGGGCAGCCCCGTCGGCATTCCCCGGTAGAGGCGCCTCAAGCAGTAAACAATAAACCTACTCCTCCCCAAAGAGGGGAGACAAAGCCTGGGAAGGTGGACCTCCCAGAACTGCACATGACAGACCCATTGACCGGCGTAAATCAAGACACGAAGGCCAAGACAACACCAGTATGGGGTGCAGTATCCATCGGAACAGAAAATCTGAAGTGTAACCCTAACACAGGCAGACAAGCGCTGTACTCAGCTCTTCTCTAGCAGCTATGCAGTCAATCTGGTGCCGGACATACTAGTACTTCCATTCATCTGGGAAACATCAACAAGACCGAGAGGGTTATTCTGACTATTGGGTGAGTCAGTCTCTCTATAGATCTGCCCTGGCCAGCGCCTCGAAAGGAAAACTTCAGCTATGCATCTGCAAATGCGCGTGTAGGTGGTGACAACGATGCATGATCAAGCTGCCTCAGTAACTTTTGAGTGGGTAAATGCAATGATAATGCCCAGCGGCTACTGGAACTCTGTGCCTACCATGACCTCTGTTTTACTAACACACACATTCTTTGGTGCCAGGCCGCATCACAAAGTTTATTGGATATATCCCTAGTCAGGGCGCTGACACCAGCTTGACCTCATTATCTCTAAACGAAGGTACCTCAAACATTTCCTGATATCTAGAGTCTATCGTAAATACGGATCATTCCTTAGTATGCAGACCGTTAAACTTTAACCCAAAGATTTCTACCGCATTAAACATGAGGGCATTGCGCGTATTGATGTTAGCAAGACTCAACACCGAAAGTATAGAAGACCCCGTGGAAGATACGACAAAAGAACTAGAAAAATAGATATCCCAAGGTAGAGGAAAACTGATTACGTCCCTAAAGCACCGCCAAATAAACAATATATAAATCATAAAAAATGCAAAGAAAAGCCGAGAAACGCGAACTGGGAAGAGAATCAGCTACGTTGACGATTTAAAAAAATACTGGCCAAAGAAAAGACGTATAAAAAGACATTACCATGGCTACGAAACAGAGAAACGGAGTAGCTACTGACAGCCTCACAAAACAGCATGATCAAAACGAACTATATCAAAGCAAAGATAGACCCAAGAAAATATTAAATGTAGACTCCCTGAATAAAGAAATAAAACGGTAAACCACATGTGAAACACAATTGCCTGCTGACTAGAACATCGTCGTCACTTTGTAAAGCATGTAGAGCAAGAACTGGTTTAGCTACAACAACAGCGAGGAATGCCCCCTTCTCTCTCACACACGCACACGTGTTGTATACCGTCCCTGGAATAGGCCGTGGCAGGTCTCGTTTTGTATACTCGTCCCGGAACGGGCCATGGCAATTCTCGTTTAACCACTCGTAATATTTAACACCATAAATCATATAGTTTGCATACCTTTAAATTTCTCGCACCTTTAATCTTTCCTCGTCGCGTAGATAGGTGCGTCGTCCAGTGGTTGAATTCTTTCTTCTTTCTTTCTGCCGTGAACCACGCCGCTGCAACAAAAAAGCTTCGTGACCGACTCACTAAACAACAATACTTTAAACTTTCAATTCTTTTTATTACAGGCGTTAGCTATCCATCAGCTTGGAGATATCCACTAACGTCGAGAGAGAGACCAAATTACTGCTTTCGTAATTACTTATCAATTAAGTCCTTAGCCATTCTTGGAGGGGGAAAAGAGATCATTCGCCTGTATTTTCGTAGGGAATTAATTCCCTTAATTATGTTGCAGACTACATCGTGAAACACGTCCGATAAGCTTGCCTCCAAAACCCAGACTAGCAAAAACTATGTTGCCCACGCAAAAGCCCATGATCTCACAGAGCATCTATGCGCAGGTGCACATTGCCCCTTGATCTGAGGTATCGTCAACGCGGTGACCCTGTCATGTCTGTGAGCTCCGACTGTGAGAAGATCACTATTCTGCACCCGACTGCACTAAACGGAACATCCATGAACAAATTTTATTTCCTAAAACATCCCATCTGTGGAACAAATTACCACGAGGCTGCTTCTCAACCGACTACAAGTTTTCAAGTCTAATGTAAACAAATACTTGTTAAGCCGTGTTCTTGGATAGTCAATTTCTTTTAAGTTATCTCCTGCCAATTCCATCTATTGTTTTGTGTCCTCTCGTTGTGGCGATCATCGTCCACCTGATAATCTGTTTAATTTTTATCTTCGAGTTAATCCTTGAGCTCGATGTGGCACAAGG